>OZ020618.1:47218709-48422039 GCA_963971575.1 Liopterus haemorrhoidalis
GGGCACTTGGAATTTTCCACCACCGATTCTATGTCAGAAGGGACGTACGTATTATTATTATTATTATTAAGAGAATAACAATGCATCTATGCAATCATGATGATGATCTTTACAAAGATTTGCTTTTTGATGTTCCTCAACTCTGGATTGTTTTATTGCTGTTTTGATTTCGTGCATTAGCAACTTTATTAAATTCCTATCTACGAATTAGAGTATACAGATATACAGGTATTTGAGGATATGCGACGGTATTTAGCTGTACCACCTGCATTTTTTAAAAACTATTAACGTATATTATCTGCATTTCTGAATAAAATACGTAGTATACCTATATATAGAAGATAGCGATAAAATTTACCATAATACGTGCATAGTGTTATTTTCCAATACAGCACTGCGAAGATACGTTATAAAATTGCACATATAACAATTGTTTCTTTAACAAAAATTGTAACACATCTTTCCTTCTTTACAGAACTAGAGAACATGGTGGAACAAATGTCGTACGTTGATATGGTGGTGTGAAAGCAGCTTTAGGCGATGTTGAAGGACTTATTGGTGGAGTGGAAGGACGAAGGAACGGAATAGCGGACACAATGCCAGGATTAATAACGGTGCTGCTTGGATGTTCCGGTCACGTCCGGTCGGCATCCGTGGCGTGTCAAGCATGTCTTCACCAACGACCGCCTATTCGTCTGTCCTCGCTTACAGGGTAGGACTAGCCACAAGGACCATCATAAAAATACGAACAACAAATTCGTGTTTATTAAGAAATAACTCCTACTAAACTACAGTCGGCTTTTTTTCAAGAAGGCAATGACAAGTAATTTCCTACTAATTTTATATAATATGTATAAATACTTAATAGAAAGACGTCTAGTACAATAAAATAGGAGCAATGTGGTTTTTTTCTTGGCAAACGTATACTGAAGAGTTTAGTAACATCTTTTTTTTGCCTCTTCGATATAATAATAATGATAATATATTTATTCGTGTTAAATACATGACAACATGCTTTCATAAGTCAGAAGTTATAAAATTGAATAATAAACAGTCACAGTAATAAAATACATAATAAACATAAAATACTAGGACAAGAATATTATACAATCGAAATCCTACTAACTTTCATTAAGCCCGACATGAATGCTTTGGCAGTTTTAGAGTATATAGTAATTTATGATCTTACTGCAATTTTCCCAAATGTAACAATTGCATTAAGAATATTTTTGACCATTCCTGTAGCAGTGGCATCTGGCGAAAGAAGTTTTTCCAAGCTTAAATTAATAAAAAATTACTTAAGATCTTCCATGTCACAGGATAGGTTAACAAATTTGGCTTTAATTAGTATAGAAAATAAAATAGCAGTGGATTTAGATTTAACGGAATTAATTAATGAATTTGCGATCCTAAAGGAAAGAAAGGTGAATTTTTAACTAACATATATATGCACATATAAAGTTTCGTTTTTGTTTTTTTATTTGAAATTAGTGGTACACGCCTTGTTTTTTTTTTAAAGTTTTTTTAATTTTAATTTTTTTGAAAAATGATATAGGAAAAAGTTGTTTGTAGTTATGAATTCTGCGTAACATAGTTTTTTCGAAAATATATGTATACTTGTTATATTTAAAAAAATTGCATTTAACTTATTAGGGACGGCAATTTTTACCTTGCACCCCGGCGCCAACACACCTTGGCGTGGCCCTGCTTATATCCATATTTTATTATAATTTCTATCATAGCCTTTATGACGAATTTGAAATTCAATATTTGCTCAAATATGTAGTTATTTCTTTGGTTCTTATCAGTTTATTTCCGGCAAAAGTCATCATGATATTTTTTTGTAGAGATGTTTGCATTATTGACAAATTTGTAATGAGTTGAGGCTCTTTGAAGATCGACTTCTTTTTCTGTACAGGTACACAATCTTTTTTTATCCGAAAATCTGAAAACCGAAAAGTTCCGAAAACCAATAATTTTTTCCTTGGATGTTGTTTGCACGACCAAACTTGTTTGAGTCAGTTTATGTTTGAAGTTTTACTTAGAAATGTAAAGTACGCTAGTAAATTTACGGTCTATCTTTATATTACCACTGTAGTAATAAACTGTAATATTGTTTATTGTCTTCATTTATCCCATTCGGTGCGAATATTTGCAAGATTTACTGCAGAAATGTGCCTACATACGTCACAATTACTACTCTATTATTTTAAATTTTGTTTGGTTTTGACTGCTGTCATTAACCAGGTTATAAAGTCATTTATTATTATTTTACATTATAGACCGGGAGCTCATGACAGTTTTTGGTCTCCGATTTCATACAGCATGCCTTTTGGAGGAGAGAATATTTACCCTGTGACAACAAAAAAGGGATGGTACTAAACCCCTGCACGCTTTCCGGTCATAGGGAAAATTGCATTTCCACTTAAACACAAAAATTTTGTGCTTTTCTCTGATTTAATATTGCTTGCCCTTTTGTCAAAAGAACGTTGTAACAAATTTAAAGTCTTTTAAATATATGCATGCGATTTGGAGGGTCCCAAAGGGCTCAAACGGTCATGTGATCTTGTAATAATAAAATATGATTTTCCGCGTTTTCATACAGCATGCCTATAATTAAAAGACTTTAAATTTGTTATAACTTTCTTTTGACAAAAGGGCAAGTAATATTAAATCAGAGAAAAACACAAAAATTTTGTGCAAGTGGAAATGCAATTTTCCCTATGACCGGAAAGCGTGCAGGGGTTTAGTACCATCCTTTTTTGTTGTCACAGGGTAAAATTCTCTCCTCCAAAAGGCATGCTGTATGAAATCGGAGACCAAAAATGTCATGAGCTCCCGGTCTATTATTATATTATTATCATTTATAAAATTGTAAATTATATCTAATATTCGTTCGGTTGGTTTGTAGAGTAACAGCTGAAGTTTAGTAGGAAATTGAACATTTTCTTCGATAAGGCTGGAGATGATCTGTACTCTAGCAATTTGAATTATCGAAAAAATAATCAGGTCGAAAATTCCTGTTAAAAAATTCTGGTTCATATCAGTGTGTATTACTAAAAAATTTTTCAGAATTTTGGATTAAACCCCTGGGTACAGGGCATGGGAAAATGTTTTTAAAAAAATCGTGTTAAAATAAATAAATTTTACAAAACTATTTTTCGTTCCTTAATCAACTCTTTAAGTGCTTTCTTTAGATACTACCCAATCAATCATGTGATTAATTTATCTGACATTTTGACAGAGTTTTGAGATTTACAGTTTAAAGTAACAACTGCCATTGTCATGAAAATTTGCTGTATGTAAAAACGGCTTGCAGGTAGCCAATCACAGACCAGCTTTCTGGAATGGTAGTTTTATCGCTCCTTCGAGTTAAAAAATAAAGTATAGTAATTTCATTGGTAATAATTTCATTGGTAATAATTTCATTGGTAATAATTTCATTGGTAATACGTTGATTAATTTATAATTAAACTGAAACTCCATTATAACTTTAGAGTACTATAGCAAGTAGTATATTCACTGTTGTGGTGCGTTTATTCTGTGAGGTATTTTACACTAATCCAGTCCTGTTCACATCCTTGTCCCAGCTCTATGACGTCACTCATTTCTGAAACGAGCGATCCGCGCTAGAACCAATATCCTGACAGGAATGGCTAAGTAGTTTTAGTTATGAGAAAAGCCGATCAACTGTTTGTGAGATTGGAATGGTTTATAGAGGATTCAAGATTGTAGTGGGGCCTTACGTTCAATGAGATCAAACTAATTGCCTTATTGAAATCACTATACGATTTTTATTCCACTCAAAACACTCCCACTCCAGAATACAGCTTGAATTATTCATCGTGACTATTAAATCAAAGTGAAGGATTTACTAAGAAATGCAAGGATAAGGACATATAATATAGGAAATAAAAGAAAATTTAGTAAGGAATCTAATTGTGTCCAATCTAATGTTTATGATATAATTCATTTAATTTGTCTAATATTGCTATCTCGAGAACTAAGAGCTACGAAGTTGGTTACATTAGACAACCATTTTATAAGAGACTATCAATGAGCGAAGACATTTTTTGTTTCAACCAGTTGTTCTCAAATTGAAATTCCCAATTTTCTTATATTTAATAGGAATAACATTTTATTTTCCTTATTCGATAGATTACTTTATTCTTAATTTAATTATCATAGGCTTATATCACAAAATAATTGAAAAAGTTTCAATTTTAATTTACATGTTTTTTGAAATCTAGTATATTAATCAAATTTAGTATTCACACCTCAAATAATAACAATAAAAAAATATTATGAAGCATAAATAATGTTAGATAAGAACAAAATATTTGTTTAATTTTAATGGGACGGTTGAGACTTCATCGCTCACAAATTTGTTAATGTTCGGGAAAACAACTGACGTAGAAACACGCAGCGTGTTTTCTAGGTGCGAATTCGTTATTCGCGTCCTTGTTTTTGATTTAACGAACTTCATCCTAGAAAAAAAATTTATGTGAAGTGTGAATTTTCACACATTGCAGGGTTTTGCAGGTATATAATAAGTGAAGGCGGCATGCTGAGTGTGTAGGACAAATTTTGCTTTGTAGTAACCACGGCAAAATGAACGATCTTTTTAAAATAATTTATCGTCTGTTAATCTCAGAGATTTAAAAACAAATTTTATGTTAAAATATTTTTTTGTTAATTTTAATTCGAATACCTAATATCATTATTTAGGTTTCTAAATAAGTGCAGTATTTTTTTTTATATAACAAGGTTCATTAAGATTTTGAAAATTGCGCTTATGATTTTCATTGGTTGTCTTAAATCATACGCTCCGCCCCTCTGATTTCGTATAAATGACACACATAGAATGAAAATATAATTTCAATTGGTTATTAAATTTACGCTCTTGAAAATTAAATTCAAAATTTGCTAAAATATAACTAGAATTTTAAAAAATTAATTTAAACAAAATAAAAAACTAAAAAAAAACAAAAAAAATAATTGACTCTACAACCCAGGAACGAACCTGTGTGTGGTTTATAACAAATCTGTGTAGTTGGCGCGCAACAAAGCCTCTAGACCACCACACGCTTAACAACTCAGCGTGTTATATGAGTATAAGCTATATGCATCGTCAACAAAAAAACACAAAAAATGCGTTATTTTCCGAAAACATAATCTGATCAAAAATTCCTGTTGTACTATTCCGGTTCACACCAATGTACATTACTTAGAATTTTTTCAGATTTTTAGTTTAAACCATCTGGGCTACACGGTGTGGGACAAAAAAAAAATTGCACAATTTTGGCAAAAATTGCGTCAAAATAATTTATTTTGCAAAAATAAAATTTTGATCGTTAATCCACGTACTAAGGGCTTTAATTTGATACCCTACTCAGAATTTTAAAAAAATATTTTTTTTTTTCGATGAGCACATATTTGTTTATATTTTTAGGGGGATATGTTTTTTAGATGTTTTAGTATTTTTCCTATGTGCGGGTGAAAAAGTTGTATAAGCATGCCAAATTTCAACTCTCTAGGTTTAGCCGTTTGGCTACAATTTTTACCGAACAGACAGACAGACAGACAGACAGACAGACAGACAGACAGACAGACAGACAGACAGACAGACAGACAGACAGACAGACAGACAGACAGACGACAAAATGACGGTATAAGGGTTTTTTGGTTATACCTACAAAACCCTAAAAACTACTCACATTAGTAAATGCTTCCAAAGAGCGTTATTATCTTCTGCGCAAAAGCTGTGAGTTTCGGAAATTTGTCAACTAGGAAATATTTCTTATAAATCTCAATTAGTGAAATCTCCTTCATTTTTGATTTTAAATCGGAGTTCTCCTGCAGCTCAAGTAGTTCCATTTGCAGAGAAAGTGGCGCTTGTTCCACATTAACATCAACCGATTAACCATTACGATTATTATAAATAAAAGAATATTTTCAGTTCAATATGAAATTGAAATCTCACTTATCTTTTACGTTATACAAAAATTTACATAACAAAATTCGTACGAAATACGGCTACGACAGTTCTTTTTTAAAATTGTTGCCCCTGGGGGGCCGCGAAAGCTTCGTCGGGGTGCCGCGAAGTCATATTAAATCGAAGCATGAAATTATAATAGAAAAACGCTCATTTTTGCAAGATATATTCATAAATATAAGACATTTATATTCATTAAAATATACCAACCGCCGGTCCTGTATATATATATATCTACAGGACCGGCGGTTGGGAAACACTGCTCCAGGTAAAACTACCTGACAGATAAGGTTATATGACTGTGCTGAATAAATGTCATCCCGTCTTTCAATATAAATGTATCTATCGGATAGTTATCTAACCGATAATGAGACTGATGTATTGAATTCACTGCTTGGTAATGACATTTATTCAGAAGATAAAGTTCCAGATAACATTATATGTCGGATAGTTACCTAGTGGTTTAAATGAAGGTGGAAAAACCGGGCCTTAAGGTCATAATGCCCGGGGGGGGACACCTTAGCCCTCCAAATGAACCCGTAAATAAAAAAATTAACCTGTATAAAATTCTCGAGAGATAACTCCATTATACTTCCAATAGTAATTTTCATCCCTTTCTGAGATCTCAGATTATCATCGATAGCCCAAAAGTCATCCTATTATCACCTCTGTCCTCTCATTTTACCATATAGGCCGTGTCTCCAACGCTATAGCTCTGAAATTGTAATAAATACTCAATCAAAATGTATAACTATTTATATAAAGATACAAAGTAACAAAATATAAATTATTTTAGATCATGTGGTACCGTGTAACTTCCAAATTTAACGTTATACCTCATCTTCAATAATAAAAAAATAGTGTATTGGGCCCGATAGTTCAATTTCAACCACCTGTATACTATTAATAAAATATTAATATATGTGTTTATTCTAATAAAGAATTATTTTAAGCAATTCTGTTCCTTATATATTAATTGTTAATGACTATATTCCTTAATGAGCTTTATCAGGATTAGCCATCTTGATATGTAGTGATACGAGATTTTTGCAAGTGGCGTCTTCATTTTTTTCTGACGTTTTTAGTTATTTTTAAGTGATAAAAGTGCAGAAAATATTTGAAATAGTGTGTTATAGTGTGGACTTTAGTGTTTGGACTCCATGCAGACCAAAATTGGAGCGACTGGAAAGGTATTTGTAGAAATTTTTGTTAATTTTATAATGTAAGTCATTGTTATGTAGAATGTGCTTCTATAGACAATATAGAAACACATACATGCATACACTATGGGCTATAACTAGAGAAACAAAACAATTTTTTAAATCATTTTAAAAAATCCCGATTATTGACTAAATGAATATTGAATTATATTGGTATAGCAACAACAATTTATAAGTTAGAACCTGCTCTTAAAAATATTTGTTGTACTGGTACAATAAATAAAATAATTAACTTTCTGCTGCAGCAGACCATCTGCATATTATTTAATAATAAAACAATTTTTTGTGGTTAAATTTTTTCCTTTGCCCTAGCTCCCGTTCTTGTCCCGGTTTAGAGTTTCATAATTATGGTAAGCGTGTATATATATATATATATATGTGTGATATATATATATATATATATATATATATATATATATATATATATATATATATATATATATATATACATATACATATATATAGGGGGCCGCAGACAATATTTAAGTTATTTTGAGGGGTCCCATGCCAGAAAAGGTTGAGAAACACTGGTCTAATCCAACCACCCTCATAGTTCTTATATTTCTCAAGATAGCAATAGTGGACAAATTAAAATGAACTGTACATATCTGTTACAGATTTACTTTATTTTTAGGTATATTTTATTATTTTTCATTTGTTAAGATTGTGTATTTTTAGTAATTGACATTGATTGTGTAGCCATCTATCAAAAGTTTTAGAAGCATCAAACACTTGAGTATGTGAACCAACGTGTTGCTACTTTACGTCTTACATGCAGATCTAGCCCCGGAGGCAGGCGTCACCCCGCGGCGCACTTCCACGACGCCTAATGTGCTTTTCGTGTCGCCGCGACACCTCAACACGTGTCAATCCCACCCTCTACTACCCTCTTCCTACCACCGCTCAGCACGTGAATGCTCCAACCAAGATGTGGCATGTATTATCGATGTATTGCCTTGTACTATCAAGTTCTCACATGAGCTCTTGTGTAGCATAGAATGAGATGTGGGCTTTTTACTTACTTTTCATCCGACCGCGAAGAATTTACACGTGCCAAGATTTTTAGAGACGATGGTAAATATGTCATATGCGGTGGATGGTGTGTATATCAAATATGAATTTATGTTCTGTCAGGTGTATGTTGAACAGGATGGAAACTGCTGTTTTTTCATTATTATTCCATTTTCAATATTTGAGATCATTCGGCGTTAGAAGAATACAAATATACGTGGTATAATATCGAAGGGTTTACGTCACTAAGTTAGTAAAAAATGTATACTAAATTAAAGTATATTAAAAATAATGGCAATATCTATTAGATTTGGTAAGGAACATTCTTTTCAAACACCCGAATATTGTATTCCAAGTAGATCATACTAATTTTATTGTTTAATACAAGAAAATAGATTGCTCTACAGTTTGACAACTATATTGGAGGTTAGGTTGTAAGTTAACTAGAATTGTTGGTGATATTGACTGCATACGAGTTGAAAACAAGAATTCTGCATTATATTTTCTTGTTTTCAACACTTATATCCTAGTTCAATATTTATACTGTATTTTAATTTATTCCAAATAAGTACATTTGATATAATCTGTCTCATTTTGTAATACGAAACTAGATCTGGTTACTTTGGTGACTGTTGTGGTGTAAATAGACTTTTATGGAAACATGTGGCTTTAAATATTTGATTAAGTTTTATTATATCGAGGTTATAATCACTCAAAAACTATATATGTCAGATAACAAACTGACATATCAAAATCGCGATTGACATGTCAAAATTGTGATATACATGTCAAATATTTTGAAAAGTGCCACTTCAGAATTACCACCCTAAGATGATATTTTAAATATACAACATAAAAAATGAAATTTTCCTCTTAGTTTCGTATTACAAAATGAGACAGATAATATGTATTATATAGGCCAGGGGTTCTTAAACTTATGTAGTCCGAGGATCCCCTCTTGAAATTTTTTTTTTTTGCGGACCCCGTCCCAACCCTAGGCATTTATCTTCGTTCCTGAGACTTAATTGCTGGCTCAGTAATCTCATAGGTACTACGTTATAATAAATATTGGTAAAAATGTATCGCTGGTTATTTTAATAAATGGTCTTGCGCATTTATGAACATTTTTATTAGCATATAGAATAAAAAACATAAAATGAATAAAAATAGTAGTAAAAAGAAGTAGAAAAATTACAAATTATAATACGTTAAGCTCATACAAACATTGGTCAAATATTGGTCAAAATAGATCTTATTATAATATGTTTTCTGTAAATAATTTGCAGTTGAATAAAAATAATTAAATTTTTCCTAATTATTGTTTAGTTATGTCAATAACTAGTTAGGTAACAACAAATACAAAAAGTCCTGACCATGTAGGATTCTTATTAAATTATTTGAATAAAAGTGAAAAGTTGGGGGATGTAAAGTTAATGTCAAAATTGTTTCGCGGACCCCCAGGGGTCCGCGGACCACAGTTGAAGAACCGCTGATATAGGCAATCATTTTCTTAAAAAAAAAAAAAAAAACTGACTATAGATGGGTTAGTTGGAACAGTGGCGTAGCAATTAGGGGTATTAACCCACCTCGATGAAGCCGGATTTTTTGGTATCACTTCAATTCGCTCTCTTCTTTTTTATCATCGCTTCAATTTGTCCTAGTTTTTGCCATTATTTCAATTCACCCTCTTCAAACAATTTTCTTTGCTCCTTCGTTAGTTTAGTTGTCCACTCCTGCCCCCCCCCCCCCCGCTCATCACATTAAGATATTTTTGCTACGCCACTGAGTTAAAAAAATATATTGATATTTCCTTTTTATTATGATCAAAACATCATAGGTCAAGACACTCCCAGCTAGAAGAAATCGACATAGAAGAGTACAATATTCTTTCTAGAGGTAATTCAGCACCACCTGATGATTGATAGTGCTTGATGATGATGATGATTTATATATTTATTTATTCAAATTAAAGTCATGTTTAATCAGTATAAATTTAAAAATAAATTACTCTCTCTCCGATATGAAAAATAAAAGAATATCAGTTTAATGCCACACAGATTTTCTCCGATTAAACCAGTAAAAAGATAAGTGCATCATTAATTTTTTTACCGTACATTGGATGATTTAAAAAGTGTGCAACGAAAATTTTGTATCCATGACTTGAATTCCCAAGTGATGTCTTCCGATGATAAAAACTTGTATTTTTCGTGGCGGCCAATTAGTGTGTATTCGGTCACACAGAAACACAGAGGAGCAGAAGAAAGGTTCACTCTTGAAATTACTAATAAGAAATTTCATCCAGACGTTCATAATATGTATTATGTTATAAATTATACATCAGTTTGATGTCTTGCGACAAAACTTTTTAGTTCTACTTGTTCGCAACGGTTATTACAATATTCTTGTGTGTTGTTGTTCTGGCAACGTTTTAACAACTGTGAAAAGAATCATTGCACACCTTTTTTATTAAATAGTACAATTGTTTTTAATCATGTGGTTATTTAACTCCCTTAACTTTGTGCTGTTAAATAGTGCCGTTATGCATTATTATCACATAGCACAAAATCAATTAATAAAAAAGAAATTAGGCGTTAAAATTAGGAGTACAAACTCTGTTTAGGAGTATTATTCTAATTTTTTTTTAAATCTATTTATTGCTGGTTCAACAAAACGAAATGGTAATCACAGCAGTAGTAACAAGTAGGGATGGGAACGATATATCAATATTTCGAAAATATCGATACTTTAGAAAAATATATCGATATATTTATATCGATATTTGAAATGGGATATATCGCGCAAAATATCGATATTCACACAAAATATCGGTATTCTTGTATATTTTTAACATTTAAATATATGCTGTTCACTTTTGTAAAAACAAACTATAGGCTATTCCAAACGTTTAGGCGGAACTAGATTTTGAAACCTAGTAATTTTTATCTATTAATTCGGACTTTTGGTCATTTTGTTTAAGCTTTGTAAATCATACTCACATTGCAAATTCTAGATTAAATTGATTGTCATTATAAAATGTCCGTTTCATTGCATTTTAATTTTTTGTCATTCTTAATAAAAAAATTCCATTAATTTATTTATTTTTCAGTCTTCAAAATACGGAAGAACGTATTAAAATATTTGACATATGTCATTCGCTTCCATGATTTCACTGGTGTTAGTTTCACTGTTGGAATTTTAAAATTCATACCAAACCTGAAACATGAAATAACCCAAGCAAGGTCCCTTTTCGTGACAACTGAAAACAACGAAATGTCCATTTAGTTCCGCCTAATCGTTAAAGTAAGACGAAATTTTGATTTCAATAATTTGCACCTTTGAAATTGTATGTCGTGTTGGTATTAATTTTTTATTTTCACTTTTTAATAATGGTCATAAGCATTAAATCTAAAGTCGGTTTTACAACGTAATTAATATTTTAAATTAACATTTAAAGTCCGTAATATACTATAAAAGTACTTTTACTATAAGTTGTGTTGTATCCGTGTGAACCAATACTATGATAATATTATAAATGTTTTGTAGATAAACATAAAAAATGAACTTTCCCTGTTAGTTACGTATTACAAAATGAGACAGATAATATAAAAAAAAATATTTACTATATTTACTATAAAAGTAACTAAAAAGATCTGGTTTGTCCTTACAAAAGTGAACAGCATATATATATATTTAATTATAAGAGCAGTTAACTAGGAAAATATTGGAAAGTTGGTTGGTAGCTGAGTGAGTACTAACTGTAAAGTGATTGTCTGTCAAATGGCGACTTCTTTTCCCGCCAAGCCAACAAAACAAAAACTATAATTTAAATATCTTACATGTTACGTGTTTGTTATTTCGATATATCGAAAATATCGATATTTTTACTTATCGAATATCGATATCACACTTACGATATATCGAATTGAGCATATATCGATTTTCAAAAATAAATTCCCATCCCTAGTAACAAGTAAAAGAAACTAGCTTAATAACATGGGACAAACTTAACTATCCTAATAGTACTTAAAATGTAACTTATAATGTATCATTTATGTCTGTTGTATGTATAGTTTCTAGTATCTCTGCTATTATTTAATTTTAAATTAAGTCACGTCACTGGTACTGTCATTGCTGCTGTTGTATAAGTCTTGTGTTAGCTGTTTTTTCAGTCTAACGTGTATACATTTTTGGCCAATGTTGTAGGTTATCGCAATTTTTTATCAATTTTCAACCTTCAAAATTTTTTATATTGTTTATAAAACGTTTGGTTACTTTTCTAATAAATGATTATATAGTTGGCATATTTAATTCCTCGTGAAGTTGATCATTCCGAGTGAACCATGGGGCATTAACTGTTATTCTTAGAATTTTGTTTTGGAGCGTTTGTAGTTAGAGGATATTGGTTTGGAGGTGTTTCCCTAGACTTCGCAAACGTATATAAACAGTGGTCGAATTAGCGATTTATAAACTACTCTATTTTAAAATTACTTACTTACTTAATCCTATAGCTTTTGT
Source organism: Liopterus haemorrhoidalis (assembly GCA_963971575.1). Classification (NCBI taxonomy): domain Eukaryota; kingdom Metazoa; phylum Arthropoda; class Insecta; order Coleoptera; family Dytiscidae; genus Liopterus; species Liopterus haemorrhoidalis. The sequence goes on from OZ020618.1 coordinate 47,231,451, forward strand.
TACTGTTAGTTGTCCGGCTGTGTGGGAGTTTGAGTTTCTTCTAAAGTTGGAGATTTTTTCCATAGCTCTTTCCATTAGTTTCTATCCTTCGTCAGAGCTTTTGCATTCCTCCAATACATTCCTCTTTTTTTTCAACAGCAATCTTTAGTTCTTCGCTTCATGTTTTCCTTGGCCTTCCTCTGCGATTTCTCATAAATATTCTCATGACTCTTTTTTTATTCCCTGTCATTATGCATCCTATTCATTCTTCAATGGTTTGCTTCACAAGTTCGTGCCTAGCTTTTCTCTAAAAGTCGATTTCCTGATTCGGTCAAATTTTGTATACCAACTGGCTTTGTTCTATTAAATTCTCTACGAAAACTGTTCCAATATTCTCTCTAGGAACCGTATTTCTAATTCTGTCATGTTTCGTTTTACCTGTTATCTTTCTCATGTATCTCTTTTGTAACTTTTATTTTACCACTTAATTTTTCTGTCAATGACTCACATCCATATGTTATGATTGGAGCTGTCACTTTTTTGAAAACTTATACCTTGGTTTCTGGTTTGTTTCTCGGTTTTACGAGCAATGCAGATTTTATGCTGTTAATAAGTTTTCTAGCTGCTACTAGTCTTTCTACTACTTCTACATCTAATTTTCCATTGTCTGCCAACACTGATCCCAGTTAATTAAATATTTGAACTTGTTCTAAAAGTTTTCACCAAGTTCTATTCCAAGGTTTTCGCTATACTTGTTTTCATGTCTATTATAATAATTGAAGTATTCATTCCGATTCTTAATTATGTATTTTAAAGTATTTCTTTATTTGATATTTCTAATAATTTGGGCATTTAATTTACTTTCCGTACTTGAAATTCTTTTGATATTTTAAATATTTTGAGTACAGCAATACTTCCCATAGTCCGGGTAATCGGTTTGGCCAATATCCCGGACTGTTTGAAACTGGACTAATCGATTAACTAATCACATACAAAAATAAAAAATTGATATATGGTTCAAAAAAGAAAAAAAAATCTCGTTGTTTTTAATAAATAAAACGTGATAAATTCAAAGGTCTTTATTAGAAATAATTTTCAAAAATGCATGTTTTTGTAATTAATTTTTTATTCTCTAAAAATTGCAATATCAATGTCTGCATATTTTTCTTCTTTGGCCTTTTGTTTTCATACATTTCTTTGTAGCAACGAATTGCACTGTTTATCGTTGTGTTTATACTGCTCTTTTATTTTTTGCATTAATTCATGCCATGATTTGCCTATATTTTCAATAACGTTTCTGATGTTGTAGCTCTTCCAAATTTCCGTCAAAGGAAGCTCATTTTCTCCAGTCGTATCGTATAACTTTAAAACCGCGTAAAAATAAACCACACAAAAATAGACTTGACTGTATAAAGGGAAACATTATTTTGTGTAATAGTTCTTTAAAATTTATTATTCTTTTGCTCAATTAAAATTTAATTTGTTTTGAAATTTTTAAACCGGGCTTTAATGAATCCGGACTGATCAAAGCCGGACTATGCGAGGTATCGTGAGTTAATGCTGTATTTCAAACACTTTCCATAATTTAAATACTTTAGCACTTGAAACATTTCCCAGTATTTTAGGTACTTCTAGTATTTCAATTACATTTACAATATTTTAAATGCTATAAGGCCCGGTCTTTCCACCTTCAGATAAAGTCCCAGGTAACTATCTGACAGATAAGGTTATTTTTAACTTCATCTGGTGAGTAAATGTCATCCCTTCTTTCTATACAAATGTATCTATCGGATAGTTATCTAACGGATAATGAGACTGACGTATTGGATTCACTGACTGGTATTGACAGTTACTCAGCAGATGAAGTTACAAATAACCTTATCTGTCAGATAGTTACCTGGAACTTTATCAGAAAGTGGAAAGACCGGGCCTAAATATTATAAATGGAACAAATACAATGATCGAGTACGTGCGTAATTGTAATTAAATTTGATGCAAATCGTTGTGTTAGTAAAGTAATCGTTCGATTAATAAACCCCAGTATGTTATTCATAAGATGTAAACTAGGCAAAATATTTGCTTACATTAAAAATGATTGAAGACTTGTTTTGGTTCAAGAACTTGGTAATTAAATATTAAAAAAACAAATAATTTTCCACGATATCGATTAACATGAATTTAACAAACACGTGTTAATTTTTTGCTGTAAAAGGAAAGTCACCATTTCCTTTTCCACGAGAGTGAATTTATAATTGTCAGTATATAATAGCATTCTAAATAACCCATATATTTAACAACGTAAATTAAAAACTGGATTCAAGCAGATGTTGTAAAATTGAGACTATTACTGCTACCAAGCACGCAAAATACCTTACCCCCATGCAGTTTACTGCATTCTTACTGATCTCAAACTGATCATCTTTGTTGGAATATCAACTTTAAGTCGTTCTTATATAAGGAGGAAGAAAAAGTTAACCATTAGCACATAATTAATAATTATAGCACTTTTAAAACACGAAGTAAGAACGTTAATTAAGCTATAAATAATGTTGCCAGTTTTAAATTCGCGAGGATGCGGGCTTCATATAAAAGTGTGGTGTCAGAAGTGTTGTAAGGGAACATACAACTTCCTTGCTTCTCTCAGATACAAGGAGGTCTTAGGCTTCTTCCACACCATCACAAAGACAAGAACGGTAACATTACTTCATTTAATAGAGTAATTGAGTTTGAAAGTAATCGAGTTTAAAAAAATTGAGATTTGTCCGTATTAAATGTATACAAAAGTTTAAGTATTAGTGAGACTGGAAAAGAAATTCGTTATTTTAGACTACAAAATAATTTTATTTGTCCAGAAATTTTTACTATGTATAATTAATAACAATAATAATTTATTTTCCTAATATGTACGTACATTATATATAATACAAATAAATAAAAATTCAATGTTATGCATGTAGAGCAAGTGAGAATTTGATACAAATATGACAAAGATATAATAAAAATGTTTGTACAGTAATACCCCGCCACTCGACGTTAATTCGTTCTGAAAAAGCGTCAAATAGCGATTTCCTCGAGTGGCGAGTCAAATTTCCCCATAAGAAATAAAGGGAATCATATGTACATATTAATAAAAACGGTATTTTATGAATGACATGAAGACATGTAAGACATGTAAGACATGATTTTCTTGATCAACTAATACGTCTCGCACATCATATGATATATTTTATACTATTCTATTTACATAAAACAATATGACTTAGCAACGATATAGCACACTAAAATCGTTAATAAGTGTAAATGTTGCATAATTATATTTTCGCTAACATACACATATACATATACATATACATATACATATAAGGAAATACATATATGTCTAATTTTTTAATACACTGTTTAAAATTTTGAGTAATGACAATATAAGCATAAATAAAACAATAATGTACAGTAGTCATACAATATACTGTACAATTCTGTACTGTAATAGAAAAAAAAAAAGAAAAATAAAAACAGAAAAAAAGAAGAATAATAAACAGTATTGCGAACTGCTGGCCATGCGTTCATTTCGCTTTGTTTACTAAAATACGTATCACGTGATCGGTACTCGATCACGCGTCGGATAGCGATGCTTCCGTCGACTCTCACTCTCGACATTTACGTCGAATGGCGAAAACGTCGAGCTAAAAGGAAGTCGAGTGGCGGGGTATTACTGTACATAACTAGTTTAATTTATACAGTATTCATCTGAATCATACACACATTTATAAATTAGGAGATGTTTAACACTGTATTTGAATTTGCTAATAGATTTAATGTTTTTTAATTATTCATAAATTATAGTAATAGCAGCAATTAAAATATGCTCCTTTTTGATAACGAGACTAATTGTGAGACATAGGAACAAGTAGTTTTTTTTTTTCTTGTTGAGTATCCATGATTATTTGTGGAGAAAAGATTCTTATTTTTGTAACTGCATAACTCCGTCATTGTTATAGGAACGTTAATTCTGTTTATTGATAATTCCTGTATGTAGTCGCGTTTTTCGTCCGTGAAGTGTAGGCAGTCAAATATGATGTGTTCCATAGTTGCATCAGACTCATAGTCACAGTCGCATACTGGCGACTGAATTATGCCCATCTTGTATAGGTGTGCTAGGTAACACCCATGATTATTTCTTAGTCGTACGATTTTAACTATCTCACCACTTTTCCAGTTTTAATAAAAAAACCAAGGTTTTCTTATCACCGGTTGGATCTCGGCATATCTTTTTCCTACAGTCAAACTCATTGCAATGTATTCTCTTTGCCACATGTTTTCTGTTCTTTTTTTGAGAACTGTTTTTATATCGCTTGGGGGGAGAGATAGGACTCGACGAGTCCTAAAAACTCGAGCTTCCAGAAACCCTAATAGCCAACTACTTATAGTTGTACAATAAGCAATATATTTTCATATTTTTTCAATATCTCTAGACTTTTCCGATGTGAGTTATAAACTACGCCTATATTCCACAAATAAATGCTAGGTTTACGTAAAGAATTTATATAAAAATATTTATCATTTTGTATAAAATGATATATTTTTATAAAATTTCTGGTCACCTGTACAAGTATCACGTATACTTGTACACACACATACAAATACACCCGTATAAATCCCAGGGCGGTGGTCTTGTATGCGGCTGCGTGTGCAAGAGGCCTTAGAGCTGGAGCTAATGCACGTAATGACCTGTTAATTAATGCAATGTGCCATGTATTAACTTATTTTCCTTAGTATCAACTAAATCTCTTCGCCAAGTGCCCTCCGCTCCGCTGACTGTAATAATAATTCCTGCAGAATTAAATTTTCTATAAAATGATTTTTAAATTTGAAACGATAAACATCTACTGCATTACATATTCAGTAAGAATTTGATATATTTTTTACAATAGCAGCTGAAATTATTTTTATAATTGATTTTAATTATATTCGAAATATTATTTTGCAAAACATTTGTTAAATATATTTAAAAATACCTTAACCCCGCTTATTAATCCAATCTTTATATATATCCATCCACGTCAAAAGTTGACGATGGAGCTTTTTTAATAGCTGAACAGCTACTGTAAATGCCTTCTCGAAAGAGATCGTTCATGGCTGTAGAGCCCGATTCGCGAAGTTATTTTTTGGTCTTATATAAAATATCTTGGATCGACAGACTTATTATTATATTAACGTTGACCTATCCGAAAAACATTAATACTCTTAAAGAAATAAAGCTAGAATATCTTGGACATATTATAAGGAACGAGGATAAATGCCGAATCGTACAGAATATTATATAGAGAAAGGTTGAAGAACGATGAGGTCCTGGATGAATAAATATCTCCGGGTTCTCTAACCTGACGAAATTGTTCGGTCTTACATCCACATAATTATTTCGGATGGCACAAAGCAAGTTGGGGATTGCCAAGATGATAACTAGCTTTCGGAACGGATGAGATAAAAGAAGAAGAAGAAAAATAACATTGTCACTTATAATATAAATAAAGTTGATATTAATTGGGACATGATCTCAAAAATGACTGCCACTCCTATATTACATTTTCTTTTCTTATTTTTCTTTAATTATTTTTTTCTACTTTTCAGGTTTCCAACTGAACAACATCTTGTATAAATTTATATCTGATCCTAGCTAACCTAACCTTTTTTTTTTATTCAGGTAAAATCTTTTATAGAGACCAATCTGGAAGTGTCGGAATCTCCTTAAATTGGCCTATCGACTAAAAACCCTGCTTGCTCATTTTTTTCCCACCAAGGAACTATCTGTGGTGATTTTCATCTTGGAGGCAACAGGCTAGCTAACAGGGCCGCAGTCGACACAGTGCGGTAAGCAGAGGCTACCCCTATTAACGCCTGGCGTTGAGCTTTCTCGTATAAGTTGTTGTACTTGCCATATCCCAGCATTCCGCACCAAATAGAGGCTCCGTTCAACCACGTTGAATAAACTGTCCCAAGAAAAACCAACGTTCTCACCTCCAACGTTCGGCATCAATCGTCGTAGCTTTCCAGATTTTTCTTCCGCCTTGTTGGCCGTCGTCTTAAGATGTTCCACGAATGAGCCGTTTGCGCCGAAAATGATCCCAAGCTAACATAACCTAGTTGAGCCCAAAACATCAATATCCTAGTCTTTATATTATAATTAGGGCTAGGACATAGTAAGGCGTATGGGAACACCATTTGAGCAAAGCGACAAATAAATACCAATGATATTATTCTTTCCTTACTATGCTTTACAAAAATAATTTTGGAATCAATTAAAATATAATTTTAGAAAAACTGGACTGTTTTCAGAATAGATTTGGAACAAAATGTGAAAATTTGGATCTCTATTAAGAAAGGCGTTAATATTATTTTTAATTTAAAATCAAAATCGCCACAAGATTGTTACATATGTTATATTATAAAGTTAAAACTATACAAACTGTCAGCTGGGGATATATTTTTTAAGTAAAGTTCTTGTTAAAGGAATATAACTAAAATAATTAGTTATAAAATTCACGTTTTATTAGCTCTTAATGAGTAGTTTAAAGAATACGAGTAAATGTATTGAAAAAAGTAAGGGAAAGTAAATTGTTTATTTATAATTTGTGTCTTACTGGTCACTGGTCTTTTGTGCCTGGTAATCAATTAAATAGATCGAAGTATGTCCAGGCCTTAATTATAATAACTCCAACATTTTCTAATTTGACAGTAAAATGGCAACCTACGCCGTTATTTTGAGAAACAAACTTCTATATCAGCTAATTGTGGTATTTTCATAATTTCTCAAGAAACATAACATTAAAAATCTATGGTTACAAATATATACTTAAATCGTTTACCAACAGGTCCATAAATTTCAAAGTCTCGTTCCCAGCATCTGATAACAAGTGAGATAAGAAGAATGTATAATCGGTCAAGTTACGAAATACGTGCACGGCATATGAGGCACGAGAAGCAATTAGGGCCGTGCGAACGCGCGGAGCGAGACAAATGTTTTATTATTCTATAATTAATATGAACGGGAGTCATGTTATGGCATACGAACAGCTGTATCTACATGACATCCAGCTAAATCTTACCGTCTTCCAGATGATTGCATCTACAGATTTATTGGGTTACAATACCATTAAATGGTTAAAGATTCTAGAAAAACGTTGATAGATTTCATCATCCATATTCATTACATTCGTTTTATTTTCTAATGGGAAGATTTATTGTCTTTAATCAATATCAGATTATTTACAAAATGTTTAAGCCATCATCTATAGAATACAAACGGTGTTCTCAATTAGTGTCATCCAGATGCCGCGGGTTGGTATGTCACAAATTGGCTATTTGGGGATCAAGGGACAGTTATGGCTCGTGACAATCTTTCATGTAGCCACAATAACCTCTCATCTGGTTCTAAACCAGTTCAGGTTTGGTGTAACACAAAGTGTAATAGAAACAGATAAGTTACGTTTGTGTTAAGTAACTCACACCATAGTTACGAGCAAATGTCAAATCAGTATTCTCAAATCTGAGAGTGACCTGTCCACAGTTAATTCACGCCAACATTGATATGTTCTGTAGATGTTTGTACGTTTTATATTTAGCCAATCATATAAGAGTGTTTCCTGACAATGGAAATAATTCAATCTGTTAATTTATTAATATAATGGTTGTTCGGAAAGTCTCCGCATATTTGTAATACATTGCGCGTATTTGCGTTTAGTTAGGTTAAGTGAATAACTTAAACTCTTTAAGTTATACACTTTCTGAAAGGGTACATATTCGCCTTTACTGTACTTTTTGTTTATAAATATATTTTTGAATCGTGTTGATTTGGGGTTGGTCCAAACATGGAGAACCAACAAGAGCATTTTCGGCATTTAATGCTTTTTGACTACTGCAAAGGCAAGAATGCAGTTCAAGCCGCGAAAAAGATATGTGGTGTATACGGAGACGAGGCTGTAAATGAACGAACAGTGCGTGAATGATTTGTGAAATTTAGACGGGGTGAATTTACTCTTGAAGACCGGCAACGCTCTGGTAGGCCATCCACGGTTGATGACGATCAAATAAGATATTTATTGCAACAAATGAGGGTACTCGTGAAATAGCAGAAAGACTCGGAGTATCAAATTCAACTATTCACGACCATTTAGTGCGTCTTGGATTTACTAGCCGCCTTGATGTTTGGGTACCCCACAAATTAAGTGAACATAATTTGTTGAACCGTATTTCCATGTGCGATTTGTTGCTTAAACGTAATGAAAACCACCCATTTTTGAAGCGTATGATAACGGGGGATGAGAAATGGATCCTCTACAACAACGTAGTGCGAAAACGATCGTGGGGTTATTCCAATGAACCACCATCAACCACCCCCAAAACCAACATTACTGCAAAGAAAGTTATTCTTTGTTGTTGGTGGGATTGGAAGGGTATTGTTTATTATGAACTTTTGCCGCGTAACCAGACAATAAACTCTGAAAAATATTGCAATCAGTTGGATAATTTGAAGGAAGCAATTGAACAGAAACGCCCAGAAATAGCCAATCGTAAAGGACTAGTCTTCCATCAGGATAATGCTAGACCACTCGTATCTTTGGTCACCCGACAAAAGTTATTGGAACTTGGTTGGGATGTGTTGCCTCATCCACCATATAGTCCCAACTTGACACCGTCAGATTACCATCTGTTCCGCTCTTTACAAAATTCGTTGAACGGAAAATCATTCAGTTCTCTGGAAGACTGCTAACAGCACCTGGAGGAGTTTTTTAGCTCTAATTCAGGGACTTTCTATGAGAGTGGGATTATGAAACTGCCAGAAAGATGGCGAACTGTTTTAGAACAAAATGGAGAATACATTATTTAATAAACTTAATTGTTATTATAGAAATTTTTATTTTTAATCTACCTTATAAATCAGCGAAGACTTTCCGAACAACCAATATATTACTTACCATCCAGTTATTACATTCTTCTTTTATGATTATTCTAGAAAATATAAAAATAAATGTTATTTATTCAGTTTGTAACTGTATTAATTTATACAATTGCTGTAATATATTTATAATCTATTGTAGTAGTGTTCAACAGAAGATACTAAATTTTTGCCTCCCCAATTTGATATATTGAATTTCTGTCCCTCGCCATGTCCAAGTGATATTCTGAATTTTATTCCCGCCCCCAAGTGATCTTTTGAATTTCTGCACTCGATTCTCAAGTAATTTGTTTTCAAGTTTTGCCCTCCCTCCGGTTTTAGTAATTTTTAGAATTTTTGTCCCCCCTTGCTCGAAACTTGTTTTCTGAATTTTTACCTCCCCTATCCTCAACTGATTTTTTTCTTGTACTTCTGCCCTCCCTTAAAGTGATTTTTAGAATTTTTGTCCTCCATGACCCCAGATTATTATCTGAATTTTTATCTCCTCCGCCCTCAAGTATTTTTTTTTTCTTTTACTTCTGGTGTGTTGTTCTGCACCTGAAACCCTTGCATCTCATGAAAGCTTCTTGCAATATTCCATTATAGTGGTTGATACAAGGCTGTAAAAAGTTCTTGATCATAATAAAAAACTGTTAAGTATTAATTTATAACAAATGATTGTATGTATCCATATTCAAAGGATCAAGTAGCTGCATGATTAGCAACACATACTTAACTAATTAATAAATCCACAGCTACACTATTAAATGTTTATTCTCGAAAAATTAATAATGCAAAAACAATGTTTTATTTGATCGATTGCGTACCTCCCAAGGTTACGCGGCATTTATCTAATTAATCAGTGTATTAATTACTGGCTTAAGACACTTATTAACTCACATATATCTTGTATTCAACATGTTAAAGGTGCGTTTACATTAGACTACATTCAGACTAAGACAAAATTATTTTCCACTAATCTCAAGATTAGTAACTAACTTATTTAGTAGGAAATTCTATTAAATTAGAAAGAACAAAGGGGGTTTTCAATTTTGTAAGATTGAAACGTATTAAGACATACGAGTTTAAAAATATATAAACGATTTAGTTGTGCTATCTATTATAACATAGATTTGATAACATCCACCAAACCCATATTTCAGGTTTGTAGAGAACACTTCATTCTATGGATCACTAGAGTTGAATCTACACTACCGCTCAAAAGTTTGGAAGCAGTTGATTTTTTTTCGAAAAATTGAATATAATGTCGATATATATTGATGAAATCGATTTTTAATATATATATTCTTCATTTTCAACAAGTGAATATACTTTTATATGTTTTTAATCGAATTTGTACGATACAACTACTTTTATTTATGTTTAAAGATAATGGACGCTCTGCAAAAGGGGTTCATTATACATTAAAAAGGCAACAAGAAACCAACAGTAATGAAGACAGGAAACGTAGTGGGAGACCCAAAATTACAACAAAAGCCGAAGATCAATTTATAAAAGTAACATCAAAGCGAAATCGTCGTTTAACAGCCTCCCAAATTGCAGCGAAATTAAATTAAATTCGTCCAAGTAAAGTGTCAGTTTCAACAGTTAAAAGACGACTGTACTCTGCCGGTCTCCGAGGATGCGTAGCAGCTCAAAAACCGAAATTAACAAAACAACATAAGAAAAACAGGTTGGTTTGGGCTAAAACTCATAGAGATTGGACATTTGAAGAATGGAAAAATGTACTCTGGACGGACGAATCCAAATTTCAAATTTTCGGTTCTAACAGATGAGTGTTTGTCCGACGATCTAAGAACGAAAGGGCTTTGCCAGAGTGTACAGTGCCAACAATTAAACATGGTGGAGGTAACATAATGGTTTGGGGATGTTTCGGGAATAATAAGCCAGGAAAATTAGTAAAAATAGATGGCAAACTTAACAAAGAAGAATATTTACAAATTTTGCAGGATCACGCTTTCCCTTCTGTAAATGAAATTATTGGAACAAATTTCATATTTCAACAAGATAATGATCCGAAACATGCATCAAAATTGTGTATGTCCTATTTGAATGAGAGAAAACAAGAAAAACTTATAGAAATTATGGTATGGCCATCCCAATCACCTGATTTGTCACCAATTGAGCTAGTTTGGGACGAGTTGGACAGAAGAGTTAAAAGTAGATCTCCAAGTAGTGCTACACAGATGTGGGAGTATCTGTAAACAGAATGGTACTCATTGGATAGCGAATATTTTGCTAAATTAATAAATAGAATGCCCCAAATTTGCGCAGCTGTGATTAAAAATAAAGGTGGATAATTTGATGAATCAAAAATATAAATAAAGCTTTTGTGTAATTAAGACAATATTGACAGATTATAGTTGGTAAAAGTTTAATTTAATGTAATTGTTAATTATATTGTGAATAAAGGTTTGAAATTATTTTTTCTCTATGTTTTTTTAACAAAAACTCGACTGCTTCCAAACTTTTGAGCGGTAGTGTACACAAATGCAATCCAAACTCTGGAAATATGCAATCGTGGAAATTAGGTGAAATTCAGAGTCGGAAAAATGCAATGATCCCAGCAATACTGACTTCTGAATCCTGACAACCAGTGGTCGGTTATCAGGTGATCGACAGTCTAGAATAATCCAAAGTAATCATTAGAACAACGATCCTAACTTTGTGAAAGCTCTAAACTAATTGTAATTATGAACGCAGTTTTAGTTTCACAACTAAGAAACACGTGACCATGGTAACAATAACAATAATATTACAATTAAGTGCATTTAATTCTGTTTATAAGCTAATTATTGTATGAAAAATTAAAATGTCCAAATGTGAACGTTTTCTACCATTACATCAACAAGTTATTACAACTCTCATTTCTCTTGGATAAACCGTTAAAAGCACCATAAATAACATATTAATTAATTATAAATTAGACATTGGAAATAATAGGGTTTTGTGGCTGGTCTTTGAATGTTATTAAAAGTCTATACACCTCTTTTAATGAAATTAACATTTCGATTATATCTTCAACAGAATGTATCTCCTTAATTGGAATATAAACATCATTCTTTTCCTCTTATTTAGACCTTTGAAGTTTTTAAAGCATATCTGGATATAAATATTATCAAATTAAATATAATAAAACTAAAATCTATTTTTTTAAAATCAAATTGGATACTTGAAACTAATAGGTTAGACCGTAGATTCACAAGAAGTATAAAAAAAAATAAGCTAATTTATTAGTTTGCTGTTTAGTTAAAAATTCTCACGTACAGCATTACATTTATTTCGTTTAGCGATTAACTTTGTTTTGATAAATTTTACGCATTGTCTTTTTATTGGTTTAATAAGAATACTTTAGAAAACCCGGAAAGGTATGCCCCTGCATAATAGTAGGCTATTATCTAATGCTATAAATAATTGCAACTTGACTATATCAATACTGTCAGTTTCATTAATGATGATGTCCAACGATGATACCAATTCGATTGCACAACGTGTAATTATTATATTTCTCTTCAATAAAAGTGTAAAAACGAGGGCTTAGATTTTTTTTTAGTAATTATTCTTCCAGAATGCACGTGCCTAGCGTCAGCTGTGAATCCTGGGATCATTCAAAAAGTTAACCTGTATTCGGTGTAATAGGCGAACGTCTGTGAAATAAATGGCTGGGATTTAAAACTTTAGTAGCATTAGTAATAATGGAAAATTGTTATTGAAGGAAATTAGATCACTATAGTGCAAAATCTATATACGAACACTTAAGCAAAATTGCTAGTAGAAAGTAGCTGCTTGTTCACGACGAAGGCTATATGTTGTACATGTTTAGGAAATTAAATGAGGAATACGAAGCATGGGCATTAAACATTAATTTCCAAAAGGTAGAACACATGTGCTCTGGAGGTCAATCAAATAACTTAAAAATCGGAAACGAAACTGTTAAAACATGCTCTGGTTTTCAATACTTGGGAACAATCATATCGAAATCTGGAAAAGTAAATGTAAATATAGTTGATAAAATAATAAAAGAAAAAAGGCAACTCGAGCATTTCATGGAACCGTATGGAATAAAAACATAAAAAAAAAAAACAAAAAAAGGGAATTTTTCACACTATCGTAGAAACAATTACAACATATGGAGGAGAAGTGTTGCTCGTAACAGACAAACTAAGGAACAGAATAAGAACTTTCGAGTTCAGCTTTATAAGAAGAAGTTTGCAGTACACCAGAAACTATAAAGTTAGAACAGAGAGAAAATGTAATTAAATGGTTACAATTAAAGTTTTGGTTAAAAAGTTACCGCAACAATTAAAAAACGGTTGGATAATAAGGCTCTAAGTTGGTACGGACGTATTGAAAGGACGAAGGAAGAAAGGTGACCAAAGGAGATCCACCAGTGGTCACCTAGAGAGAAGAGGAGAAGAGCAACAACAATGTGTGAAAATGATCTATCTGAAGGAGAGATAATAAGGCAAGAGGGTCAATAGACCTGAGAATGGCAAAACCTGTAATGGGAAAACGCCAGAAAGAATAAGGAAGGTTCTTGGAAAGTAAGCGATTTTTCGCTAATAAGGAAATTATGGATGCAATAAAAAATTGGCTGCACCTGTGCGATGGGACTAGTGTATTTTAAACGGGGGTTGTTACTGAAAAATATGTATATATAAAATTAATATATAATTAGTATTTATTTTTTTTTTTTTTTATTTATTACGAAATTAATATACATGTACAAATAAAATCACATTTCAAAAATACATATCAATACATAATCAATTTTCGTATTTAGACTTACCAGGAGAATGGCAAGTGCTACGCCACAAAGACCTATAAGAGTCTGTGCGTGGCTTTCAAGTTTTTGATATTTTATTTTTATTGTTTGACATATTTTTTATACAAAACTAGTAAATATAATGTATACATGTAACAGTAAGCAAAATCTATACACGATTTAATACAAAAATACAAGAATTAAAAGAAAAGAAAAACAGAAAAGATAAAAACCAGAAAATAACACTTGGCTAACTGTATTTATTACAAAAAACGTATTTTTTGTGTTATTTGTTTAAATATAATATGTGGATTTAGATTATGCGTCACTTAATGACATTTAAAATTTCTGCAAAACGTTTTTGTCCAGCAAGCTGAGTTAATGTTAATGTTACAATTTTGTTTTTTTTCTTCACTCATGAAACTTTGAAAGGCGTTATAAACTTTAGGGATTAGATATAAAAAACATCGCTGGCCAATACTTTTACTTGCCTTATATAAAGTAATGTTTTTATTTCTGACACTGTATGAATGTCCTTTTTTATTTATGCAGTCGGGGTTTTTCTTAATGTATTTTAATATAGCTGAAATAAACAACTGAGGAATGGTCATTAATCTGCTGATTGTGTATAGTTCATTTGTCGGATACATTTTTTGTTTTTTTAACATGATTTTAATAATTATTTTTTTAATTATTTTGATTTTATTTAAATATACATCGGATGCACCACCCCAGGCTATTATACCATAATTAATAATGGACTGCACGAGTGCATAGTAAAACTGATACAGAGTATCAATTGGTATAATTTCTCTAAGTTTTTTAAATATATAGAACATTTTCCTTAGATTACTGCACATCTGATGTATATGCCGATCCCATCGCATGTGATTGTCAATTATAATCCCCAAATATTTAACATGTGTAGTTCTATTTATTTTTGTGGTACAGATGCAACAGTTTTCAATCCTATTGCATTCTGGTTCATGTATTGTTAGTTCCTCTATATCTGGCTGTGTATTTTCATAAATAGAAAAAGAGAGATATTTAGTCTTTTCATAATTTAAGGTTAGAATATTTGTATCCAGCCAGTCCTTTATTACTTGTAGGTCAAGTTCTACTACCTTCCTAGCTGTATCCCAGTCACTGGCTTCGACAACCAAAACAGTGTCATCAGCATAAGCTGTAATATCACCCACGATTTTTTTGATATTTATTAGATCATTTATATAAAGCAAGAAAAGAATAGGCCCTAACACTGTCCCCTGTGGCACGCCACATATAACATATTCCTCGGTACTACTAATGTTGTTCAATACGACCCTTTGCTTCCGTTTATATAAGTAGTTACGGAATAATTCTAGAGGTAGACCTCGTACTCCGCAAATTTCTAGTTTTTTCAATAGTATGGAATGGTCGACAGTGTCAAAGGCCTTTGCAAGATCTAAGAAAATAGCCACACACACTTTTGAGCTGTCCAACCCAGAATATAACCTTTTAACCAGTCTGGCAATAGCATCTTCTGTTCCTAACTTTTCAGTAAAGCCGAACTGCTTAGTAGAAATGATTTGGTTCTGTTTTAAAAAAGACACAAGCCTTTTTTTAATAAGTTTTTCAAACAGTTTCGCAAAATTAGTTATTAATGAGATGGGACGGTAATTTTTTATGTCATTTGGGGGTCCAGATTTGTGTATAGGTCTAACAACTGAAATTTTAAAAGAGTCAGGAAAATAGCCTTTCTCAAAACAGCAGTTAAAAATATTGGTAAGGGGATCAGCTATGAATTTTGCAATTTCTTTAATAACTTCAGAAGTGATTCCGTCATGACCAGGAGATTTCCCATTTTTTAATGTTCCAATTAATTCAAGTATTTCCTGAGTATTTGTGGGAGCGAGGAAAAGTGACTTAGGATTACAATTTATTCTCTTTAGCATGTCATTTTTCTTATCTAAATTGTTATTAAAATTTTTAGATAATATAGAACTTACATTTATGAAATATTTATTAAATTCGTCCGCTTTTGTTTTTTTATTGATATTATTTGTTTTAGTATCCAAAGGGCTTACTTCGGTTCTACTTTTCCTATTTAATGACTCATTGGCTAATAGCCATAGTTTTTTCGGATTATCTACGTTTTGCAGAATTTTTTCTTTGTAATAATTTTGTTTTGTAATTTTAATAAGTTTGGATACTTCATTTTTGTACATTAAGTAACATTTTCCGATATTATTATCATTAGGGGAACGCGAAAATTCTTTGTACAAACGATCTCTAATAGCTATTGACTTGATTAACCCCTCCGTGATCCAAGGTGTCCTTTTGTGGTTTTTGTAGGGTATGCGTCTTTCACAACATTTGATATTAGATATTATCTTGTCAGTAAATTGTTCTACAGCATTATCAATACCATTTTGTAAAATATTATCCCAGCTTATATTTTTCATGTTATCCTTAAGTTTAACAAAATTTATTCTCGTTTTGTTTATTATTTTTTTACCTTGTTTTACAGTTAATTTATTCTTAATATTGAGTTGCAAAAATATAGGAGAGTGATCACTAATCTTTGAATTTAAAATTATAGGAAGTAAATAATTTCTTTTAATTTTTGATTTCAAAAAAATATGATCTATACACGTTTTAAACCGCGTTGGTTTATTTATACATGAAATAAACCCATATTGACTTAGCATGTTTAGGTAATCACTTACCAGAGTATTCTTGCAATTTAATCTATCAATATTTGTGTCACCCAAAAATATTACTTTACAAAAATATTACTAAAAATATTATATTACTTTACTTAAAGTATCGTCTAAAATATTGATCAGATTTGAACTACCTTCATATACCACTATATACTTAATAAAAATGATTCGCAAATAGTCGCAGCAATATAAATGCAAATAGAGATTTTAACTGTAGTTTTAAGTCTTTTTGTTATGGATTTATATAGTTTGTATGTAAAGAGCACGAGGATTCACGCCATTAAAATAATTCCTATAACTAGGAACAAATAACAATGTAGGTTGAAACACAATTGTGTGCATAGTCCGTTATAATTTGCGTTCGCATTTGAAAATCTGCTGATGATACCATGTCAGGTATTTGTATCTTTAACATAATCGCACGTCACGCAAGCACCACTAATTATCAGCTTCCTTCTTCCAGTGTGCTCGATGCAGTAATGATGCACATTCTCAAGCTGTAATGGCGGAAACAGCATGGGACACAGGACAAAAGTGTGCGTGAGTTTTATGAATGATTATTCGTATGGATTTTGTAGTGAACAACTGCAAAGAGTTACAGTGTTGTCCGTGACAACAGTTTCCTGTCTACACCATACTATTATGTGATGCAATTACTGCCATCCACTGAAACTTAAAGCCAGACGACAGACATAATCTCCAGTATCCTTGCAGGTCAAACAAGGCCACACACTACATATAACACATAAGTACTAGTACAGTGTAAAATTTGGGCAAAAAATATCCTGCAGTACTGTCTATATCGTATAATTATAATAATAGACCTGTACAGTGATTTTATTTTTATTTATTGTTATATTTCTTTTATGAATATTAAACAATATCTGTACACATTGACATATTTAATTTTGTACGGGATACCTTTTATATTTTTACAAACGACCACTAGATGGCAATATTCAAATGTGTCATTACTACCCAGCAAACATTTTTATACGGGTTAGTACCTCGGTGTCTCCGTGGCCGTTAGCTGGCTCATTGTAGTATCAATTGCCGGCCCAGCAACGGTAAAGTGCAAAATAATCGCATTAGTTGCAAGATTTGTTTCTGACGGACCAAAGCTTATATTATACCTACTCTCTAGTATTTCAAATGTAACATATGTATATTTACCTTATACTTACCCAGTATTAAAATAAATTAATGGTCAGGTGCAAAATAAATACTCATTTGGCCATTTCACAATCGTTGAATAAATTTATTTAACAAATAAAGTTCACAATATCGCATCGGTTTTATACTATTAATGAAGAAATGAACGTTGCTGTCAATAGAATGATGCGATATTGTCAACTATATTCGTTGAATTAATTTATTCAACGATGGTGTAAGTAAAAATAAAAATTAACAAAAATAAGGAGTGCTTATAAAATGCTGGTAAAGTACTTCGTATAGGAGGAGTGTGAAATACAAATGTGAAGTATATTATTAATACCGGCGTTGCACAAACTTTTAGTGCCAGCAATTTACCAACAGAAAAAGCAGTTTGCCGGCATTCAGCCAATGGTTGAATGTTTGCTGGGTATATTCGTACAATTTGACATTTGGTATTGTGAAATCAGAGGCGGCTTATAAATTGAACGAGTTGTTTGTTGACTGTGACCATTAAAAAAAAAGTTTGTAAAAAAAGGGATATTATTCGTGAGGTTTTCGTTGGATGATTTTTACGTTTTTAGTAAGAGTCTAACTCAACAAAAATTCATAGATTCGCTTCGTTCAACTTTTGGTAAAGAAGCACCATCAGAAAAGACTGTTTACAATTGGTTTGCAGAATTTCGTCATGGTCGTACGTCCGTCAGTGATGAATCTCGTGAACGTCGACCAAAATCGGTTGTGATTCAAAAAAACATCGGTGCTGTGCGTATAATGATTGAAGAAAATAGACATGTGCCTTACCATGAGATAGAAGCTTCCTTTGGCATATCGCAGACTGCAATACATTCGATTTTGCACGAACAGTTAGCTTTGAAAAATATGTGTTCCCGATGGATTCTGCATAATTTGACCGCTCAAAACAAGGCTCGTGTTGATTGGTTTAAGAGAATGCTAAAAAAATTCTAACTGGGCACTGCAAAATTCGTATACAACATCGTTACAAGTGACGAAACTTGGATTTATTCATATGAATCAGAAACTACGCAACAATCCAACAAAGTTGTTCGTTCACGAAGCACTTCCAAGAAAATGATCGCTTGTTTCTTCGGTTGTACTGGACATGTCGAAACCATTCCTCAAGAGGATCGAAGAACATTTAATGCTAAATGGTAAACAACAATTTTTTTTCCAGCAGTCATCGACAAAATCAGGAAATACAACAGAAAACGTCGCAACATTCTTCATCACATAACGGATGCAAGCTCCCACACAGCACGTCAAACAATTGATTTTATGAAGGAGAAAAACATCAAATATATGTCTCATTGCCCGTATTCACCTGATTTATCCTCTAACCACCTTTTTTGTTCCCCAATGTCAAACAAAAAATGCGTGGACAGCGATTTTCATCACCTCAAGAAGCTGTTGAAACCTTCAAAATCCATGTTTTTGAGATACCAACTTCAGATTGGAAAAATGTTTCGAGAATTGGTTTGAACTTGAGATGGGTCATTCATGAACGAACCGGCTCACTGAGCCGACTCAGTACACTGACTGAAGTGACACGGTTCACCAAATTGAAATGAGCCGGCTCACGGCTCACTGTATAGTTTCAAGTTTCAAGGATACGATTGGTCGGGCGATTTTGAGTAGTGACCGGAATGATCCGGATCTGGATCGATGTCATGTTGAACTTCGCTAGAACTCGGCTTGTAATGTATTATCATAAAGTGTATTATTTATTGTCATCAATTTGTAGGGCAGTTTATTTGAAACTAATAGGCTTAGTCTGTATTTTCTTTCAACCATACTATATAAAAATATTAAAAATATTGCCCAAATCCCAGATGTCCGATTTATAAGGGCAATAAACATCGCCATAAACTTAACACATCTGGTTTAAAATACTGTAGCTACATAAAGTGAATTGTTTGTTTCAAAAATGTTAGATAAGAACCGGGGCGAAGCTACGTTCTACCTACGAGCGAACGACCGACAACTGACCGGGTCTAAGGAAGAGCCGGCTATAAGCGACGTCTACCTACGAGCGAATGACCGACAACTGACCGGGTCTAAGGAAGAGCCGGCTCTAAGCGACGTCTACCTACGAGCGAACGACCGACAACTGACCGGGTCTAAGCAAGAGCCGGCTCTAAGCGACGTTATACCTACGAACGAACGACTGACCGACCTGTGTCTCGGGATCATGTTTATAGTTCATATATTGCAAGAACCGGCTCTAAGCGACGTTCTACCTACGAACTAATGACCGACCTGTGTCTCGAAAACATGTTTACTTAACCGGATCACTGAGCCGGATCAATGAACCGGCTCAACAAACTGAACGACCTCCACTGATCCGGTTCCGCAAACTGGGCCGAAATTCCCATCTCTAGTTTGTTTCAAAAATGTTTCTTTCTTAGTTTTTGTAAAGACTTAAAATGTAGCCCTCGTATATACCTCTTTTTCTTGTCATTTAACAGTTTGTAAATATTCAAGGAGTTAAAAAAACAGTGAATGGATGTTTTAGTAACTTTTTCTATTGGTTGGTTATTAAACTGAACTATAGAACCAAGTTAATCAGTTGATGTTCTCGAACAAAGACTTCCGTATACTGGCCATTGGTAAAATTAGTTTGGATTTTAGGAGTTGTGATCCGTGGGCGTTTGAACTGTAAACAATAGTCTTGTTGTTCGACTTGTGTATGTATCCGAATATTCGCAAGAGAATGGAGTACCGCTGAGTAGGTAATTATTATTTTCGGTAGTAGAAGTCGGAGGTTGGTAGTTGCACACGAAACACAATGGTACAGAGCAGCCCCAGGCCGCGTATTAATGAACTTCACTTTGATCGTGTGCCCTCCCTATTGTGCGCGACGTTCCTCGACATAAGATGTTTCATTGTAGCTACATTGTATAGGAGCCCCGTACCTTGTTTTTTGTGTATGCCTCTTGCAGAGGCTACGGTTATCCGCAGAACGGTATTTAATTCGGCTTGAGGGCTTGTTTGTTTATCAATACAGTGCTGAACATGTCTGATCGTTAGTTGTGAGTACAGCCGTAAGCGGCGCAACTGTCGGCCCACAAGATTCGATCAGGACAAGTTTTTCATTCGCATTTCAGTGTCTCCATAAATATTAAGGTTTTGTTATAGGCTCCTTTGATTTATACACGTGGTGCATACATCCGGATATGTTAACATTGCATTCGATGTTTTTCTTTTAGCAGATTTTATGATGTGTGCCATAAAATATATGGACCGCCCTGAAGACAAGTTTGTTGTCTTTTTGTCGAGTACCACCCGGATCGTACCAGTCACGTAATTAACAATATAAAATGGATCAATATTATTAAACATCCATTTCGACTATTTTTCAGAGATGCAATGGAAGACCAAAAGATGGGTATAAAAACTAATTAGGCCATGATGTTAATTTTAATTTGTCCACCATTGCTATTTTGAGAACTATGATAGCTACAAGGTTGGTAAGACAAAATTGGCCATTTGACGAGAAAATATCAATGGAAAAAACAATTTTTTGTCAGTGGTTGTCAATGAGAACCTTTTATTTATTTATTTACAAAAACAGTCTACACAATTGGAGGAATCCCAATAATAGTGTAGCACAGAAAATATATAAAACTAGGGGCCTCAGCCCGGCTACGCCGGTCTTCTCCCCTACGTTGTAGGCATCGTTAATATAATAAGGCATTTTGTCACACTCGTCGCTCATCTTTTTTTAACACTATTTTATGGAAATTCCTCCTACAAATGTCTTAAGTTTTATCGTTAATTCACCTTAAATACTTAATTAGTTTTCTTCTGTCAAGAAATACGCTCAAAATGTGAAATCTCATCACATTTTAAATTGCAAAAAATTTGACAGCTGTCACCTTTTGAAATCTTGTAAGCATATTTTTGCCTCAAAATGATCCAATGTTGGCCCAGATTCTTTAAAAAATGTTTTCTGATGCCTCAAAATATTATCTCGCACGTCAAAAAAGCTATCTTGAACCATTATCACCACTTAACACTTTGATTAACCCTGAAATTTATAATATATATAAATCTTTTTTTAACACAATTTTATGGAAATTCGCCTTGCAAATGTCTTAAACTTTATCGTTAATTCACCTTAAATCCTTAATCAGTGGCGTAGCGTGGGTTTCAGCCGCCCGGGGCGGATGCCAATTTCGCCACCCCCTTATTTAGGTATTTAAATCTAAAAGGCTCCAAAATTTACAGAATTTGCCGCCCCAAAAAAGAGCCGCCACCACCGCCTCCGCTATGCTACACCACTGAGATTACATACAATTTTTAGAGTTTCGAGAATGTTCAATAATTTAACAATCACAACACGCACTTAAAGAAAATAATGAATTGTAGCAAGTTAATTTAGTCCATGTGAATTGGACGACTGATGTTGCAGGTGTTATTAGACAATATTGAACTCTATTTTTTATATGAAAGAATCGATTTTCGCTGAATATTCGTTGTGAACAATCCGAGTACAAAATAAAACGCGGGGAATTACCGCAAGGTAACCATGTCAGACATATATGTCTGACATGGCGCATGTAGAACTTCTTAGTGTCAGACACATATGGCCGACGTGGCGATTAACGTGTTAAAGAAAGGCTATTCCCCGGTTCCGTCACAGATTAAATAATAAAAAATTCTGTGCTCATTTTAATTGGTCCGAATTGTAGGTGCGACAAAAATATGAAAAGAAATGGTTCAAATTTTTAGTTCAGATTACAAGATATTATTTATTGAGGATTTTTGCCGCCCCAAAAAAGTGCCGCCCGGGGCGGACCGCACCCCCCGCCCCCACATCGCTACGCCACTGTCCTTAATTAGTATTCTTCTGTAAAGAAACACGTTCAAAATGTGAAATCTCGTCCCATTTTAAAATGCAAAAAATTTGACAGCTGTCACCTTTTGAAACCTTGTAAGCATATTTTTGCCTCAAAATGCTCAAATAATGGCCCAGATTCTTTGAAAAATGTTTTCTGATACCTCAAAATATTATCTTGCACGTCCAAAAAGCTATCCTGAACCATTATTACCATTTAACACTTTGATTCTCGCCGTAAATATTCTGGACCGGCCGTCTTGTATTAAGAATATTTTTGAATTATCGTCTGATAAAACCTGTCTGTGCCGATCAATGGTGACTTTGATTCGATACGGATTCGAGGAAAAAATGCATGATTTTTATCAATAAAAATTAGTTAGTACCCCCTGTCGAAATAAAATTAAGCCTAATCACTAAAAAAATATCAGCCGGATAAGACGGCGGTTCATTTTCCTCTCTCGAAAAATTAAGATACACCAGAAGTTGAATAGAACATACATACCACACTTGTACAATATAATAGTAGATTAAATTAAATGTTGGGATCAGTAATACATAAAACAATTCAAGTACAATAAAATATAAAAAAATTACAAATTATACAAGAATTACGTTAGATAAAGCTGTATACACAACATAAATCAAAAATTTAATAATTTATAAGATTTTATTTAGATATTTCTTAAAAACATTTATACTAGTGCCAAAAATATTGGGAAAGGATTCGGAAATTGAAAGGTTGTTGAACATAAAACAAATTCTATTAATCAGAGAGTTAAATAATTAGTCCTATTAAATGGTAAACAAAATATATCATTATTTCTGGTTACATAAGGTGAATCACGAAAACTTAGGAATAATTGCCTTCTTAAGTTTCAGGGCTCAGTGCAATCAATTTTGTTATTAATAATTTTATAAAGAAACGTCTTGTACGTTTGTTTTCTAAAGAGAGTAAAGCCGCATTCAGAGCTCTTTAAATTAACACGTTGTAGACTGTTCGTTGTCAAGTTCTAAGTTATGTTTTTATGTCTACGTACCGTTCACAGCAGTTAGAAATTAATGGGTTAGGAATAGTCCGACATCTGTGTGTCTTTAAACCAACTACATGGCTTCGTAAAATGTTTTCTATGTATTATCGTTTTTATAATTCTGTTGTCTTAGAGTTTAACTAACTAAGCCTAACCTAATTACTTTGTAAAAATTCAACTTTGTAAAACTTATGTTGATTATTATTTTGTAAATAAATGGTCGCCATTTTGAAATGGTGAACATAAAAATATGATTTTTTGGTGTCATTGTAAAGCTAATTTAATGTACTTTTAGGAAAAAAATATAAAATTATCGATTCCCTATGCTAGATCAAAAGTTGACATCATTTCCGGTGAAACCGGAAGTGCCTCAGAATTCTTATAGTAACCTTTAGATGGGCCTTTTTGTCTAGTTTAACTTTTGTTCTGAAGATTTTTTGTATCTTTACAAATAAAGGAGATTTTCGGGGTGCCCCGTTTCAAACAAACACGCTGTATATGATGAAGGAGAACAGAACGTAAAGAAGATATGAGAAATAAAATTGAACCCCTGTCGATCAGCATAAAGACCTGACAAGAGGTGATGTGATCAACTAACCCAGTGGTATCCAACAGACGGCCCGCGAGTTGGTTCCAGTCCAACTCTGATATTTAAATAGCTCGCATGACATGTTAGAAACCTTCTTTCACAAGCAATTTTCTGAATTTCTACTCATTCGTCTTCAAGAGCACATACCTGCCAACTATACGAATTACGCATTACTCAGAAACACTATATGTTGAGGTACTTAAGAGGTTTCAGCAAGAAATGCGATTTTCAAAACAATAAAACGAGTGTATATGAAGGCTCACATATTGGCTTTTTGCACTAAACGCTGGGTATATCTACAAATAATATAAATTTAGAATAAACTCAATTTTGACAATAAAATATTTTGGTTGATAGGTGGTTTCTGAAATACAGGATTAAATTGCACTTCATTGATGCCTTTGAAGGTTGAAATAGTTCTTTGTTCGCTACCACCCACAACGGAAATTACACGTGAAAATGAAAATGGATTTCAATCATATCCCGGGCTAAGACTTAACAAGAGGATACTCTCTGCGAATTCAGCAGGTCACAAAATTTGAATTAATTCCCAAGAGTAATCTTTAATTCAGTTTTCAAAAGTCATTTTGACATAGTTGTTCGTGTGCGGTTCCTTGTATGTACTTTAGTCGGTCGCATGTACAGTAAAACGGTGAAGACCGTTGTTGCCGATTTGGACTTCCACCTGCCATTTCAAATGTTTTAGTTTATTTTTCAAGAATACGAATTTATGAGCACGCGGATTCATTTAGCTGGCATCTGTAATTGATGGCATTACTTTAAAACGAGGTGCGTTTTATGTGTTTTCGAAGCAAATGGAAAACTTGTCCCACAGCACATCCATCAAGCGGTTTGAATCGGGTTGAAGTGAAGCGCATCCTGTTCTCTATTCATGTATTCAGCGTAGTTTTCGTGTCTTCCATGTAGGTATTTTAGTAAATTATTATAATAATTATGAGTGGCTATTATTAGGGACCCTTTTTACTGTTGGTTATTAAATATTATAATCCATTTCATATGTAAATTTACTCTAGGATCTGTTTTCTTCGCCGTATGTTTTAATAAATTAGACCAATAGAAATGATGTAATTGTTGAAAGCAACAGATGTTTTAAATGTGGATAAGATATGACAGTATCAGAGGAACGCTTTGTTTAATTGCTAGGAAAACACTAGCCTGTTTGCCATATTTAATGTAACAATGTATTGCCATCAGACCAACCTGGCCAGTAAATTGAAATAGTGTGTATTCCGGCATATGGGACTCTCTACCGGGATTAAAGTTAAGCTACTGTTTAAATAATGAATATTTATAAAACGCTAGTTTTTTTCTGTTGGCTTTCGTGAGCGATTGCCGGTGTCCGATGCGGCTTACTGTCAATCAACGGTGCTCGAGCCGTAACAAGGCTGCTCGAGTACCTGGTAAACGGCGCGGTGTTCGCGACGATCAGCTGTAGCTATGGACCCGACATCAGACATCGGCCGCTGGTCGCCCTGTCCACTGTCTCCTCATTCGGGATTAATGTCAACTATGTATTACAAAAATACGGACATGTCACGAGCATTCGTGTATAAAGTGGCGTGTTTTGTATTTACGTAATATTTAGTGAGTAACAACGATGTGTGAGTTTCGTGAAACATACTACCGGGGGAAAAAACGATCTAATATGCCAAATTCACATGTTTAGTTTATATGCAGTGCAATTAGTATGTTTCTGGACAAACATTATTTAAAAAATTATTTAAAGTGTGAATTTTAACACATTTCAGGATTTCGTATGTATTTAGTATGCGGAAACGGACAAAAGAATGTTTAGGACAATAAATTTTTGCCAGAATCGCATAAAAATCAACACATTCTTCTGAATCAGTTTTCATCCGTTAAGCGAAGCCAATATCATCATTTTTCAGCATAACGTGATTCAAAAAAAAAAAAAACGAGAAGAGTTATTGTGTAAATTTTTATATGTTGGCTCAATGTAATCTTTTTCTTTTTGTGCGAGTTTAACAAGGAACCCTTCCAATGACAGTTGTTTTTACGTATTTTTGGGAATTTCGCAAAAATGTGATATAGCATTGTCGTTAAACTGAGTGATGTACGTCAACTGAGATCTAGCATGGGAGACGATTACCCACAATCCCGCAGCGAGAGAGAGAAGAACCATCTGCTTAGTTGTGATCACGATACGCTTGGCAGACAAAGCATATACGTCCTACTCCTGTTGCAAGACCTCACTTGTTTATCAAGTTAAAATTTATTAAAAAATTTGGCTCGTCTTGCAAAACACTTTCAAACCAAGTTACTCGCAATCCAAGATTTTACTGTATCTTTAAACATCTTGTGGAATTTCAATCTTTGTAACAATATTTATGGCAAAATAAAGTATAGTGTTTAACTTAATGTTATTATTATTGAGCCATGTGGCAGCAATAGTGGACCAGCATACAGGATTTCAAGTTGAGACAGATTAAAGGAGACATTAACTCATGGGGTTCTTCCTACAGGATTAACCGCAGGAAGAAAACTGCCAGCACACGTCTCCATTTAGGCCACTGTTGGTGAAATCATGGACACCTCCTTTGAGATGAAGAGCCTCCTATATGTGAGACGTGTAATTCTGATTTGTCTATGTTTACTTTTTAACTCAGTGTGTACAGTTCGAGGATGTCAGGGAGAGGTAGGGCCTGTGCTTTGACCTGACAGTTGCTTTAGGTGACGACAGAGTATTCATGGACAGGCTGATACTCTTCCTGAGAATATCGTACATACTGTTTTATTTGTGAAGTCTTGCACATTATTTAATGTTTTCTATTTCTAGACTGTGATATTTGATGGTAATTGTACCCTTTACAGCCCCTTACTATCACCCTTCGTCTTTAAAATTTTTCGAACAGACATTTATCTTATATACAAGGTGTCTCAAAAGAAATTTTATATTTAGTGGATCGATTAAAAAAAAAGTAAGCCGTATATAGAAAAAATGTTTATTAATTATTAAAATACACTTTTTGGGGATTTATTTCTTAAAAATAATATCGTCTAAATGTAGACCCCCGCGTTCTCGGCACTCATTTAATCGAACAGTAAAATTACTTATGGCGTCTCGGCAGGTGGACGCAGGGATGGCTGCCATTTCGTGACGGATATTTTCTTTCAAATGCGCCAGTGAAGTCGGTTTATTGGCGTAAACTTTAGATTTAAGATAACCCCATAGGAAAAAGTCCATAGGGGTTAAATCTGGACTGCGTGGGGGCCAATTTATGTCACCTCTCCGGGAGATCAATTTGCCTGAGAAAATTTCACGAACACGTGGCAGAGACATATTGGACGTGTGTGAAGTTGCTCCGTCCTGTTGGAACCATGTTCTTTGGTTATAGCCAGGAAAGTTTTGCAGTTCAGGTACCAAGAAGTTGTCTAACATCTCCACATAACGCTCTGAATTCACTGTAACTGCACGCCCCCTTTCGTCTTCAAAAAAGTAAGGGCCGATAATTCCTCGCACCGACATCGCAGCCCATACGGTCACTTTAGGCGAACGTAGGGGTTTCTGATGTTTGCGTTTCGGATTCGTTGCACTCCACTAGTGGCAGTTCTGCTTATTTACGTGGCCATTAAGATGAAAATGAGCTTCATCCGAAAACAAAATGTTGGTAAACGTTGAAAATCGCTCAATCACCTGATTTACGAAATTAAGCCTCTGACCAGCCATCTTGGGGCTTTAATTCTTGCACCAATTGAATTTTGTAGGGGTGCAGCTTCAGGTCTTTGTGCATAATGCGATGTAATGATGATCTATGCACATTTAAAGCACTTGCGCGCTTCCGAATTGAAAGGTTCGGGTCGCCACGAACAGACTGATTAACATTCTCCACGTTTTCTACCGTTCTTGATGACCTAGGTCGCCCGGATTTTGATTTATCCAGCGTTGTACCAGTCTCTTCAAACTTTTTAACCCAATGTCGAATGAGAGGAATGCTTGGCGCATCATTTAAGTGGCGAAAACCTCGAATACTGCAGAATTTTCTACGCGCTACAGTCGCCGAATCACCGTTTTTGTAAAACTCTCGCACGCATAACGCGCGGTCTGCTCCCGAGAAACGCTCCATAGCGACTGAATTCCCAAGAGCCAGGCTACCGATTGACATAACCCCCGCGCCCCTCGGATACGTTTCGTTCACGCAGTAAGCTAAATAAATATAAAATTTCTTTTGAGACACCTTGTATTTGTATTTGTCCGTGCAAGACTTTTATTGAGTATGCGTACATGATTTTATTTATTTATTAATTTATTGTTTTTTATATGTAGTGTAGTCATTTAGAGGGGCTTAGTTAGGCACAAATAGCCATCGTTGCTGTGCGCCAAAAATTTTAACTAACTAACATTATTATTATTATTATTAAATGCGAAAGACTATTATATACATTACAGGCCAGAAACTCTTTGCACTACAGAGACGGGCAGTCAGAATTATAAACCATGTTTCATACAGAGCCGACTGCAGAGAGTCTTTCAAAACATTGAAAATAATGACATTACCCTGTAGTTGCATATTTGTATACCTAGTATATATTCATATTAATAAAGACAAGTTCGCAACTTTTGAGCAAAGGCATCACTATCAAACAAGAAATAGAAATAAGATTATTCCAATCTATCACAGGATTGATAAAGCCAGATGTGGCGTGAACTACTATGGAATACAATTTTACAACTTATTGCCAGCAAGTATCACGTCACTATCCACTAGTAAATACAAATTATATATAAAAAATCTATTAACATACAATCCACTGTACTCATTGATGAGTTTCCACCACTCATCACTGGAATTACCGAGGCCTGAGGCCGATTTAATATCAATATCAATATCTTTGTCATTGGTAGGGTTACCAACTCAGTCCAGCTCAAAAAGAGTACATTTCTTAAAAAAAAATCGTACCCATATTTTATATAGTAATTCCTACATACCTACTAACTATCGTCTTATCATTTTCGTCAATAGTCATTTATATATTTAATAAATAATAAAATTGAATAGAAAAATCAAAATAAACAATATAAACAAAAATAAACAAAATACTTATTACAAAACATATTATACGACGAACAAAATGTAACTTACGAACGAAAAATTGCTAAGATACAAAATACGTGTAAATAAAAAATCAAAATACACAATGTAAACAAAAATAAACTATATAAATATTACAAAACATATTATAGGACGAACAAAACGTAATTTAGTCACGAACGATCAGCAAAATCATAGCTATTTGGTTTTGCTTCTCACATCTTTTAACAAATTTTTATTGTCCACACAATATTAAAAAAATTGTTCACAATTAAAATTTTTAAAATTAAATTGTACCATCAGTAAGTTTTTTACTGATTCTGGCAAGAGTCAGTTTCTTTCAGCAGTCCAAATACTCTTCATCATGCTGAAAATCATTTCCGCATTTGCGTTGTGCGCTGGTATCGCGAAAAAAAAAAAAAAACATATCTATCGGAATTCTGAAGATGTTGTTTGATTTCTTTCTTCAAAATAATTAATCCATTTTGAACCAGGTGACAATTTTGAAAATTCTTCATTTCTTCAATTTCTTTAAAAAAGAGTACTTTTATTGAATTTTTAGAAAAAGTAAGAGTACATAATTTTATTTGCTCAAAAAGAGTACATGTACTCTTTGAAGAGTACGGTTGGTCACCCTAGTCATTGGCTATATTGTGTTCTTTATTTATAATTATGCATGTATATATTCTCTACAATATATTTGTGTTAAATATGTATTCCAATTTGTTGTAAATGACTGACTGTAAACAAAATGTTTTGTAACATGGTCAATAAATGAATATGAATATGAATACATGTGGATCGCATTATGTATAAACAATTTGCATTACATAAAGATAAAAACGGGCATCGTGGCATCCCAATTAAAATAGATACAAGCAGACCATCCATTCTTTTATCTATCCATTCATCTCGTGACAGTATTCAGCGTTTAGAACTGTATTGCAACACTGTCAAAGTGATATACGCAGCCACCATGTCCTCTCATCTTACACTAGAATCGAATGAAACACTTCTTGAATTCTTCGGAGTTTAGTGACGAAAGAATGCCATTTAAATTAGATAAAACTAGACTGAACTGATATATAACATTCACAACATATATATAAACATTAACACACACATTCATAGTTCAGAAACGAGGATAGTGTAAGCAATTTAAATTTTAAATTTAATACGATACGGCTACCGTTGCTAATGCCGTCATATGAATTCTGAAACATGGGAAAATAGTTTCTTATATAGCGGATCTCGTGTTCATCTGTGTTAATTTGTTCAGTACATTGAAATACTAGTATACAGTAGCACGGATGAGCTTACACGTCTATATAAATAATAGAAATAGAAAATGTGGAACATATTTAACTGTTTTGATTAGTTTAAAATTTTTAATTCAACCAATATACGAGGTGTGTAAGTTAAGCAACCGGACTTATTAAAAAAAAAAAAATTATTCGAATAGAAATACAATTCAATATTGGCTCCTTAAAAATAACTTCCTTGGGAAGTCACACAGCGCTGGAGATGTTTTTTTCAATCCTCGCAGCAGTGCTGGGACTCGGATACTGGAATAGCTTTCAGCTGGTCGGTTACAGACGGTTGAATGTTTTCGAGTGTCCCAAAATGACATCCCTTGAGGTGATTTTTCAATTTTATACCCATTTCACACCAGAACTTTAAGAGGAGTGGGCTTAAAGTTCACCGATGTTTAACATCGGTTTGCTTTCACACTTGATGTTTAAATCTCCGGTGCTGTCATCAGCTACAGTAATTTTGTCCTTAAGTTACCGTCAGGAAATTACCAGTTTTGAACTGTCTGCGCAGACGCACCTTTTGAATTATTATAAACAAATATGGATATTTCATTTCATTCTACAATAAAGACACTACAATAAAGAATATATTACACCTGTATTAACATGTAAGTCGATACATTTTATCTCAATTATTGTAACTCTGTATTTTATTAAACACATTATTAAAATAAATAATTTTATTATAAAAATAAGTATAAACTTCTTATAACGTCGTTATAATATAGTATTCTTGTTTATGATAATACAAAATGTTGACAGCACAAATTCAAAGAGTATTTTTTTATAATAGAAATTATGTTGGCAATGCGGACGATGTTTAAGACGCAGATCTCTGTCATAAGTTTTCACATTAGCGTTTAAAGACACATTCACTTTAACATCCGATCTTAAAGCTCTAGTGTGAAAATGGTATTAGTGAGAGGAAAAAGTCACAAGGGCTCAAATCAGGCGAATAAGGCACTGAGGAGCCACTGGAATGTTTTTACTGGCCAAAAACTCGTTCATTGAAATTGCGCTGTTTTTTCTCATCCCCAATTCATTGGTCAAAATCTGATGAACGGTAGTGTGAGTCAAATTCAGCTCTTCCCCGATCATTCTGTCAAAACGATGGAATATATGCTGCAGATGCTCGAGAATCTCGCGAGAAAGCGCCGAAAGTGTTTGAACTTTCACGAGGGGTAGTGTATTATTAGGTCGTCAACGATGAAATTTGTAGAAAAAAGTTGGTTGATAACAAATATAAAGAATTATTTTATTCATCAAAGTATGCACCCATATTGTCTATACATTTTAGCCAATTAAGCGGCAGGTTGCTCAGGCCGGTGGCATAAAGCCCTGGCGGAGGAGAGTCAATGAATTCCTGGAAGGCCAGTTTTACAGCATTGTCGGAATTAAACAGTTTTTCTATTAAAAAGTTGTCCAAATTGCGGAAGAAGTGGTAGTCAGTGGGAGCTAGGTCTGATGAGTATGGAGATGAAGAAGTTCCAACTCCAATTCCTGTAGTTTTTCCACAGTCATTTGTGCAGTGTGTGGTCTAGCATTATCATGCAATAAGATAGGCATCGATCTGTTGACCAATCTAGGCTGTTTTTCTTTAAGTTTTTGCATCATTTCGTCCAGTTAGTTGCAATATATTTCTGCTGTGATCGATGAGCCAGGTTTTATTTATTTATTTTTGTTTGGTTTTTAAGTTACCTGTACGAAATTTGGTGAACCAATTTGATATTGTCTGCAACGTAGTAACACTAGAGCCAAATACACTATTAATTTTTCGCGCGGTTTGCGATGACATAGTTCTAAGTAAAGAATTATTAGAGCTAGGACCATTGAATAATTTTTATTCACGAAGATGTTGCGGTTTTTTTGCCGCATGTAAGAGAACATATGTCCGGTTGTTTTGCCGCCGAGGTCAAAAAAACTGGTCGTCCGCGCTAGCACTTAAACCGTAAATTTAACCCAAATGTTTTAAATATTTTTTTCTACTCACCTATCAGAAAGCTATCGTTTTCTGTTACCATAGCAAAGTTGAAACTTGGTGTTTGCTGAGGAGTGTTTTGTATCCAAGGCAACCCAATCGAAAAATACTTTCCGCTCTAGCGCAGAAAGTATTTTCCGATTGGTCAATATAAATTAAATAATACTACACATTTAAGTTTATTTTTTGTAATTAATTGTTATTTGACAATAATTTAAAGTATTAAAATTAATTCCTCCTCGAACAATGAGTTGGCAGTTACACAATATACTATTATATATATTATTACCTTTCTCTTGACTTTTGCGGCAAGGGTTCTAACACTATTTTCTTTGCCGCTTCCTCTATCTCCTCGTCAGCCTCGCTGGTTACTTCATCGTACATTAATATTTAACAAATGTACAAATACCAATGTATTTTAAAATAATTTTTTTGACATTCGTTTAATTGTTTATAAACATCGTAGCAACGACAAGCCACCTATTATGTATACAGTGAATTTATTTTTTAATGCAACATGTACTATGTCATTACCATGGATACAGTTTTTGACAGCAATATAAATCGTATTCATTTTCATTTGCAACATGGACAATTAGTGTGTATACTTTTGCTCATTGCTGATTTAAAAATTAATCAACATGTATAAAGATGAAGAAAAAATAATAATGGTAGCTTGGTATAACTCCCAAATGAGTTTAAGAGAAGTTTCTGCTGTATTTAGTGCAACTTATCCAGATCGGCCAATACCAAATCCCTCTACAATTTCAAGACTAGTTAATAAATTTCATCGCGAAGTATGTCTTAAGTCAGAACATAATAAAAAAGGAACAACATCCCACGTGCTTACAGAAGAGAAGCAGTTGGAAATATTATTACAAGTGGAAGAAAACAATCAAAATACTTTAAGATCAATTGCACAAACCGTTGGTGTCAGTATGGTAAAGTGCACAGACAAAATTTTAGGTACTAGAGTCGAGAAAATTTACATTTGTTTCATTCCTCCCGAACACTTAATGCCGCAAAATATCTAGCCCTTTTGCTAAACCAAATATTACCTGCGTTGCAAAACCTGAATATTAATGGAAGTATAGTTTCAACATGATTGCGCACAAGTCCATTATTCTAGAATAGTTAAAGAATATTTACATAGAACTTTCCCAAATAGCTGGATTGGAAGAGGAGGGTCGATGAATTGGCCAGCGAGATCTCCGGATTTGGCACCCAATAATTTTTTTTTATTGGGGATATTTAAAGGTTAAAGTATATAATGGAGAACTTAAGGATGTTGCTGAACTGCAAGACAAAATTGTCCAAGCATCCAACAATATACCTCGACAGCAATTTCTGAATGTTTTGAATCATTTTTATGATCGCTTAACATTTTGTATGCAAGTAAACGGAGAAACTTTTGACCATTTATTATAAGTTTTTATTAGTTATTTATTTATTATTATTATTATTAATTTTGTATTTGTATTTTCAATAAAATATTTTGATTTTGCTAGTAAATATGGTTTTTTCTATGTTGCAAATGAAAATGAACATGATTTATATTGCTGTCAAAAACTGTATCCATAGTTATGACATAGTACATGTTGCATTAAAAAATAAATTCACTGTATAAATCTAACATACATAAGGGTCATTCCATGTCAAGTGGTCTGATTTCAGAGAAGTGCCCTGCTCGACCATCACGGATTTCGATGAAATTTTGTATGGACATTCACACATGTCCCCAACGAACATTGGTAAAGTTTTACGTTCATCCATGCAATACTTGCTGGGATTTAGTAATTTGTTTGACCCCATACCGCAGCCTTCTATGGTATGACTCCGAGATTTCGGCAACTTTGAGACACAGTATCTCTGCCAATATTTTGTTGAGAGAAACAAAACTTTGCTAACTTATACAACTTTTTGCGCTCTATTAAACAAAATCATAAACAAATCTTCATGAGCGATTCCCGTGAAGAAAATTTGGATCAAACTTGGCCTAAAAAATTTGCAACTCGAAAAAATTTTAAAGTTTGGCTTTTTATGCCTCTGAAAGTAAAGGTACGATAAACGTGAAATTTTGCACATAATAACTTATCAATACAAGGTTAACGAATATAAAATTTCACACTCCTAATATTTTTCATTAGTTCAGGAATTGAGTGTAAAGTTGATGATTTTTGTGAGAATGCTAAAAACAGGGTATATTTAGCCCACTTTTACAAAAATATACCTTCTGGAAACTGTTTTAAATTATTTTCATTAGAAAGAGCATGTTTTAATCCCCCTAAAAAAGTAGAATTGGTTTTTCATCCTTTAGGCCAAGTTTGATCCAAATTTTCTTCACGGGAATCGCTCATGAAGATTTGTTTATTATTTTGTGTAATAGAGCGCAAAAAGTTGTATAAGTTAGCAAAGTTTTGTTTCTCTCAACAAAATATTGGCAGAGATACTGTGTCTCAAAGTTGCCGAAATCTCGGAGTCATACCATAGAAGGCTGCGGTATGGGGTCAAACAAATTACTAAATCTCAGCAAGTATTGCATGGATGAACGTAAAACTTTACCAATGTTCGTTGAGGACATGTGTGAATGTCCATACAAAATTTCATCAAGATCCGTGATGGTCGAGCAGGGACCACTAGACCACTTGATATGGAATGACCCATAATGATTTTTATATTTCTTATTTTTTGAATTTTTTAAGTTATGTGTTAAAGTACATTTGCCGATTTCGAAATATCTTTCTCAATCGGCATATGTATACTTTCTGCGCTTGTTACACAATATACTATTTCTATCAGAAGATGATATTGTTGGATTATATTGATAAACTATATATTACGTGACCTAATGTCTATATCCCTCATAGTAATTGGAAGTTATCGCAATGCATTAAAATACCAGCATGAACTGTAAGAATTAAACAGCAATAAAGATCATGTTTGAACACATATGAAAATATATTCCCGTTGTTAAACTTCGAACAATGAAAGTTAAAGACAAACATCTGCGGAATAACAGCCCTCATGTAAATATTTTTACAAAATATTCCTTAAAAATGTACGGAGTTAATACAAATGGATAATTGTGCAGCTGGTACTCAAACTGTGTGGGTTTAATGGAGGCATATCGCCGATGAACGATCGAAAACAATCAGCAACTGCCACTCAGATTCAAAAAGACATAATGTGTTGATAAACTGTTAATGTTAATTATATATTTTAAAGGCTACTTTTAATGGCTATCAGAAATATTGTAATACGACGGCTACCTTTTAAGTATTTACAAAAACTAAGAAAGAAAAATTTATTTTTGATTCAAACTGTTTTATTGTTTTTCAAAATATTCGCCTTTAAGATTTATACACTTTTGCATGCGTTCAAACCAATTTTCGAAACATTTTTTCCACTCTGAAGTTGGTATCTCAAAAATATGGTTTTCGAAGGCTTCAAGAGTTCCTTGAGGTGATCCTTTCCACGCATTTTTTGTTTGACATTGGGGAACAAATTAAAGTCGTTAAAGACATTAATTCGATGTTTTCCTCCTTCAAATAATCAATTGTTTGACGTGCTGTGTGGGAGCTTGCATTGTCATAATGCGAAGTTTTTGGCTGCTTTTCCTGATTTTGTCGATGACTTCTGGCAAACAAATTGTTGTATACCATTCAGCATTAACTATTCTCCAATCCTCTAAAGCAGTGTTTGTCAAAGGGTGTGCCGCGGCACAAAATGCCACAATATTTTCCAAGTGTGCCGCGAAATCTTAAAAAAAAAATAGCGTCGTTTTTATTTTAACATTATTATCCGAATATAAGTACAATACTATTAATAAGAATATAATACACGATGGATCATTTTAGTTTCCAACTTAGGAAGCGAGATGTTTAACCACTACACCATGAAGGCATACTGGATAACTCTCTTACATATATTACTTAAATTATATTACTTATTTATGCATATTTAAGTTTTTCATATTACCTATTTATTTATTTATTTATTTATTTATTTATTTATTTATTTATTTATTTATTTATTTATTTATTTATTTATTTATTTATTGTCTCAATTGTTTATTTTTTTGCAAATTTTTATGCTGTGAAAACTATCTATGAAAATATGTAAACTAATAATTTAAGAAATATATTCTGTTTACTGGGCATCATATTCCCTACGTACACTTTGCACTTGGAATTATGTAGCATTTCATTAGGGTACCAAATGAAATCCTACTCAGAATTAAAAAAAAACATTTTTTTTTTTCGATCAACACATATTTGTTTATATTTTTAGGGGTATATGTTTTTTAGATAAGTGAGTATTTTTCCTATGTGCGGGTCAAAAGAGTTGTATAAGCATGCCAAATTTCAATTCTCTAGGTTTAGCCGTTTCGCTACAAATGTTAACGAACGGACAGACAGACAGACAGACAACAAAATGACGGTATAAGGATTTTTTTTGTCATACTTACAAAACCCTAAAAAAGCTATTGAATTTAAGTGAAACCGAAAACATAATCTGATCAAAAATTCCTGTTGTACTATTCCGGTTCACACCAATGTACATTACTTAGAATTTTTTCAGATTTTTAGTTTAAACCATCTGAGCTACAGGGTGTAGGACAAAATTTGTTTTGCACATTTATGCAAAAATCGCATCAAAATAAATTATTTTGCAAAAATAAAATTTTGATCGTTAATCCACGTACTAAGGGCTTTCATTTGATACCCTACTCAGAATTTAAAAAAAATATACTTTTTTTTTGATGAGCACATATTTGTTTATATTTTTAGGGGGATATGTTTTTTAGATGTTTTAGTATTTTTCCTATGTGCGGAAGTCGGTGTCAAAGAGTTGTATAAGCATGCCAAATTTCAACTCTCTAGGTTTAGCCTTTTGGCTACAATTTTTACCGAACAGACAGACAGACAGACAGACAGACAGACAGACAGACAGACAGGCAGGCAGGCAGGCAGGCAGGCAGGCAGGCAGGCAGGCAGGCAGGCAGGCAGGCAGGCAGGCAGGCAGGCAGGCAGGCAGGCAGGCAGGCAGGCAGGCAGACAGACAGACAGGCAGACAGACAGACAGACAGACAGACAGACAGGCAGACAGACAGACAGACAGACAGACAGACGACAAAATGACGGTATAAGGGTTTTTTGGTCATACCTACAAAACCCTAAAAATGGCCCTCTCCCGTTCAAGCCCTGTTATTGCACTGAACACTTATACGTCCAGTCCGCCCTGATTAGTTGTGTATTAAACAAAAATGTTTTCGAAAGTATTTATATGTAAATAGCTAAATAATTATATAGTTTTACCACCTGCTAGACATGTTCATTTATACTTTAATATTTGAATGTAAATAGAACGCCCAAATGGACATTAGACATATTTAAATCCAACCAAACACGTGTTACGTCAAATTAAACAAAATAAACTTAGGTTATATAAACTAGTAATTATTTTTCAGTGTTCCTGAAACTGAAATGCTTTTAAATATTATCGCTCTGTGATCTGACGTAAAAGAAGTTTAGCACATGTATGATAAGAAATCTAATATTTAATTCTGCCACCTTGGATCGGTTATTAAATATTAAGTAAATTACGGACTAATGGCGACGCATGAATAAAATATTCGGACTGTCAAAAATGTTCAACAAACCGGAGCGGAGAGCATAAATTTGCAACAAGAAAAATGTACAGAATTTTTAATACTATTTTGTAAAAATTATAATTGAAAAAAGTTGCTGTTATTACGTGGTAAGGCGACTGACTATAGAACAGAAAGAGGCGGGTTTAAATCCTGGACCCACTTTACCATTTCACCTTTTGAAGGTGACTTCAAGGTGAAGAACCTTTCCTACTCTGAATTGGTAATTTAGGAATCAACAATGGTCAGAACTGAGAGATAAGGTGTCTAGATAGGGTGACCATCCGTCCCGGTTTTCCGGGATTGTCCCGGTTTTTGGTCAATTGTCCCGGTGTCCCAAAAACTGTTCTCGGGACGCCGGATTGTCCCGGTTTTTGAATCATTTTGCTTTTCACTTTGAATCTGAGAGGTGAGGACCTTTTTTTTGTTTTGCTCTTCACTTTGAAGAGGTGAGGACCTTTTTTTTTCTCTTCTCTTTGGATTTGGGAGGTCAGGACCTTTTTTTTTGCTCTTCACTTTGAATTTGGGAGGAAACAAACAAAGACCTTCTGTTTTTTTTCCTGTGTCCCGGTTTTCCTTCACTGAAATCTGGTCATCCTATGTCTAGAGGTCTGTCTGTCTGTCTGTCTGTCTATCTGTTCTGTAAAAATTGTAGCCAAACGGCTAAACCTAGAGAGTTGAAATTTGGCATGCTTATACAACTCCGCACATAGAAAAATTATTAAAACATATCTCCCTAAAAATATATACAAATATCTGCTCATCGAAAAAAAATATATATTTTTTTAAAATTATGATTAGAGTATCAAATGAATTAGTACGTGGATTAACGATCAAAATTTTATTTTTGTACAATAAATTATTTTGAGGCGATTTTTGCCAAAAATGTGCAAAAAAAATTTTATCCCACACCCTCTAGCTCAGATGGTTTAAACTAAAAATCTGAAAAAATTCTAAGTAATGTACATTTGTGTGAACCGGAATAGTACAACAGGAATTTTTGTGTATTTTGCTTGACCATCTAAAATATTTAATAACTTATGTAACAAAGTGAACCAGCGTGCTTTCATGGTGTAATGGTTAGCGCTCTCGCCATCTAATTTGCAAACTAGGGTTCCGGTCTCGAGAAAATGTTATTTTTTAAGTTTTTTTTTGCTTTTTTATTTTGTTTTAATTATTTTTTCAATATTCTAGTTATATTTGGGCAAATGTTGCATTTAATTTTTAAAAGTGTAAATTTAATAACCAGTGGAAATTGTTGAAATTGAATACACTATATAAAAAGAAATACTGCACATATTTCGAAACCTAAATAATAGTATTAGGTATTCGAATTAAAATAAACAAAAAAAAAAAAATCTAAATTTGGCTTCCCAAATCATCATTCATCATTATTCACTTACTAAATACCTGAGAAACCCTGAAATGTGTGAAAATTCACACTTCACATCAATATTTTGTAAGTTAGGACCTTTTTTTTAGGTCATCAGTTGTATTTTCACCTGTATTATAATAAAAATTCCCGAATATAGAATTGATCATTACCCGGGGCCCGCAAAGAAAGTTTCAGCCCGAGGCCCCTGAAGTCCTCTCGGTGGCCCTGGGGATGGGCATCAAGCCTTATTCTAACGTGTAAATGGACACAAAATATGTTATGGGAATTTTAAATTGTGCAGTGGAAATCTTATTATTCATTAGGTTCATAAGCTTTTTTTTGTTTTCTTTGTGTTAAAGTCAGGGCTTCGAACCGTTATTTTTTTTGTTTCGGTTTTCGTTCCGGTTCAATTAAAAAAATATTTATCGGTTCGGTTCCGGTTTTCGGTTTTCGGTTCAGTTCCGAGTGATAAATTTTTAAATGCTTTTATAGATATTAGAAATTTATTTTCTACTATAATTTAGAAGAACATTTTATTCCTTATTCTGTGATAATATTACCAAGGTCGCTGCCAGGAGGGAGTTCTGGGCGTTCAACCCCCCTCCCCCGAAATAATAGAAGCGCATTTTTTAAATTATCAGTTAAAAAATTACGAATTACGATTTTTTTCTGCTCATCAGTTTAAAAAATAATCTTAAATAAAATGTATTTTATATTCACTCAGTTAAACGTTATCTGAACCGAAATAAACCGATATTTTTTTTCGGTTCAGTTCCGGTTTTCGTTCCGACAAAAATAATGGTTTTTTTCGGTTTTCGGTTTTCGGTTCAGTTCCGGTTCGAAGCCCTGGTTAAAGTTAAAATTTTTAATTCATAGCGTATAAAAGTATATTAAAATAACTCTCCTGAACTCCTAATTGAACTGAAGTATTGAGTGTAGTGTGGTGTTACACACCACACCACACTACACTCGGTTCGCAACTATTTAACAAAATTATTATTTTTTTTATATGTTTATTTCAAAAAAATGCACGTACTATCTTAGCTATAAATACAAAAAATCGAGTATTTGACAAAAATTAGTTGACTAAAACTGACTTTTAGTCAACTACTGAAGATGGCTACTTCGTAGCCGAAACGTCTAGTGACAATAAAATAATTTGTGAAGTAAAGGATCTCTTTAAGTTTACCTTATCCTAAACTTCACGTTAACTCAACAAATAATATTTAATACCTAAAAAGGCTCTTGGTCAAATTATATAATCTATCAGATTCAAATTTCAGTCACTAGATCAGCATCTCATACTACCAGCTTTAGTAGAAAATCCTAAAAAGAAAGTTGCAAACACTGTTTGGACGCAAAACTTGGTCAGTTCAATTCTTCCTCATATTCATATTTCCTCACAGATTTGTTTTTGAACAGTTTATGTAGATATACGTTATATAATGTATTTTTGTATTTAATAAGTTAATGTCAAATACCAAAATTAATAATTTTCATGTGATGCGAATTATTAAGTGCACTTAACATATCAATGTCGTAACATATGTGTAATATTTTACGCTGTCACCTTAAGTCATTTATTAAATATTAACTAAATTGGCCGACTAATGGCTGGTTATGAATTAAATATAATTTAGGGTGTCAGTTATGTGTTGTCCAGTGTGATTAAAGAGCAAGCGAGAAGGCAATTTGCGAGAAGAATGAAATTATTGAAATTGGATGAAACAATAAGATGATGTATTGGCACGCTTGGTATGAAGGCAGGTGTCGAAGGCTGCCAAGCCGAAGCACCTGCGGCGACCGGCCGCTCGGTAGCGGTCAACAGAAAAGAAGACCCCGCATGAAATTATCTCTTTTCTTACAATTACATGTATAATGAATCAGGTAAAATATGTTTTAAATTTCTTAAAAATATACAAAATTTATAAGATAATGAAGTAATTATTTATTTAATACTCCTCATCCAACAGGTCAATGCCCATTTACAGGTTGAACTAAATGCATACATAGAAATATAGAAGAAAACAAAAACAATAACAAAAACAACAATAAGAAACCAACATTGAACATCAGCGCAAAGGCCAGCATACAGTACGTGGGAGTAATAAAAAGGGAGACCTGTCTTTAAACAGTATAAAAGTCAATGTAGACTATTTATAGATAGGCAATATGAATTAAAATTGCCTGAAAAGATCCAAATTGTCTTGATGTACATTATATAAAAAGCACATGGTATGCAGTGGTGAATTGCTCAAGATATTCATGTTTGTTTAGGGTACTTTTTTTTTGTTTCTACCTGTGACTATCGATCGACAATATAGATTTAATTGACTCAAAAGAACAGAATTATCAACTAAATTGTTTAATAATTTATACAAGAACACAAGACTATTGCCGTATTCACCAAGATCCAATAAGAGTTATGGAACCTATAAATGAACCAATAGGGTAAATTTGTATTCACCAACCCTCAATAGCGCTATTGCTTCCATCAATCTATCTTTAGTTATAGAACTAAAAATCTCCCAATAACTTTCTTATAGATTGTATAATTTCTTCAAAGTAAAGTTAATTTCTTCAATTTATTAGTTAATAAAAGGTATAAAACAATAGTTTAAAACAATTTAATACAAATTTTAGTGAAAAGATAAGTTATTTAAATGTCCATAGCAAGTATTTTGTAGATAACCTAACATTTTTATATATAATTATTTTTTTTATTTTATTTATTTGAGATAGGACAGCCAACAGATTTGCTTGAACAAATCCAATTACAGGTTGTCACAAAAGTATTACAAACAAGAATCATTACAAAGTATTACAGAATTACAGAAATTTACAATATAGCAGAAACATTTTACAGACATTTTTCCAAAATGAAAAAAAAAAAATAGATACAATTCGTTTAAGATTTAATTATTTAGTTAATTATTTCTTTATTTATTATTATTATTATTATTATTTTTTTTTTTTTGTTTTTTTACAAGGTTATTAAATATTTGTAAACCTATTAACAGCAAATTCGGGCCAATAATTGGCGCAAATATGATTCCACAGTTTTACAGAAATGTGGAAGCGAAAGAAAATTAATGTCAACATCGACTTTTAGTGCTAGGTTGTTGAAATTATTACACATACGGAAAAATGGTGAGTTTCTAGACAGGTTAGTTGACGCAAAGCCCGAACATTATGTCAATTATGTCAAATATATGATTTATTTATTATTTATTTCAACAATTATTCTTCCGTAAAATTCTTATTTCTTTTTCTTTTAATTTTTTTGAAATCGGCCAACATGTAGATGGGCACGGTTTTTTTTGGGATGCACGCGGAATCATCCACATGAATATTTGGGAAAAAGATGAACAATAAATCGAGAGTATTATGCGTTGTTATTGGTTCGATTGAGCGAAAAAATCAAGAAAAAATTGATGTGAAGTGTGAATTTTCAAATATTTCAGGGTTTCGCAGGTATTTAGTAAGTGAATGATGATTATTTGGGATGCCAAATAAATTTTGTTAAAATATTTTTTTGTTAATTTTAATTCGAATGCCTAATACCATTATTTGAGTTTCTAAATATGTGCAGTTTTATATATATATATATATATATATATATATATATATATATATATATATATATATATATATATATATATCAAGGTTCATTAAGATTTTGAAAATTGCGCCTATGGCTTCCATTGGTTGTTTTAAGTCATAACCTCGCCCCTCTGATTTCGTGTATCCAATTTCAACAATTTCCTCTGGTTATTAAATTTACTCTTTTAAAAATCAAATATAACTAGAATAAAAAAGATAATTTAAAGAAAATTAAAAAGCTAAAAAAAAACAGAAAAAATAAAATGGCCTGGAGAGCGGAGCGAACTCTAGTTTGCAAAGCAAATTGGTTCAGTGTGTTAGATAAGTTATTAAATATTTTACGTGGTCAAACAAAAAACACAAAAAATGCCTTATTTTCCGAAAACATTATCTGATCAAAAATTCCTTTTGTACTATTCCGGTTCACATAAATGTACATTACTTAGAATTTTTTCAGATTTTTAGTTTAAACCATCTGGGCTACAGGGTGTGGGATAATTTTTTTGTACAATTTTGGCAAATTCGCGTCAAAATAATTTATTTTGCAAAAATAAAAATTTGATCGTTACTCCACGTACCAAGGGCTTTTATTTGATACTCTAATAAGAATTAAAAAAAAAAAATTCTATGTGTAGATATTTGTTTATATTTTTATGGGGATATGTTTTTTTAGATTTTTTAGTATTTTTCCTATGTGCGGGTCAAAGAGTTGTATAAGCATGCCAAATTTCAACTCTCTAGGTTAAGCCGTTTAGCTATAATTTTTATCGAACAGACAGACAATAAAATGACGGTATAAAGGTTTTTTGGTCATACCTACAAAACCCTAAAAACGCCCATATTTCGCCAAGCAGAAAGTGATCAACCTCTAACGCAAAGCACAAGCACAGTTTTGATGGCGAAAATGCATTAATTATGCTTCGATATGTTACCGGATCCACCGTATTCACCATATTTGGCCCCCAGCGACTTTTTCCTGTTTCCAAACATGAAGATATGGTTCGCCGTAAAAAGATGCAGGTCGAACGAAGAGGTGATCGCCAAAACAGATGCCTATTTTGAGGGCCTTCCGGAATTTTACTTTTTGAATGGTTTGAAAAAGTCGGAGAATAGCTGGGCGAAATGTATCGAGCTAAAACGAGACTATGTTGAGAAATAAAAATGAATCTACCCAAAATAATGTGATTTTCTATTATTTTGTAAGGACTTATTAATCTACCTTGTCACACGTCTCACAAATAGGAGGATCTTCATCTGCAAGAAAATGTCCAGGGTGCACAAACAGTGAAGATGGTAGAAAATTTTTTTGATTATACCTAGTACATCCCACAAATTTTGAGTACTTCGGCTAGTTTTAAGATATATTTGTACAAAACCAACAAAACCACCAAATTTGTTTTCATCAATATCTATCAGAAAAACCATATCCTGCAAAAATAATAATTTCTTTCCCTATTTGTCGAAAAATGATTAATGACTCATGCATAAATGAAACTTAATGAACATAAATTAACCTGATATTAATTATATTTACCTTAAAAAAATAACCTCTTTGCGAGGTAATGTCAAAAGTGTTAGCATCTTT
Organism: Liopterus haemorrhoidalis; assembly: GCA_963971575.1. NCBI lineage: Eukaryota > Metazoa > Arthropoda > Insecta > Coleoptera > Dytiscidae > Liopterus > Liopterus haemorrhoidalis. The sequence goes on from OZ020618.1 coordinate 47,276,059, forward strand.
AATCGATCATTTCGAAGAGTGTTTTTTCTTTTGTAGATGACGTAAGGTGGCAGGCCAGTCGCGGTTAAGACTATAATTTGCAGGTAAAGCAATGAAACATAATAGGGGGTATATATTATAAGCGGTCACATAATTATATGTTACGCACTTTACGAAAGAAAGCTTTTTATTAATGTTGTTACAGGTTTCTTAGTAATTTATCATTTACTAATTGAATACAGTAAAACAGTGTATTTCACCTTTTACACTGTAATTGGTACAACTTAATTAATTATATTTAATAATCACGGAATTTTAATTGATACCGTTATCAAAAAAGTTGTTTTTACATTTGAAATATTTAACACTGAGAAGAGATTCTATCTTTCGATCGACATATGTAAGTTTTCCAAATGGTTGAAATTTTGTTTTTAGGAAATCTACTAATTTATCTTAACACTTGATTTGGAAATGTTTATAGGGTCATTGTGCTAGTGGTCAGCCATTTAAGGACATCATGATTTTCAACACGTCGCAAATATCGTACTTGTACTAATTAAAAATTAAAAAACACATATTTAATTATTTAAATGTTTAAGTTTATTGTTCATTTTTTATTTTACAAAAAGGCATATTTGTGTAATTAATAAAAAATAAAATGTAAAAATATATCAAAATTACTAGTAGTCAGCCTTTAATGTTTAATAGTCAGCCACATAGGTGCTGGTAGTCAGCCTTGTTACTACTTACATTGAATTAGGTACATTAATTAATCACAGAATAAACATTTTAAAGAATTTCATCTGTAATATGGTAATATATGTATATCAAAAATCAGAAAGACAATTAATGAACTAAAAGAAGAGATAAGAGAACTTAAAAAGAAAGAAGAAGTGTGGAAAATAGAAAAAGAAAGTATGATACAAAGAATCGAAAGACTGAAAAATAAAGAGGAAGAACAAGAAAAAAGAAGGAAGAAAAATAATATCATTATAAAAGTAAATATAGGATGGATGTTGACATCAAAGAAGCTTATAAAATAATTACGAAAAATTAGACTGATTTAACAGTGCGGCGATGCAAAATTGGGAAGAAAAGCAAAAGATCCTGGCAAGTAAAAACAAATTAAAGGAAAAAAAGATATACATAGATCATGACTTTACCTCAAGAGAAAGGACGATCCAGGGAAAACTGAGGAATGTGGCGAAAGTAGAAAGAGAAAAATGTAACCACATGGCCGTAGGATACAAAACAATTAATACCGGAGAAAAATGGAACGAGAAAGAAGAAAATTCGACTATTCCTATCCAAAACTAATGTAAAAACAATTGGTGGCCGACTACTTGTATTCAATGTTCAATAGTCAGCCAGGTCCTAAAAAGACAGGCTGACTTCTGGTTTTTAAATTAATGATAGAAAAAGAAATAAATTTATCCAAGCAAAACAGAAATATTATTTTCCTGAATGTAAGATAGAAATAAAATATTTCAGTTTCTAAAACCCCAGTTGTCAGCCGCGTAGGCTGACTACTAGAATTTTCCAAAAATTGTTCGCCAGTGGTCAGCCTCATTAAGTATTTAATAAATCGAAGACATCTATGTTGAAAAACTTTTTTATTATAATAATTAATGTTCTAAATATTTGTCCTAAATAAATTTATAGTAAAACATACAATAATTACCTCGTACAATATTCGAATCATACACTGCCTCACTAACCATAACTGGACTCAACACAGAGTATATGTTCAGACATGTTGTTGAGGTTGACTTCTTTTATTTATATTTAATGTTGAGAGACAACTATTCTTATTGGTTGAAAGTAATCGAAAAGAAGAAAGACGGCTGAATACTGGCATATAAAATTTTAAATATTTAGTTGGGATATTAAACTATTATTTAAGTTTTAATTTTAAAAAGGCCGACTACTGGAACAGGCTGACTACTTGCACACTGACCCTAAATAACTTTCCAATTATGTTTAGTTTAATAGTGTTTACGAGCTTTCGTTTTATATCCATATTTGAAGATATCTACTTAGTCAATTCTTTGATATAAATCAGAGAAAATGTTTAAAAGTTGGTTATTAGATCCAAATGAAACAAAAGAAAGGTATCATCTAAACAAAAAATTAATATTTTCTTGTTTACATTACATTACTATTACATTAGATTTACATATTACAATTTATTCTATATATATTTATTCCTTACATTATAATTTTAACTAAAATATAAATTTAATTTCTGCCTGTTGGCTTGAAATCTATTTTGTATTATTTCTTATTATTTTCTTTTTCTTTGATTTCCTTTCTCCTTTCTATTACCTCTTTCATCCATGTATATCCGCAGCCATTTCCGTTTAAAATATCTTCTCTTGTTCCTCCTTTGCTTCTCATTTCTTCACATCCTTCCAGCATGTGTTCAACCGTCTCCCTTTCTTCTCTGCACATTCTACATCGTTTCTCCTCCTCTTTTAACCAAAATTTGTTTGTTTTTTCTTCATTCCCACATCTAAACCTTGCAATTAGTCTTTTTTTTCCCGTTTCCCTTTTCTTTTAGATACAGCGGTCTTTGCGTGCTCCATTCTTGTACTTATAATTGTACCTTGATCCGCTTATTCTCTCGCTTAATTCTTGTTGTTGTATGTCCTTCATTCTTTCTATTATCTCCTGCATTCCATGTCCACTCTCTCTTTCCTCCTTACTTCTTCTGTTGAAAAGCCTCCGTATTCGTACATAATATTTTCTTGTTAACATCGGTCAACATGATAGTGAATAAATTGTTTCAGGTTTTCAGATGATTCTAAAGCTCATCTAAAACAATTAGTCTTAGCTAAATGCAAGACCATGCATGGAGCTCCATTGCTTCCGTGGTATGGAACAATGGAGCGAAACGCTCCAGACGCCTGGGCTGGAGGGCGTCTTTCAGATATTTTACATTTGTTTCTTTTTAATATTTTCATAGTAAATTTATTATTTGCTTGTAGCATCTTTATAAATTAGGTTTTTATTTATATTTGTTTACAAATATTACATTTTATTTGGTTGGTGTACAAATGAGCGGCGTCTTCATCGATATAAATGAAAGAAGTATATGTAATCGTAAATTTACAACGTATTTAACATTGCTGTCGCCGCCTCTACAAGACTCCGTCTATGATGCTTTAGTTAAAACGATAGCGATAACCAGACAGAGAAGAATTCTTACGCCGAGTGCAAGAAATGCGATAAAAACGTTAGACAATTTCCACAAAAATTTGATATTTATTAGGCCTCTTTTTTAGGATTTATTATAATTTATTTTTTAGATATTTATTTGGTTTTTTTCCGGATTAATTAAACTTTTTAGTGCCAAATTACCGATCCATGTCCCACTTTAATATCAGTACCTAAAATAGTCCCGGAAAGTTATTTATTGTTCCGCATGTCCCGCATGTAGGTTTTTGCAAATTTAATAAAAATTTGCAAAATGAATATCCCTTTATACCAAGAAGTGTTACAGTGAAGTAAATCTTGCATAAAATCTTTAACTATAAACATACGAGGGTGGATCAATAAGTACCCGTTTTTGAAGATAGGTGGCGTTGCCGAAGGAAGTTGGAATTACCGTCGTGTTCTGCCATCTGTAAAACGACACCATACTACATATCAGACTGATGCATAGGTTTGTTTTTATTTGGCAGCTAGTTGTATCACACGTGTTTCGGGTTTCTCGATAAAATGGAAAAAGAGCAATTTCGATCCGTAATTCGCTTTTTATTTTTGGATGGCAAAACATGCGAAGAAATAAAAGTAAAGTTGGATGCTGTCTATGGGGACTCTTCACCATCTATGATAACCGTGAGATATTGGTTCAACGAATTTAAACGTGGTCGTACATCTGTTTTTGATGAGAAGCGGCCTGGCCGCCCGGCAGACATGACATGATTCTTGCTGATCGCTGAACTAAAAGTGCGCGAAGTAGCAGAGATCGTAGATGTGTCGTACGGAACGGCAATCAATATTTTACATGTTAAGTTAAGTACGAAAAAGGTGTCGGCCCAATGGATGCCGTGATTGCTCACGGTGGACAACAAGCGGATACGGCTGTCAATGTTGAAGCAGTGTTTGGACCTCTTTAACCGAAATTCGCAGGAGTTTTTGCGTCGAATCGTCACCGTTGATGAAGCCTGGATACATTATTATACACCAGATACCAAGCGACAGTCAAAAAAATTGATTTTTCCGGGTAAATCTGCTCCGAAGAAGGCAAAGACGGTTCCATCGGCCGGAAAGGTCATGGCCATGATTTTTTGGGGTTCGAAGGGAATAATCCTTATGGACTTTTTGCAGAAAGGAAGAACGATCGCGGAACAGTACTACAGTGAATTGTTGGACCGATTCGATAAGAAATTGGAAGGAGACACGGCCCCATTTGGCAAAAATAGTTGCTGTTCCACCATGATAACGCACCAGCATAGCCATCCGGAATTGTCGCGGCCAAATTGCATGAACTGCGCTACGAATTACTGCCGCACCCACCATACTCGCCCGATCTGGCTCCCTCCGACTTTTTTCTTTTCCCCAACATAAAAAGATGGCTCGGGGAAAAAAAATAGCTCAAACGAGGAGATTATCGCCGAGACAGAAGCGTATTTTTTGGAGGGGTTAAAGAAATGGCAGAAACGTTGGGAAAAGTGTATCTACCTAAAAAGAGATAAAAAAAAAATGTGAAAAACTTGCGTCTTCCTTCCTAACCGGGTACATATTGATCCACGCTCGTATATAAAAAAATTGATGTAAAGTGTGAATATTCACACATTTCAGGGTTTCGCAGGTATATAATAAGTGAAGGCGGTATGCTGAGTGGGTAGGACAAATTTTACTTTGTAGTAATCACGGCAAAATGAACCATATTTTTAAAATAATTTATCGTCTGTTAATCATATAATAAGACTGGTTATTAAATTTACGCTCTTAAAAATTAAATACAACATTTGTCAAAATATAACTAGAATTTTGACAAAATAATTTCAACAAACATAATAAAAATGCAAAAAAAAACAGAAAAAATAAAATTCGCTCCTTACTCGAACTCGAAACCCTTCGTTTTCCAGCTTACGACACCAGTGCTCTAACCCATTAAACTATCGCACGCCTTGCATGTGAGTGTCTTACATTGGTATAACTTTTGTACTTTGTGAACCAAAAACCACAAAAAATGCGTTATTTTCCGAAAACATAATCTGATCAAAAATTCCTGTTGTACTATTTCGGTTCACACCAATATACATTACTTAGAATTTTTTTAGATTTTTAGTTTAAGCGATCTGGGCTACAGGGTGTGGGACAAAAAAAATTTTTGCACAATTTTGGCAAAAGTCGCATCAAAATAATTTATTTTGCAAAAATAAAAATTTGATCGTTAATCCACGTACTAGGGGCTATCATTTGATACCCTACTCAAAATTTAAAAAAAATATATTTTTGTTTTCGATGAGCACATATTTGTTTATATTTTTAGGGGGGTATGTTTTTTAGATGTTTTAGTGTTTTTCCTATGTGCGGGTCAAAGATTTGTATAAGCATGCCAAATTTCAACTCTCTAGGTTTAGCCGTTTAGCTACAAGCTTTTACCGAACAGACAGACAGACAGACAGACAGACAGACAGACAGACAGACAGACAGACAGACAGACAGGCAGACAGAGAGACGACAAAATGACGGTATAAGGGTTTTTTGGTCATACCTACAAAACCCTAAAAATGGTGAGTAGATACTTTTATTGGGAGGGGGCATTGCATTCGTAATAAGTTGGCAGCCTTAATAATTTGTCATCTCAGTATAAAGGCGCCTTGTAAGAATGTCTGCTCCAATCGCCAAAATATCACCGCAGGGTCCTGCTGACTGGCCAACAAATAAGGAATGTACAGCGTCACTTCCAGATCATGTAGACGGAAAAAGTCCTTTAGAGGTGGCAACTTATGCTACTAAAGTATGATATTGTATCAGTAAAAAAATAAGTTAGACTTTTGTGTTTTCTAATGAAAATTACTAACCATTTTTGTTGTAATGTGTGGCCATATTACGAGTAAATATATTGCAATTAAATAAGTACTTGTCCTAATGGGGACGAGCCACGTGACTGTAACAAAAACTGCCCATGTACATCATTAGTCAGAAGCATGGCTGAGTGCAGAACTCTGAGTTGTGGTTGACCAAATAAGGCAAATTACGGTAGTTACATAATTAAATTTTTATTTTTATTTAAACCTACACGATGGAGGTATTTAAAAATGATATGCTAGTTTAAAATAACTGCATAAAATTAAACAATAATTGCTACAAGATGCTTACAAAAATATATATTACAGAAAAAAAATGGAAGATAATAACAATGTGTACTAAATTTATTGTAACCAGTAGCAAGATGGGTACCAAAGTAAATACTTTGCAAGAATAAATACATCTATAGTCTGTCTCTTTGGTTTAAACGGAACTAGATTTTAAAATCAATTAAACGAGGATTTTGATCATTTTGTTTAGCAAAAATCCACTTCAATCATTAGAAAGTGAGCTCGTCACAACTTACAATGATAAAAACTCCATTTAGTTCCGCTTAACGTTTGGAATAGCTTATAAGCACCAGTGGCGTAACAATTAAGCCGGGGGCCCGCTCGAAAAACTAATTTTGGGGCCCCTGGTATCCATTTTTGGGACCCCTACATATTGGGAGCCCGCCCGCGTCGTGGGCCCTTCGGGCCCGGTTGTTACGCCACTTATAAGTACTGTACTTCAGCGTTTCTCAACCGGGGGGCCGTGAAAGCTTCGTCGGGGGGCCGCGAAGTCATATAAAATCGAAGCATGAAATTATAATAGAAAAACGTTCAATTTTGCAAGATATATTCATAAATATATTAATTCATTTATTTTTATTTTAATATAAAATTTATATTCATTAAAATATACCTTTTAAACTTACATAAAATAAATTATACTTATTTTGACAACTAATTTAAACTAATTAAAACGGTTCGCGTTGGAGGTACTTCAAGTACTTTCAAGTAAGTACGACTTGAACTTGCAATTTTTTGTTATGCTCCGAGCTACTGTTAACTAAAGAGTAAGGATGCAAAAGTGTTCAAAATGGAAAGCAACTTGGAGCAATGGAACACTTGTAAATAAAAATACTTGCAAGCCATTATAGGTAATCGTAACAGATATTAAAAACATGTTTATGTAAAGGTTGTTTTTTTTTCAAAAGTTTTATCCAATTATACCCAACACGCCATACGTTTCTATATAAAAAATCGAAGTTGTCCTTGATATCCTGTACTTTCGGTTTATTTCGAAAATTTAAATACTACCATCCAATTATTTGGATAAACTCTGGTCACCAAATTTTTTTTCCAACTTGCTCACACTTCGTCTTTTCGAGAAAAATCGTGTTTCCTTTATCTTGATACACCTTGAGATCCCTCCCTCGCTTCCCCCTCTCTCTCTCTCAATCTCCCTCTCTCTCTCTCTCTCTCTCTCTCTCTATATATATATATATATATATGCAGGACCGGCGGTTGGGCAAAACTGCTCCAGGTAACTATCTGACAGATAAGGTTATATGATACTTTCTGTGCTGAATAAATGTCATCCCGTCTTTCAATACAAATGTATCTATCGGATAGTTATCTAACGGATAATGAGACTGATGTATTGAATTCATTGCTTGGTAATGACATTTATTCAGAAGAAGTTCCAGATAACATTATCTGGCGGATAGTTACCTAGTGCTTTAAATGAAGGTGGAAAGGGGACTTAAGGTCATAATGCCCGGGGGGGGGGGGCACCATAGTCCTGCAAATGAACCCGTAAATAAAAAAATTAACCTGTATAAAATTCTCGAGAGATAACTCCATTATACTTATCCCTTTCTGATATCTCAGAATTATCATTGATAGCCCAAAAGTCATCCTATTATCACCTCTGTCCTCCCATTTTACCATATAGGCCGTGTCTCCAACGCTATAGCTCTGAAATTTTAATAAATCCTGAGTCAAAATGTATAACTATTTATATAAAGAAACAAAGTAACAAAATATAAACTATTTTAGATCATGTAGTACCAAGTAACTTCCAAATTTAACGTTATACCTCATCTTCAATAATAAAAAAATAGTGTAGAAATTTAGTAGTTCAATTTCAACCACCTGTATACTATTGATAAAATATTAATATATGTGTTTATTCTCATAAAGAATTATTTTAAGCAATTCTGTTCCTTATTTATTATTTGTTAATGACTATATTCCGTAATGAGCTTTATCATGATTAGCCATCTTGATATGTAGTGATACGTGATTTTTGCAAGTGGCGTCTTCATTGTTTTCTGACGTTTTTAGTTATTTTTAAGTGATAAAAGTGCAGAAAATACTTGAAATAGTGTGGACTTTAAAGTTTGGACTCCATGCAGACCAAAATTGGAGCGACTGGAAAGGTATTTGTAGAAATTTTTGTTAATTTTATAATATAAGTCATTGTTATGTAGAATGTGCTTCTATGGACAATATAGAAACACATACATGCATACACTATCGGCTATAACTAGAGAAACAAAACTATTTTTTAAATCATTTTCATAAATCTCGATTATTGACTAAATGAATATTGAATTATATTGGTATAGCAACAACAAATTATAAGTTAGAACCTGCTCTTAAAAATATTTGTTGTACTGGTACAATAAATAAAATAATTATATATATATATATATATATATAGGGGGCCGCAGATAATATTTAAGTTATTTTGGGGGGTCCCATGCCAGAAAAGGTTGAGAAACACTGCTGTACTTGAAGTAGTATATCACAAGAAATGAGAGGCAGGATTATACGTGATAGAACCCGTGATGAGGAGAGAAAAGTACTGAATGTTATATTATTTCCGTTTCTTAGCTTTGTGCGGAACTAGATTCTGAAATCTAGTCACTTTTAATTAGTAAATGAGACTTTGAGTCCGATGGTTTTAACATTGCAAATTGGGCTTTTTTGAGAAATTTTAAGGTTAGGTAATTTTAATTTAGCTTACATTTTAATGTCAGATGCACTGAAGCTTGATTTTTTATTTATAAAAATATTTTCTGTAAAAAATTTAGATTATTATTATGAGATATATAAGCGTTTCTGAACCTTTTTGCTGTGCGACCTAACATTATTCTTTGAAGTCATACTGCGACCCAATTGTTTATTTTATAATTCTTAATATAAAATAAAAAATCAGCTGTGGTCACAACAGGACCGACCGCCATCATAAAGTACTTAAGTATAAAATATATTCTATACTTTATTTTTTTTAAGAACGAAGTAGATGGCGCTGCGAGCGCGGCCGGTTTCACACTGTATCAAATTAAAGTTTATAATTTAAAATTAAACACATTTTGCGATAAATTCAAATTTGACGTTTCAAAATTAATGTTTTTAAAAATGTTATAATTTAATTGCCTAAAATTGCTATTATTCTTAATTTCTAAATAAATTGTAAAATATAGAATATAACTGTTCATTTACAGTTCAATAATTAAAATTAATTATAAATAAGTTCAATAATTCTATTTTATAATTTTCAAATAATTTAAAATTTAATTAAAATATATTATTTATACAAAACATATACAAAATAATTAAGAAAAATATATAAAATAATATTGGAAAACAGTCCGAATCATCAATAAATTCTTCTTCACTTTATATTTAATCGACACTATAACACAACACAAATTATTAATATGGCGCTCGTTGACAGCAAAGAATATGATAATTGACAGCAAAACAACTGTTGTGTTTGGTACCAGAGGCGTACGTACATTAATTCATTTTCAGACGACTTGATTTAAAACATTTCTCTTAAAAGGTATATATATTCTAAATTAATTTCAAATCTATTTATTCACTGTCTTTTATATTCTAACATTATTTATACATATACCTCCGTTTTACTTATTAGAAATAATAGGTAGTAATATATTGACTGTAAACTTAGTTTACAAATATGTTTACAAATTTGGGTTATAATAACAGAGACAAATAAAATAAATTGAGACAGAAATCTAGTTTTCTACAGTGTAAACTTTTCCACGTTCTTACCCAATTAAAAACAATATCGAAATAGCTCCTATCTTGCCCATACTCCTTTCTTAAAAAAAATGAAGTATAGCAGCAGAGTAGAATTTGGCCCAATATTTTCTAACAGAGATATTATTTATCATTACCATGGAAACGTTACATATAAGTATGAAAAATAGATACTTAGATAAAAATTCGAAAATTTTTTCAAAAATTTTCCATTTTATCTAGAAATATCTCAAATAAAAGTTGTTAGTTATTGCATTTATAGTAACTTTTGTTAAATAAATTTTTTCGAAATATTTTTCTGTTGATAATTATTCACAAAAACCTTAAAATCGACACGAGTAAACTCCCATTTCTAGTCAACCGATTTTTAACACTTTTAACCTACTATATACAAAGCTATTGCTAATATGACAACCAAATTCGAACCGTACAGGTACCATAAAAAAAAATACTTTGAAACAAAATAATTTTATTTGAAAATACAAATTTAATAAATTTCGTTTCGGTTTTTCATATTTTATGTGCTGGAGAAATAACTTTACTTGCCAACAAGAAAATAAAGTCAACAGGGGAAGCCCATACACTAAATTCTTATATACACCCTATGACTAAACTGTTTCTCCAAATTAAACCATAATTTAACATTCAATCTGCTTATTTTGATCTTCACATCTCTTCATAACGTTGGTAATCAAATTATTATAAGCCCAGATATCTTTATAATATTTACTCATGACTGAGTCAAATTCGATTCTAGTTTTATAAAGTTCGTGTTTTAATGCCATGTTTTTATCAAGGGCAATTGTAAATGTATCCTTGCTTAATCCAGTCTTTTTTGATATTATATCTTTTTTGTTTTCATTTGTCAAATGGTCAACTTTATCCCAATAAGTTGTTCGTATGTTGCGAAGTTTCTTCAGATTTTTGTTTTCAAATGATTGTAGTTTTGCATTAAGTATATTACTTTTATTAAACAGTCCCTGAAGAGTATTTTTTTCTTCAAGTTTAATGTTTTCAAGATTAAGATTTACTTTGTCTTCAGTATTTTGTACAAATGATTTGAGATCTATAAGTCTTTCTTCTTGAATTTTTAAAAAATCTCGAATTTCATTTGCATGTTTTGCTTTTCTTAACCTCAAAGTTGAAATATGTTTGTTAGCTGATTTTATTTTGTCTACTGCATCTCGAAGTTGGGTTTTTAAATATTTTATTTTCATTTGATTTTTGGCCATCATTTCGTTAATACCCTGTATGGTTTTTTTATTTTCTATGTTATTTTCTAATGCTAGAGGTGATGGTGTTACCTCTGAATATTTTTCAAGTGATTTCTCTTGTTGGTCAGCCATAATTTTAAATTAATTTAAATATTTTTTATCAAAATAATATTTATATGAACATTTTTATACTAGAATTTTTAATACTGTCATTTTTGACAAATTTTTGACATTAGTTGTTTTGTTGCTATGATTTTGTAAGTTATTCTTTTTTATATCACGTTACCAAGAAACCAAAGAATCACAACACTGGAGCACCTTGGACACTGGATTTTCACTGGATTTTCATGGTATAGTGCGTTCGAAGGTGAGTTTGCAGTACAGGGCATATGGAGTAGTTCTTTTTCATACTCTCTAATGAGTTTACAGACTGACGCTATCATTTTCTTGCTAGTCGACGTTGCCAGCTCTAAAACGCGCTGATCTGTGAAGACGCAGTATTCTACAAATGGCCATTTGTTTTTGTTGAGTGTTATTTTGAGTTTTATAAGAGTTGATTTTTGTAAATAATACGAGTTTTTCATATTATTATAATTGACACATTTGACACTTTTACAACATTTGGCAACACCGCTCCCATTTGCCATAAGAGCTATACTGCAAACTCACCTTCGAACGCACTATAGTGTCAAAGGCGCGACAGGGGTAAGAGGCGTGGTGTTATATTTACAAGTTCGAATTTCATGATGGGGTGGAGGCGTGATGAGTGCGCGTTTTCGGCTTTGACAACATTTGTATCTAACCCAAATCTAACCTAAAAGTTTATACAATTGTTTGGAGTAAACGGTTATTCAATTTCATTTAATATGTCGTCAAATCGAAGGAGACGTCTAGCTCTTTTTTTATGTATATTTAGACTTATTGCGATATGAAGAAAAGCGATGGTGGGTACGTCCCATATATACATAGAAACAGAAGGCAACAGGGAGATTATTTTAACTTGTTGCAAAAAATGAGACACAAAAAACACACAGTTACTTCAATTACAAGAAAAGAATTTAATACACAATCTTTTTTACTTGACATCACAATTAGAATGAAGATTCTGTTGGCCCCTGCTTGGGAGTGTATTATTAGTATACCCACTGCATGACATTTTTGCAGACCAGATATTTAAAACCGAAACCATAATAATAAACTTTATGACTGCCGACAACATTGTAAAAGTCGCTATTGAGGAAATTGACTTTAGAAATCTCTAAAGTCAATTTCCCAATGATCACAGACGTCTTCAATTTCCATTTAAGTAGTGTTTTGTATTAATGAAAGATTTTTTATAAATGACTAATTATTTAAAAAAATATGTAAACATAATTTGCCCCCTTGAAAACAATTCTGAGGGCGCCCATGTACCTACGTAATCCTTATAAAGAAGATCATGATAATGTTGTTGGTATCTGCTGCTGAGAATGATGATAAAGAAGAAGAAATAAAGCGACCGGCGTGGCGTCTCTGTTTCGAATCCCGTTCAGGAATGGAATTTTCAAAAATTAAGAACTGTCCTGACTAATTGCCGAAGTAGTAAAGCCCATTAAAATTGATGTGAAGTGTGAATTTTCACACATTTCAGGGTTTCGCAGGTATTTAGTAAGTGAATGATGATTATTTGAGATGCCAAAACAAATTTTATGTAAAAATATTTTTTTGTTAATTTTAATAAGAGTGCCTAATAAGGTTTCTAAATATGTGCAGTACTTTATTTATGCAGCATGGTTCATTAAGATTTTGAAAATTGCGCCTATGGCTTCCATTGATTGTTTTAAGTCATAAGCTCTGCCCCTCTGATTTCGTATACATTGAAACATAGAATTAAATTATAATTTCAACAATTGACACTGGTATTAAATTTACGCTTTTAAAAATTAAATGCAACATTTGCCAAAATAAAACTAGAATTTTGAAAAAATAATTTAAACAAAATAAAAATGCCAAAAAAAACAGAAAAAATAACTTGAGTTAAGGTCTAAAATTTTGATATTTGCAGCCAAAAAAAATTAATAAAAAACAGTCCACAATAATGCTCAGAGCCGATGAAACGTTAGCCTGCCTCCTTTTTTTAACTATCTTTATAAACTAATACTTACTTCTTATCTATATCAGCAATTTCCAAACTGTCTCCGACTGGAAGCAAACCTTAGTTTTCAATTTAGAAAGCGAGAACGCTAACCATTACACCATGAAAGCGTACTGGTTTACTGTGTTACATAACGTTTTAAATATTTTACATTGTCAGCCAAAAAAACACAAAAAATGCGTTATTTTCCGAAAACATAATCTGATCAAAAATTCCTACTGTTCTATTCCGGTTCACACCAATGTACATTACTTAAATTTTTTTCAGGTTTTTAGTTTAAACTATCTGGGCTACAGTGTGTGGGACCATGTTTTTTTGCACAATTTTGGCAAAAATCGCATCAAAATAATTTATTTTGCAAAAATTACAATTTTTACCGAACAGACAGACAGATGACAAAATGACGGTATAGGGTTTTTTTGTTTGGTCATACCTACAAAACTCTAAAGAAGAAGAAATAAAAACATTCTTATAATAAATTGTTTATAATCCTTTACTTTATTCTTCGTTCGATACATGCAATACAACTGTCAAAAATGTTGCAGTCTAAATATATTTTTTTATTTTCTTATATTTTTCCATGATTAGTTCCTGCTCAATATTTACACAGCAGCACTTCTTCCAGCATATATTTCTTGACTTCTTCTTAACCACATTTCTTACTCTTACTACAATTACTTTTATTTATTATCAATTTCCATCTAAATGATCAGGGCCCTATTTGATAAAAATTGAAAGGTAACAATTCGGCATATTTGTTAAAATTGACTGACAAATCTTCGTTTCATACAATTTTGTCATTAGACAATTTGCGAAAACCTGGTAACGTATAATGTAAAGCAGGTAAAATCGTAGAAACGTGAAAAGAACATATGAAAACGTATATCATTTTCATGTTTCTAGGGTACGTACGTACGTACGTGCAATGCACGTACGTACCATAAAAACTTAAAATTAACATACGTTTCCATAGGTTATTTTCACGTTTCTACGGTTTTACGTCCTTTCCTTTATCCGTTACGAATTTTCTCAAATTGTTTATTCGCAATTCAAACTTTTGCAACAGTTGTCAAGAATTGTCTCCTTTCAATTTTTAGGAAATAGGGCCCTGGGCTCAACAGGAGCTGCAGTGCTATAGATCATTATTCCCAGTATTAATAGATCAGGGGTCGACAAATCGTTGGGATCTACCGGTCCATCTTTAAACACAGTGTTGTTCATGAACGTTAAAAAGATTGCGAAAATGACTACAAACATTTTTTTTAAAATGGTACTTCGGTCAATCTTGAAGATTATGTGGTTCATTGGACTTGAATTTTGCCGATCTCTGCATTATACCACATTAGTAATACGCCTAGTAAAAACAGTGTTCATTTCGGGTTTTAACCCTTATTTTTCATTATTTTTCTTAGTTTATTCATAGCCACAGTTGTCGGAATAATCTTTGAACTTATAATTTTAGAACTTCTACTGTGACTACTTTTTCTTTTATTAATATTACTTATTTTAATACTTGAAGGTTGAGGATTTTTACTTGTTCCAACATTGCTTTTGAACGGTTTCAACTTGTCTTTGTCTTCTTGTTTCATTGGCTTTGTTATTACAATTGGTTCTAAATTATATTCTTTCAATTTTTTATTTTCATCTTCAAATAACTGCATAATATTTGTTTTTTTATGATTCTTTTTCGTATTTAGATATGTTTTTCTGGTAACAATATTTTCTTTGATGGTATTAGTTATTAAATTATCAATTACAGTACTTCTGTTATTGTTGGTTGGTGTTTTGGGACCATTAACAACTTCTTTTTTAACATTTTTAATTTCATTTTGAGTTGCTTTAGTGGTATCAGTTACATTTTCTTTGGGTTGATTTGGTATTTCTTTATTGACAGGTTTTTGGATGTTCTGATTTATTTTAGAAGTATCGGTCAAATTTGTATTATTTGGTATTATCTCTTGTTTAGTTTTAAATGCGTTCTGAGTGGGTTTAACAGTACTTTCAGTTAAATTAGAATAATTTGGTACTGATTCTTTATTACCGGTACTTTTTGGAACGCTCTGACAACTTTTTGGAGATTTTTCATTCAAATTTGCATAACTTGGCGCTACCTCTTTTTGGTTTGATTTTAGTATAGTCGGACTACTTTTTGTAGCATTTCCAGTCAAATCAACATTTATTACTACTTCCTTTTTAATAGTTTTTTTTGCTATAAACTGGTTATTTTTCACAGGATTATCAGTAAAATTTGCATTGTTTGTTACAACTACATTATTTGTTACTACTACATTATCAGTTTTTGGAACATTTTGACTACTATCAGCAACATTTCCTACTACTTCCTTATTTTTTACTAAATTCTGACTACTTTTAACAGTATTTTCAGTCAAACCTTGAAGCTTATTTGCAATATCTTTATTAGTAATCATGTTTAAAAGATTTTGAATGTTTTTACCAGCATTATCAATAGTCCTATTTTCAGATTTTGACAAAGTTGGTTCATAAATACTTTTAGGTACGTCCTGAATAATTTTGGTATTATTTACAACTTCTACGTTTGTTTTAAAGTCCGTTGCGGTATTTTTCTGGTTTTCGTTAGTTTTAACGTTGGTAGTTGTATTTTCAACCGTTGATGTATTAAGCTCTTTGGTGATATTTTTCTGGCTTTGATTGTTTTTAGCGTTGGTAGTTGTGTTTGGTGCCGTAGATGGATTTAACTCTTTGGTAATATTTTTCTGGGTTTGATTGTTTTTAATGTTGGTAGTTATAATTTCTACCATAGAAGGATAAACCTCTTTGGTGATATTTTTCTGGTTTTGATTGTTTTTAACATTGGTAGTCGTATTTTGAACCATCGAGTTATTAGGTTCCTTGGTGATTTTCTGGTTTTGGTTGTTTTTTACATTGTTTGTACCTACATTTGGATTCTTAGTAAAAGTTAGCTCTTTGGTGATATTTTTTTGGTTCTGGTTGTGTTTACTGTTATTGGTAGTCATATTTTCAGGCTTGGAATTAAATTCTTTGGTGATATTTTTTTGATTCCGGTTGTTTCTTTGGTGGTTGTTTCTTCTAATGATCGTAGTTGGTCCCGTTTTATTTTTAGGTACTTCTTTAGGTTTTGGGGGATAAATATCTTCTTTAGTAATATCACTGGTACTCGATATTAAGCTTGAAAGATCGAGTTCAGTAGTTACTGGATTGTTTTCATCTCCCTTTTTGGAGTTTGATTCAATTGATTTATTTTTAACATTATTTTTTCCAGATTTAATGTTTTTATTACTTTGAATACTGGTAGCATTTTTGTTTTTTCCTTTATTTGATTTTTGTTCTTCTGATTTATTTCCAATAGTTTTAATAATATCATTAACTTTTCTGCTTAAATCTATGTTTGCTGTTTTAACCATAACAACCCCGCTATCTCTAGTTGTTGTTAATGATTGTACTTTGTTTACTGGCTTTTTCTTCTGCAATGCTTGGATATCAATTTTCTTTTCAGTAGTACATAGTTGATTTCTTATATGGCAAACTTTTAAAACATATTCAAGCATCATAATTAGGATTTGTTCATCGTATTTTTCTAATTCGTCTTGATGTTCTTTTATGAATAATCCAAAACGATTTCTTGCAAGATCTAGTTCTATTTTTAAGTCGCTGTTTGTTTGAAGGACAGCTTCAAATCTAGAGCTTAGCATCTTGTAAGATTTTTCTTTATTTGATATTTTTTTGACGAGTCTATCATTTTCTATCTGTCCAGCATCCAGTTTAACTAAAAGTTCATTATATTTTGCCTCTAAATTTTGTACTTGGAATAGTAACTGTATCTTTTCTTTGTTTACATCATTTTTATTACTTTCAAATTGACTTCTCATTTCGTAAAGGTAATCTAAGAACACCATAATGACATTTGATAGTTTCTTATTGCCTTCTGATTGTAGTTTTTGTATTTTTTTCGTGAATGAGTCTTTGTCTTGTTGCTTTGCGAATTCTAAGCAAGATATGTAGTCGTTTGCGTATCTTAAAGCTAGTTGGACATCTTTAATGTCATTGGTTACTTTGGGTTTTGATTGGCCTTGTTCTTGGAGAGTTAATAATTTAGATTCGGGTTTTTCTTCGTTTTTTACAGTGATTTTCTTTTCTTCACATTCTTTTCTGAAAATGTCAAGATTTTCTTGTGTTTTTGAATGCTCTTCTAGGGCTTTAGCTAATTTTTCGTTTGGGAAATCTGGATGAGTATCAACACATGCCAATACCATTTCTGGTGCATTCGAATATAGTTCTTCTTTGAATTTGGGAAATGGTTTTCTATCTTCTTCTATTGCATGATGGAATGCTTCTTCTAGTTTTGTTTCAAAATCAGAAACTATCTTCTTTTTAAGTTCTTCTGTATCAATTTCACGTTTGAGTTTTTCTTCCATGTCATTTTGAAAATCAAGGGAGATTCCTTGTTTTTTTACCTGTTCTTCAAGTAAACTTTTACTTTCATCCTGAAAATCAAAGGGTTTTGTTCCTAGATTTTCAATTTTAGTCACATTTTCTTTTTCTTTTTCATCTTTACAATCTATATTTATACTGGTGAATGATTTTGGAACTTCATAAATACTAGAAATAGTTGACGAGCTTGCAGTTGATTTAAGTTCTCTATCTTTCAAAACTTCTAGTTCTATTATTTTATGTTCTTCAATTTTGGTTTTGGTTTCACCTTTTCCAGTCTCTTCTGACTTCTTTCCTTCGACAGTTTCTAGAGAATGTGTCCTACTCTCTGATCGATCAGTTGCAATCGAACTGTTTTCATTTTTTTCATAGGTTTGTTCAAATTGCCGGGCAATTTGGGAATTAGTTAAATCCGGGTGTTCATCTCTAATATATAATTCAGAATTACTCTGTGCTAAAGTGAAATTTTCTTCGCTGTCTGACGACGTCATTTGAAAATTTTATGGATCTAAAAAATATATATATATTTAGTTTAACAATTACAATTTGCAAGTTAATAACTTCAAAACCAGTGATTAAAAATATATAGATATTTTTGCATATTATTTAAATTTGTTGTAGGATATTAATGGAAGTTCGTAATATTTAATAACAAACAAAAGTGATCACAAAATATCTGTTGATATTGTTGTTATCATATAATTCATTTCTACGTGTGGAACTAAATGGAATTTTTATTTTCTTTAAGTTTTCATGACTTTTTAACGATTTAAATGGGATTATGCTAAATAAAATAATCAAAAGCCCCATTCAATCGTTAAAAGTTACTGGATTTCAAAATCTAGTTCAGCAAGAAACTAAGAAATGAATTACAGAAAAAAATTGTCCTAGGCATCCAAATTTCTGTTGGCCTCTTTCATTTGCTAAATAGGTACGAAATCCTGAAATGTCTAAAAACTAATCCTTCATAAATATTTTTATTCCTGTAGACTTGCATTTCATGTGAAAGCATTCTTAAACTATTTCATAACTCTTATTTATTTATTTATTTATTTAAAGTTGGTACTAGTTTAGGGTGACCAAATCATGAACTGGAAAAACCGAGACACATTCAAGAAGGGTTTGGAAGGGGGATACTTTCCAGCTAAAGATGGGTCCGGGGGCCGTAAACTATTTATTGAAATATGCTCATTTTAACTATTTTAAGACCAAGAAATCTTTTTAAATTTACCGAGTGACTTTTCGGGATACTGGGTACGATCGTGAGAAAACGGGTCAATCCCGATTTTACAGAACGTTTGGTCACCCTATACTAGTGACACTGAAGAAGTATTTTTTTTTTGTTATAATAGTCCTGTAGAGTGATTATTTTATTATTTTTACTGACCGCCAATATATATAAGGGCGGTATTGTGATCATACCGATTTTGACATTTCGAGATTTCGATGGATCTCCACGAATTGAGGTCCCTACGTAACGGTTTGACTTTTGTTAGCATGATTTTTTTTTTAGCCTCACACTGCAAGGTAGAAAGGCTTCAGGATTAAGTAAGTAAGTAACGTAACGTTTTGATTATTTTTAGCATGATGTCTGTCGGTCTGTGTGTCTGTCTGTCTGTCCGTCTGTCTGTCTGTCTGTCCATCGGTTAGTTACGGGAAGACACCCTAAAACTAACATATTTAAATATTTCACTTCACATCAAAAAAATTTATTTAGATCGAAGAAACATTCCTTTCATGGAAAAAAACACATTAAAACAAGTAGAAAATCAAAAAAATTTAACGATTTTTTGATTTTTTTTTTATTATTATTATTGTTATTCATAGCAAAAAATCAAACTTCACGTGTATATAACATATACAATAAACAAAGACTAGCGTCCCGTCAGCATACGGATAACGCGTAGTTTCGCTATTTACCCCCACCACTACAAATTACGGGACAACCTTTACTTTAATAATCTTGTGTAAACCCAAGATATGTTATTGGTACAAAATATTTTCAGTTTGCTATTCTTTGAGGTGCAAATACTATATTTCATTAGTTTTAATATCATTTTTGAGGTCTATTGGGGACGTTTTAATGAAATCAATTTTAGGATTTGCAAAAAATCTTGACGTGATATGGAAAACGGTTTGTTAATTTGTATTCAGCATACTTAAATTAGCTTAAATCATTTTTAAAATCTTAAACAACAGAAAATTCTATTTCAGAGACCTGTATAATTTGTGTCATGTCAGTCAAAATAATCATGTTTAAAGTAGCGTCCAAAAACTATATTTTCATTGTCATGTTAGCAGTTTTTAACGATCTTAAAAGCCTAAATTTTAGTAAACTATCAGCATATAGGAGCTATCTTGCATAATTTCTATATTTGTGTACTAAAGATGCAAATAGTAAATAAATTTTTCTCTTACTTTTTTTTGTATTTGGAGTGAAGTGGTAGTTTTCCATCCACTGTTTAAGTTTTTTAAGGTAGTTTTGTTAGTCACCATCTGTCTCAATTTCGCAAAAATTTAGAGACATAACTGACAGTTGTATATACATGAAAGGTAAGATTATTTATTTAGTTGTCATGGTAAAAGAACTTTCAAATAGAGATTAAGGACACCTTTTCAATAAAGCTCCGGGATAAAGAAAGTAGAGCATTGTAGCTGTGGTTGGGTTACAAACATAACTTGTTTCCAGTGATGATACTGTAGATAAAATAAATATAAATGTGACACATGTCTGCCATGGGTGCACACAGTATGGCAACACTTTTAGTCTCCTTTTTTAACTGTTTTATTTCAAACTCTTACATCCACAGCGTCCACAGCTCTAAGATTAGTAGACTATTCGTTGTGCGTTGTGGATAAATTTAGGGTAAATTCGAGTTGTATAGTAAACGAGAATTTAGTTGACAGATTGATTGAGAGCCGATAATGAAATATATATCTTTTTCACACAGTTTTATGTAAAATGTCAAGAACGTATTTCGGCTTCTTACTGTAATGCCTGGGCTACACCTGCATCTATCGTCGCTAAACTTCGGTTTAACGTTACATACACGCTAATGTGGCCAGCTACTATCGGTTTGCGTTTACAATATTAGCAGTGCGCGTCACAATACACATGACGATAACTGAAGTGGCGGTTTTAGAGCGCATATTAAAGGAACTAAAGCCTGGAACAGATTGCACAGCGCGCTACGCCGTCAGCGCCGTTGAGAACGGCGTTGAATTTTCGCCTGCACACAATGCAATAATTATTAACGCCGTCAAAGTGTCACGTGACAACCTATATTTGTGTTTATACGTGCGCTTTCTTTTATTAAAATTATAATGGATGATGAAGACTTGTGTGTGATGTTATTTATGTTGTAAGCAAGTTATTTATACATAAAAACACTTTACCATTCAGTAAAAACTGAGGTTAGGTGTTCTACGTCAACGTTAAACGGCGTCAAAAGTTGGAAGTTGACGAACATTCAGTATCAACGGCGTTGGAACGCCGCTAGGATGTTACACATTCTTTGCACTTGCGTACGACAGCTTGATTTTAACTTTCGTCTGACAGATAGCGCCGTCCAAACGCCGTCAACGCGCCGTAGAACTCGTTGCATTCTGTTCCCCACTTTAGCGCAGAGCGTAGTATGTTCTGTTGGCGCATATTATTGTTTATCCGTCATCATTTGAGGTTATGTTATACATATTTATTTACAACTTATTTGTGTCAAAAGCAAGTAAGATTATGTTTGAATTTGTAAAATTAAATCTAAAAAATAATTTTGGGATGCAGTTATGATATTATTGGATATTATTATATTCCAGGCACTTAAATATTATAGTGCCACAGCTGTCATTTCGTCCGACATTTTTTCAACATAAATAAAGTGTAGCGGTGAAAACGCAGGTATGGCTACAAGTTGCGCTTTAGGACGATATCGATAGATACAGTTTACCACGAATTTAAATAGCGCAATTATCGGCCAAGCTTATAAGGCAAGTGTGGTCCAGGCATAACGTACGTTCATAGTTTTTGTATTTTTTGTTATATTATAATATGGTAACTTCAACGTATGTCCTTTTGAATACACGCGCGCGCATTCAGCCTGGGCTCAGTTTTTGAAGACAGGCCTGTCAAGTGAAACAAATTGTATCTCTTTCTCTATTTCTACCTCTATT
Source organism: Liopterus haemorrhoidalis (assembly GCA_963971575.1). Taxonomy (NCBI): domain Eukaryota; kingdom Metazoa; phylum Arthropoda; class Insecta; order Coleoptera; family Dytiscidae; genus Liopterus; species Liopterus haemorrhoidalis. The sequence goes on from OZ020618.1 coordinate 47,298,087, forward strand.
TTGGCTCGATTTTGGCGTATCCGTGTGAACCAATACTATGATAATATTATAAAAATATTGTCAATATGAACATTCCCTGTTAGTTGCGTATTAGAAAATAGGATAATACATACAAAATAAAAAAAAAAAAAAAAATTGGTCGAGGAAATATTGTAGAAAAAACTGGTGGCTAAATTATTGTACTAAACACTAAAATTGATCTTGGTCAATCAATTAATCAGATGACGCAAGTATTGTTACAGTCTGTTCCAAACGGTTAAGCGGAACTAAATGGGAATTTTGTTCTTTTAGGTTGTCACGAGAAGGGACCTTGCTTGGGTTATTTCATTTTTCACGTTGGGATGTCAAAATTTAAAATTCCAACAATGAAACCATGGAAACGAATGACATATGTCAAAATTAAATATTTTTTTTAGATATTTTAATGACAAAAAAATAAATAAATGGGAAATATGTATTAATAATGACACAAAAAATCTAAATATAAAGAAAATGACATTTTAAAATGATATTAACCTTAACCAAAAAATGTTTATTGTAAGTATGATTTACAAAGCTTAAACAAAACGGCCGAAAGGCACGATTTAAACGATGAAAGTAACTAGATTGCAAAATCTAGTTCCGCTTAACCGTTTGGAACGGACTGTATTTTAACTGAATTTAGATTTCATACATGACCGTTGCTAGGTAACGCAATAAATATGTTGAAAGCAACTGTCAAATTATTGTCAGTTTTTAAAGGGCACTAAAATTAAATAAGTAATAAAATCATAGTAATGGAAAAAGCATAGTATGAAACTTGCATGGAATAGTTATTTCTCATTACTTGCCTACGGATCGTGGCGCAACTTTCATACTCGTGTGAAATGACCATCATTCCATGCTCGTTGCATAATATTCTATTTTATTACAGGAAAATTAGAAATGTTACATAATTAGTTGTCATGTACTTGGACATATGCCTTAACATCATGTAATAAACTCTAAGTACAATTTCCTTGTATTTGTTGAGTGGAGACATTAGTTAAATAAATGGCAAATATTTTCGTGACATACAGCTAACACACCAGTTCGTTCATTAGTGTTATTCTGAACGTAGCAAGAATATTACACATGTCAATTAAGTGTAAAGTGTGACACTAATGACTAACTGATTTCTGGCAGATGATGACTTGTGAACAAGGTTATAAAATATAATTTTTAGAAATGTAATTTTCTGTTCAAGGTAGCTAAACTTAAGTCTCGGATAGTAGAGTTGAAAAAAAGAAAGAAAAATAAACAGGAGATTTAAATATTCAGTGCAATCGGGCTGGACCAGGTGAGGGCCGTTTTCGGGCCACCAAGAAAATATTTTCACTCGTCCAAATCCCACATTTTTGGTTGAGCAACAATATTTGGGGAATATTTGAACACTTTTATTCAATAACAGTTATTTTCACAATCTACGAGGGACATTCAATAATTAAAGAGACAAATTGATGTAGAAAACAAAAAAACTGTGTATTTTTACAAAATGAGACTTTTACTACTAACATAATCACATAACACGAATATTAATACACTTGTCCCAATGATGAAATAGTTTTTTTTTATATCTGATGCAAAGAAATCTTTATCTTGATGTTTGAGCCATTTTCCAATTCTTTGACTTCCTCGTTGTCGCTGAACTTTTTTCCACGTAATGCCTTCTTAAGTGGATCAAACAAATAAAAATCAGAGGGAGCCAAATCTGGACTGTAGGTAGGATGAAGTATTATCTCCCAACCCATTTTTTCAATACTTTCTTGGGTCAGCTTGGCGGTATGAGGGCGAGTATTGTCGTTGAGCAATATCACGCCTTTTCTTTGAGATCCGCGAAGTTTTTCTCTCAATGCTGGCTTTACTTTGTTCATCAGCATGTCTGAGTAGTAGGCATAGTTTATTGTACGTTGATCTTCCAAATAATCACAAAAGACGGCACATCGGGTATCCCAAAAAATGGTCAACATGACTTTTCCCGCTGAAACTTGCGTTTTGAATTTCTTTCAGATAGGTGAGCTGGTGTGCTTCCATTCCATGCTTTTCTTTTGGATCCTGGTTCAAAATGGTGAACCCAAGTTTCATCACATTTCAAAATCTTATTTAGAAAAGATTCACCTTCCCTTTCATAGCGTTCTTTCAAGTCTGAACACATTTTGAGTCTTGTTTCCTTATGTTGTTGCGTTAACTGTTTCGGGACCCACCTTGCACTTGTTTTGCTGTACTTCAGCTTCTTAATGATATCATGATGAACTGTGCCAACAATTACTACAACTTTTTTTGCTATATCTTCAACAGTAATACGTCGGTCTTCACGAATAATGTCGTCAATGCGGGTTTCAAGCGAAGGAGTTGACACGGCGAGGATGTTGCTCGTCAGTCACTGAGGTTCGACCATTTTTGAACTGTTCTACCCACTTATAAATATTTGCGCGATTCATACAACTTTCACCATACTGTAAAATCATTTGAGAAAATATTTTAGTCGGTTTTTCACCTTCAGAAAGCAAGAACCGGATCTCTAAACGTTGTTCAACTAATGTGGAAACTTCAAGCGGATACGCTATCGTTAAATGCAATTTTAAGGTTATAAACAAAACAATTTTTATCCGTCAGGTGTTTTCAGCTCATCCCAGTGATGCCAACCTAAAGTCATGAAAGTACCAAACTCCTCCTACAAACCCTTTTTGTTTTTCTACATCAATTTGTCTCTTTAATTATTGAATGTCCCTCGTATTATGATTAATATCTTTCTTATTAAACAACTTTTGATGGAGCTTTCTCATTATTTAATGTCATAAGTCCATGCTCGCATATCTAATTCACCAATATTCATTAAAAGCACACGCATTTAACCAGAGTATTTTCTATATTCTCTTCCTATATGCGATCTATTAAATAAGCTGGATGAATTATCCCATCTCTGCGAAACAAATAGGTATTGGGCAAAGAAACCTACACCTCCTCTGGTTGAGGCCAATAAATCGGTCCAAATGCAAAATAATCTTATTAAGAGCATAAATAAACCAGTATGCTTCTTGTATCCGTTCCATTTTAGTGACAAACATGAATTTGCACATCATTTGACGGAAAAACCTACGTCGGAATACAAAATATACACAGATGCATCGAAGAATGAAACAAGTGTAGGTTGTGCATTCTATGATCCGCAGTGAGATCATTCAGCTTTGTTTAAACTTCCAAACCAAACCTCCATTTTTACAGCCGAGGTGGTAGCCATACAGAAAGCCATGGAGTTCTGCCAAGAAATACAGCAAAAAAACATATCATATCTGACTCCCAAAGTGCTATTAAATGGATACATATGCCTATGGATAAGAATAACAAATTTCTCTATGACATACTCCAAACTGTATACGAACTTGCGGAAAAACAACAAATCATATTCCATTGGACAAAAGTACATAGTGGTACTTTAGGAAATGAAACAGCGGATAAATTAGCGAAAGAAGCCACCAGCAAGGGTACTCCACTGGATATATCTCTCCCCCCATACAATTCTCAAAAAAAGAACAGAAAACATGTGGCAAAGAGAATACACTGCAATGAGTTTGACTGCAGGAAAAAGATATGCCGAGATCCAACCGGTGATAAGAAAACCTTGGTTTTTTTATTAAAACTGGAAAAGAGGTGAGATAGTTAAGATCGTACGACTAAGAAATAACCATGGGTGTTACCCAGCACACCTATACAAGATGGGCATAATTCAGTCGCCAGTATGCGACTGTGACTATGAGTCTGATACAACTATGGAACACATCATATTTGACTGCCTACACTTCACGGACGAAATACGTGACTACATACAGGAATTATCAAAAAACAGAATTAACGTTCCTACAACAATGACGGAGTTATGCAGAAACGAAAAAATTTACAAATACGTAATAAAATTTCTCAACAACATAAAGCTAGACATTTAAAACTGTTCTTCGAATTAACTGTACATCTCTACTGTCTTTGCACTATACTTTCCTTCTTGTGTACTTTTGTTATCCTGAGTTAGAAAATATTGAACAAATACCATGTCTGGCTCATTGTTCTAGTTAAAAAATTGATGTGAAGTGTGAATTTTCACACATTTCAGGGTTTTGCAGGTATTTAGTAAGTGAATGATGATTATTTTGGATGCGAAAACAAATTTTATATTAAAATATTTTTTTTGTTAATTTTAATTCGAACGCCTAATACCATTATTTAGGTTTCTAAATATGTGCAGTATTTTTTTTTATATAGCAAGGTTCATTAAGAATTTCAAAATTGCGCCTATGGCTTCCATTGGTTGTTATAAGTTCCGCCCCTCTGATTTCATGTACATTGAAACAGAATTAAATTATAATTTAAACAATTTCCACTGGCTATTAAATTTACGCTTTTAAAAATTAAATGCAACATTTGCCAAAATATAATTAGAATTTTGAAAAAATAATTTAAACAATATAGAAATTAAAAAAAAAAAATATATATATAGTCTTTTCTCCAGGGTTCGATCCCTATCGGATCGGGTTACATGGGTGAAAAGTCAGCTTGCTTTGCTTTGCTTTCAAAAATTCTTTATTGTTTAAATGTTTACAATAATTAATAATATTTACATTACACCTCCTATCACAATTGGACATATGTGTAGGTATTTTATATTAACAAATAGTGTAAAAAGATGTTTTTGCTTATAATAAAGCAGTAGCAGAGTGTTACATAATTTTAATCATGGTTTAGGGGCAAACGATAGTTTGTTCCCTTTAAGGTGAAAAGTGAAAAGTCAGCGTCAACTACCACAGACCAGCACACACGTTAGAGTGTTGCTTGTTACAAAGCTATAACTTGTGTACATTATTAGCCAAAAATCACAAAAAATGCGTTTTTTTCCAAAAATCTAATCTGATCAAAAATTCCTGTTGAACTATTCCGGTTCACACCAATGTACATTACTTAGAATTTTTTCACATTTTTAGTTTAAACCATCTGGGCTACAGGGTGTGGGACAAAAAATTTTTTGCACAATTTTGGCAAAAATCGCTTCAAAATAATTTATTTTGCAAAAATAAAAATTTGATCGTTAATCCACGTACCAAGGGCTTTCATTTGATACCCTACTCAGAATTATAAAAAAATATTTTTTTTTTTCGATGAGCACATATTTGTTTATATTTTTAGGGGGATATGTTTTTTAGATGTTTTAGTATTTTTCCTATATGCGGGTCAAAGAGTTATATAAGCATGCCAAATTTCAACTCTCTAGGTTTAGCCGTTTGGCTACAATTTTTACCGAACAGACAGACAGACAGACAGACAGACAGACAGACAGACAGACAGACAGACAGACAGACAGACAGACAGACAGACAGACAGACAGACAGACAGACAGACAGACAGACAGACAGACAGACGACAAAATGACGGTATAAGGGTTTTTTGGTCATACCTACAAAACCCTAAAAAGGCCGTTAATAAAATTTTTAAAAAATTCTGTAAAATTTCCCGGCGTGGTGCTGTGGTGATTTTAATGTTCCGCCTAACATACATTAACCTCTTTTACTGAGTAGGTAAATATTTACTATCGATGTAAAATCAGTATATTAAAATTAATAGGCGCCAGTTACAATATTTTAAAAATGTAATAAGATAATAACATACTAATAACAATAATTAAGTCGTGTTTTCTCCCAACTCTCTTTATCTAATTTAAATTTTTATAACACCCTTGTTATACATGAATTTCCAATATAATCTTACATTAAATATTAAAATTGTATCATAAAATTGACCTGATATATAAACAAAGTAATTTACATAATAAATATACTGCCCGTTCATATTGGGACATAATAATATTGTTGCTCTATTAAATTTTATAGCAAATATACAGAATTTAATTTCAACTCTAAATTTGTTTGTGGTTACAAGAAAATTATAATGCTAATTACATACCGGGAGTAAAACAAAATTTGGCATTTTTACGGTATGACCGAAAAATCATTATAACGTATGTGTCTGTATGTCTGTTTGTCTGCCTGTAAGTACGGTAGAAATTATGGCCAAACAGCTGCACATCGAAAGTTGAAATTTGGCATGCCTGTACAATTCTTTGATCCACATTAGTAAAATTATAGAGATTTCAAAAAAATACAAAGCTGTAAAATATGAACAAATACCTATGTATTTAACGAAAAAATAAATATATTTTTTTAAATTTTAAGTCTGTTATCAAATGAAGCCCCTTAATGCATAAATAATCAAAAAAAAAAAAAAAAATTAAAAATCAGATATTTTTTATGGAATTTTCATAATTAATGTCAAAAAACTTTTTTATTTCTCAGAGGTTAATCTAAAAACCTGAAAAAAAAACAATAATGTATACAGGGTGTTCAATCTAAGTGTACCACCATTGTTATCTCGAGAACTATAAGAGCTACGAGGTTGGTTAAATTAGCAAAGAAATACCATGTTGCAAATCTATTACAAAACTATTAACAAAATTTTTTTATGATCTATGGTTCTCCAAATATGGAACCCATCTTTCTTATTTTAAAATTCGATTTGAAGAGGGGTGCAAAATACTATGCATTAGCAGATTTAATTCGGTTCATTATTTCCTGCTGTATCAGATACATCTAATTCAACGAAGGGACCTAAACAAAAAAATTTACTACTTAGATTAATAATTTTCTTGACTTTGATGAAGTACATCAGAAAATTTTCCCATACTAAATACCTACAAAATCCTGAAATGTGTCAAAAATATTTTTTTCGTGTGGGTGATTAGTAAATGTAGCACATTCCCCACTCCTTTTTATTACACACCGCTGACCTGTTACGCAATGAGCTCATTACGTAACTGGTTGAGCTCATTACATAACAGGTTCAAGCAGCAATGACCGACCGTTGCTAGGCACCGTAAGTAATGCGTTGAAAGCATATGTCAAATTATTGTTAGTTTGTGAAGGAAACCGGATTAAAATTAAATAATACAATTAAACTTGTCGAATTTTGCAAAGATATTTTTTAACAGAGTTGTTCTTGGTCAGTCAGTTAATCAGATGACTCAAGTATTGTTATTTTAACTGAATTTAGATTCCATACGATACGTAGATTACCGTTCCTAGGCAAAGTAATAAATAGGTTGAAAGCAACTGTCAAATTATTGTTCGTTTTTAAAGGGAACTGAATAACAATTAAATGAGTAATAAAGTTATAGCCGTGGAAAAAGCACAGTATGAAACTTGCATGGAATAGTCATTTCTCACTAGTATGAATTGCGCTACTCGCATGCGGCTTGCGGCGCAACTTTCATACTCGTGTGAAATGGCCATCATTCCATGTTCGTTGCATAAAATACTAATTCATTCAGATGTTATTATTTTTTTTTTTTACAATTTTTATACAAAGATGAGCAGTGTTGCTGATTCAGTCGTTATCATAGTCGATGTTTCCAGTCCATAGACAATAACAGGGAATAGTTAATTGAAAATATAGTTAATAAACCTGTATGTGTCTGTACCTGCATTTATGCAAAATGTATAACCAATTACGCATAATTAGTATTAGTATCTTTTGCAAATATATTATGTGTGTACAAGATTACAACATGTACAATTATACTTTGGGTTGTTTATTAATATTATTTATTGAAAAAAGAGTGGATATATGCAAATATATTGTTAATTAGAGCTGTATTTAACGAGTGTTTAATATAATGAATGTGACCAGGTATGCAAATGAGCCAACTCTTGTAAACCTGTCATGTGGTAGTGTTTTTATATCAATAGGAAAATAAATAAAACTTTAAAAACTAAAAATTATTAAACGAATAATATTATCATTTACATTTTCTTACAAAAAATGGTTAACCTCTTCGTCTTCTGTCAACTGTATGAGGTGTTAAGTGTTTAATAATAATGTTTTATTGATCCAGTATATTATATACAATTAATATTCGATAAGTCATTTTCCCAATAATCAATAGTTAATACCATTATTGTCGAGTTGTTAACGTAAGAGTTTTCTCTAACTCAAGTTAAAATCATTTGTTTTTATATGTTACAACATACAAAAACAAATGATTTTAACTTGATTTAGGGATAATTCTTACTTTAGCAACCGGCCATTAGAGAGTCAAAATTTTAAAATAAAAAATAAATATGTCCTATAAAAGTATAAATATATACAGGGTATTTGTTTGAAACGCCGCACCTCGAATAATTCCTTTATTTTAAGAGATACAAAAAAAATCTTCAGGAGAAAAGTTAAATTTATTATTTTGTAAATAAATGATCGCCATTTTGAAATGGTTAAAATTAAAGTATGATAGTTTGATATCCTTGTAAAGCTAATTTTATGTACTTTTAAGAAAAAATAAATAAAGTACCAATTCCCTATGCTAGATTAAAAGTTGAAACAATTTCTGTTGAAACCGGAAGTGATGCAGAATTCTTATTATAATCCTTCAGTGGGCCCTTTTGTTTAGTTTAATTTTTTTCTGAAGAATTTTTTGTACGAGGGATGTTTCCTAAATTCTGGGAATTGTGCTATAATTAAATTACGCAGAACTTATAGGCAATGTTATTGGTGCCAGACAAGTCTTGACATGTTTATGCAACTATCTAGTGCAATATTGTTCAGTCTGATTTAGGTGTTCGACTGATATAGACGCGTTTTCATAGCACTGTTTTTGTAACCATGGAAGACGCAGCAAAATCTCAAAGAGCAATAAATTTCTTTTTGTGGAAAGAAGGTGTGAAAACATCAGAAATGATTCAACGTCTGCAAGGAGTATTTGGTGAGTCTGCAGAATCCAAAAGTACTGTTTATCGGTGGATCGATCGTTTTAAAACCGGTAGAACATCACTAGAAGACGATCCACGTAGTGGGCGCCCAAGCACGTCGGTAAATGAAAGAAACATTACTGCCGTTGAAGACCTACTGACAGAGGACAGGCGAATGACTATTCGTCAAATTAGTGTGCGCTTAGGGATAGGTACACGACAAGTTCATGACATCTTGCATGATTGTTTGGGCGTTAGCAAGGTTTCGCCGCGCTGGGTGCCAAGGCTGTTGGGACCAGAACAGAAACTCAATACCGAAAAAATTCTTTGAGGACGGATTAAAAAAAATAGTTTATCGTTGGGATAAATGTATTCAGTTAAATGGAGATTATGTCGAAAAACTACATTGTAATATTGACGAAAATTAACGAAATAATAAAAATTATAGCTAAATTCCCAGAACTTTGGAAACATCTTTCGTATCTCTAAAAATAAAAGAGTTATTCGATGTGGGGTGTTTCAAGCAAACACCCTGTATATAACAAATTACAATATTTATGTTCGAAAATATATAAATGACATAAATAAACATTAACTAATTAAATGAGTACAAATCTTAAATAAGCGCTTTTCCTTTTCAAGTACCCTATATATCAGTTTTTTGCTTTTCAACCTTTTTGCTTGCGCGACACTGTTAGTTTTGCTTATGAAAGCAATAATTCCCCGAGGAAACAAATAATTAATTGTAAAATATTAATGACAAGGAAGCAAAACACTTAAATTTAACAATTATTTAAAAGATTCTCCAATTTGCATTTTTAAGTTTTTATAAGTATGACCTTTTATAAGTCATGCCTGTGTCTGTCTGTCTGTTTGTCTGTCTTTCCATCGATCTGTACAGTAGAAATTGTGGCCAAACAGCTGGGCCTAGACAAAACTTGGCTTGCTTGTACAGCTCTTTATCCTACGTATAGGGGCAACTCCAGCGTATGTAAGTTTCTAACGTGTGAATCTAACGTGTGAAACTAAAGCTCATTTTGTTTTAAATCACTGTATATTTTGTTCAATTTGTTTTGTTTATTTTGTTTTGTTAGGTTTTTATATTGTATATTTTTGTGTATACCTATTTACTTTTTGTGTACTTTTATGTATTGTATGTTTCTTGATATAAAGACACAATCAGGACAGTTATGTCTGTGGTGTCTAATAAATAAATAAATAAATAAAAAAAAAAAAAAAAAAAAAAAAAAAAGATAACCGATGGTTCAAGAAGATCCGAGTGTTGATTCCTGCACGTAGAAGAAGACTAGGGCGACCAGCAAGGAGCTGGGCTCAGAATGTATTGGAGACATGAGATCTCCAAGAGGATAATAAGACATCCAGAAAAAAAATTGCTAAACCAATGCTGGGCAGAAATAGAAAGAAAATTGGAGCAAAGAAAGATTGAATCCAAATGGGAAGTAAAAAGAGGAAAAAGACTTGAATATAACGGCTACTCAACAAGGGAGATATCTATAAAAAGGTGGGGAGGACCAGATGTGACACTGGAAATAAGAGATAGAATGAGGGATATCCAAGGGCAAGAAAGAAGCGAGAGCCTAACAAATTCCAGACATAACGGCAAATATGTAAAGACTTGGACGACACAGATACCAGAGTACCTAAAAACAAAAATGAACGGAGATAAGAAGAAAATAATAGCGAGATTTAGGTGCGGAAATGAGGAAAGGGAAAACAAATACTGGAGAAAGGATGAACAAAGAATGTGCAGGTTGTGTGGAGAGGAAAGAGAAACCATAGAGCACATACTGAAGAATTGCGGAGAAATGAAATATAAAGAAGAGACAAGAAAAGATGTGCTGTGTGATTCAAGCCAAGTATGGACATGGATGGAAGAGGTCTTGGAGAGAAGAAGGAATTTGAAGCGAAGATACCCTAGTTAGCAATAATTATAGTTTTTTATGTGAAATATAAAGTTAATAATGCAAATATGTAGATTTAAACCGAAAGGTACATACATAAAGTATTATCTATCATGAGATCTCCAAGAAGGCGACTGGATGGACAGTCACCTAGCGAAAAGGTAAAGAGAAACGGCACCAGATCTCGATTCTTGTAGCTGTATTTAACATCAGCTTCAATAAGACAAAAGATTCAAAGTAATACTCCAGCCAGAGACTCAAGATTGTGTCGACGTCGTCTCGGTAACGTGTATTTTTTTGGAGCCGTGCATGTCATACCATAGTTTGGGAACAACTGACAGCAAAATTTTCAGAGGAAAGCTTTCAGAAGGCCCTAATGGAATGAGGAATTAGCTAAATAATCCTATACAACAAGTAATATTAAATAAGCGTGTCTCTAAATTCAAACAAGGATTAGACAACATTGTCGGCATATGCATGAAACTAGCGTATTCTATCGTAGAATGTATATAAACAATAGTATATTCAGTAGTTAATATTAATAATCTAAAATGTAAACAGCTAATGTAAACTAATATCCAATCCAAAACTAATTAACTTTTAACATTGAAAGCATTACGCGATGAAATCTACTACTCTGTTGATGTTACTCGATTTAAATGTTTCACTAATGTAAATAGCGTTCAGAAATCACATATCAACTGATGCAGGTGTTAAAATTCTATACATACAGAACGGACAAAAACTTATAATGCAAATTGACAAGTGTTTCAGTTGTAAAGAAGAAATAAATATGATTTCTTTAACAGCTGAAACAAATTAAAATAGATATTAAATTTTCTGTCTATAGATCTAGGATTATGTCTAAGTTAAAGACGGACTCGCACGCACGATGCTATTTGAAAAAGTCGACAACGAATAAAATAATTCATCTCGTCTTTCTAACGAGGCGAATTATCGTGAAATATTGGCGTGCGTATTGAGTTCTTGAATCTACATATAGAAAAATTGAGACGTCAAAATCAAACATTGCTTAACCAGCATATAAGTATACGAGGTGTGTAAATTAAGTAACCGGACTAATTTTTTTATTCGAATAGAATTATAGTTTACATTGCAATATTATCGCCCACAAAATAACTTCCCTGGGAAGTCACACAGAGCTAGAGATGGTTCTTCCAATCCTCATAGCAGTGCTGGAACTCGGATACTGGAATAGTTTTCAGCTGGTTAGTTCCGGACGTTTGAATGTTTTCGAGTGTCCCAAAATGATGTCCCTTGAGGTGATTTTTCAATCTTGGGAAGACGAAAAAGTCACAAGGACTCAAGTCAGGCGAATAAGTAAGCTGAGGAGGCACAGAAATGTTTTTACTGGCCAAAAACTCGTTTATTGAAATTGTTGTGTGACAAGGCGCATTGTCGTCCCCAATTCATTGGTCAAAATCTGATGAAGTGTGAGTCAAATTCAACTCTTCCCCGATCATTCTGATTGCCAACCGACGATCTGAATGCACAAGATCCCGGATTCTGTCGACATTTTCATCGATTCTTGAAGATGAAGGCCTTCCGCTGCGTGATTCATCTTCAATCAACTCTCTTCTTTCTGAAAATGCCTTAAACCACCAAAAAACCTGGGTCCTTGACAAAAAACTGCCTCCATAGGACTGCTGAAGTCTTGCAAAAGTTTCCGTTGCACTGTGCCTAAATCTGAAGCAAAACCTGATAGCACACCGTTGCTAGAAATGAATGTCATTCATTTTTAGAACGCACTAGAAAAAACTGTTTCACCAAAAAATTGCTACGGACAACAAATTTCTCTAGCGAGTTCAAACTCGTACTGAACGTAAGTCCCGCTTCCCAAATATTGCCGGATCAAACGATATGTTGCCAGTCCGGTTACTTAATTTACACATCTCGTAGGTATGATTTAAGAGGAACTAGATTTTGTAAACTAGCAACTTTTAACGTTCAAATGACGCTTTAATACGCAATCATTTTTATTCATTATTTGAGTTCTGAAAGCTTCCATTTGATGTTTTTAAACAAAATTTAAATAATTTGCGAAAATTGTCCAAAATAAAATTTAAATTAAAATATCTCAGCGATTTTTTCTGCATTTGCTACGTATCTAAGTTTTCATTAAATTCATAAGAAATATATTGATAAATTGCTTCATTTTTTCGATTTCAGAAACGTATTTCCTACGTCTTGAGAACTTTCTTTTGATACCACACAATAAAAAACATTATTATTTTTGCTGACACAAAAAAATCTATATTTTTTTAAAAACTAATCTTTCAAAAGTTTTTTTTAATATAATTTTGACGAAAATCCCATAAAAAAATTATTTTTCTTAGCTAAAAATTTGCTGGCTTCCTCAACCCAAGATTAAAAATAAATAAATATAAAGTTTATATACTCTATATTTTTCTAATATTTTGGTTAAAGAATTGTACAAGCAAGTGAAATTTTAACTCTCTATGTTCAACCGTTTGGCTACAATTTGTACCGTACAGACAGACAGACACATGAGTGGCGTGATGATTTTCTTTTTTACCGACCATCAACATATATAACGGAGGTATTGTGATCATACCGATTTTGACATTTCGAGATTTCGATGGATCTCCACGAATTGAGGTCCCTACATAACGTTTTGACTATTTTTAGCATGATGTCTGTCGGTCTGTCTGTCCGTCCGTCTGTCTGTCTGTCCGTCTGTCTGTCTGTCCGTCTGTCCGTCTGTTTGTGTACACGTGCAGAGCAAATTCGGCTGAAAGGATTTTTATGAAACTGCATATTTAAGCTTCTGACATCAATGACACGAGTTGATCAACTTTTGGTAAAAATCGGTTGACTAGAAATGGTACTTTACTCGTGTCGATTTTAAGATTTTAATATTTAGCAACAGAAAAATATTTCGAAAAAATTTATTTAACAAATGTTGATATAAATGCAGTTGCTACAATAACTAATAACTTTTAGTTGAGACGTTTTTTGATAAAACGAAAAATTTTGAAAATATTTTGTATAAGTTTCAATGTTTTCATACTTATATGTAACGTTTCCATGGTCATGATAAATAATATCTCTGTTAGAAAATATTAGACCAAGTTATTTCTACTCTACTGCTAGAATGTATTTTACTTTGACAATTACTTTATGATGGCGGTCGGTCCTGTGATGGCCACAGCTGATTTTTTTTGGTAGTCATACTTACAAAACCCTAAAAAGGGAAGGCGGGTCAAAGTGATGACCAAAATAAAGGAAGATGTTCAAACGTAAAAGAAACTTTTCAAACACTCATTTCGATATATCGCATTGTCTGCTTACCTTATAGAACCGGTCCTGCATTTAAAGAAACGTTTCAGGTTCTAATAGCAGGAATTAGTGATTTATTCAGACACCCTATGTATAAAATTAAATATTTGGGGTAAATGTAAACGTCTATATTAAATGTAATGTAACCTGTTATTAAGTATAATAATATTCATGAATATTAGACGGAACAATAAACTATGTACATGTCTTATTATAATTCCAGTTCATGTAATGACATTTTGATTGTATATTATTCAGTTTCATGTTTTGTAAATTTAGTAGGATTTGCATAGCCGAAGGCAGAGACCGTTAAACTAACTATTTTTAATGTAGTTATAATTATGATATTGCTGTATATTCTTTAATAACACTGAGTAATAATAATAAGTTTTAATGGCGGATGATTTTTGTTATTAAATTATTTTTTCTTTTGTTTTTAGCTCCGTTTCACACTAGTAATGATAATTTTTATTGTAGTTCTATTCATTTATTTAAAGCGTCTGGCGTAGATAATGACCAGAATATTTTTGTAATAAATACTACTAGTCATTGTATGTGTGTAGTTGTTATGAAATAGTAAGATAATATTTACTGTGTTGATGGGAAGTAATAATAAATTTCTGGAAAATTTAAATAGATGGGGTTGTACCAACGTTCTTTGTCCAAGAATTGAAATATTTGCATGGCTATCTAATAATGAGCAAAATCTTTGCCACTATCAAAAATATACCATAACCCAAATATTGTCACGTGGGTGGTTTGATTGAAAGTCAACTCCTGGTTTCAACATAACAAATTTATTAAACATTTATCAAAATTACAATATATGGTTTGAATTTGTCCATGGAGTTGGGGAAGTCTTCGGTCCACCCCGTGTTGGCCAGGATCGGCTTGGACCTATCTCCGAGGCGGGGGCTACCTATCCGGGAGTCGAGGAGCCTGGAGATGTATTCTCCAGGCATTTCTTCCCGGGGGTGAAGCTTCCCACTCACCATGTGAGTGGGAAGCTTCACCCCCGATACAAGAATCTGGCGTCAGTGTCTTGGTCGTCACCTTGTGGACTAATACGTGCAGTGGAGTTGGCTATGTTCCACTGCCTCCATATTCTGTTTCATCCAGCCTTTTTGTAACAAAAGTTTAACCTAGTTCCAATATTCATTCGTCATGACAAATATTTCCTCATTACGAAAATGCGGTGTATGCATTTCGTAATCAGGCCACATACGTCAGACGCAGACGAATAGTTTTTAATCAGACAGCTGACCGTCACAATGTCTAGATGTCGTAATCCTGATCTAGGATTACCTATGTGACAATATGGAGAGCAAAGCGAGGGGCAAATAAGGTTCTCTTCGCAAGAATTATCGACCAGTTTCTAAAATGTTATCATTCCAACTTGTTTTTGCCTCCTGTGTCTTATTAGATCTCTTAGCAACCACTCTTTTGGTTTCTCGTTCATATTTCATTCTTGCATATCTTTAAATAGTTAGTCCATTTTCAAACCACATTTTCTGTTTTGTTCTTTTATTTTCTTCTTCGGTCTTTGAATGTCCATTTCAGGACGTGATCCTCTCTTAATGTTTTGCAGTTATTACTATCTTTGGCTAACTGATACCATTTTCTTTTTACGACTTTCCTAATATTGTTCAAATACATTTTCTTAGACAGCGTTGATCTCCAGTTTACTAATCTATGGGCTCATCTATCAGGTCGTCAAGGATCAAATTTGTAGTTAATAATATTGCCAACGTTAACAGCTTATTAATTGATATTGGCTTAATATTTTACCGTTCTGTTTTTCTTTTTTTTTTTGTTGGAAAGTTACACGTCTCGTCTGTTTAAAGAAATCATTGTATGCTCTGAAACAGCTTTCTGCAACCATTGGGGCGCGACCCAATTTTGGGTCGTGGAAATTTAAAAATGGGTCGTGATCTGCGACCACTTATGTATATGAAAAATAAAGAAATATAGAAATCGACTTCAAAGCATTGACACAACGTTGAGGATTGCATTAACTAAATCAATTGAAGCAACAATAGACAATTTGTTGAAAGAGAATCAAGAGCAGAAGAGCCATTAGTATGTACTGGTATCAAATTATTATATGTTTATAAAATAAGATTATTGTCCTGCACTTGCATCATTTTTTTCCAACGCACATGGGTCGCCTTATGATTTTGTTATTATTTTTGGGTCGATAGACACCAAAAGTTGCGGAACACTGATCTACAAAATATCAAAAACTATTTTTAAAAATTAATTTTGTTGAAAATGGATTTTTCGCACTATTATGAAGTATGAGTTCTTACGTGGAACTACGGCATCTTAGACCGCACGAAACATTAATAGTGTATTTGACTCTAGTGTTACTACGCAGCAGACAATATCAAATTGGTTCGCCAAATTTCGTACAGGTAACTTAAAAACCACAAAAACAAACCTGGCTCATCAACCACAGCACAAATATACTGCAAGCAACTGGACGAAATAATGCAAAAACTTAAAGAAAAACAGACTAGATTGGTCAACAGATCGACTCCTATCTTATTGCATGATAACGCTAGACCACACACTGCGCAAATGTCGCAAAACTACAGGAATTGGAGTTGGAATTTCTTCATCGTCCTCCATACTCACCAGACCTAGCCCTTACTGACTACCACTTCTTCCTCAATTTAGACAACTTTTTAATAGGAAAACAGTTTAATTCAGACAATGCTGTAAAACTGGTCTTCCAGGAATTCATTGACTCTCGTCTGCCAGGCTTTTATACCACCGGCCTGAACAACCTGCCGCTTAAATGGCAAAAGTGTATAGACAATATGGGTGCATACTTTGATGAATAAAATAATTCCTTATATTTGTAAGTTATCAACCAACTAAGCCTTTTTTTCTACAAATTTCATCCTTGTCGACATAATATTTCAGTTGCAACCAGATTTTTATTATATTCTCAAAATATAGCTATTCGTATGAAATTCTGTTTATCTCTAAAGTAGCTTTAAAGGATAATATACTTCAAAAATTATTATCTTAAATTTATTTTTTTCATACACTTGAAATGCAGTTTTTATATGCTCTTTGGAAAACTCAGAGACGATCAGCCTAAATTCTTCATTCACTTTCGTATGAGTGTTATTAACATTTAATTTCCTCGTAGAATTATTAGAAA
The DNA here is from genome assembly GCA_963971575.1 of Liopterus haemorrhoidalis. Classification (NCBI taxonomy): domain Eukaryota; kingdom Metazoa; phylum Arthropoda; class Insecta; order Coleoptera; family Dytiscidae; genus Liopterus; species Liopterus haemorrhoidalis. The sequence continues at coordinate 47,315,303 of OZ020618.1, forward strand.
ATATCGTTAAGCACCAGGATAGTATAAAGAAAGCAAGGAGATGCCGATCCAGCGTCTGGTTGGTCGAAATCAACGTCAGTTGCATTTAACGGCGCTGGTGCCCTAACCCGTAAACCAGATATTTATTATTTTCTCAAAATCTAGCTATTCGTATGAAATTCTGGTTATCTCTAAAGTAGCTTTAAAGGATAATATACTTCAAAAATTATTATCTTAAATTTATTTTTTTCATACACTTGAAATGCAGTTTTTATATGCTCTTTGGAAAACTCAGAGACGATCAGCCTAAATTCTTCATTCACTTTCGTATGAGTGTTATTAACATTTAATTTCCTCGTAGAATTATTAGAAAATATCGTTAAGCACCAGGATACTATAAAGAAAGCAAGGAGATGCCGATCCAGCGTCTGGTTGGTCGAAATCAACGTCAGTTGCATTTAACGGCGCTGGTGCCCTAACCCGTAAACCAGATATTTATTATTTTCTCAAAATCTAGCTATTCGTATGAAATTCTGGTTATCTCTAAAGTAGCTTTAAAGGATAATATACTTCAAAAATTATTTTTGTTTCATACACTTGAAATGCAGTTTTTATATGCTCTTTGGAAAACTCAGAGACGATCAGCCTAAATTCTTCATTCACTTTCGTGTGAGTGTTATTAACATTTAATTTCCTCATAGAATTATTAGAAAATATCGTTAAGCACCAGGATACTATAAAGAAAGCAAGGAGATGCCGATCCAGCGTCCGGTTGGTCGAAATCAACGTCAGTTGCATTTAACGGCGCTGGTGCCCTAACCCGTAAACCAGATATTTATTATTTTCTCAAAATCTAGCTATTCGTATGAAATTCTGGTTATCTCTAAAGTAGCTTTAAAGGATAATATACTTCAAAAATTATTTTTGTTTCATACACTTGAAATGCAGTTTTTATATGCTCTTTGGAAAACTCAGAGACGATCAGCCTAAATTCTTCATTCACTTTCGTGTGAGTGTTATTAACATTTAATTTCCTCATAGAATTATTAGAAAATATCGTTAAGCACCAGGATACTATAAAGAAAGCAAGGAGATGCCGATCCAGCGTCCGGTTGGTCGAAATCAACGTCAGTTGCATTTAACGGCGCTGGTGCCCTAACCCGTAAACCAGATATTTATTATTTTCTCAAAATCTAGCTATTCGTATGAAATTCTGGTTATCTCTAAAGTAGCTTTAAAGGATAATATACTTCAAAAATTATTTTTGTTTCATACACTTGAAATGCAGTTTTTATATGCTCTTTGGAAAACTCAGAGACGATCAGCCTAAATTCTTCATTCACTTTCGTGTGAGTGTTATTAACATTTAATTTCCTCATAGAATTATTAGAAAATATCGTTAAGCACCAGGATACTATAAAGAAAGCAAGGAGATGCCGATCCAGCGTCCGGTTGGTCGAAATCAACGTCAGTTGCATTTAACGGCGCTGGTGCCCTAACCCGTAAACCAGATATTTATTATTTTCTCAAAATCTAGCTATTCGTATGAAATTCTGGTTATCTCTAAAGTAGCTTTAAAGGATAATATACTTCAAAAATTATTTTTTTTCATACACTTGAAATGCAGTTTTTATATGCTCTTTGGAAAACTCAGAGACGATCAGCCTAAATTCTTCATTCACTTTCGTGTGAGTGTTATTAACATTTAATTTCCTCATAGAATTATTAGAAAATATCGTTAAGCACCAGGATACTATAAAGAAAGCAAGGAGATGCCGATCCAGCGTCCGGTTGGTCGAAATCAACGTCAGTTGCATTTAACGGCGCTGGTGCCCTAACCCGTAAACCAGATATTTATTATTTTCTCAAAATCTAGCTATTCGTATGAAATTCTGGTTATCTCTAAAGTAGCTTTAAAGGATAATATACTTCAAAAATTATTTTTTTTCATACACTTGAAATGCAGTTTTTATATGCTCTTTGGAAAACTCAGAGACGATCAGCCTAAATTCTTCATTCACTTTCGTGTGAGTGTTATTAACATTTAATTTCCTCATAGAATTATTAGAAAATATCGTTAAGCACCAGGATACTATAAAGAAAGCAAGGAGATGCCGATCCAGCGTCCGGTTGGTCGAAATCAACGTCAGTTGCATTTAACGGCGCTGGTGCCCTAACCCGTAAACCAGATATTTATTATTTTCTCAAAATCTAGCTATTCGTATGAAATTCTGGTTATCTCTAAAGTAGCTTTAAAGGATAATATACTTCAAAAATTATTTTTTTTCATACACTTGAAATGCAGTTTTTATATGCTCTTTGGAAAACTCAGAGACGATCAGCCTAAATTCTTCATTCACTTTCGTATGAGTGTTATTAACATTTAATTTCCTCGTAGAATTATTAGAAAATATCGTTAAGCACCAGGATACTATAAAGAAAGCAAGGAGATGCCGATCCAGCGTCCGGTTGGTCGAAATCAACGTCAATTGCATTTAACGGCGCTGGTGCCCTAACCCGTAAACCAGATTTTTATTATATTCTCAAAATCTAGCTATTCGTATGAAATTCTGGTTATCTCTAAAGTAGCTTTAAAGGATAATAGAGAGTTATTGCAACCTCTGTTCTACTGATCTTTTAATAAAGTTTTCCTTTATTTGACATGTGCGCATGCGCAGTTGATATATCCTTAATTTATTTCTTTTATTAAAATACAGGCAACCTATATTTAATTTAAATAACGGCAAAGCATTTTTTATTTAAAGCGCCTTAATTTTGACAGGTTTTTTTTTTTTTTTTATAACATATTTATTAAATATTTCTGTTTACAACTAATTAACAATGTTAGTGATTTAGGCATCGAGATTACACCATCTCATAATCCTAAAATACTTTTACAAGACTTATAAATTAATGATTACAATGTTAATTTTGGTAGGAGAAAAAATTGTACAAAACCTACACTCTAGTAATTCGTATTCGAACGCACATCACTCACTTCGCATTTTATTGTCACTGAACTGGTTTATTTCCTTCACTGTAGTAGGATGTGTTTCGTCAGTTTATGTTTATAGCGCTTATATCGTAATTCGTCAAGTTCATAGTCACCTATTTTATTAATCAAGGGGTTATCGTTGATAAGGCACCTGGAGAAGAAATTTTCTGTTAGTTTATGAATAGAGTCCTTTATATATTCCATTTGCAGCTCTTCATGTATCTCCGTTAGCCGTTTGTACCTTGGGTAATTACCGGCTATCCTGAGGCATTTATTTTGTACCACCTGAGTTTTATTGTAGTTGGTTTCTGCGGTATTACTCCACACAGGACAAGCATATAAAAGTGATGGTCTAATAATGGCTTTATATAGCAGTATTTTGTTTGCTTGCGATAATCTGGATTTTTTGTTAAAAACTGGGAATAGTGCACTCATGTTTGCTGTTGCTGTTTGACATATTTTCTTACAATGCTGTGTGAAATTTAATTTGTTGTCCATATGTAGTCCAAGATATTTGACTATTGGTGACCAGCAGACATTTTCACCATGTATTTGTATGTTATTATACATCCGTGGTCTTCTTCTCGTGAATAGGATGGCTTCAGTCTTAGCTTCGTTTATCTTTATTTTCCACTTATCCATGAACTTCATAATTTTTTCAGTTGCATTTTCAACTCGTTTGACGATGGTGTCTGGTCTCCAAGATCGAGTGAAAATAGCTGTGTCGTCTGCATATAGCGAGTAGTAGACATTATTTACCCTAGGAAAGTCGTTAATGTATATGCTGAAGAGAATCGGTCCAAGGATTGATCCTTGTGGTACGCCTGCTTCTATTTTCCTTGTGGTGGACTTGCATTGTCCTATCATTACTTGAAATCTTCGGTCTTGAATGTAGGAATTTATCAGATGTATCAAGTATGGTGGAAAATGCATTCTGATAAGTTTTAAGATTAAACCTTTGTGCCAAACTGTGTCGAAAGCTTTTTCTATATCCAATAGTACCATTCCTGTATGCTTATTTAGATTAAATCCGTCGGTGATACTGTCCACTAATCTTGCTAGTTGGGCAGTAGTCGAGTTTGACAGGTTAACCTCAAAATTAACAACGGAGTAAATTCAAATATAAAATTTGTTGACTTTTCTTGTGAGTAATGATGCAAGCTAAAGATAAAAAACGTTTACGATTTAAATACGAGGACGATGTTATTCTTCTCCGAGAAATTGCGTCACGAAACCCTTTTGCGAATGGTTGTGCCGTATGGGAAGAAGTTAAAAATAGTCTGCTGCAGTTAACTCATATAAGAGTTGCAGTTAACTTCTATATTCATTACGATTTCGATCTATCAATTTGGCATATTTGTCAAAATAAAGTATGAAGCAAGAGCACCGTTGCAATAACACTCTTTAAAACAACATGAAAAATTTTAATACAGGATACTTTATTAGAGGTTTCTTTTAATAAAGTCAGCTTTTTTTCACTTTGCAATATCTCTCTATTATACTTCAAAAATCCTCAAAGCATAACGTAAAAGTTTAGTTAACCTTTAAGCTTATGTTGCTTTGCGCATTAGTCCGTCAACCATGATGATAATAATACACGTAAACAAAATGTAGTGGGTTTAAGTTTCATTGAATAGGTTAGGTAGTCGTGTTCCGCAATGGCCGCTCGTTTACTTCCGGTGTGTAGAGTATGGTGAGTAGTGAGGTGGTGGGGCACTGGAGTTGTTTACACGTGTATAGGCTCATGTTCCGGGCACCGTGACAACCCATCACAACTGTGTAGTTGCGTGACGAACATTGCACCTACATTGGATATGTGTGTTGTGGAGGCTTTATATCATATGTTCTGCTGCCCCGTTACCCGCAAATTGATCTCTCTTACACTTACACCGCTGAAATTAAATGACTACCGATACATTTAGTCCCACAGCCTCAAACATATTTTTTAACATCGCTGCTACTCTTACGCTAATGTAATAATGGGAATTAGTAATAAAATAAATAGAAAATATATATTGTAGAATACTTCTCTCTTAGGGCCAGTGCCGGATTACCAATTAGGCACTAAGCACTGTAGGTAGCGAAATTAAAATATATTTATTAAAAATATTTATTCTATTTAGGGCCGGTCTTTTCACCTTCTGATAAACTTCTGGGTAACTATCTGATAGATAAAGTAATCTGATACTTTATCTGTTCGATAAATGTCATCCCGTCTTTCAATTTAAATTTATCTGTCAGATAGTTATCTGACGGATAATGAGACTGACATATTGAATCCTCAGATTGGTAACACTGAATTTGTAACTGAAATAGGCATTGAGAAAGATTTTTTTTTTTCTCTCTATGGAAATAAATAAATTGTTAAACTGACAGCTATCGAGCCGTTTTTTGGTTATTGTCATTAAGAAAATTAAATTTATGTATAATCTGTCTCAATTTGTAATACGAAACTAGATCTGGTTACTTTGGGGACTGTTGTGGTGTAAATAGACTTTTTTGAAACCATCTAAACTTGTAAATCTGGCTTTTACATTTTTGGTGAAGTTTCATTATACTGAGGTTATATTCACTAAAAAACTACATGTCAGATACCAAATTGACATGTCAAATTTGTGATTGAAATGTCAAATATTTTGAATTATATACAATTATTTATTTCATCTTATTTCGCTTATTCATATTTTCTGTTCTGGTAGTATAAAATATATTTCAAATACTTGTCAATTTGTGTTTTATACAATTTGTGTTAGTAAGTTGACATATACGTAATTTAATGTCAATTATGAATTGTCAAATATTTTGAAAGGTGTTACATCAGAATTACCACCCTAAGATGATATTTTAAATATACAACATAAAAAATGAAGTTTCCCTGTTAGTTTCGTATTACAAAATGAGACAGATAATATACGTTATACAAGATTTTAGCAATTATTAATGTCGTAAGCATGTAATAAAATTGGGGGAATGAAAAATATATAGTAGATATTAATAATAATTGTTCTACGTTTATTTAATTTTTTAATTTTATTATGATTGATGTAAATACAAAATAGGTTATAATAAATTTGAAAATAAGAAATTAAATAACGGAGCATTCTTTCATTTTCATTTTTTCTGAGTAATCAGTTTCTTCAGGTACGTCACCGACACAGTACTGCTCTTTTGTGGGTGGTTCTTCATATCTACTCTTGTAACGATCAAGTTGCGTTATACTGCCCTTGCTACTATACCAATTATAATCTTATTGCTCAAATTCGAAGCGAATATTAGAATTATTAAATATTGTATTTTAAGGCGTGGATCCCGGCTAACGTTTAATATAAAATATCCTTCTCGACACCGTTTACTTCAGCCTTTTTCTCACAGAAGAAGTTTCACTAACATTTCATCCAAGGCTGCAACCACTCGTGGATAGCGAGCAATTTCGTAAAATACTCGTTGAAATTTGTGTATTTAATCTTCCGTAGAAGGCATACAAATGAAATCAGACATAAGCTGGATATTGCACAAGATACTTTTTTCATATTTGGTCTCACCGTGGACTGGTGCACTGTTATTTTGGAGTTAATGCATTATTTCTACAATTAATAAAATTCAAACAAATTATATTTTTTCAAGTCCATTTTGCAATTTATTGTTCCAAGAAATCATTTAATTTCTAACTTTTTGAGAGTGACAGCACTTATTTGTTACTTATTAGCTACTTTGACTACCGCATAACTTATCTGCCAGATAGCATAGTTTATTCGTAGGAATAACTTTATCTGAAGGTGGAAAGACGCTTTATTGTTTTTATCCGTCAGATAACGTTACCAGCCACTTTATCTGAAGGTGGAAAGCTAAACGGCATCAACTTATGGTGGACGGCATCAACTAACCGTTGGGCAATTACATTGCCCAACAAAATATTTTTTTTTATCTTGGTGCCGGAAAAGTAAGAACTGATTTTGGATATTTTTAATGTGCTGATTCCAAAAATACCTGACTCTTTTTCGTAGCAGCTCTAGTTTTTGAGATACAGATTAATTGATTTTAGTTTTTTATCTAAAAACGGTAAACTTCCTCCTTGGCCAGCAAAGTGGATATACAAAATATCCTTGTTTTTTATGTCTTTTGGACAGCAGAGCTAAGGATCAGCACTGGGTTAACAGAAATTGGGTGATTTCTATTAAGAAATGTCATAGTTCAAGAAAAACAAAACGTTGTCAACGAACCTTTGGTTGCGAGAGAGAAAATTATATTTCCACCCTTGCATATCAAGTTTGGGCTTATGTAACAATTTTTGAAGGCTTTAAATCGAGATGGACTTTGTGTAGGCTACTTGACACGTAAATTTCCTGGCATTAACCCTGAAAAATTGAAAGTCAGAATATTTTATGGTCCTCAGATAAGGCAACCTACAGAAGATCCACAATCCAATCCAACCGCATCAATGAACGAGATTGAATCTAATTCTTGGTGATCATTTATTCAAGTAGTACAAAAGTTTCTTGGAAATCATAAGGCAGATAATTAGTGGAAAATATGCTTTCCAACTTGAATATTCTCGGTTGTATTATGACCACTTACCAAAAACCTAGGTGATTTTAGTGAAGAACCGGAGTGAAAGATTCCATCAGGAAATAAAACTTTGGAAGAAAGATATCAATTAAGCTAAGATAGCCACATGATGGCCTACTACTGTTGGAGTCTTCAGAAAGACTGTTCTGGTAAACTCCATACTAGAAAGTCGTACAAAAGAACATTTTTAAGTGATAAGTGATGGATGTATATTTATCTACTTTGTGAAATAAATACCTTACTTTGTCTCTTTTGTGTTTGTAACTGGCAGTTGGAGCAAATAGTAACAGTAATAACGTGAAAAATACACAAGTTAAGAAATAAGATATTTTATTGTAAAAGAGGCCAATATAGCGTATCTCAAAAACTAGATCTGATAAACGAAATCTGAGGGCTATTTTGGATTCTGTGCCCAAAAATTACCTAGAGACAGTTAAAACCTCGCAGGCACCAAAATGTCTGTTGGGCTGTGTTATGCTTGAATGTCTTGAAAATAAAGATACTGAAGGGGTAACTAGTATAGTTTTAAAGAGAGCGACTGGAGCAAGGCTTGATAAAAATGATACGTCTAAGAAACACTAATTGGTTTTCGTTATTATTGATTCGTTTGGTGACCGTAATGATGAACTAAGGTATAACCCGAAAAAAGAATTTTACAAATCCAGATTGAACTATATTTGTTTATACTGTTTGGAACACGTTTAAACGAGTCGGTGTCTTGTTAAAGCTATTATTCACGAGGTGGTTAAATTATATAAATATAAGTAAGTTTCTTTTGTAGATTCATCATTTCACAGTGCCACAATTATCTCAATCTGATAGTAAGTTTATAGGCATAACACATAATTTTAATATAATAAGGAGAAATTAGAATTTAATGGGGAAGCAGTTGCAGTTTTTTTCAAAAGCAAATTATACATGTCAATGTTATCAAAGGATTTCCATTTCTTATCAGCCTATTTTCCTTCCTGGAAATGTTTGTTAACAATGATATAAAACAGAAAAAATAGCACTTTACAAAGCTAGAAATATTATAATTGGCAAGTAATTATAAAAGTAAAAAAATGTATTTGTTTATCTGATTTGAAAACAATAGTTTTCATATCACATATAATATTAAAATATGTTGCGGACTTAAATACAGTGTAGTTCTAAGAAGTAGGACGCGCATTACCACGCTCTTAAATTACTGTAATAATTTGTAGTTAATTGATGTTTGTCGGACGTAATAAATACGTGTGAAAGCTATATTTCAGCCCTTAAGTCATAAATTACAAATGAACTACGCCCTAATCAGTCTATCGGACACTTCTGCTTTCAAATACAACATATGGACTCATGAAGCATCTATATTTATGTGATACTATGGTGGAAAATTAAATTAAAAATAATATTCATAAGGGTGTTAGGCAAGGTGACACAATTTCACCCACACTTTTCACCTTAGTCATGAAACCATAAAGGTATACGAGCCCTGTCCACTTTCAGTTGGGCCAGCTATGAAATTTTCAGTTTCTTTAGAAAATATTAAATAATAAGTAAAAGTAAATGCTGGTTTGTATATTTTTTGACAATATATCATATTAGAAGCAAAGAGGTCAAAATTTATTCCGTAATATTTAATTTGTGATTATAAAAATAATATTTGTAAAACAAACGTATTTTTTGAGTTCATGTTTTCTTGTACTGTATATAAAATAACTGGGTTTTTGCGGTAGCTATGCGTAGTAGGCGTTGGAAAAGAAAGTTTGTTTATTGACTGTGATGTATTAAAAGTGTTAAGTCTACATTATTTTAAAACATGGGCAGAGGCAATGCTATTGATGAAAAAATTCGGTTAATCATTGTGAACTTAGCAAAAACAGGAAAAACCAATTCCGAAATCGGAAAATTATTAAGTTTGTCAAGATACAGTATTAGAAATATTGTAAAATTGTACAAAACAAGTGGTTCAGTTGCCCCAAAGCCCCAGAATGTGAAGAAAACTACACTGACGGACAATGACAAACGTGCATTGAAAAGAATTATTAAGGATAACAGACGTGCTAACTACAGTCAATTGAGTGTACTGTGGAGCGATGTTGTTGGAAGACGTGTTTCAAGGTCTACATGTCATAAGGAAGCTAAAAAATTAGGAATTGGAAATTTATAAAACTTTCTTAGGCCAAGGAAAAATCATTGTTGACGTCTAAGCAAAAGAAAAACCAGGTTGAAATGGGCAAGAGAACATAAAATATGGAATTGTGAAAAGTGGAACAGCGTGCAATGGAGCGATGAGTCTAGGTTTGAAGTCTGTGTAGGGGACAACCGGAGCAGAGTTGTTCGTCAGAAACATGAAGAATATCATCCCGATTGCTTGAAAAGGAAGGTGAAATTTCCAGCATCTGTCATGGTGTGGGGTTCAATGTTTGCAAGAGGTGTAGGAAAACTTTACTTTATCGATCGCATTGTTAACACAGCCAAATATTTAAGTATTTTAGAGGAGTCTCTGTTGCCAACTATGGAACATGCATTAATCTCTGGGGAGGATTTTATTTTTCAACAAGATGGAGCCGCTTGCCATACGTCAAAAAAATCTTTGAAATGGTTCCGTCATCATTCTATTCCACTTTTAGAGTGGGTTTCAAGTAGTCCAGACTTATCCCCCATCGAGACACTTTGGGACGAAATGAAAAAACGATTGCGTATAACACCGGCTAGAATAATTCCAGAATTAAGACTAAAGCTTCAAGAAATATGGGATAATTTTATTCCTCGACAATGCCAAGACCTTGTAGATATTATGCCTAGAACAATTAATGCCGTTATAAAAATGAAAGGTGACGTTACCCAGTGGTTACTTCTGAAATAGGTTTCCAAGTTACTGGCTTTCCAATGGAAATATTATTTTTGTCTTATTAATTTACTTTAATAGTTGTAAATATAAATCGTAAATTTCTAAAATGTTTAATTGAAAATAAAATATTACCTAGATTTCATAAGCTATTCGCATTCTGTTAATTGAACACCAATAAGTAAAAATTTCGTAGCTGGGCCAATTGATAGTGGATAGGGCTCGTAGTACACGACATTATTCTATCAGGCTACCTTGGGGCAACAAAGACATTAATATTGATGGAACATATCTGAGTAACGTGCACTTCGCTGACGATGTTGTTCTTATTAGCGACAATATCAAGGACTGAGAGGATATGCTATGCCAATTAAACGAATCATCTTGTTACGTTGGCCCTAAGAAGAACCTTGACAAAATAAAATAATAAGCCCCGAAACACATTAAATCAAAATCGACAGTCAACCACTGAGATTGTTATTGGGTACATATACTTAACGCACATAATTTCATTTGGGTAAGGCAACCTAAAAGCTGAAATTTCAAAAGACTCAGCTAGGCGGCATTTGAAAGTTAGGATTCATACTTAAAAATCCAGTGCCTATCAACCGGAAAGTAAAAGTGTTATGCCTCATGCATTTTTCACAACCTACGGCCTGAAAACAATTAGTTTAAGGGTTAAATGTGTCAATCAACAAAGGGTCACCTAGCGTGCCATGGAACATGCCATGCTTGGCATAAGCTTAAGGGATCAACTGAAGATACCGCGGCGCAAAATTTGGAAAACGCTGATCTAGATTAAAAAAATTTCAATGAAATTGTTTATACTAACGAAACACTGCTCTTACTTGGAAAATTCTTCTTCTTGGAGATATACTCTTCCGCAGACAAATTTGCTTTGGCAAATAGAAATAAAGTCTAACGTAGTTATTATGTTAGTTAAAAATCCATCGGACTTGGGTCTTCAATCCGCCCCTGGTTTTGCCATAGTTTTGTCTTGTTCTTTTATTTTGATTTATGAAAATCTAAGCTTAGTTTTTTGATTCTCATAGTTCTTTGGATCGTAGTGTTAAAAAATTAACCAGTTTTAAAATTCAAAGATCTCCAAATCTGATAGTTATTTCCCTAAAAATCTGTTGTGAGGCAATCTATAACCAACAATTAGCATAGAACAGGTTCACCTGTTTTATTTTTTTATAAAAAGAATCTTAACTTTTTTGTCTTTGGGTGTGAATGTAATATATTATTCTTCGTTTTCAAACTTTTTGCTTAAAAGAATGAAATATTTTAGTTTTTGTTAACATTAAATTTGAATGGGTGAGAAAGAATTTTTTTATTCAAATATTGGCTATTTCTGGTGTCGCACAAGACAAAGACAATAGAGGAACAAAGGGACAGATTCCTCCGGAATCAGTGATGATTGGTAATATAAAAACAATTTTAATGTACTATAATAAAATTCAGGTACCAAATTAGAGTAGGTATAGTATGTTTCGCGATAAGTTTAAGTGACTATCTACTTATGGTCCTAAACACAGTGGGTGGTAGATACAAATAACACTAATCCCTTGTTTGCACCCATAAACTAGTCAGTGATGTATTAGGTATTTTTATTTCATTTTTTCAATATTTCAAAAAATTCTATCATGAAAACGGTACAAGATAGATACCTGCGGTTTAAATATTTGAAATACGGACACTGGATTCGTAATCAGTGACCTCAAAAACCCCCATATGAATTTTTTTAGATTTTTTTAATCAAATTTTCGGATTTGACCTTGATCCTGACCTTAGCAAGGTTTGAGGACCTGATGGAGACAAACCGACCACAGATTCGTGATCAGCGAGCAAAAATACTTCGGAAACCATGTATCGCATGTCTGGGTTTTTTTTTTGTAGAGCTGTGTAATCTATGCCAGCACATAGCTCTCACAGAAGTTCCCAAGTACCTGATAGAACCTAGGAAAGAACAGAAGATGACAGCTAGATGTGGAAACAAGGAAAAGGACAAACTGCTTCTGGATTAAAGAAGAGGAACCGCTCTGCAGTATCTGCTGGAGAGATCCCGAGACTATACTTCATTTACAAAACGGTAAAGAACTGAATTCGGAGAGTAGGAACCCTTTACAGCTTCTAGGAGAACATGGAGAAGGAAAAAACTGGATGCAAATAATACTAAATGCAAGGATATGACCAATTATATATACACAATGTAAATTTGTATGTAGTTTTATGCCGTAAGGCAATAAAATAAATAAATTTCATCCTTTCGTCTTATTAAGGGAGCTACTAGTGATCATATATGAGAGATTTGTCTTAATCCCAAACAAAGTATGAGACCTCTGTCAGTAATGAATAAAATCCGATTTTTTTTCTGTCCCTACTTTTAAGGTCATGCCTACACTTTAAGGTATGCCAAATTTAGCTGAACAAGACTGGGTCAACTTAGAAACGGGCCAAAATTATATAGAGTTCTTTAACTACTCAAGCCGAGATAAAGGTAAAGAACAGAAAGAAATAGGTAGTAAATATTACCTACCATTTTTAAACTTATTTATGTTTACAGAAAACAATTTTACATTTCTAAACATTTTTAATTGAAATATTATTTGCCAAACCAGATTTTTATCAGCTAACTGTATTAAAAAAAGCTGCATTAGCAAATGTCTTAATTAAAACAAAATTAATAACAAACAAGACTATTTTAATTCTCAAAACATCAGATAAATGTTAGATACTCTAAATTACTTGTTAACAAACTTACCAAATATGGTAAAACCGCTACATGTTACAAATTTTTTACAAAACTAAAAAAGTTAAAACTAAATAGTGCAAAGCAAGCATCCGGTTTTAGGTATCCGGTATTTTTATAAAAACAACATTTTTAATCATTTTTTCCAATGAACAAGAAGTAAATACATTGTTGAAATATTTACGATTCTGGTTAATTAAAACAATTTAAAAATGTTAAATGTTACTAAACAGAACCTTGAATTAATATAATATTTTTCTTTAATTGTGTTTTAAAATTTATTTCTTAATATTTTGTTTTAATAATTAAAACAGCAAGACAGAATTTTCATCATTTTTTTCATATTATATCAGTCCATGGAACCAATGAATGAAATGCATCCCTTGGTCTATCAAACTAAAAATTCTTTTGTAAAAAACCACTTCTGATAATAAATACACTGGTAACTGATAAAAACGCAAAATAAAATATTCAAATTTCAGTCTCAGAAATATATAATGTACATTTATGGTTAAATGCGTCATGTATAGTTAGGATAAAACAGCTCGGGATGAATTTAAAAGATGACATTTAGGGATGAATCGGCTTAAATCGAACCGGCGTATATCGAGTTAAACCTGTATTTATGTGCCATGCCAGCGATTGCGAACATATTTGTAAGACGGGTCAAAATTGAATTTGAAATTTTGTAGGCTCAAATCGCTGCTGAAATATAATGTGTAAATAAAAATTTGCCGCTTTAGGGTATAAATCTTTGTGTAGAATCTCTGCTAATCTCGTTAACTCTACCTGAGCTAGCGGCTTTGTATTTGACGTGTATAATACAGGTATATAATAGGTAGTAGTTGAATTCCATTTTGCTATTATTATCATATTTGTCTTCAGCGATCACGAGAAGTGATGAATCACTTCTCAACAAGACCTACGAGAAGTGATGAATCACTTCTCGTGATCGCTGAAGACGGAAACAGATTGTTGAGCAGTTTCCGAAACGTCCGAATTTTTTATATTACTCTTGAAGTATTATATCTTTTTGATACTAATACTCATTATATTGTACTATTCTAGCCTAGTACTATCAGCAATGGCAAACGTCCAAAATAAAGGTGTCTGCATGTATCGCATGTCTGGGTATGACCCTTTTTTTTTTGTAGAGCTGTGTTATTATAGCGGTACTCTACTCTGATCTTCTTGTTTTTGCAGTCCCTGTCTCTTTCCAGTACCCTTTCGATTGTTTTCAACTCTGATCTTCTTCGTCTTCTGGTGTCTTCCGGAGTTGTACCATTTCTAATTAGGTAGGTTAGGCTCTTCGTGGTCTACTTAGTAAGCTGATTATCTTTTTATTTCTCTTTCCAACATTCTTTTAAGATTTTGTTCTCCATGATTAATATTCTTTCTTACGAAGATCATTAGCCTTCTTTTCAAAAAGGCTTATCTTGTTTCCCTTTATTTTATCTAATACTATATAGCCTGGGGTGTGTCTGGCTAAACCTAAGGTCCATTTCAGCTATTATTCCTGTGAGCTTTATATTTTTTCCTGTTCTATCTACCCCCATTTCTTGTCCGTATAGCATTTGTGTTTTGACGAACGTGTCAAATATAAATATTTTTCTTTTAAAATTACTCCCTTAATATTCATTCACATTCATAGTTTGGATATAAAATTCGACATACGATAAACTATCGATAACACTTTGTTAAGGTACATGTTTCAAAGACGTACAAGATTGCTGAATGCATCTTTGGTAGAATGCATGTTTTGGTAGATTGATCTTGAAGTTTCTAAAAAGGAGTTTTATTAAAAAGTAGGGAGTTACTGCTTACTCTTGTCTTTTCATAAATAAAAATTACCTCTCTGCTTCTGAATTGTAAGCAATGATGAAATATTTATTTGAAAAGCTGTAATTTATTCTTATTGTTCCTTATTATAAGTTCACAAATTTCCGAAACAAAATGCTGTTATAGAAACCGGCATCCAAAATATTTCATATGAAAGTTAATTAGAACAAGCCATTGTATTAAAATTCATTGTAAAACTTTCCTGAAAATATAGCATTGTTAACAGAAAACATACAAAAACAACAAATCTAAACAGTATACGTAACAGAAATCTGAAACATTTGATACACGTTTCGTTTAGCGTGGTACAATCACAGTAAGCTATTGAATTTCTGTAGAGGTCGCAATCACAATACAGGGATTGGATCAGTGCGGGATTTGGTCGCGGTTCCATTGCCAAGAACATATACAGTACGCCCCGAAAATATCTCTATTTGATCTCGTACATGACTAAATGGATTTGAATGATGTTAGTGGATGTCTAACATGTATTGATTCATGGCAGTGGTGTCCAACCTATGGCACGCGGTCCGGATCTCATCCAATAATAGGTGTCAAACCAACTGCAAGCTAGATCCAGCCAAACAAAAAGTTTCAAACGGCCACGGGCCAGATTTGGCCCAAAATTAAGTTTCACCATCCCACACGAAATATCTGCCCCTTCGTAATCAAGTGATTTTTGGAATTACTACCCCATATTCTCAAATTATTTTCGGAATTTCTCCCTTCTCATCGTCCTCAATTGATTCAGGGTTTCTTCATCCCGATATCAAGTGAATTTCTGACCCATGGTGCATCAATCCGGCCCGTGAAACATATTTAGAATTATATATGGTCCCACTGAAGAAAAAAGTTGTATACCGTTAGTACGAGGTGTGTAAATTAAGTAACTGGACTGGCAACATACACTGGCTGTATAGCGTTTGATCTGGCAACATTTGGGACGCGGGACTTATAGAGGCGGCAGGTGAACATGTGATACGTCTCCAGTACGTGTTTGAACTAGCTAGATTAATTTTTTTGTCCATAGCGATTTTTTTCGTGAAACACTTTTTTCTAGTGCGTTCTAAAAATGAGTGACATTCATTTCGAGCAAGGGTGTGCTATCAGGTTTTGCTTCAGACGGGCACAATGCAACAACTTTTACAAAACTTCAGCAGGCTTACGGAGACAGTTTTTTGTCAAGAACCTAGGTTTTTTGGTGGTTTAAGGCATTTTCATAAGGAAGAGAGTTGATTGAAGATGATTCACGTAGCGGAAGGCCTTCATCTTCAAGAACCGATGAAAATGTCGACAGAATCTGGGATCTTGTGCGTTCAGATCGTCGGTTGACAGACAGAATGATCGGGAAAGAGTTGAATTTGACTCACACTACCGTTTATCAGATTTTGATCAATGAACTGGGGATGAGAAAATCTCCTTGTCACACAACAATTTCAATAAACGAGTTTTTGACCAGTAAAAACATTCCTGTGGCTCCTCAGGCTGAGGAGCCACAGGAATTATATTTATTCACCTTATTCACCTGACTTGAGTCCTTGTAACTTTTTCCTCTTCCCAAGATTGAAAACTCACCTCAAGGGCCGTTATTTTGATACAGTCGAAAACATGTTGACAAATTTCCTCATTTAGTATTTTAACCCTGAGTATTATATCGAGTATAGCTCGTTCCATGATTTTGGGTTACTTACAAATTTCTAGCAAAAGCTTTAGTCAGCATTAGGGTTTCCTCCCCGTACGTTAAGACGGACATTACACGTAGTTCGTAAGTGTCCGTTTTAAGGCACATTGGGATATCATTTTTAAAAATATTTCGTAATTTACCAAATGTAACCCATCCTTATGATATTCTCTTGAAGATTTCGCTCGTTTGATTGTCTCTATCACTTCATATTTTGTTCCTAAGGTACTTCGTTGGAAAAAATCCTGGATGAAACTGGATGCAGAATAGATTGGATGAAGAGAGTTTTAAAAG
This sequence comes from Liopterus haemorrhoidalis, assembly GCA_963971575.1. NCBI lineage: Eukaryota > Metazoa > Arthropoda > Insecta > Coleoptera > Dytiscidae > Liopterus > Liopterus haemorrhoidalis. The sequence goes on from OZ020618.1 coordinate 47,332,242, forward strand.
AGAGAAAAGAGATTCAATCTACGCCCTCCAGAAATTAAAATGAATACATTTTTATCTTATTTATTTACTTATTTATATATTTATTTACTATTTTTATTATTTTATTTGTTATTTTATTTTATTTTTTAATTCTTTTTTAATTTATTTTATTAATTGTTTTTGAATTGTCTGATTAATTTGTTTATCGATTCTCTTAATTTGTTTTGATTTGGTTAATGCATGGTCTCACAAAAAATATATGTACAAAATAGCTTTTATTAGAGATGTTAGAATAAGTTTGAACTATTATAAAAATCTGTACTTCCTATTAAAAGCCGGAAGGCAGGAATAATAATAAATACTACATTACTAGCCGCAGTCAGATATTAGGTTACTTTTTAATAATTATGGTATACATGATTAATTTTTTCATATATAGATATTCCCGCCAAAACAACCTAAAGGGCATTCACCATCATTAACTTGTCACTATGAGCATGTAAATAAATGTAGAAGAGATGTATTTTGAATAATTTACATAAAACAAAATAATTATTTATCGATTTGTTAATTTTTAATGATGAAAATTGTGGGATAGACTGTAGTATAGTTTGATGTTTCACTGCAGTCATTTGTTCGACACGAGCGCCAACAAATCCAGGCGAGACGGCATTGTCCCAAACTATACCACATCAGATAGAAAAGGTTCCAGTTGAGTACGCGGGTTGTAAAATGGTCCTGTTCCTGTTTGAACGAAGAAATAACTTTTCTTTGTGCTCTGAGGGTTAATGCTTTTCAACACGTTGAAAATCTGTAAATGAAACTGTTATCGGATCCCGACTGAATCGATGTTGCACAGAATCCACAATCCAGTTCGATTTTCTGTTCTACAAACTTTGTGAAAACTTTTACCACTTTACTCTCTTTGTAGACATATCAGACATGACGAAATCCTGTTACACATATGCGTATCATGTTTCCTACAATTACTTTTTTAAATTTATGGAAAATTTATTCACACTTTTTTGAATTTACAAAACACGTATATACATGGAAATACCATGTGATATATTGCAAGCAAAAATAACCGCATTGTAATTTTTCATTTTCGATTATGTAAAGTTTTTAAAGGTGGTAGATTAGTTTACCACTTTTATAAAAAAAATTATATTTAGGATGTGTGGCTATAAAATAATAAGACTTAGTTGTATCCTTGCAGAGGAAAGGCGACAGATATACTAGCCAGGAAGGGGATCTGAGGTGAGAAACGCTGCCAGGTGGAGAAATGGCAGGAGGGCTGGTCCAGGAATCAGGACAAAGGGCAGTGGACAAAAAGGCTCATCCCCAACATACCAGAGTGGCTGGCCTGCAAGTTCACGAACATAGACTACCATGTCACGCAAGCCCTGACAGCCCATGGGTCTTTTTAGTCCTTCATTCTGAGGATTGGGAAAGACCAGGACGACGACACAGCCGAACATACACTATTCTTATGCGGGAGATGGACTGCAGAAAGATTGCGAGCATACACGATAACAGGAGAGTACCTGACTAGTAGTTTCTTTGGTAACCTATCCTGTGGCATTCTTACTATGTGCCCTATCCAGGGCCGGATTAACCTATTTTGGGGCCCTAGACATTTTTTCCATGCCGGGCCCCCACAAGAAATAGACAAAATAAATACTCTCAAAAAAATCAGAAAACAAACGAAATTTAAAAAAAAAAAAAAATAGTAGAATTCCTGGGGTAGTTAAAAAACTAATGCATATGTTAATTTTTTGTTAAAAAAATAATTTTCAATACAAAACAAAATAAATAAATTTTAGTTTTTATTCCAATAGAATCAGTAGGGAAAACGCCAATTCAAAAATCCTTTTTTTTTGCTATTAATTCTGCAAAATTTAGTAGCTAAAGAAAAATAAAACAGCTAAAGAAGTTAATTTTGATTGGCTCAATGAGTTTCCTAAATAATTTTTTACACGTTTTAATACTGAAAACGACCTTTCATCAGATGCATTTGATACAGGCAAAGTTAAATATATGCGCAATAAGATTTCTATATTTGGAAATGTGGAGACAATTTTTGTGGTCTTTATAAATTGTAGCATATCAGATAGCAACTTTAAATTTTGGCTTTTACAAATTAACATAAATTGCAACAGTTCCACGTCCAATTCTTCAGTATCAATGTCTTCATTGTACCATCTTTTTGGCAATGCGGTATGTTCAGTTCTAATTGATACGTCGTCATCTAAGTCTGTATGAAATATTTAAAAAATCTCGTTAATGTCTTTTGCTACGTAGTTTTAGTTCAAAAGATATTTTGTCACAAATCACATAAAAACAATTTCGCTTAAAGGCTTCTTGACCCTGACTACAAGAACTTACGTCCTCCGCATCATGATGAACTTCATCAAAAAATCCTTTCCATTTTCGGGACTTTTTTTTTTAATCGGAATAAGTTTTTATTCCTGACGCGTTTAATGCCGCCGCTTCTATTTCGGGAAATAAACTTTTTAAATTATTTACGTAATTAAATAAATTGTCAAAAATATTTGCCGCAAACGAGATTGGCATAGTGGGATCTTGTAATGATTTACTGCTTGCATTTATTCTGGAAAGAATTTTATCCCAAATAACTGTTAATAAAATGAATTCTAAATTATTAATTTTGTATGCTATTTCTCGTAATTTTTTTTTTTTTTTTTCAATATTAACTTTTATTTATTTTGTGAAATGAAAGGAAACTTTATTTTGTTTCTTCAAAGTGGACGGTTGGACCGGGCCCCTCAAAAAACCGGGCCCTAGACATTTGTCTCATTTGTCTATGCCATGATCCGGCCTTGGCCCTATCCATCTAATTCTTTGTGTTTTAACTACTGCTATAATATTAGCGTCCTTATACAGTTCTCTTAGTTCTTGATTTGTTCGTCTTTCCCACATATCACCTACTTGTTTCCCTCCGAAAATTATCCTCAATACTTTTCTTTCCCATATCTCAAGTGCCCTTTATTTTGCAATTCTCAGTGTCCATACTTCGCCTCTACACTGCAAATCTTAGTGAGTAATAGTACTCCTTTTAAATGAGTACTTTTTATATTACTCATTTAAAGTGCGTACTTGTACTCACTTTGAAGAAGGAGATAAGTGTACGCACTTGAAGTGAGTACTAGTACTCGTTATAAATGAGTACTTCAAAATACTCACGTAAAACGAGTACAAGTACTCACTTCTAAAGCGGAACTGAAACTACGCGTTATATGTGAGTACTAATACTCATTTTAAATGCGTACTTTTAATACGCGTTATATGTGAGTAACCTAACCTAACATATTAAATTTCCTGTCATATAAGCTCTTTAAAACTAAACAACCAAATAATAGTACAATATTAACGTTTATTAGACAATTAAAAATTAAAAAAAAAAGTGCCAAAGTATCTGCTGATTAATAAGTGAATTTAAAGTTAAGTAAAAGTGAAAAATAATAATAATAAAGTGAAATGTAGCATTGAGAGGCTGCTGAAGCCAGAATTTATTTTTGCATAGTTTTTGTTTAAGAAGGTTCGGAAGCCTCAAAGTTAGTTATACAAATATGCAGTTTTAATTTAAATGCGATATAATAATAGCACATGTGATGATTGCATTATTTTAGGAATAAATGCGCTCAGATTAATTCAGGTACCTTCTAGATATGTTTAAAGATTTAACATTGATTCTATTATACGACATAATTACCGAGACAATTACATTATATTTTAGATACTAAAATAATACGTTTCAAAATGTAACTAAAGAGAAAATCATAATTTTTATCTTCTATTATTCGTAGAAATTGTTTAGAATAATTTATTGAATTTTAGATGATAACTAAGTTCATACTTATACTTAATCATTATGATTATTTTAGTTGTAATATCTGAAAGGTTTGAAATTTTTTTAAATAAATATATTCAAGAAATAATCATAATCGCATTTTATTATTTACAGAAAAATATGAAGCTTCATAAATTCTGGAAAAGGATTGCATTGAAAATTGGCAAAAAAGTGTATAAATTATTGATTATAATAATTTAAAAACTATTTTTCTGATGTTCAATCAACATTTTTACTTTTCCTGAATTTTAAAGCTTTATTGTGACGTCACTCAAGAAAAGAGTTTTATACCTATGTACGCACTATAAGTGCGTATTACTACCCTCTCTTCCTTTCCACTACCCATTTAAAACGCGTACTAGTACTCACTTTAAGTGAGTACTAGTACTCATTTAAAGTGCGTACAAAAGTACTCACTTGTACGTGAGTAAAAACGAGGACAAGCAATGTACGCACTTTAAATGAGTACTAGTACTCACTTGAGATTTGCAGTGTATATGTCACTATTGGTGGAATATCTGTTTTATAAAGTCTTAACTTCAATCCTCCTGATATACTTTTATTCCTTAGTAGTCCATTTAGTCCTTGTAAACATCGATTCCCTGCTAATAGTCTTGCTTGTATTTCTTCTTTTATTTCCGGTTTTCTCGTAATAATAGTTTCCAAATAAGTAAATCTATCCACTTCCTCAAAAAACATATGGAAGCGAAATATGACCACAAAATCACAATTCTAGTTTTAGAAATGGAATTCTGGAGAAGATAGTGAAGGTAGCGTTTAGGGATACCTATTTGGAGCACAAGAGTCGATAAGACGTCTGGTCTGACTGCCATTTTATCAGCAACATAGCAATAAATCTTGTGCATGTTTCTGGGCATAATGATGCCTTGTTCTGTTCTCGAAGCGAACTGAATCTATACGTCTTTGATTTTTCTTTTGTATCATATATATAATTTATTTATACTGTAAAATTCAGGGAGGTAAAAATTTTTCTTTGAAATATTTTAAAATGAAAATAATTTGGCGATAAACATCACGAACGAATTTTATATTAAAATTCTTATTCAAAGAATTACTGAATTTCAAAAAATTCCAAATATGAAACACAAGATTTATGAGGTAATATTACAAGTTTAAACAAGAGTTTTTATTGCATAAAGCTATTTTTCGAAGTATTATATTACCGATTAAACCTAGAATTTACCAATTTTTGGGCGTTTAGAGTAACAGATTTGTAATAAATTCGAAATAATGAAGGAATTGATGGATAAAAATAATTTCAAACCATAAGTTAATTGTAACAAGCTCGCGGAGCACCGGTTCAGAACCAGTGATATAGAGTATAGCTCGTTCCATGATTTTGGGTTACTTACAAATTTCTAGCAAAAGCTTTGGTTAGTATTAAGGTTTCCTCCCCGTAAGTTAAGACGGACGTTACACGTAGTTCGAAAGTATCCTTTTTAATTCACATTTGGGTATCATTTCTAAAAATGTTTCGTAATTTACCAAATGCAACCCATCGTTATGATATTCTCTTGAAGATTTCGTACGTTTTATTGTCTCTGTCACTTCGTATTTTGTACCTAAAGTACTTGTAAGTATCAACCATTTTGATGTTGGCATAGTCGATGTATATGCATTACGGTATATATTTTTCAGCAATATTTTAGAAATATTTAATTTAGTTTTCGATATGTTCGAAATCATAAAATTATATTCAACATCGTAGTCAAAAAAATAGTGCCAATGTGCTTATACATTAATGTAAACAGAAAATTAATAATTATTTTGCTGGTACATATTATTTTATCAATATTTAGTTGCATGATCTTTATTGTTTATTAATTGAGCACATCGTCTTGGCATGGAGTTGATCAATTGCTGACAACATGACCCCAGGAATATTTGCCCATATTTTTTGGATTATTTCCCACAGTTGATGCTTGTTGCTTATTTTATGCTTAGCTACAGAATTTTTTTAAACAACCCATAAGTTTTCTAGCGGGTTAAGATCAAGGGATTGAGCCGGCCAATCCATGATGGACAAGTAATTATTGGCAAAGAACAGTTTTGCTTTCTTTGACGTAATGTGTAAAATCATTATCCTGCTGAAATGTCCACAGTAACGGCATGTTTTCCTCTGCATAGGGCAGCATTACATTCTGCTGTATATTGACATATTCGTGCTTATCCATAGTTCTTTAATCCAATAAATTGGACTAACTCCATACCAAGAAAAACAACTTAGCACAATTTGATATTTCCGCCACCGTGTTTAACAGTTTTATTTGTATACTGGGGACAATATTCGGTGTTTGGCGGCTTTCTAACGTACTGTTTACCATGAGACCTTATAAAATTTATCTTAGTTTCGTCGGACCACAAGATATTCCTCAATGACTCGTTTTTTCAACTTTGCTCTATTAATCTGATCAATCAAAACAAGATATTATAAAAGAAATTCAATTCTAAAAACAGAAAAACACTATTTCACAACAATTTTATGTGTACCATCGATTCACATAATAGTAGAAGAGTTTACTCATTGAAGAACATGCAATTATATTCCCTAACATTAAAATAAAATCAAATTTATAAGTTCGAAAATTCTTGTCTCTATTTTCATGGCCACCACTGTCTAAGGCTTTTATTGGAAAATTCATTTTAAATTTAAAATTATGTCATTTATGCTTACATTGGACCGTACAAACTTAACATGATTGCATGTAAAAATCAATTATATTCATCAAATTTATGTAAAATAAATTCGCACAGATTTTGTTTAAAACACGTAAACGTCAACTTAAAACATAAAAATAACTGTAAAAAATATTGAAGTATATTATTTTCTAGAGCAAATTTGTTATTCTCTATTGTTTTTAAAATAGCTTTTAAATACTGCTGGATATATTTATGAATAGTTTCATTCAAATGATTGTGAGAAAATAAATAAACAATGTTATATGAAAAATATATTCAAATAAGTAGGTCGGTATAATAATAATAAAACACAGTTTTATACTGTATAACAAATGTAGATACATTTAGATTTATTACAGAACAATGACACACGATGAGTTATAAATTAAAAAAATCAGCTGTGGCCACCACAGGACCTACCGCCATCATAAAGTACCTGTATAAAATACATTCTAGCAGCATAGTAGAAATACCTTGGCCTAATAATTTCTAACAGAGATATTATTTATCATGACCATGGAAATGTTACATATAAGTATGAAAAAATCAGCTGTGGCCACCACAGGACCGACCGCCATAACAAAGTACTTGTATAAAATACATTCTAGCAGCAGAGTAGAAATAACTTGGCCTAATAATTTCTAACAGAGATATTATTTATCATGACCATGGAAATGTTACATATAAGTATGAAAAAATCAGCTGTGGCCACCACAGGACCGACCGCCATAACAAAGTACTTGTATAAAATACATTCTAGCAGCAGAGTAGAAATAACTTGGCCTAATATTTTCTAACATATTATTTATCATGACCATGAAAACTTTACGTAAATATGAAAAAATAGATAGAAAAAATCTCAAATCAATCTTTCAAATTTTTACCTATATGCTAAACTGGGCAGGCGTAAGTTATTACTGGTCTTACTATTGATTTATATATTAGTAATTTATTGTCATAAGATAAAAACGATCTTCTATTGTATATTTTAAATAACTGAAAAAGGATTTTATTAGCAGTATTGGTAGTTTTTTTGATATGTTCAGTAAAATTTAGGAATTTGTCTAATATTACTCCTAGATATTTGATGAAGGGTTTATGATAAAAATATTTATTGTTTATTTGAACATAGATATTACTAAGATTGGGACGTCTTTTAGTTAATATTATAAATTCTGTTTTTTCTGCGTTTAATTTGATTCTACATTTGTTGAAATGTTTATTGATTTTATGCAAATTGTTATTTAACCTGTTGGTAATAGTAACCAATCTAAACGATGTAGTGAACAAAGCTGTATCTTCAGCATAGAGATTTAAATTGACATGTTGAGTTTTATGAGAAAAGGGTAGGTCCAAACACACTTCCTTGAGGTACACCTGCAGTTATGGTTCGATTAAGAGAAAGATAATTATTTAATTGTACTTTAAATTGCCTATTTGCTAAATATGTTTTCAATAAATGAATTACATATGGTGGAAAATTATATTTAATAAGTTTGTAGACAAGACCATTGTGCCATACAGTGTCAAAAGCTTTCTGTATGTCAAGCAAAACAACACCAGTAAATTTGTTGAGACAGAAATTTGTTGTGTTACTTTTTTATTAAGTACGCCACTGCTTGACAATCACAGCTGATCAGCAATAGTCTCTGACTGTATCTGTCAGACAGTCACAGTTCTCTTGATCTGATATTGACATCTCCTTGTTTATTTTCTCACATCATTATCCATTTTATTCAATACCCACTTCACATCCTTACTATTTATATTTCTCTTATTGTTGCCTATTACTAATATTTTTAATCTGACATGAAATTGGTGCTATTAATCACAGTATTTAGTATGTCTTAAGGTAGATGAATATATTAGTAATGAAGTGATCTTGAATGAAAAATATTTGAATGAATTTCAGTTGAAATGTCCCGGATGAAAGGAAGAAATATTATGGTTTTAGTGACGAAGCGTTTTACAAATTTTATGTCAGCACTACTGAACTACCCTGAATACAAGTTAAATATTATGAATAGAAAAGAACAGTTCTAAGGACTTTAAAAATGCATTTATATACAATTTTCGGACAATCCTGAATAATGATAAACCAAGCAGAATAAATGAAATTTGAATTCAGAGAAAAGAACCGCACGAAGCACACTCAGTTTTTACGTGAATGGTCTGTGCAGTGTTCCTTAAACTGGAATCTTGGCTGATTTAATAAGTTTTGGTGCACTGCAACGATGGCAATTTTCGCCTAACGCAGTCCATTTTTAAGGCATGAATATTACTAAGTTAGAACTAAATTCAACAATAAAGAAATAAATATATTTCTGTACACGTAACACTAAAAGAAATCTTGCACGAACAAACACAAATAAATAAGAATAAAAGTCTGTTCAAAAACTTAACAACTGACCCAGAGCGATAGTAAGCGGCTGTAAAGACTTTTACCATCCGTTATGGCAATCATGAATTATAACATATCAAAATAAAATAAATATTAACTAAATTGCAATGTATCACTTTATTATTTAATAATAACACCCTACAATGTATAGTTTCGCCCTACAATGGCATTATCAAGTGATTTGATGAAGTAATGAATGTAGAACATTCAATGTACAGCCCTTAACCCTATATAATAATTAACATATCCTGTCCGTTCGTCCATTCGTGATGATTCGTGATGATTCGTCCTATTTCGTAGACATAAACAAGAAACTCTAGACACTCCTATATCCTTTGACCGATATGAATAATATTTTGCAGATTTATTCTCTAAAAATCTACAAATATAATCGCATATAGAAATGTCTAGGGTTTCGTAGGCATAAACAAGAAACTCTAGACACGCCTATATTCTTTGACCGATATGAACAATATTTTGCAGAAATATTTTCTAAAAATCTACAAATATAATTACAAATAGAAATGTCTAGGGTTTCATAGGCATACACAATAAACTCTAGACACTCCTATATTCTTTGATAGATATGAAAAATATTTTGCAGATTTATTCTCTAAGAATCTGCGGATAAAACAACCTATAGAAATGTCTAGGATTTTGTAGGCATAAACAAGAAACCCTGAGACACTCCTATATCCTTTGACTGATATGAACTGTATTTTGCAGATTTATTTTCTGAGAATCTACAAATACATACATAAATGTCTAGGGTTTTGTAGGCATAAACTAACGTCTTAAGTATCTGAATATGAACAATATTTTTCAAATTTTTTATCTAAGAAACCGCGGATTACATAACAAATAGAAATGTATAGGGTTTCATAGACATAAACAAGAAACTCTAGACACTCCTATATCTTTTGACCGAAGTGAACAATATTTTGCAGATTTGTTGTCTAAAAATCTGCAAATATAATTAAATATAAAAATGTCTAGGGTTTTGTAGGCCTAAATAAGAAATCCTAGACAATCCTATATTCTTTGATCGATATGGTGATGCTGATATTGGTGATCCACCGTTAACTGTCAAAAAGGATACTGACAAAAGTAAAGGCGAACCAATAGCATCCGAATCGACATCTTTAGCATGGCAATTGCAGCAGTCAATATCTGAATTGTTAAAGGATTCAAAGGAATGTACAATTTTGCGTTAGCTTTTTAAAAAGAAATTAAAATGTTTAGAGCTACGAAAACAAAATCGTCATCAGTCGAAAAGCTATTCAATATCCTGGCATCGGTGCAACCTACATCAACAGAGAGCGAAAGAGCCTTTTCGATCGCTGGTAATTTTTGTACTAAATTACGTTCCAGGATGAAATTTGATTCATTAGTTTTCCTTAAATATTATTTTGTTAAGAAAGAAAATTTATAAATTGATTTATTTTCTATTTTATTTTTATTTCCTGAATTTTAGTAATTTTAGTTTTTCCTTAATTTTAGTAGTTTTGTAGTAAATGTTATTTAATTTTATTAGTATATGCCGAACGGCAAGAGCTTACATGTAGAATTAGCATTACAGTTTTGAGAATTATTCATTTATACTTTTTTTAAATCAAAGAACAAGAATTGGTACAACGATTGTTTTTGGTGGAAACTATTTCATTATAATAATAATAATAATAATAATCTTTATTAGAGTAAGACATTTTTACATGCATATCATCGTCATAAACTGACAAAGCAGTAAATACATATGTAATTTACAATATTTAGTTAACAAAACTAGTAGAAACATTACTACATAGAAATTCTTGCATAGTGTAATAGCAGTGTTCATGTAGGAGATTACTAATAATAGTTTTAAATAATTTTTATAAAATATTGGTTTAAAAGTTTAAAATATTGGTAAAAAATTTTTATATAATAATAGTTTTAAATGTTTTGTTATAAAATATTGGTCCCCAGTAGTCGGGGCTGTGCGTGGAGCCTGCTAGTCTTACTTGTTTGGTAACTAGGTGATATTTTTGTCGTGTATTATGAGAGTGTATGCTAGCATGGGTGGCAAATTTATTAATTTGTTTCTTTAAGAATTAGATCTCTGCAGTCTTTATTTCTATTTTTGTGTTAGATATATGTACTTTAGACTATAATAATTTCTACTGCAAGTAACTATTTTCAATTATTATATTTACGATATTTTTATTTTAACTTTCTTGTATTTATTCTGTTTTGCATATTTTTAAATATTTTCCTTCATTTATAAGATATAATTAAGGTAAGTTTTGTAGTATATTTATAGTAAAACTTAAGGTTAACCGGTTTGGCACTTTATTAAAAACCGAAATCCGGTTTTTAAAAATTTCCGGTTTTTTTAAAACTCTAGTTGCACACCCCTGGCCTAAGTTGTAATAAGTTTTACCAAGTAATAAGTTGGCCTAGGTATACACATACATACGTTTAACTACTTTATAGAAAATTAATTTTCAAAATTGATTTATAGTAATAAAATTGTTTCAGATATATTTAAAGCATCCAATTACCTAAATGTTACATATGATATATGTTTATTACAATGTAATTATATACAGTAACAATGTAACAATGTAATTTAACTATGAAATTATTAAAATGACATAAATTTGATACTGGAAATAAAATAACTTGGTTAAAATCCATTTATTTTTTTCAGAGCTGATAAATGTTGACAATTGTGAAAATATATTTGAGTATTTGAACATTAAATAATGAATCATCGTTGATTATGGCACATGTACTCAATACTGAATAAACTAAAATGAATGTGTGTTCAGAGTTTATAAAAATAAATGAACCTACGTAATATTGTTTTGATTTTAAATATTTCATTGTTATATTTCATCCGGGAAAATTTTTGCTATAGAATATTTTTATAAATTCATGTTCAATAGTTTTCTATAGGCAATGGTTATTTCGTTATTCAACAAAATAAAAAATAGGATTTTTAAAAATGAGTTTTATAAAAAACAAAACACAACCTATCTATTTTTTTTTATATATATAAATTTGACCTGATGTTAACTACAATATAAAAACATTAAACCAGTAATGCCCACATTTTTTTTTTCTTGGCAAAAAAATTTACACTATGCTAATGAAGAGTCACTAAAGCTGCGTTCAGAGCTCTAAAATTAGTTGCTTTAGAGCTTTAAAGCTCTAATCAGAGTTAAAATTATACACTGTACGTTGTGCATAAATTTATTAGACTGTTTTAACGTTTAATGACAGCGATCACAGCTAAGAAAATTAATACATATCGAATGTTGTGACATCTGTGTTTTTTCAAACCAACTACGATGGAATAAATGCATTTATGTGACTTTTTACGAACCCCTCATCAGCAAGATCGTGATTTCTTACTAAATTTTAAAACAAAATTATAGCCGCAACTACAGAAATTCTTTTTCGTGTCACGATTCCCGAAATTTGTTGAAATTTTTGCGACAGTATTTTTTAGGTTATGTAAAGTGAGAAAGCTAATATGTATTTATATGTCTGACTCATTAAATGTTAGCATAGTTTCTCATTTCTTTCATGTTTTTGGCAAAAAACATGTTGAAATGATTGAATTAAAAAAGAAAAACTACTTTTTGTTTCTAATTCCATGTTTTAAGACAGTGTTCTTCAACCTTTTTGCACTTGCGGACCGGTGAAAATAGGATAAATATATCGCGGACCGGCTGAAAGCTAAGATAATATAATATACGTGGCTGCAGAGTTGTTTTTGGGAGACGAAGCGCTGCATTGACATCCTTTCGATTTCTCTATTTGTTATTTATTATTGACATGGCTGAAAAAGTCTTTTCGCATAATATGATGTCGAAAAATTACCAATAATTTGATAGCTTTATAACTCAAATCTGGATTTTCTTTTTCTTTCGATATCCAAAATTGAGACAATAATTGCATTTTACGTCTGGATACTAGATTGACATCAGAAGACAACTCGATCAGCTTTTATTTTTCACGGGGATCAAGTGCACATGGCTTGATATCTTCCAAGAATGAATTATTATTAGCTTCTGCGTCGATTGAAAAAATGTGCTATATACTCGTGAACGCAATGTGCATCTACATGATTCAGTCGGAATATTTCGCGGATCGGCAGGAATTTTCTGCAGACCAGCACCGGTTCATTCAATTTTTTATCAATTCAATAAATTTTTTAGATTTTTAGACCAACCCCTATGAATAACACGGTATGGGACAAAAGTTTCTTTTTACTATTTTTGTTGAAAATCGTGTACAAATATTTGCTTTTTCAAAAATAAAATATTTCTCGTCTATCTCCGTAACAAGTGATTTGATTGGTACCTTAATATATATATATATATATATAATATTTATATCTCCCTTAAATACAAATTTATTAATATTGGGCGATATGTTTTTTTTAATTCTCACTATTTCTCCTATATGAAGGACAAAGAATCGCATATGCATGCCAAATTTCAACACTTTAGGTTTAGCCGATTGGTACAATCTCTACCGTATGGACAGATAGACACATGAGTGAAGGTATAAGGGTTTTTTGGTCATACCTATAAAACCCAATAAGTTTAAGTTAGTAAAAGATCGTTTTCGATACTTAAGTGTCAGTGGCGGCGCTAACTCTTAAAATCGTGGGGGGGGCAAAAACATTTTGAGTAAAATTTGGGGGGGCAGGAAATATTTTTTATCGTTTACATATAAAAATACAAGTAATGACCCAAAAAAAGGTCCAAACTTCTAAAATATATTTTTTTCCAAGCAATTATAGGAGGGCCCAGACCCCTGGACCCCCCGCTAGCGCCGCCACTGTTAAGTGTTAAAGACTGTAAAAAGAAACATAGTGAAACTAGATTAAAACATAGCAAATAGCTTTCGGTTACTGTAATATCTTGTATATTATGTATTAGTTGGCGTTAATAATTTATATTGTTATTGGCGTAAGTAGGTAAAGAAATATGTTTATTGTATTGTAATTTTTAATATATATTTTGACGTATATAAATAAATATCTATTAAATATACTCTCCTAATTCATTACTCCACATTGTTAAGGATTATAGAAATCCAAATAAAAGGATTTGGCAAAAAGGGCAGAGTAGAGGAAGTTTTAGGACAAAGAACTTACATGGTTCGTTTAGTAAATAAAGACATGTTATGGAAAAGGCTTTTGGATCAAATCCTTAAAGCAAATGATAAAATTAATAAAAGTAATAAATCCTTTTCCAGTAGTAGTACTAATACTTTCTCTGCTAGGCCAAAAAGAGAAAATAGAAGACCACCCTTAAGACTAAGTTATTCTTAACTTAAGGGGAAGGAATTGTAATATCTTGTATATTACGTATTAGTTGGCGTTAATAATTTATATTGTTATTGGCGTAACTAGGTAAAGAAATATGTTTATTGTATTGTAATTTTTAATATATATTTTGACGTATATTAATAAATATCTATTAAATATATTCTCCTAATTCATTACTCCACATTATTACAGTTACAGCGTCGATTACCTTTTAGCCTCGCACTTTATTTTTTTCTTAATCATCTCAGTAAATTTGACCGTTATTATTGATGAATTGCACGCCACTGAACCCATCTTACCTGTAGCCGTGAGCCGTGAGCCTGTAGTCAGTGACTACTGAATGGACGGTGGCCCGAGGCGAGACTACACACGCACACCAGCACCGAGGTCGGGCAAATCTCGAGACAGATTGTGATCTGGGACGGACAGGCTGAGACGCCCCAACACCTTATACACTGATTATCTTCTCAATACCGGTAATTGTCTACTAACGAACTGTCTGCTCACTCATTTATCATACTGCAAAGGTATGTATAGGTGTTGAGAAATTGGTACCGGTATTTAGATGCTAGATTTATTAGATAACATTTATTATATATACTTTAGAGCAGCCTAGAGTATTGTTTGACGTTGCTGTCTGATAAACAAACTTCCGCTACATTATTGCCCATTTTGGCAATAATCATCAATGAGACCTCTGAGTGATGTGTTATAGTGGGTAAATAGTTAACAACCAGCGCGCTTCTTCTTATTCTTCCTACCATTTTTTTCCTACCATGTTATTTATTACTAGCAAAGCAGACCCTTTCCTAGTTCGAAGCTTTCACATTTTTCTGGATGGTCAGGGACCTCAAGGAGTTCAGGGGAACTCTAGATGGTCAGGGACCTCAAGGAGTTGTATTTGTTTTGTTTGACGCTGAATGTTCAGGGACTTCAAGCAGTTCAGTAAAATTCTGGATGGTCAGGAACCTCAAGGAGTTCAGGGGAACTCTGGATGGTCAAGGACCTCAAGGAGTTCTGTTTGTTTTGTTTGACGCTGAATGTTCAGGGATCTCAAGGAGTTCAATGAAATTCTGGATGGTCAGGAACCTCAAGGAGTTCATGAAAACTCTGGATCGTCAAGGACCTCAAGAAGTTTTGATTGCTTTGTTTGACGCTGAATGTTCAGGGACCTCAAGGAGTTCAACGAAATTCTGGATGGTCAGGAACCTCAAGGAGTTCAGGGGAACTCTGGATGGTCAGTGACCTTAAAGAGTTGTGTTTGTTTTGTTTGACGATGAATGTTCAGGGATCTCAAGGAGTTCAATGAAATTCTGGATGGTCAGGAACCTCAAGGAGTTCAGGAGAACTCTGGATGGTCAAGGACCTCAAGGAGTTGTGTTTGTTTTGTTTGACGCTGAATGTTCAGGGACCTCAAGGAGTTCAATGAAATTCTGGATGGTCAGGAACCTCAAGGAGTTCAGGAGAACTCTGGATGGTCAAGGACCTCAAAGAGTTGTGTTTGTTTTGTTTGACGCTGAATGTTCAGGGACCTCAAGGAGTTCAATGAAATTCTGGATGGTCAGGAACCTCAAGGAGTTCAGGAGAACTCTGGATGGTCAAGGACCTCAAGGAGTTGTGATTGCTTTGTTTGACGCTGAATGTTCAGGGACCTCAAGGAGTTCAGTGAAATTCTGGATGGTCAGGAACCTCAAGGAGTTCAGGGGAACTCTGGATGGTCAGGGACCTCAAGGAGTTGTGTTTGTTTTGTTTGACGCTGAATGTTCAGGGAGTTAAATGAAATTCTGGATGGTCAGGAACCTCAAGGAGTTCAGGAAAACTCTGGATGGTGAAGGACCTCAAGGAGTTGTGTTTGCTTTATTTGACGCCGAATGTTCAGGGACTTCAAGGAGTTCAGTGAAACTCTGGATGGTCAGAAACCACAAGGAGATGGGCAAAACTAACATTATGTTTTCGTTTCCTCTGTTTTATTTTGCAGTTATTAAATTCTGAACATACCGCGAGGACGTGGCACGAGCAGGACGGCCGTGTTAGAATAGCAAGTTGTTTTATTTTCCAGTTAAATTTAGAGGATGCTGCGAGAACACGGCAAGATCAGGACGGCCGTGTTAGGATCAAGACTAGTTCTTGGATGTCCTTTGTAATATGTTACGATAGCAACTATAACATGATGACATATATGTCACAGATTACTAGACGTGGTAATAAATGCTTATTTATGCTTGGATTTGTGTGTTTTAATTGATATTATTACAAACGCTATAAAGCGTTTATCATACATAATTATAACTTTTCTGATATGTCAATTTATGAAATTTATTAAATGAACATCGCAATAAACATAGGAATAAACTAATATCCCCAATAGTTATTCCACTGCTTATCCGATGTTTGTAAAAGCGGCCCTTAGTATTATAAGCCACGGTGGTCAAAGATGCGGGTTACAAAATTCTTTAGAGTCATTTGTTCTGACACAACCATCTTGTCATTTAATTTATGCAAATTCAATTAATACAACATCATAATTAACTAAATAGGTTATTATTTTTCATAAATATTTATTGAAATATCCGAAGCAGCTGTTAGACTGCTCTCTCTTCCTGTATCTAACTGAAGCGTGATACAAACTTAAATGCAGTGTGAAATGCAATAAACAGTAATATGAATAAGTGTTTTTATATTAAATTATTATTGACTTAATTATTAATTACGTTGCTTTAATTGGTTAAGAATCCAAGTCATCGTCTGATGGTGATAGACGTATACATATGTTGAAGTTTTGTTCACAGATTTTGTTTCTGCTTTGTTAATTTTTATAAATGTTGATATGAAGTTATATTAAATTAGTTGAAAGTTAGTAATGAGTATATTATTAACTTAACAAAGTAGCATTGCCTACATTATATATTTGATATCGCAGAAAGCAATTGAACTAATTGTAGACAATTCTTTTCAAAATTATGCCTATTTATTTATTTTCTTATTTGTTTCAAGTTTTTGTGCTAAGGTTTATTCTTAACAGACCCAGCCACAGGGACTTCCGAGCTGTACAAAGGCCAAAAAATAAAAATGCAATAAAAAGGACATTTTTTAATGACAATAAATTTAATCTAGAATTTGCAATGTGAGTATGATTTACAAAGCTTAAACAAAATGACCAAAAGTCCGAATTAATAGATAAAAATTACTAGATTTCAAAATCTAGTTCCGCCTAAACGTTTGGATTAGCCAATTTATTAAGACGATTTATAAAGGCTATTGTTTTTATGTATATTAATAAAATTGGAGGCTGTTTTTTTTTTCATTTTTTCGGCCTTATATTTGATTTCTACATATTTCAGATGAGTATAAGACAATATCCGCAAACAGATCAATTTTTGTGTGCCTCTCTGTCTGTCTGCCTGTCCGAGATTCACTCGAAAACGGCTGGACATATTTCCACATAATTTGGTACGAGGATATAGTAAAACCAACATTCGAACATAGGCTATAAGGCATCTTAGAATTGTTATTCTAAGGGGATGTTACAGAGTTAAAGTTGCTACAGCGATATCTAATGTATTTATCAACGCAAGTAATAAAAATGAAGTGGAAAGGGCAACACCGGCGAGTTGTTAGTGTGAATGTGTTGGTGAATTTTTGCCGGCGGCCTTAACTTAGCGTTTGTTTGATTTGATTTTATTCAAACGTGAAACTGGATACAGTGCGTTATATTAAAACTAACGTGCTTAACTATGAAACTATATTATTTATAAAAAATATTATCATTGGCCAAGATTGAATATTTCACAATCGAACAAAAATGGAAATAGAACATTAATAGAGAGTTCAGTAAAAAACAATGCTAATTATTTAGAATAGGGCACGAAAAGCTACAATTTTTTTAACGACCGATAATTGAGCTATCTGTAGCTCGGAGCTTAATAAAAATTTATTCACTTTCAAGTCGTACTTGGAAGTATAATTTGAAAGCGAAATATGTTTAATCATATTTAATGTCATTATGGTCAACTTAGGTTTTTTTTAAAATTATTTTACCAACTTACACATCCCGTTTTTGACAAAAGTCATGTTTCCTCTACCTTAATATATTGTGTATATGATTTCTAAATATGTTTCATAGGCCAGATTGAATTACATTGGGGGCCAGATATTTAAAAATCACAGAGCACGGGTTGGCGAAATTCTGAAAATCATTTTAGAACGTGTGGAACAAATTCTGAAAATCAATTAAGGCCAGGAGGAGTGGAGAAATATCGAAAATCTTTTAAGGAAGGGGGAAGGGTGATTCTAAAAAAATTGATGTGAAGTGTGAATATTCACACATTTCAGGGTTTCGCAGGTATATAATAAGTGAAGGCGGTATGCTGAGTGTTATCGTCTGTTAATCATATAATAAGACTGGTTATTAAATTTACGCTCTTAAAAATTAAATACAACATTTGTCAAAATATAACTAGAATTTTGACAAAATAATTTCAACATAATAAAAATGCAAAAAAAACAGAAAAAATAAAATTCGCTCCGTATTCGAACTCGAAACCCTTCGTTCCAGTGCTCTAACCCATTAAGCTATCGCACGCCTTGCATGTGAGTCCTACATTGGTATAACTTTTGTACTTTGTAAACTAAAAACCATGTGATGATTATTTGGGATGCCAAAACAAATTTTATGTCAAAATATTTTTTAATGAATATTAATTCGGATGCCTAATACCATTATTTAAGTTTCTAAATATGTGCAGTATTTTTTTATATAGCAAGGTTCATTAAGATTTTGAAAATTGCGCCTATGGCTTCTATTGGTTGCTTAAATCATAAGCCTCGCCCTCTGATACCTTCAAATATAGAATTAAATTATAATTTCAAAACTTCCCACTGGTTATTAAATTTATGCTTTTAAAAATTAAATGCAACATTTATCAAAATATAACTAGAATTTTGACAAAATAATTTAATCAAAATAAAAATGCAAAAAAAAACTGAAAAAATAAAAATTGACGGGATTCGAACACAGTTTCATACAGTAGTTTCAACTCACTAAGCGACAATGCTACCACTGTGCTATACAGGATCACTCGTTTAGTATGTTAAATAGCGGATTAAATATATTACATATTTTACTTAAAAACAAAAAATGCGTTATTTTCCGAAAACATAATCTGATCAAAAATTCCTGTTGTACTATTTCGGTTCACACCCATATACATTACTTAGAATTTTTTTAGATTTTTAGTTTAAACCATCTGGACTACAGGGTGTGGGACAACATTTTTTTGCACAATTTTGGCAAAAATCGCATCTAAATAATTTATTTTGCAAAAATAAAAATTTGATCGTTAATCCACGTACTAAGGGCTTTCATTTGATACCCTACTCAGAATTAAAAAAAAATATTTTTGTTTTCGATGAGCACATATTTGTTTATATTTTTAGGGGGGTATGTTTTTTAGATGTTTTAGTATTTTTTCTATGTGCGGGTCAAAGAGTTGTATAAGCATGCCAAATTTCAACTCTCTAGGTTTAGCCGTTTGGCTACAATTTTTACCGAACAGACAGACAGACAGACAGACAGACAGACAGACAGACAGACAGACAGACGACAAAATGACGGTATAATGATTTTTTGGTCATACCTACAAAACCCTAAATAGCTTATGAACCTAATGAATAATGAGATTTCCATTGCACAATTTAAAATTCCCATAACATATTTTGTGTCCATTTACACATTAGAATAAGGCTTGATGCCCATCTCCAGGGCCACCGAGAGGACTTCAGGGGCCCCGGGGTGAAACTTTCTTTGCGGGCCCCGGGTAATGATCAATTCTATATCCGGGAATTTCTATTATAATACAGGTGAAAATACAACTGATGACTTAAAAAAAAGGTCCTCACTTACAAAATATTGATGTGAAGTGTGAATTTTCCCACATTTCAGGGTTTCTCAGGTATTTAGTAAGTGAATAATGATGAATGATGATTTGGGAAGCCAAATTTTATGTATTTTTACGACAAAATGACGGTATAAGAGTTTTTTGGTCATACCTACAAAACCCTAAAAACAAGGGGTAGAAATTTTATGCAATCCGTTTGAAACTTCTCATGCTCGCGGCCCATAGACTGGACACGGCAATATATGGATCAAAAAGTGTCCCCCCAAATATTTTACTCACCAGCCGCTACTTGTATTAAGCTTTAAATCTCGGCAGCTTCATATAAATGTCCTCTTCATATGAAGGCCTCGTATGCAACGGATATTCTTTGTGACACTTCATCATCAAAATATAATAGCTTACTGATACATTTTACTATACAGAGGGTAGACAACCCTGAACAAAAAAATATTTAGCAGCTTGATTTAGTTATTTGATATTATTGAGTAAACTAAACTTGGAAAAAAAAAAAACAAAAACAAAAGAACACATTGTGCCGTTTAATTTATTTTGTTGCGACATTTATATTCACATTTCGAATTTTAGGCCTACATTACACATTTTACAACACCGTTTATTTCCTTTAAATTTAATAGGTAATTGTTTTGTTATTTAATTCACTTCTCAACATACACTATACTTAACATGATCCAAAAATAAAAATTGTCCAATTAAAAACAACATTTTAAAGTAAAACGTGTCGAACATCATTGAAAGATGCACCTGCACTCCTCGTAGTAGACCTTTACAAAAAACAACTTAAACTGAGAAACACAAAAAAAAAAACGTATCACGAGACATCGGAGATAAAGTGTACCTGAAGCCATGACCATGTTACTAGTACACTAATTAATTGATCAATTAAAGACTTTCAGGATGATTACTTGCCTTTTCACTGATAAACCAAAACGAGAGTAATGATGAGGGCCATTCATAAATTTTCTGAAAAATGTTACGGTTTTCGGCAGCTGTTATATTTTGAACAGGACGGATTTATCATATACTAACCTCAGAGACAGTGTTTAATTTGCTGAAACGATTATTATAAATAATACAAATAATTATAAGTCGCCAATGAGTATTAAGAATATTTAGGTAGCGTATAAGGTGTGGAGTTAGTAATTCTCTTTCCAGATCCATGGCACTATTGTCTGTTTTTTAATTCAGATGTGCGATTCAAAAATGGATTTTTTATTTATTTATTTTACATCGGCCTATTTCTGCAACGAGGCTAATCGCTGATGCCAGGGGGCGAGCTCCTACACTTCGATGAAGGGTGAATGATTGTGAAATGATAGTAATGTAAACATATTATTCTCGCCCGAATAATATCACCAACGGAAAATCGAACTACCGACCGCACAATCCAGACTGTTCCTCCAATCCATACTACACGACTTAATGCGCTCGGCCACTCCGTTGGCCGATTCAAAAATGTTGCGCCAGAAAGGCTACATTCGAGTTGTACAGGGTAGAGTGAGCGCTACGCAAATAGTTTATGGTGACGTCATGAATAGGACACTGACGAATCGGAACAACTCGAACACGGAGCGAGCATGGATTGTGACGTAATGTTTATAAAATGTAACCCTACAATTTTAGGCGGTGTTTTTACTGTCAGATTAGTTCAAGTCAATATGAATCAAAATTATGTACTTCGAATTGTCGTTGAATTATTTTTCAATTAGGAAGTTAATAAATCTGAACAATTAATTTTAGAAAAAGTATGGAAATTTACGGAAAATACTGTGCTAAGATTTTTAAATCATATTTTCGCGTATATCCTACAGTTTTCGAAAATATTCTTGGAAAACTGCAAGCAGTGCCAGATGAAATTCATCTGAGACCAGGGGGAAATCCCGAAACAAAACTCAAAAAACAGCTTTTGATAGCATTATGGTACCTTGCCAACATTGAGAGCTCCTATAAATTTGCAAATAGAACATAACCCTGTTTTTTGCATGTTAATTTTATGCACGGTGTATTTAATTATTTTTATGTTGTCTTTACAAACACAATACAGCTTTCGAAGTCAATAGAAACGTCACAAATACGAAAAATGGTAGTACTTTTCCCGCCGTTCCCTCACCTTTTACCGTCATACCCCATATGCCCGGTCTTAAAACCCCGAACACATATAGCGCATTCTAAATACACCCTCGACCGCCAAACGAATGCAATTGTGTGTACTCCGAGCGTTAAGGGATGAAAAGTAATTTATTAAATCGAACAAGTTTGAGTGTACAGAACGTGCGCGGAGCACTCAGAGCGTCAAATCGAATGCACCCAAAGTGTATCTGTGACAGGGAGCCAGCGAGCACACGTAAAATTTACAAGACAGGCAGCCATTACTTCAAACTGTCAACCGCAAAATTAAGTATAAATATAGGTCATTTTTTTGCTTTAAGCGGAACTAAATGGGAATTTCGTTCTTTTAGATTGTCACGAAAAGGGACCTTTCTTGGGTTATTTCATATTTCACATCGGTATGTCAAAATTTAAAATTCCAACAGTGAAACCATGGAAACGAAATGATTGGTTATAATAAATAATATATTTTTACATATTTTGAAGACAAAAAAATAAATAAATGGGAAAATTTTATTAAGAATGACAAAAAATTAAAATTCATTGAAAAGGACATTTTATGACAATCAATTTAATATAGAATTTGCAATGTGAGTATGATTTACAAAGCTTAAACAAAATGACCAAAAGTCCAAATTAATAGATAAAAATTACTAGATTTCAGGGCCTTTACGAATTTGAATATAACCAAAATCTAAACGTTTGGAATAGCCTATATATGCTGTTCACCTTTGTAAAAACAAACTAAGAGGAAATTTTGATTTCAGTAGTTTGCACCTTTGAAATTGTATGTCAGGTTGTTATTAAAAAATAGTTAAAAATGTGAAGGCAATTGGGCCTACAGGTCTGAGTGATTGTTTAAAATATAATTAAACACTCCACTCTTCTTCATTGCAAGCACCGAAAAAAAGCAGTTTAGTGAGCCTTTTGCTCAGAAGCCTATTTCTGTCTCTGCATACAATGAATCATACCGACTGCTTCGAGAAGCTTATGGTGAATATGCTCCATCGCAAGATACGTGTGAACGATGGTTTCGGCGTTTCAAAAGTGGTGACTTTGATCTTACGGACAAAGAACATGGAAAACCTCCAAAAAAATATGAAGATACAAAATTGGAAACATTGCTACAGGAAGACGATAGTCAATCAAAAAACAACTAGCAGAGCAGTTAGGCGTTAGTCAACAAGCTGTTTCCAATCGCCTACGAGAGATGGGTAAGATCCAGAAAGTCGGCAGATGGGTTCCACGTGCATTGAATGAGAGGCAGATGGAAAAACGCAAAAACACTTATGAAATTTTGCTTGCACGATACAAACGAAAGTCTTTTTTGCATCGTATCATTACTGGCGATGAAAAATGGATTTATTTTGAAATACCCAAACGCAAAATATCATGAGTGAACCCAGGCTCACCATCCACATCAACTGCAAGACCGAATCGCTTTGGCAAAAAGACAATGCTCTGTACTTGGTGGGACCAAAAGTGTGTGGTTTATTATGAATTGTTAAAACCTGGTGAAACAGTTAATACCCAACGCTGCCAACAACGAATTGAACCATTCGCTGCATATAAAACGACCAGAATACGAAAGAAGACAGCACAAGGTAATCTTTCTTCACGAAAACGCTCGATCATATAAGGCAAAAGCAGTTTACAACACATTGGAGGCACTCAAGTGGGAAGTGCTACCCCATGCCGCTTACTCACCAGACTTGGCCTCTTCAGATTACCACTTGTTCGCATCGATGGGTCACGCACTTGCCGAGCAGCACTTTTTTTCATATGAAAATGTGAAAGAATGGCTAGATGAATGGTTTAAGGGAAAGGGGAAGAGTTCTACTGGCGAGGTATTCACAAATTGCCTGAAAGATGGGAAAAATGTATAACTTCTAATGGAGCATACTTTGAATAAATAAACTTTTACTGTCCTTTTGAGTTTGATGTGTTTTATTAAAAAAAAAAAAAATATGCATTTCATACTTGTAGACCTGGTAAACCTCATTGATACCTGGATGTGTATGATCTTGAAACATTCGTGGTATGAGAAGACGAGTCAATTGGTCGTCCGCCACTGGACACCGATATCCCTCTGTGAAGTTGACTGATGTGTTTACACATCCATGTACAAAAATCATTTTTCATC
The DNA here is from genome assembly GCA_963971575.1 of Liopterus haemorrhoidalis. Lineage (NCBI taxonomy): Eukaryota > Metazoa > Arthropoda > Insecta > Coleoptera > Dytiscidae > Liopterus > Liopterus haemorrhoidalis. The sequence continues at coordinate 47,356,689 of OZ020618.1, forward strand.
GAAGCTTATACTCGAGTGATTTACGGTTTATGTACACATGCAAATGAAAGACTTCGCGACCACGAAGTTATCTTGTGATTAAGTTCTCATGTTGGGTTGCTTGCACAAATATACTCTTAACTTTAACATCAGGTATTGATTTGAAAATAGCGGGATTACTTATTTATAATCCTCATGATGATTTATGAACAACAATTCTGATTGTCAACCATCAGATTATATAAAGCTTAATATATTTCTTGAAATTCGAAGGATATTTATTATAGTGACAATTTTAAATAAAAAATATGTGTATGGATGTCATTTACAAGATATTCACCTCTGCGTGTTTTTATTTTATTAATTTCAACAGTTAATCGATATTTTGAACGGTGATCATGATGAAAGGTTTTAAGATGAAAGCCATCTTTGATGTTTGGATATATTTTGTTTAATCTTGAACTAGGCGCGTCAATTAAACTTACATAAGGCCTGGCGCGCACTGGCGTTTTTTCCCACGCGCGGTTATTTTACCGCTACCGCTGAACAACCGCAAAATATTTTGACGTGCGCGCATGAGCGTTAAAAAAACGTTAATATTTATTGGAAGTTGCAGTTTTCAGCAAGAGTCGAGATGGATTGGCAACAAATAGCTGCCATATGTGGTTTATTGATATGTTTGCGGAAGAAGCGACGAAAGAAACTGTGGGTTCATCCTTTTACGAGTAAAAGACTTTTAAAAGGACAATTTCACAAAATATATTATGATTTGTGTACGAGTTCTAGAAAATATATTCAATATTTTCGGATGTCCAAAAGCTCATTTGATGAAGTACTGAATATGATACGACCCCATATTACAGCGATACAAATATGAGATTTGCAGTTACACCGGAAGAAAGATTGGCAGTAACATCTCAATATTAATTCTTACCTCAGTAAGAATTACTATTATATTAAGTAGTACAATATTTAAAAAAAAACAAAATTTTATTTATTGAAAATATTAGATTATAAAGTACTAAACTATAAATACAGTTTATGAAAAATCACAAATTTTTATTTATTAAAATAATATATTATAATTAAAGTATATGAAAAATTTCGTTATTGGAGCTGTCACTTCCTGGAGACATAATAGGTGTGGTGCGTGTAGATGATTGAGTCATCCGTGAAGATGAAAATTGTGAATAATACTATGAAGCAGTTGAAGTACCGGGCATAGATTCCTTTTGTTGAACTGCAAGCGGTCTAATATTATATGCTTGTGGAAACTGAGAAAAATTTTCACAACTAATTCATTCAACACTTCGATTACTAATACAGAAATGCCGTATATTTATCGCTAGTGCGCTCACTTGCATGTTTATACATGTTGCAGATAAACACCTGCGGTGGATCTACCGCTACCGCACCGCTCAGTGAATCGGACAAGTTTCGTTTTTAAAAACGCTGCGCAGAAACAAACGCACGTGCGCGCATATTGATAACATGGTATGAGTCCTATTTTTGCGGTGAAATTTCCACCGAGTATAAGCGGTGAAAAAACGCCCGTGCGCGCCAGGCCTAACTGGTTGCATGACGTCATTTTGGGCAATGAAGAACCAGAATGGAATATACCAGTACTGTATGATTCTTTTTGGGCAACCATATCAAAAACAGTTCTTTTTTAGCATCTAGTACTAGCCAAAAAGTAAATCTTTTTCGTACTAGGCCGATTTGATCATTATTATTATTATTATTATTTTTTTTTTTGCATTTGGAGCCTAGATTGATCTATATGTCATTTCTTAAGTTACAAGATCTCCATGATTACACGGAAACAACTGATAACCAAAAAATAACAGCGTCATTATTAGCTGATGAGTGCACCCGTTGCCAACTGTGTTGGCAAACACATTTTCAAAAAAAAATCTTCAGCTGTTTGCGGAAAGCTATGTAGAAAACTCCATTTCAAGTAAATTAGCAATTGATAATAAGATTCTAAAAGACAACAGCAACTCGTCAGACAATAACGGAGCTGATACAAACACTATTACTTGTTCCAGCTCTACCAATGCACAGCTTATTTCAAACTGTCGAAATAATGAAAATATACAGAAGAATAATGCAGCTACAAACATTTATAATTGTAATAATTGTTAAATAACCATAAATTATCGAATGTAAATAAATACATTTAATTTTTTTAATAAAATTTACTTTTGGTCGCCCAAAAAATATAATGTGCACCTTGGGTTTGATATCATCAAATGACCTCATCAAATTCAGATGCGGCCGAAAAAGATCTACTTTTTGGCCATGGTACACAAATAACTATTATGCAATTCGATACAATTAAAAATGTGCTTTTATGAGCTTGATTTAAATTTTTGAAACAATAAAAATAAACAACAGCAATAATTGTTAATTTAACATAAACAACTTAAGAAAGGTCCTTAATTTTGTTTATTTTCAGTTAATATGTCAAGGATATTTTTGAAAAAAAGTAATTATAGTCAATCTAAATTTTATTTCAAATATTTTAAAACAACTTACATATCTAAAAATATATATCTCAATACATCGAGTTTTTCTATTGCTGATAAAAGAACATACCACAATGGCAAGTCTTGAAAAAGATGTCTAGCAGCTGCAAGCGTAGAATATATATTTAAATTATAAAAATTTGTTAGTAATATTTTGTAGAGAAATAATATATATACTTACACCTCTAAGGATGTAATATAAATAAAATGCATTGTATCCAATGACACTCTGCGGGTTATTGTATATAATTTATTAAAATAACAATTATCCTATAAACGTGAATTTCTGAAAAAATTGTAATATATTATATCATTATAATTAGATAAATTATTTTACAACAACAAGGAATTGTAGTTACGGCTGAATAAGGTGGCAAGCATGTATTTTTTTAGAGTTTTGTAGGTATGACCACCAAGAAAACCTTATAACGTCACTCATGTGTCTGTCTGTCTGTACGGTAGAAATTGTAGCCAAACGGCTGAACATAGAAAGTTGAAATTTGGCATACTTGTACAACTTTTTGACCCACATATAGGAAAACTATAGAGAGTTCAAAAAAAATACAGCGCGGGATAAATATAAACAAATATGTGTTCAATAAAAAAATTAATATTTTTTTAAAATTTTGAGTGGCATACCAAATGAAATATCTTAATGCGTGGATCAAAAAACAAATTTTTATTTTTGAAAAATCATTTTTTTAATTGGATTTTAACCAAAAATGTTTCAAGAAACTTTTGTCCCCTACCCTATCTCCCAAAGGGATTGATCTTAAAATCTAAAAAAATCTCATCTCCGTAAAGAACATTGATGGGAACCGAAAAGGTTCAACAGGAATTTTTGATCAGATAAATTTTTCGAAAAATGTCGATTTTTTTGTATCGTTTTCTTTTTGTGTCAAATTTTGGGAAAAAAAATATTTTTCAAAAATGTATTGTGTGGTATCAAAAGAAAGCTCTTAAGACGTAGATTACGGAACGATAGATTTTTTTAAATTTGTTTCTTTTAACATGAATATAATCAAAAATGTGCAAAAGTTCTTAATTAAATTAATCTTCTTGATTAAAACTGCTAATGCATCGTATTTTGCACTTGGTCCCCTCTTCAAAACGAAACTCCTGTCTAGGAACACAATTCTCAGGTTATACTAATTTATAGTACATCCCGTACTTCTGTATAGCTCCGAAACTTGGAACTTAACAAAGCGAGATCGACAACACCTCATAGTTTTCGAAAATAAAATATTACGCAGAATCTTTGGTCCCATTCAAATTAATGGTTAATAGAGAATCCGTAAGAGCAAAGATATCCGAGAACTGTAACCAAGGCCGAGTATCACACAAGAACTGAGAGGCAAACAATTGCAGTGGATAGGACACGTCATGAAGATGAGAAAAGACAGAATGGTTAGGAAGATATGGGAAGGAAAATTAAATACCTGTCCACCATTGGTAAGACCTAGCAAGAGATAGAGAGATCAGCTAACCGAAGGTCTAACAAGTATTGGTATACAGGGTACTTGGCAAGACCTGACAATGAATAGATCAAGATGGAGGACTTATGTTACTGTGGCCAAAAGTCAACCTGACTGATTGTGCCCAAAGAAGAAGAAGATGAAAGAGAAGAATTATACATAAATATTTAGACATAGGAAAAAAAATTGTACTCAATGAATTTCATTTCGGTCCCCTAGTATATATTAGTAAAATATGTTAGCTAGGCTTCTTTTGAATAAATATTATTATTACTGAATATGGACTAGTCTAAAATAGCTTGAATTCTGTTATAGATATCTTGCTAATTTAATTTTCCCATATATTTGAAGTATTTCCCCCAATGTTGCCATCAACCTGCATTTTTTTACTGTTTTAAACAACAAAATGTAAACACAACCTAATCTAAATTAATAAACAACAAAGCTATAAACTAATAGTAAAATAAATCCTGAACAACATTTAAGAAACATAAATTTTATTAGGATGAGTCATTTAAAAAACATTAAAATCAAATTTTATTCAACATAAAATAAAAGTATATTTCCAGTAGAACAAGTTTTAAAGTTGGTATCAATATTTTTTTCCAACAACACCTAATACAAACGTCACAAGAGCTCATTGCCCGCTTCAGAGACACTCAAAACAACCTCTGACACTTTTCTACTCGAATAATCCAATTCAAATACAATATCTTTGTGTCTAACAGTTAAATTCCACATATGCTTACAATGAAATATGCGGTTCGTTTGACATTTTTTTTTAGAAGGTTGGTACTATGTTTCCTTTTAATATGATCTTGTACGTGACTAATTCTTGTAAGGATTTTTTTTAGAGAAGTGTAAGGAAAATTATATGTTTCGATGTCTGTCAAGTTTGACACGCCTTCGCAGGTAGCGTTTGTTTGTATTGTACTTTTGACGGCATTCAAACGGATGTTAGGATTTTGATATATATATTCTTAGTTAGTTCGGTAGTTTACATCGATGTTCACTAGTAAATCGTTCGAACAGTTACTGCGAAATTACTTCACGCTAATCGCAAAGTGTTTAATTTAGCAACAGAAATAACGAACAAAATACACTTTTGTTCGTTAACAGACTTTTTATCATAAGTAAGAAAATAATACGCATATTGTAAGAAGTTGAATAAAATAAAAACAAGTTTAGTTTTATCTGTTTATCGATAAACAGCTTTTTATGCTATGATTTAACCATCATTATCTCCCTGCTGAATTTATCCTCTTCTGAACATAGGCCTTCCCAATGCTTCTTCAAACCTTTTTTACTTGCCCGACCTTAATATATAAGGGGCAAGTATTGTAATCGCGAAAATTTTCGATGTCGAGATTTTGACGGATGACCACGTTTCATGGTCCAGGGAATCCAAAAAACCTATTTTCGAAGTGCCGTCCGTATGTGTGTGTGTGTGTGTGTGTGTGTGTGTGTGTGTGTCTGTGTGTCTGTGTGTCTGTGTGTCTGTGTGTATACACGATAACTCAAAAACGGTTTAAATTAAAGAGTTCGTTCTGGTACTGAAAAATTCTCCTATTAAATGGGAAGAACCCTATTGTTTTTTATGAAAATCGGTTGACTAGAAATGGGAGTTTACTCGTGTCGATTTTAAGATTTTTGCGAATATTTAGCAATAGAAAAATATTTCGAAAAAATTTATTGAATAAAAGTTACTATAAATGCAATAACTAATAACTTTTATTTGAGACGTTTTTTGATAAAACGAAAAATTTCGAAATTTTTTTGTAAAATTATTTAAAATTTTTCCAAGTCTCAATTTTTTCATACTTATATGTAACGTTTCCATGGTCATGATAATTAATTCGTAACTAGTAAAGCAAGCCTTGGACAAAAATTTGTATAGAACATAATTTGATGTATTTTTGAAGATTTATCTAAATATTTAAATTTTTTTTTTTAAATATACATTTTTTTTATGGGAGGGCAAGTCTAGCGGAGGTTTCCCTTCGCCACTGGTTTTATCTTGAAATAACATTAGCAAATTTTCGACAATGTTTTAAAATTATTTTTAATGTCAATTCTTAATTAAAATCTTCCTTTATTATAATCATCCCTTTATCTGGAACGTTTTTTTTTTTTTCGCTAATAATTGTAGATTCTATTTGTTTTGGACAAAATCCATGTTGCAAAATCAATTTGTGGGATCTCATAGAACCTGTGCTGGGATTACGATGAATAGAATTCTATTCTATCATTTCCAATAAAGTAATTCTATTGGCGGTTGCAAAATAATTATTTTTTTAATTTTTGGTGTTAGCTACTGATGGCTATTAATCAGTATATGTTATCTATTTTTTTATTTTTGGGTACATTAGTAATTTTACAACAAATACAAACATCCATGTCATTAGCGGAATTCGAACCTGAATCCTCATAGTTTGGAATCAGACACGCTGACCACTACCCTGAGTAAAAATAAACAGTGATTTTAAAATGGGCGAACAACAGCCGCTTAGCATTTACAGAGGCATACAACGGTCTTAAAAAGTCCAAATGACTTTTCAAAAACTTTAAAGATCGTACGCATAGGCATTTGGCGCCCAAATTTTAAGTAAAAAATCGTACACTCGGCTTACAGGAGCCGTCTAAAGTGATAATTATTAAGCCTCAGCTACAGCTGAGGCTTACAACGATCAAACGCCATCCGTTTGGCAGAAAAACTCGGACTTACAGAATTTCATTATAAACATTCAAACGGTGACTGTTGTACGTCTGTTGTACGACTTCGCTTCAAATATTAGATGCTTTTACTCGGGACCCCATGGCGATCGGCACTTTTTTTGTAGCCTAGTATAGAATTTTATTACTCGTAATCCCAACACTGATTTTTGTATGTCCCTGCAGAATTCTTTTTCGAGTAACAAATATCCGTTAGATTTTCTTATATCTCGTTTCTTGAGATACCAGTATCATTGAACAGCTTCTTCTTTGTATATTTGAATCCCTGTAGGAATAAAAAAAAAGTTAGGGGGTCCATAGGATGCATTTGTGTTACATTGCTTCCCAGAACTCCATACAAATTTTATTCCGTACGATGGATTCGGACCAAAAGGCCACATCCGTCTTTTATTTAAAAACTGGTCTGGTATGGTCAATAATTTATAATGTTCCTGCAAAAATTTAGGTCTTAGTCCGTCGCTGGTAACGGAGAATCTGTTTGCGAGGTAAAGGGGGATTTAAAACTACGCCACTGGTTACTCGCTAGTAGCAAAGATGATCTAGAGTCCTTAGTTACAAAAATAAAAGGATACCAATAAAGTACATGGTCTGAAAATAAACACCAAAAATACCAAATACATGGTAAATAGCAAAAAAAACATGTAATGCTCGCACAGGAATAAAAAGAGCGAACGAGGAAATCGAAAGGGTGCAAATCCACATATACCATACCTTGGATGTAACCTAAAGATCAATTGGAAGCCTCTACCGAAATTAAGGGCCACATAGAGCAAGCCAAAAATGTATTCTGTAGGATGAGAAGTCTTCTAATTTTTCACAATCTAAGTTTGGTGTTTGAATGTGAGTACTATGTACTTCTTATCCTTATTTTGCAGAAGCATGGTCCACGACGCAGGATGCATGTCGTAGAATTTCGGTTTTTAAGGTGTTCAAATGCATCTTAAAAATATCTTGGGTAAACAATGTAACAACGAAGAAGTTCTCCAAGCTATGAATACGGAGTTAGAACTGATATACACCATAAAGAGAAGGGAAAACTTGAATATCTTGGACACGTAATGAGAAATAAGAAATACCAGCTTCTCCAGTTAACAATACAAGGAAAAATTCAAGGAACGTAATCTTGTTTTCTTGGAAGGCATGTGATTGTAATTCAAAGTTTCATGTAATAATTTAGAAACGTAAACGATGATTTTTTTTTGCGCATCGTTGTTAAACTATAAAGTGCTCCATTCTAAATTTTCAAAGTGAACTTTTATTATTTTCTACCAGTCGAATTCGTCCACTACTGCCAGGGCTCCCCCATTTCTTCTCTAAACTCTTTTGGTGTGGCTTAATAAGAATTGAATTCTGGCATTTAATGTCGTCAGGGGTGGACTGGGACTGTGTCAGTCCGGTGATATGAAAGTTTTACCAACTATTTATCCAAAGCGATGAGGGAAAAAATAAATCAAATCTCGAAGTGATGGCCAAAAAAGAAGTCGAATCGAAGTAATGAGCAACAAAAAAATTAAGTCGAGTTGAAATAGACAGCCAGAAAATGGACAGAAAATCATCTGAAACTACCCTTGCCAAAATCAGCCCGGTGTTGGGACCAGATACTTATATACCATCGTCTGGTAACTGAACTACCTTTAGTCCTATTCCGGTCAACATAATATCTGTAAATTTTGCCACATGTATGGCCTTTGTTTTTATGTTATTTTTGCCATTATTTCTATTGATTCAGTGATGCGTAATTTTAAATTTCCAAAAGATAAGACCGACCAGAGATAAACCCAGACAATTAGTAATTTATTAACTTAACCTCGTACGGAAGCAATAGTCTGAATGACGTAGTTTTGGTAACCTATCAGATCAATTCTGTAAAAATTTACTGTGTAGTAACTAGAGGGTAATTTTTCCCGGATTATTTTCGTTCCCGGGAAACGGGAAATTTACAAATGAATTTCTCGGGATTCCCGGGATTCCCAAATTTAATTAAAAAAAATAAATTTGAGGTGGAAATTGTAAAAGTTTTACGGAAAAGTTAAATAAATATTGTTTTTGCAAAAAAATAAAATAAATTTAATTCAAAAATAAAATAAATACAGTAAGATATAATATATAATCAATAAAATATAACATAAACATAATTATATTCTTTTACTTGTTTAGAAAATAACATTTTAGAAACCATAGGTAATCAAGGGAAAAGTCAAGCAATCAAGGGAAAAAATTGGATGACACCGAGAATACCCTCTCACTTTCAATTGATGTGGGCTGTATAGTCATTAAAGCATCCAATAACTTTAGCAGATTTTTAGAAATATTTCCAGTTGTTTCATACATGTTAAATTCTTTTTGTAAATTTGTTTTTGTTTCGATTTTCGGACACATAATGTGTCCGAATATTAAATTGAGTAACTGTACATTTTATAATTTTTCCACGTAAAATAAATAATCAATTTATTTTTGTTAAGCGATGTTTTGATTTATAAAGTGATGAATGCTGATTTGATAAGTCCGTTATAATATGTTGATTATGAAATTTTATATTTATTACGACTATTACAGTTAACTAAACAAAGATTTCGGTATCGGTATCGCAATCAGCATGAATAATAATTTGTTTTTTTTTCTCGGGAAATGTTTCGTTTTTTCCCGGGAAACGGGAAATAAAAATTAAAGAATTTTCCCTCTTACAACTCTTTAAATAACCCTCTAGTAGTAACGTTACTACAAGATAAAATATTATAAAAAGTATAATGACTTTCATTCATGATAGTAACTGACCTTGCTCTTAGTGACATATTTAGTTACGTTGATCATAGTAACTGAGTTACAGAATTAGTCTGTATCTTGTTTGAATTTATATGATTCATATCTATTGATTCTATCTTTATTATCTTTCCATGTGTCTTCATCTTTCCATGGATAATTGTACAACACCTTGCAAGTTTTTTTGCCGAGTATTTTAGTTTCATTAATAACGAATCAATAAAAAACTGTAATTCCTTATTACATAATATTATATAATTTTTAATACACATTAAATATATGCAGAGAGTAGGCGATATTCAAATAACTAAAACCATCTGTTCACTAGTTCTCAGACATTAGTCACCAAAAAATAATTTAAAACTTAAATCCTCATAAAAACACAAAACTAACAACAAGATAAAGCAATATATTCACAGGGGAACGTTTGAAAATACCGAAAACACAATTTGTAGGTTTCTTATTAGCACAAAAACACAAAAGCTCGTTGGTTTTCGGTGTGGTGGAGAGACCGCGAAGCGCGATACTGTGTGACCGCGTATGGTGCCTCGCTTGCCGATATCGGTCGGCGTTAACGTCCCCAGGAATGTTAATCAGGAGACTTCACAGTTTTAAATCAATCCAGTGGCAGAACAACATCTAGTTCAGAGTCAGAGCATCTTCACAAACGGTAGAGAAAAAATACATAACACATAAAGTCAATTCCAAACGAATAGACACACTATATTTTCAAATCTAGTAATTTTTACAGATTGATTGAAGCTTTTGATCATTTTGTTCAGGAAAAGCCAACTTCATTATATGAAAAAATAGCTAATGACAACTTACAAAAATGAAAATTCCAGTTAGTTCCGCCTAATCGTTTGGAATAGCCTGTAGATGGATTTTAAACAAGGGACACCAATTAATTTTCAGAATGAACACCCTGGACCGTTACACAACTCTTAAGGCTTTACATCAATCTCTAATCAATAAAATTACGAAGGGTTTCTTGGAAAGATTTTCATGAAAAAATTATGAATATTGAGCAGACTTGCAACTGCCAAAACGATATGGTATATGCTTCAAGTTCAAGAAAAGCTTCTGAGAAATCACCAACGATCCAGAGTGGCCATTAAACTCCTTCAACTATGGTTTGATGGAGCGGGAGCTATAACGGTACCACCAAGCTTCATTTTTACGAGAGAGGGGTAAAAACATCGGTAAAATTCTACCAATAGCTAAATAATTGAAAAACTCCTTCACTGGTTACCACTGGAGTTTCTAGCAAGATTCAAAGCTAACTTATAATACGAAAACTGTGCAGCAGTGGATTGAAAGCAATGTGCCGAACTTTATTTCATCTGCTGATTGGCTGTCTAGCAGCTCTGACCTCAATCCCCTGGACTACAAATTGTGGTCCGTGCTTCAATACAAGACAAGGGAAAAAGAGACACTCTAAATCGCTAGTCAGAAGAGTTCTTTGATGAAGGAAGCGGAGGGTTTTTCTGTAGAAACAATTAATTCTATTTTCCTGTGGCCGCAGAGACTTAACGCTGTGTAACAACCAGAAGTAGTAATTTTGAAAACTGATTGGTGTTTCTTATTTAATATGCATCTATGTATTATGGACTAAAAAAATTAAAATATCTTTAAGCATATTGGATTTTTACTGCAAAATTTTGCAACCTGGCTTAATATGAGGGGCATTCAATAATTAACAAATTGAGAGAACAAATTGACGAAGAAATAAAAACGGTTTGTAGAAGAAGTTTGAAAACCGGCTAAAATCTTTTCTCGAATGATTTTACATGAATCGTGGAAAGTGGGTAGAACAGTTCAAAAATGGTCGAACCTCAGTGACTGACGGGCAACGTCCTGGCCGGCCAGTTGAAGTGTCAACTCCTTCGCTTGAAACCCGCGTCGACGACATTATTCGTGAAGACCGACATATTACTGTTGAAGATATAGCAAAAAAAAGTTGCAGTAAGTGTTGGCACAGTTCATCGCGTTATCATTGACAAACTCAAGTACAGCAAAACAAGTGCAAGGTGGGTTCCGAAACAGTTAACGCAACAACACAAGGAAACAAGACTCAAAGTGTGTACAGACTTAAAAGAACGCTATGAAAGGGAAGAACGAACCCTTTTCTAAATAAGATTTTAACGTGTGATGAAACTTGGGTTCACCATTTTGAACCAGAATTCAAAAGACAAAGCACAGAATGGAAACACACTAGCTCACCTGTCCGAAAGAAATTCAGAACGCAAGCATCAGCGGGAAAAGTCATGTTGACCGTCTTTTGGGATGCCCGAGGTGTCGTCTTTTGTGATTATTTAGAAGATCAGCTTACAATAAACAGTACCTACTACTCAGACAAGCTGATGAACAAAGTAAAGCCAGCAATGAGAGAAAAACGTCGTGGATCTCAAAGAAAAGGCGTGATATTGCTCCACGACAATGTTCGCCCTCATACCGCCAAGTTGAGCCAAGAAACCATTGAAAAAATGGTTTGGGAGATACTAACTCATCCTCTCTACAGTCCAGATTTGGCTCCCTCTGATTTTCATTTGTTTGGTCCGTTCAAGGAGGCTTTACGTGGAAAAAAGTTCAGCGACAACGAGGAAGTCAAAGAATTTGTGGGAAACTGGCTCAAACAACAAGACAAGGATTTCTTTGCATCAGGTATAAAAAAACTAGTTCATCGTTGGGACCAGTGTATTAATATTCGTGGGGATTATGTTGAGAAGTAGCAAAAATCTAATTTTGTAAAAATATACAGTTTTTTTCTACATCAATTTGTCTTTTTAATTATTGTCCCTTGTATATTATAAATTAGTGGTTCACTAGGGGCTTCATGAATACGGGGCTTATGTGCTATGCACCCATTGCATCCCCGTTTACATAGCCTTGGTTCAAGTAATTGACTATCTACAATAAAAAAAACTTGTCTCAGTTGTCTATTACCAACCCACTTTCGTTTCTTTCCTTTTTCTTTTTTTGGGGGCACTAAATTGGGATAATAAACTAAATAAATAGACATATGTTTATATTAAATTAATGACGATTACTAATAATTCATATTAGTTTACTCTTTCGCGAGAAACATATACGTATGCGCGTCTTCGAAAGTTAAAATCTTCGCCACTGCTCGAGAATTGTTGAAGATCTTAAATCAGTGGTGTGTCTGTAGTGGCCCAGTGAAGAATGCACCGTTGTCACTGATCCTCACACAAAGGAATGCCACTTCCAATTAAATATACCGATTATTGGCAACACATTTTTTATTTATATATTCACGATTTGTAATGTGTTCGAATATGCTCAGTATAATTTTTTAAAATTAACAATTTACGTCACATCAAAATAGCGGAATGTTGATTGAGATTCTTGACTTTATAAGGCGTAAGAATTACAAATAGAAATAGTGTTTATACTAATTTAATTAACAGTTTGCTGCTAATTTTTGCTTAATAATTATTCTGATTATTTAGAAACTTACATTAATTATATCAGCTGAAGGTTATTTTTAAATACAAACAACCCCTTCAGAAATTTAAAAAATCTAATCAATCGATTTCCAAACTGTGCGCCGCGGCGCCCTGAGGCTTAAAAAAAATTTGGGGCTTTAATCATTTAACGCGTTGTGAGATTACATTTTTTTTAATGGTATAATTTACATTATTTGTGAAAATGGTGAATTGAAAAAAGCAGAACTCAAAAACAGTTTGAGATAGCGATTTGCGGTTGAAATTTTTGGATTCTCCGTAATTTATTTAGTCTGTAAATAATTTGGGGCTTTAATCGTTTAATGCGTTTTGAGATTATGACAAATATTTTTAATGGCATAATTTAAATTATTTGTGAACATTGTGAATTAAAAAAAAAAACAACTCAAATAACGGTTAGAGAAAATGACCTGAGGTTAGAATTTTTGGATACCTCGTAGTTTATTTAGACTTTAAAAAATTTGAAGCTTAATTCGTTTAACGTATTTCAAAATTATGACAAATTTCAATATGGCGTGATATATAGAAATTTTCATCTTCGCATGGACATATCTGAAAAACGAAATGCGATAATGACCTGCGGTTGAAATTTTTAAAATCTTGAAGTCCTAACTGGCTTGTAACCATATTTTGAAACAAACAAAATTTTTGAAAAATTTTCATTGAATTTTTTTTTTTTATAAATCCTATCTATTAAATGATTAGGGTTTGAAATCTGCGGTTTGGATTTTTAAAATTCACCTAGATTATTTCGTCTAAAGATACGCAAATAAATTTATTTTACATTTTTTCAAACATTTAGAAATATCAATTATATTAATACTAAACAATAACGGGCCCAATACACTTCCTTGAGGCACCCCATACTCATTGTTTAATATTTCCGAAGACCTACCATTCCACTTTACCCTTTGTTTTCTATCAACTAAATAATTATCAAGTAATTTTAGAGCATCCCCAGAAACACCATATTCACCCAATTTTTTTACTAAAATTTCTCTAATATTATAGTTTCAAATGCTCTTTTAAAATCTAAAGAAAACCGCAATTATTGCTATCCTGATATATTTTTCAGTCATTTATGAGAAACTGAATCGCAGTCTCACAAGAGTAACCTTGCCTAAACCCCGATTGAAAAGGTATAATTGAAAGTAAAGCAATATTTATTCTCGCTGGTCAGCGCTAGTAAGTAAGCACTTCTAGGTACCGGTAACAATCTTTCTACGTGTTCGTACCCTCAGTTCGTACCTGCATGCTTTGGTTTGTAAGAACTGCACGACACATCTAACTATCACTTCAAGATCGTTCGTTTTTCTACTGCAATGCAAAATCTATATCCGTAGCCGTATCCGTAGATCAGGACGGTAATAATCCATATCCGTATCCGTATCCACGGATCTGGCTTTTATGTGATCCGGAATATCACTACTTATAAGCACAAAACATAAACAAAATTCATTGCTCTATTTTGTTGAAATATTTCGTAAATATTGAAATAAGGTCGTTAAATACAAATTTAGTACAATGTATTCAGTAAAAGAATCCGCGAGAAAATGATCCGATCTATGATAAATTATCCATAAACAGTCCAATTAGATTCAGCCCACCATTCCAGGTATGCGTCCTAAAAACTACCCTATATTCTCAAACAGATGATCAATCAGATACGCTGAAATTATGAGCTGTATTCCGCGCCAATTATTTCGAATGATTTAAAGCCTGAAATTGCTGTGTAATAGTGTATATTTAGTAGCAGGAACAATTTCTTACGGCCCTTGTTTGTCAGGTAGGTTGTAATTTGTAGGTGTGGTATTAAAAACTTAACTTCTATTGTAGGTTATGGTACACCTTTTATCACCTTTATGACCTTAGAAGGATACTGTTAACATCTCTTAATCATTGTTAAACAGAAGGAAGTTGGCTATTGATGGATAGAAAGGTGAAACTAGTAGCAATTATTATAATAAACGAGAAATACATGAAACGTAAAATAATTGAGGAATATCTCTAGAAGAACTCAGATAGCGAGTGATCTTGAAAAGACAACAAACAGAGTAGGATTATAATATTTTTTACGAATAGTTTTTATAGAAGATAGAATGATTCAATGTTTGATATTTGGTACAGATTTGTTTATTACTAGCTGTCGTGCCCGCACTTCATGTACATTTTTGCTGTAACGTAAATGATAAGTGAAATATTTTAATTTTAGGTAGAACAGAAAGTTATTCTAAATCTCTCTTTTACATACATATGTGTTCAAAAAGAAATTTCATAAGGGTTGGCTGTGGAAAAATAAAATAATGTGTACTGCAAGGTTTAATTGTCAATTAATCAACTGTCATCATTATTGTTGTCATAAATTTCTATTGAAAATTCAATTAAGCTACAATTATAATGGTTTTTACAATAGAACACAAATTTATGATTGAATCATATTTTCGAAATGGTGTTCGAGTGAACGGTGAATGGATTTACAGTGCGGTGTCATTTTTAGAGAAATTTCGGCTACAATTTCCAGATAATGCTTTCCTTGAAGGAGATTTTTACAGCGGACTTAGAAGATGTGTTGATTTATCCCAAGATACAGGGAGCATTACTCATAGAGATAGAACTGGAAGGCCAAGAGTTCGTACTCAAAATACTATTGATGATGTTCGTCAACGTATGAACGAGCAACCCACTACATCACTACGTACACTGTCGCAAGAGACTGGATTATCATTAGGAACTTGCCATACTATTGTCAAAAAAGATTAAAAGTGTTCCCATACAAAATTCTTGCTTTACATGAGTTGCTGTGAGCAGATCACAATAGGCGAAATGTGTATTGGCACTGGTTCCAACAAAATTTAATTAATAATGATGATTTGTTAAATTTAACGTTTTTTTCTGACGAGGCCTGGTTCACCCTTTCGGGGTATATTAATTCACAAAATATGAGGTTATGGAGTGCTCAAAATCCTCATACTTTTCCTGAAACTCCCCTTCACCCGTTAAAACTTGGTTTTTGGATTGCTGAGTCTCGAAGACGTATTATCGGACCCATATTTTTCCACGAAACTGTTACTGCTCAGAGATACCGGAATATTGTACGTGAATTTATTAATCAATTTCATGAGGATGAGCTCCAGCAAGGTTACTTCCAACAGGATGACGCAACTGCCCACTCCGCTCAAGAGACCAACAATTACCTTCGTGAATTTTTTGACGATCGAATAATTAGTTTACGTTCAAATCCAGAATGTCCACCTAAATCACCAGACTTGTCTATTTTAGATTACTTTATATTCCCTTATCTGAAAAATAATGTATACAAGACTCCTATTAACAATATCGAGGAACTGCAAAATGGAATTACCGAACAGTGTGCCAATATAACTCCTCAAATTCCTATAAATGCTTTTAATAGTATGAAAAGACGAGTAAATTTGTGTCTGCAGGAAAACGGTGGTCATTTTGGACAGCTTCTTTAGTTTTTTATGTTTATTTTTTTGTACCTGTGAAATCAAAAAATATATTGTATATAATGTATAAATTTGTATTTAGCTGGCTAATATAGTTGTATAGACTAATGGTCAATAAAACAATATAATTCAAAAAAATAAAAAATAATTTCCAATTTTAATGATTACAAAGACTGTGCCTAAACGTTAGTCAATTGTTATATAAAGCTTGCAATAGACATTATTTTATTTTTCCACAGCCAACCCTTCTGTAATTTCTTTTTGAACTCATGTATATATTTTTTAGCTAAGGGTGTTTTAAAAGTTTTCCCAAGCCGGTTTAATTTGCAAGTCCGCCGCTGGATGTGGGGGAGAACATATTGAGCATACGCCACTGATAGCAATTGCCCTTAACTCGATAGTGTTGCTTTATGTTACGAAAAGTAAATAATAGTGACAAAATTCATCACCCTCCGGTAATCATGTGATTTATGACGACATTTCGCGGTTAATTCGTGGGGTCGACGTCTGGCTTTACGCCAAAGTCGTTCATTATCGTTCCATCAAAAGTTACGATCATAAAAACTAGGAAAACATGTCCTAAAAACTGTCACACCCTCTACATTAAAAATTACATAACTCAAATTTTTGGATCCGTTGTATGACACGTTGTAGCCCTAACTGGCGACTTCCTGTTTAAAATGGCGTTTGTGTTTTGAAAGAACTGTTGGTCAGCCGCCGGAAGGAGAGCTTTTCTATTGTGATTCACTGCGCGAATTTCTCGTATAGGAAACTACATAACGGCGGAACAATGTCGCCGCAACTGTTTCCATCGGGAAAACAATGTGTCTTACATATTACCAGAAACCAATAAACCGTAAACAACCCCAATGCTTTTACACAACAGTGGTTCTGCCATGTACACCACTTTGCACAAATGTGTAAATAGTTACTACTACACCACAGTAATTTAACGAAACATTTTCTGTCTCAAGATATTTATTCTTATAAGAACTTATCTTTAGATCTAGAAAATTGGTACGCGATTCAACTGGACAAGCAGCCGACAACAGCCGTGTGTCCCAAGTGTGTCCCTGCGTGAGTGCGTGCTATGACGTCAAAAACAAATTTGAAGCAAGATTCCGAAATGTAACGAAATATTCCGAAACTCACCGAAGTGTATATTGACAAAAAAAAGTGTATATTTAAAAAATATTTGGTTTTGATGAAAGTATGTATAAGCTGTTCACTTTTATAAGAACAAACTAAGAGGGAATTTTATTTTCAATAGTTTGCACCTTTGAAGCTATATTTCATGTTGGTATTAAAAAATGTCACTTTTTTAAAATGTCGATCCATTTGACATACATATGTCATAATGAAAAATTATATCTTAATTATAATGATCATAACCTTATCAACCTAAAGTCGGTTTTACAGCGTAAGGAATATTTTTAATTGACATTTAAAGTCAGTAACACACCATAAAAGTAACCAAAATAACCAGATCTATGGTCTATTTCAAAGTAGAAAAAAGTAGATAGCGCTGCGAACCGAGTATGATTTACACTGATCAAATACAGTATAGCGGGAAATTTAAAATAAGTTACAACTAGGACATGGGCGTAGCAACTGGGTTAGCAAGAGATTTTTTTTTTAATATAAAAAAGGTTAATAATATATTGAAATAAACAAGGCAGATAATACACTTACGTTATTTATACGTCATAAATTCAGTTTAATGGGAAATTTGAAAAGTTAAAAAAATATTAATTTTAAAAATTATGTACTGTATATAAAAAGAGAGATTTGGCTAAAAGAGTTTGAGCAAAGCAATAAAACAAACAATATATCTTCAGAGCTAAAGTTTCTTATTTAAATAATTATTGTAAATACAAATTAAAAAATATATGTATATATGAAGGTCTAAAAATTATATCAATAACTTCTTCTTTGGGCACAATCAGCTGAGCTTTTGGCCAAAAGACAGCCCTTTTGGCCTCACATTAGTCCTCTCTCTTGATCTGTTAATTTTCAAGTGTCAAAAAATATTTATATGTCAGATAACCTAAAAAATACTGCGTAAAAACAAATTATATGGAGAATTTTTTCCATAAAATCTACGCCAAGAATATAAATAAAAGTCTAAATATGTAAATAATAACAAAATATATGAGAAAAATTAAATAATATAAATAATATATATTTCCAATGTACGATACTGAACATCTGTCAACTTGGACTAAAAACAATATTTTTACAGTGTAATAGGGATGACGATCTAAACCAATCCGAAGCAAGGACAAACAGCTCCTATCTTCTTACACACATTTTTCTACTTTGAAATAGACCATAGTGTATTCTTACAAAAGTGAATTGCTTATAAGAAATATAAGCTGTTCACTTTTGTAAGAACAAACTAAGAGGAAATTTTGTTTTCAATAGTTTGCACCTTTGAAGCTGTATGTCATGTTGGTATTAAAAAATGTCACTTTTTAAAATGTCTATCCATTTGATATATGTCATAATGAAAAATGATATCTTAATTATAATGATCATCTTATCAACCTGAAGTCGGTTTTACAGCGTAAGGAATATTTTTAATTGACATTTAAAGTCAGTAACACACCATAAAAGTAACCAAAATAACCAGTGTTCTTACAAAAGTGAACAGCTTATATGTGACTTTCTTCTCTTTATTATTATTTTTTCAATGCTTTATTATTTTTTATTTCTACGATTAACGTTTTAAATTATCGAACGTTTTAAATTTTCAAAAATGTAAATATAATGCAGTGAGTAAAACACGCTTTGGTAAAAATTAATAATTTTTACCAAAAATTACCGGCCAGTTTGGTCATTCATATCAGCGCCACTAGGTGACAACTTATTTGTGTAAATTTAAAATTTGTTGGAAATATTTAAAATATTTTGGTAAAAATTACAAATTGATACATTCAATAGTTTGCACCTTTGAAACTGTATGTCATGTTGGTACTTAAACATGGTAAAAAGTTTCACTTTTTTAAAATATCATTCCATTTGACATATGTCATAAAGATAAATGATATCTTAGTTATAATGATCATAACCAACAAATTTGAAATAGGTTTTACAGCATAAGGAATATTTTGAAATGACAAATTTACATTTAAAAGTCAGTACTACACTATAAAAGTAACTAAAATAACCAGATCTGGTTTGACCTTACAAAAGTGAACGCAATACATTAAAGCGGGCAAACAATAAAATTTTACTGTGTAATAGTTTTTCACGATTTTTTTCCGTGTGCATATTTTTATATTCTATAAGTAATTGAAAAATTCATTTTAATAAATATATTTTAAATTTAGCGTCTTAAATCATTTTTCGTTTTAACATTATAAATGCACTGAGTGAAAATGAATCGTTTTCCCATCTTAAAAAGTTTATGAATAAATAATTCGGAATAATACTCATGATTTGTCCAGTTTTTAATAATGGGCGAAGAGTTGATTCAATTTGAATTGGATGAAGTAAGGCGTATGGCTAGAGAAAGAAATCTGAGGTGTCGAGCAAGTTCCACATTAAGGTAATGATGTGTTGCACTAGTAGTATAACAGTTGTTACTGTGACTATTACCTGTTCAGCGAGGCGGTCGTTTAACAGTAAAAAGTATTTTTTAGGTATTGAATTTCACTGTACCACGTAACATTATTTTACTTTCTGATGTTTTTCCCAAATTTTACGACAAGAGACAAAAAGGCGTTAGCACGGAACAGGGTTGATTGGGTAGCTTTAATCTGGGCCTTACAGTATCTATTTAAACGTACAAATGTACAAAGAAAACAGTTATCGATTTTCCCGTAAACAAAGTGTTGTTTATCTACCAGTGTCCAATCGGTTCGAAAAGTAAAAACAGTTATCAAGTAAAATTGAGTTTTTATCTAGGGCGAGAGGGTGTGAGGAGGTGAAAGGGGTGGTACATTAAGCCTGATCATTGAATGAAGAGTCTGTTAGATTAGACAAGAAGCAGACAAGGATAACGAGGGTGCCGAGCAAGATTACCTCTTTCTATCGCACATCTAACGAGTAATGTAGCACCGACATTGATTAAAAGCCTATTTTCAACGTTAATCTTTAATTCAATCGCATTTAGCCCGGCACGGTAAAAAGATCTGCAGTCATTGGATTATTGTGATGTCTGGGATCCGATTAAAAGTATTTTCAAAGTTGCACGTTTAAACACAAAGGGACATTATTAAATTATCTGCAAGTACTGAACCGACGGAAGTTTCAATGGATCACTGAGCTAAATTACAGCTTTATTTATTACTCCTACTATTTTTTCATCCTATTTACGGAATAGGGTAAGTGCTGCATGAGCGCAGAGCTGTAGCAAATACTCAAAGTATTTCTTACATACTTATCTACTTGATCGTTGACTAGGGTGACCATTCGTCCCGCATTTTAACATTTTGTCCCGCATTGAGATGCGTCCCGCTAAAGTCCCGCATTTTAACATTTTGTCCCGCATTTTGGATTTGGGAGGTGAGGACCTTTTTTTAGGGTTTTGTAGGTATGATCAAAAAACCCTTATACCGTCATTTTGTCGTCTGTCTGTCTGTCTGTCTGTCTGTCTGTTCGGTAAAAATTGTAGCCAAACGGCTAAACCTAGAGAGTTGAAATTTGGCATGGTTATACAATTCTTTGACCCGCACATAGGAAAAATACTAAAACATCTAAAAAACATATCCCTCTAAAAATATAAACAAATATATGCTCATCGAAAAATTAACGATGTACGTGCATTAACGATCAAAATTTTATTTTTGCAAAATAAATTATTTTGATGCGATTTTTGCCAAAATTGTGCAAACAAATTTTTGTCCCACACCCTGTAGCCCAGATGGTTTAAACTAAAAATCTGAAAATATTCTAAGTAATGTACATTGGTGTGAACCGGAATAGTACAACCGGAATTTTTGATCAGATTATGTTTTCGGAAAATAACGCATTTTTTTGTGTTTTTAACTAAAATATGTTAACTATTTAATACGTTGTAGAACCTACCAGACCAGCAGCTCTCGTGGCGTGGTTGGATTTGTCGTACGCTTAATAACATAACAACTTGCAAACTAGGGTTCGAATCCTGTTGATTTTAATTTTGTTTTTTTTTTTGCATTTTTATTTTGTTTAAATTATTTTGTTAAAATTCTAGTTATATTTGGTAAATGTTGCATTTAATTTTTAAAAGCGTAAATTTAATAACCAGTGGGAAGTTTTGAAATTATAATTTAATTCTATGTTTGACGAAATCAAAGGGCGGGACTTATGATGTAAGCAACCAATGGAAGCCATAGGTGCAATTTTCAAAATCTTAATGAACTTTGCTATATAAAAAAAATACTGCATATATTTAGAAACTTAAATAATGGTATTAGGCATTCGAATTAAAATTCATAAAAAAATATTTTGACATAAAATTTGTTTTGGCATCCCAAATAATCATCGTTCAGTTACTAAACACCTGCAAAACCCAGAAATGTGTGAAAATTCACACTTCACATCAATTTTTTCCTCTTCACTTGGATTTGGGAGGTGAAGACCTTTTTTTTGCTCTTCACTTGGATTTTGGGAGATGAGGACCTTTTTTTTTGCTCCGTCCCGCATTGCCTTCTTAAGAAAATGGTCAGCTTATCGTTGAGCCTTTTTATCATTTTTGGTGTCGGGCTTTGTGTTACAGTAATACCCTGCCACTCGACGTTAATTCGTTCTGAAAAAGAGTCGAATAGCGATTTGGCCCTATTGTAAAGAGTATTTTCTAGAAACAGATTTTTGTCTCAAAATACTCTGACCTACAGTTATTAGTCTGCACAAAACATTTAGTCCCATCATACAGGTTTTACACTCCTGCTACAAAGCATTTTTCTACTCCTCTTAAGCACATTCCAAGCATCTAAAAGTATTTTAAATACCAGTAAAAATATCAATCAAATAATTAACAAACAAATAAATAACAGTAAAAGCCTTTCAGTTACCAAATATCGATTCAAAGTATTTGAAATATCAATTAATATTAGTCATCATTGATAAAATCTATTTAAAATGATGTATTTATATATCCCTTGTCTTATTTAGGCCCAGTCTTTCCACCTTCAGGTAAATTTCTAGGTAATTATCTGACAGATAAGGCTATGTGATACTATTGTGCTCGCATATGTCATCCCGTTTTTTCAATACAAATTTATCTATCGGATAAGTTATCTAACTCATAATGAGACTGATGTATTGAATTCACTGGTTGGTATTGACATTTATTCATACATCAGACATTTATCTAGATGAGGTTCCAGATAACCTTATCTGTCAGATAGTTGCCTAGAGGTTTACCTGAAGGTGGGAAGACTGGGCGTTAGCCTTACAATAAATACTGCCACAAAATTTTCACTGTAATTCCACAAGATACTTAATTTTCTTTTAAAACACAATACATAGATGAATTTTAAACAAGAATCACCAATCAATTTTCAAACTGAACACCTCTGAACGTACTCCCAAGAAGGCAAAAAGGGATTCCTTGACCAGTTGAGGCCTGGCCAAAAAAAAAGAAAGCTATTGGCTACCAGGTTACATAGTGGTTTACGAGGATATATACCTAGGTATACACATAATTTTGTACAATTACGTGATAGTTATATTTTTATTATATTATTTTTTTGATGCGAAGATATTCTTAAGGTATTGGATGCTTCTATGTCGGTGTTGTTGGCTAGCAGAACCTTTAGGATTGCTGGTAAGAAGTTGTTTACTCTCTGTATTTGGTACTCTAGACCAGCGTTTCCCAACCTTTTTCATGGCGGACCGGCAAGAAACCTAGAAAAAAATTGCGGACCGGTAAGTTTAGAAAGTAACGTGTATCACCAAAGTTTTATATTTTTTATAGCACTAATTACAAACACTAATAAAAAAACAACAAATAAAAAATCACATATAATTATATGTCATTTTTTATTTGTTTTGAATTATAATTAGTAAAAAAAAAAAATTATTACCTAAGCAATTAACAGATTAAGGACCTAGATTTTCATCTCAAAATTAAGTGGGTTATACTTATTAGGCGAATAGTTGCATACTATAAAAAAAATCTCGCGGACCAGCAAAAAAATTTCGCAGACCAGCTGTTTCTTCTATTTGTACGACCCGACAGTGTAGGTAAATGGACGACCTGCCTTTTGTTTTGCGTAAGTGATTGTTTTGAGTGTTTGCCGTGCTATTTTTCGTATGTATCTCTTTAGGTCATAACTTGATATGGGTAAATCCATTATTTCTTCATTCATAACTTTTTTAGCTAGATGGTCAGCTTGCTCGTTGTCTTCGATGCCTATATGTGAAGGTATCCACATAAGAATGAGTTTCAACAATATTGTCACCATGTTTAGATACAAGAGTTCCATTTCCCAATTGTAGTAATCAATATAAAAAAGCTCGATCATCAGCATTATGCCGGGTTTACGTTGGTAGAGTAAAAGAGCTATTAACTAGCGCAAGTAACTAGAAACTAGTTACTATCCCTGTGTAAACAGTTGACAATGTGACTAGTAGAGCTTCTAGGAGTTGGAATAGGATAGGAGCTAGCTCGTCGACGTATTTACTAGCTACTATCTTTTCCCCCACTACGCAAATTTGACTGATTTCAAATTGGTGGCAAGCGGTAACCTGTCATAACAAATAGAAAAAGAAACATATCAGGTAAGTTATAATTTATTTACATAAATTGCGTAACATTGATTTATTAATTGATGATTTCTTTTCAAATAAAGCGATAATTCCAATTTTATTCTTGCTGGAATTGCATCCCTAATTAGTGAATCAGTTCGTTGTATTAATGAACTAACTAAATTTAATAGCCTATTAAAATCATCTGGTGTCATTCTTAAACACGGTCTGTACTCTTTTTGATCTTCCACAGCTAATTCACGAAATAGAATGGCTGCTGGGTAGCTCGTCTATCAATCCATTTTTTAACCCATTTTCGTTTAGGCTTATATTCTATACCGATTTCTTCAATAAGACAATCAGTTATTTCCTCCACAAGAAATGATGTAATACAAAATACTATTTTTTCAATTGCATCATGCCGGCGACGATGTATATTCATATTCATAAACTATAATTGATGAAAGATAATTGCACCACAAAAGTGAAGAGCACAGTGAAGATGTCAAATGTGTTTTGACACTTACTATCCAGAAAATAATATAGTATGCCAATTGTGTACGAACACCTACTATCCGGAAAATAAGATAGTAGAGTAAAGCACTAATAGTAGTACTTGCGGTAGTTACTAGCTCTTTTACTCTACCAATGTAAACCCGGCATTAGCCTTAGAATTATGTAGAACAGTTCTCACTTTTTATGTAAACGAATGTAAAGTTCATATTATAGTAAAATTATAATTTTTAATGTGTTCAGCACACCATGCGACATAAGTTGGGCCCGCCACTGATGCCATTAATCGTAACAATGGACCATAGCGACCACCGAACGGAAGACCGCAACGGATGACACCAACTAAGCTTTTACCATGCATTTCCGCAATCTTCCAACCCTCTGACAAAAGAACAAATTACAAATATCACTTATTACTTCTTCCGGAAATCAAATTGATGATCAAGCAATCTTTGTGCAAATATAGCAGTTTTAACCCTCTATAACAAAAACTCACCGGTTGAAAGATTTAACAAATCCTTAGGTATGGTAGATACAAGCAGGCCTGTGAATTTTCCAACCGAATACGGATTAATTTGCCTGCGCTGTCGTATCGTTTCATTTTGAATCTTCCATCATCAACCAACTGGAAGATGTTGGGATTTGGAAAACACGCAGTCTGGAAATAGAAGCGTTCAGTGGTGCGACAAACACGGATAAGCTTTGATACACTTTTGTTCCGGCTCAAAATCAATGCCGCCGTTTTTTATCCAGTTGATAGTTCAAAAAATCACCACCAGAGTGCAGTAGTGACTACAAGAGACACCGTGCCATCTATTGAGTATAAGCTGAACTTTTATACGAGTTTAAAGATAGATAACTGTAAAGTGAGGTTTGAGTAGTTGATTAAATATTAATCTATCGCTTAATGGGGGTCACTGCACGACCTTTGTATTAGATATGCAATGTTTTTGATAAGATAGGTTATGTAGACGTGTAAACATAGTGAATACTTGCGTGGCTTATGAGTTTATGTGATAGAACAGTTAATTTTTTTGTCTTAATAAGCAGTTAAAATTTGTTAAAATGCCGGTAAATGGTTGTAGTTTGAATGGGAAGGAAAGTAGTGACACTAAACCCGTACCGGTTCAACCACTGAACAAGAATGAACGCACCGACAAGTTACTGGAGCTATTCACCGCTCGCTATAAACAAGAACCGGAATTTTACGTGCGGGTTCCGGGAAGGTAAATATATATACTAATGAACAATGCGCTGATTTTCAAATTATTCACTAATTTAATTATTCATAATAATTAAATTAACTGATTGGAAATTGTATTGTGTATTCTGATTTATTTATATTAATTATTAAATTCAATTGAACTGATTCGACATTTGATTGCGTCAAGAGGTCACTTGAAAATAAATTTAATTTCATGACTGTCAGCATGTCAGCATGAGTATTATATTACATGAATAGTCCATAATAATAATAATAAAGCCATTATCTGTTGAATCATGTTTTGCTTGGAAACAAATTATTGTTTTCTAAATAGTTTTAACAAAAACTATTTTTATCTTATCGCTGTTTTAAAATATGTATATTTATCAACATTATTTGCTAGTGTAATTTTTATACCTAACATTTATTTATTTATTTTAATTGATAACATAATATATAGGTGTAGGCTATTCCAGTGGTTTTCAACCTTCTTACATCTGCGAAAACCTACAGTTTTAATGCTATTTCTTTGGAGCCCCAAGGCAAAAAGCCACAACAGGCTGTCATTCTTAAATTTTAAGGACAAATGTTTTAAAATAATAATTTAGATATTTACTATTGAATTGATCAAATTTTATATTTTATAGCTAACTATATTTCTATATTTTTTAAATGTAGGTATACTATTTTACTTTTTTAATAATGCAATACCTATCTAATATAATTTTTAACGCAAATTTTAAATGAAAATTAACCGAATAATTAGCGATATGCTGTTTTGAATCTTACTTATTTATTTTTTATAAACATTTAACATATTATTATTATTATGGGGTTTGTCAGATCTTGACAAGCGTCCACTAATCTCAAACTTCAGCAACCTTTTGAGCCGCGTCATACTAGAGACTAGTGGAGCTAAATACACACGACTGCATCCCAAACCCTGGCGAAATGCAGCCGCGGAAATTACGCTAGATCCAGTGCCCGAACAATGCGGAGTGACCCGAGCAGCACTGCTTTCTGCATCCTGCAGATCAAAGAGTTGGCAGAAGATCTGCAGACGGGAATGGACTCGATTTCCCTTCGATAGGAGGCTTTCATGCCACCCAAAACACCAACTATCAGGACTACAAGCTTAAACTTTATACCCGGGATACAGCTCTCTAAGCTCGGACAAAGATCCATATACTTGGACCTCTTTCCTCCTCCTTGAGAGAGATATTCTTCTCAGCTGAACTTGAGAATTCGATCACAAACATCTGTTTGGTCTCGATATCCAGGAGGGTTATGTCCGGCTTAGTGGCTGTCAGTAACCTCGAGATGGGGAAGGAGTAATTCCAATAAATTCGGCACTTGGAATTTTCCACCACCGACTCTATGTCAGAAGGGACGTACGGTATAACCGGTATTTGGTCAATACCATAAAATCAAAGTAATATAGTAATTTATAAACATCCAATAATACAGAACAAAGTACATATTTAAATGGTAGGGGATATAGAAGTAAATAATAATCACTACTCAACAAATTTGAATTTTGTCGAGAAAAAATCGCTGTTTTGGAATGAATTTGACCTACTGATGACGAAAACGGTGATTAAAAAATTTGTAGAGCACCTTCAGATTTATTCAATTTTCAAAATAAAAGTCCTTAAAAAAAAACAGAATAAAACCATTTAATTATAGTTGCAGAACCCCTAAAAAACGTTTCACGGAACCCCAGGGTTCCGCGTAACACTTATTGAATACCACTGAGCTATTCCAATAGTGCACCCAGGATTTTTACTTGGTGGGGGGGGGGGTCAGAAACATTTTTTTTAGAGGGGTCAGAAGCAATTTTTTTACTTGGGACTTTTACAACAAAAAAAAAGATACTAAACTGTTGGCGAAGCATGTCGAAAAATATTTAAAGAAATTTATTAACTAACATTACACTATCTACTCTATGTTATGTAAATTTTCTTTCAAATGTTTATGCTTGTAAGCGTTAAAATTAATAAACTAACTCGAAAACGTCCTGAAAAAAATCGGCGAAACGGTTTGGAATGTTTGGCGCCCAACGTGGGGCCCATATTAATTAAACCCAACCTCACGCTGCGGGTGCTAATATTACACTACTACTCTCTTGAATCTAGACGGTCCATAGATGGTGCAACTAAAACTTTTCTTAATTCTTATTATTTATAACGTATTTTGATAACCATGGACAACCTATTTATAAATATAATAGACTAACATAATATTATTGTTTGATTGTACTATTTAGTGCAGACAAAACAAATATTACAAAAATCATGTTTCTGAATTACCTACAAATTAAATTTCTCATATTTCATTTTCGAGATGAGAATATCAGATATATAGACATTGATCCAGCAAAAAAGAAAATTGAAAATACCGGCATAAAAACCTTTATTCCCCAAATATTTAATTACGAAACTTTTTGTATAATTTCCAAAATCTATGTTTACAATTTCATCAATATATTTTGAAATTGTTTAATGGATATTTTGAAATATTTTCAGGTGCATAAACAAACACTTCAAATATCGCATATTTAATCTTATCTTCGTTTAATTTATCATTGGGAAATTATGTTATCTAAATGCTATTATAACATATTTATTTAGCTATCGAGTGACGTGCGATATAATGTACGCCCACAAGTACTATTGAGTATGCAACCAATGTTACATTAGTGTGTGTACGGTTGCATACTACAAATATAATAGGAGATAATAGCAGATTAGGGAAAATGAGTATGTTGAGACTAAAATTAACCCAGCAAACATTTTTATACGGGCCAGTACTGGTAAAGCACATACTCCCCGGCATTTAAAGTAATGGGCCAGTACCCCGGTGTCCCCGTGGCCGTTACTGGCCCATTGATGTATCAGTTGCCGGCCCAGCAACGGTAAAGTGCAAAATAATCGCATTAGTTGCAAGATTTATTTCTGATGGTTTTAAGTAAAAAGTATGAGTGAAGAAGAGTGCTTATAAAATGCTGGTAAAGTACTTCGTATAGGCGGAATGCGAAATACAAATGTGAAGTACATTATTAATACTGGCGTTGCACTTACTTTTGGTGCCAGTACTTTACCAACATAAAAGCAGTTTGCCGGCATTCGGCCGTTAGTTGAATGTTTGCTGGGAAGCTACATTCTCGAGATATTTTTCTCTGATCTCTCCATATTTTGCGTCATCTTCTTACTGACCGATATATTTTTTCCCAGTAGATCATTGTTTCTTCTTTTATCCTCATCGTGCTTCTTACGCGATACTTGTATTCAGTGACGGGCTGGCAAATAAACCAGCCCGGATAAACTTTTATAGACAGACTTTATTAACCCTTTACTGCATGAATTTTTATTTTTGGCTGAAATAATTCATGAGCATTAGGAATTGGTTCTTATTGATAGAAAAATTAATTTAAAAAATATATTTAAAATATTAATTATTATTTTTATAAAAAAATAATAATTAAAGTAATAATTTAGGGTTTGTGCCATACATGGAACATTATGATTCTACATTATGTTGTAAAAGAAAATGATTCCGTATGATTTGTTCGTCAATTGCTAGGTGTTCTTCATTAGGGATTAAAAGCAGTCGTCCCGAATTTTTGAAAGAAAAGGTCGTATCTTCTAGTTGTAAATTCTCAATAAATGCAGAGTTATCGTTGAAGTGCAAATTCCGCTTGATATCCTCAAATCTATTGCAGACCATTACACGAGATACTGCAGGATCCATTGCTGTGTATGTGGCATATATGAACATTCATGAAGTAACGTTCTGATTCAGTTTTAAAAGTAAAATAAAAAATAAAAATCGGTATGTGCCATATATGGCACACTATGCGGTAAAAGGTTAAAATAAATACATAAATACACACTATAAATAAAAATGAATATAAATTTGCTAAACAAAAAAAGTTTCAACAATATTAATAAAAGTAAAAAATAAAAGTAATTATATAAAAATATATAAACAAATAAACTTTGAAACAGTAACAGGCATGCACACAAGGCGAAGGTCCTCGCGTCAGACGCTTCTCAGGATTGGAAAAATCATATACTTATTTAATAAAAACTAAGCAATTGAAAATAAAATCATCTTTTTTATTAATAAAAATTAAATAATAAAGTAATTCCGCCTAAACCAAAGGAACAGACCTTACTAGTTTTACATTTCTAAAATGAAATATTGGATTTTATTACAATACTAATATAGTATTCTTAATGTTAATATTATATTATTTAACATAAAAATAACACTGTCATACAAAATTATTTTTATACTTTTTTAAGTTGAAATAAAGTCTGTTTTTTTGGTTTCCGCCTAAACCAAAAAAAGGCGGAACTAGATTTTTAATTCTAGTTACTTTTACCGATTAATTGAAGCTTTTGATCATTTTGTTCAGGAAAAGCCAACTTCAATATATAAAAAAAAGCTAATGACAACTTACAAAAATCCAGGGATTGGAGGAATAACAACTGGGAAAGTGTCAACAAGACTCAAAAAGAAAAAGTGTGTTGGCGTCGTTGGTCGTTCGCATTGTTTGCAAAAATTAGAAGTTTCTTCTTATTGTTTCGTATTCTGCTAACTGCTAAGAAGAATAAAAACCAACACTATTAGTATTGTTATATAACAATAGATGGCGCTTATATTTTGTGTACTAATTTTAATAAAAATTAAATTTTTAAGATTCCAGCGCCTCTAGAATTTAAATAAACAGTTTCTGAATTTCAAAGTTCGACATTGACATCGGTAGTAGACATCGATGTTTTATCGATACTATCGCCAGCTGACCATCGATGGTAAAAACATCGATGTTTTTAAAACAAACATCGATGTTTTCGATACATCGATGTTTTTTTCCCATCCCTACTCTGTATATACACATTCACGAGCGTAGTTTCAATTATAATAGTAATATGTGGTGGGTTTAAATATAATATAATATAAATCTGTGTATTTAGGCAGCCAATATATTAACGTAACGGAATTAAAATAACTGATTTAATAAGCTGAGCTATCTATAAATTTAATAACAATGTAAAATACCTTATACGCGCTGCTGAACTGATGCGGCATTGTTCATTTTAACTTTGGATTTAATTTATTATGGGTTGATTAAACAGGATTTGAAAGACCTCTCTATAGGATTTCGTCAGGACCGGGATAATACCTAAATTATATTTTATAGCCTTGCAAAATTATTACACAATACAATTTGTGATATATATATTCTGAAAACAATTAATACAATATATAATACACATTTCATTTATTCATCAATTTGAGAATTAGGACCACTAGAAATATATACCAGGAGTAAGTATTGTTGCCTTGATCCTGATGGTATAGTCGGATTGCTGATAGGTGACTGTTACATGTATGTATCAA
Organism: Liopterus haemorrhoidalis; assembly: GCA_963971575.1. Classification (NCBI taxonomy): domain Eukaryota; kingdom Metazoa; phylum Arthropoda; class Insecta; order Coleoptera; family Dytiscidae; genus Liopterus; species Liopterus haemorrhoidalis. The sequence goes on from OZ020618.1 coordinate 47,387,919, forward strand.
GTAATGCATTTATATAATAATCTAGTTACCATTTTTAAGCGATTTTAAAAATGTTTTTTGTTATTTGTCTTAGCTGTCAGTGTCTGTTAATAATATTAATAAATAGATCTTGCGGCCAATTATTAAATTTACAAACTTTAATTTTAAATCTGTTGGAATATTTTAAAGCCGAAAAAGAGAACAATGGACCACTTCTTTCTCTATCTTGTGTCCGTCAAAGAGTAGCAGCTGCCTTAAAGATTTCGGAAACAACAATTCGTAGAATTATAAAATGTAATAAATCTGAACTTCTCACTAACAAAATCACTAGAAAACGAAGGAAATTAAAATCTGAACCAGTTTATTTTATTGATACATTGGTACAAACGTATGGTCATGAAGTACTAAGATTACCTCCTTATCACTGCCAGTTTAACCCCATTGAACTAATTTGGGGTATAACAAAAAATTATTATGATAGACATATTGGTCAAAACGGATATAGTGATAACGAAGTATTGTAAATGTGGCAAGTAGCCTGTGATCAAATTAGTTGTGAAACTTGGGCAAAATCTGTTGAAAAAATCGAAAATTTAATAAATGAATGGTGGGAAAGGGAAGGATTGTTGCTGATATTAATCCAATAATAATAAATACAAGAAATGACAGCGATAGTTCAGATGACGACGATATCATGCATTACAGTGACTAATTTTTTTAAAATAAAAATAAACATTTAAATACAACTTGTAGCAATATATTATATGAGTAAATATATTTTTACTTAATATTTTATTACTTTGTACTTAGGGGAAACATAAAAATTTAATTTAATTAAACAACAAATTATAATCCAAAATTTACGTATGAATATAAGTTTTTCCTTACTTATAATTATTACCTTAAAATTAATAATTTTGTTTGTTTTAGTACTGCTGTAAATTTATTTTCATTCTCAAATTAGTAAAGATATCTACGAATCATGCCGTTTCTTTCAAATGCTTTGTTTTTTATTAAAATAATTTGGAAGGTTAGTTGTCAACTTGCGACACTATACGTTACTTTATGGGTATGCAAATAATTATAATGATATAGAAAGCATATAGTATTGTATATCGATATTTGTAACAACGAACAGTCACCTATCAGCAGTCCGACTATAACATTAGTAGAAACGGCTCGGCTGTGGGCGGTATTATGAGCTGCTCTAATTCTGGTGATATAGTGGAGGAAATGACAAAAAGAGATTTACCTTTGAGTAGAGTAATACTAGAAACATATTTAAGCAAAATTTTGAAAAACAAGATAATAATGCTTAACTATTTTTTTCCTTTTATTTTTCTTTTTAATCGAGGAAACATGTAGACCATAAATTTAAGTAACAATTAAATAAATTTCAGTAACAATTAAATAAACATATTATATGTCAACCACCAACATTAGTACAGGGTGATCCAAAATGATTGAGGACAGTTTAAATTGCCCGGCATAGATTTTAGTGTATTTCACGATATTAGGTTGGCAGTTGTTAGTGATTTGCATAAAATCGTAATGGCAGACAATAGGGCGACTCGTTGACGTGTATATTTCTCCAAGCTTTCTTTGAATAGTAATCTATGCCGAGAAATTTAAACTGTCCTCTATCTTTTTGGATCACCTGTATTATCCTTAAGATATAATCTGATCTTTTTACAGTATGTTGAGAGGGTATCATTAAAGATATCGACTGTATCAATATAGTTTACAAAAGAACACATTCTATTAACCGGAGCATTAGCTGCTAGATTATTTTTGTCCGTTGACAGTTGAAACACATATTTAGTACGAGTATTATAATTCGGCACATGTAAGTGTATCAGACTAGAAAAATGATCGTTATCAAAATAATTATTTACGATTTTGTAAGTTTGCTTTGCATCAGATGAGTCTCTTCTCTGCTTCAAACTTGACATATTGAAAAAGACAAGTTTTGCCTCTAAGCAAGAGCCGGTTCTAAACGACGTTCCACCTACGACCGACCGACCTGTGTCTCGGGATCATGTTTACAGTTCATATATTGCAAGAACCGGCTCTAAGCGACGTTCTTCTTACGAACTAACGACCGTCCTGTGTTTCGGAAACATGTTTACTTAACCGGATCACTGAGCCGGATCAATGAACCGGCTCAACAAACTGAACGACCTCCACTGATCTGGTTCCGCAAACTGAGCCGAAATTCCCATCTCTATTTACAAATATAAGAAATAACGTCGGTCTAAGGTGCGATCCTTGGGGAACACCTGAAGCTGGAGAAAATTTAAATGACTTATAACCGTTATAAACCACTTGGTGATTGCGATTTGTTATAGGTATGACTGTAACCACGTTTTTACCTCATCGGTAAAATGAGAAAAAACTCTTTTGTCAATAAGACGTTTAATGTTTTCGCGATCAAACGCTTTTGAAAAAAAATTGTAAATAATTTTATCTGTCTATTCAAAATAAAAAAGATATACACTTTTTCGAGTTAAGAGTCTGATGTAACTTTGGAGTCGACGATTCCAACTCCTGATGTAGTTTATTCAATAGACTTTGTTCCTAGATGATCGCGATCTAGAATTTCCGTGTGACTAATTTATGGGATACTATCCAATGCATGCATCAGTCTAAGTGCAGCTTTAGTGTATTTAGACATGATTAAACAGTGTTTAAACTATTGAGTAATTGCAGTGGTTAGGCGTGATTAACTGTTTAGTTTGGACATGAATTATGTTTCAGGGTGAACTTGATCGGTGAACATATTGACTATTGTGGCTATGGCGTGTGTCCCATGGCTCTCGAGCAAGATATCATGGTCGCTGTCGCCCCGAGAACTGATCATGACTTACACCTCACTAACCAGGATCCGGTACACCAGGATTACAGCTGTGATCTCACGGATTTTAAGTAAGTTATAAATCAGATAACGCGTGTTTTATTTGAAAAAAACTGAAAAAGAAAAAACTTTATGGCAGTGAGCACATCCTTTTTTAAGGGGGAGGGGATTTATTTATAGAGAATAAAAAAGCACGCTGCAATAGATACTTTCAAATAGAAATTATTATTGAAAAAGGATAAAATGTATTATATTACGTTGACAAAGTTATACTTCTTTAGGCACGTTGAGGGTAAAATTTTAGTTTGTAACGGAAGATTCACGCGCGGCGTGTAACGAAAAGTAGACACCATGAAGGTAGCCGTTGAAGAGAATTAAGTATGTATTTACCAGCTAAGTTTATTCGTAAGAATCCGCATGCGCTTTGCGTCTATTTGTTTTTAAATACTATGTAGAGGGGAAATAAGACCCGTGCCTAATTTCACGTTTATTCTTTTTGTAGGACAACTCTATTATATACATAGCACGCGGTTTATCTGCAATTGAGGGCCGAGATTGCCAGTTGCTAATAAACTGTCCAATAAATTTATTAGCAACATATTTTTTTTAAATAGACTTGTTTGTCTAACAACTTATATGCAACATGAAGTGCTTAATAAACTGACATATAACCTAAAACAAGTTCGCAAAATGTGTTAATATTTTAATTTTAATTGAAAAACAGCATAATTTTAAAAGAATATACAAATGTGTAGATTTTATATAACCTTATTTTTACTGTAATGGTGATTTTAGTGTTTTATATACATTTTAGTTGTATTTTGACGAAATCGACGATCTACTTGGATGAATTTATAAATTACACTGGTCAACAAATTTAAACTTTTTTTGCTGACTTATATCTGATATAAGCTGTTCACTTTTGTAAGAACAAACTAAGAGGGAATTTTGTTTTCAATAGTTAGCACCTTTGAAGCTGTATGTCATGTTGGTATTAAAAAATGTCACTTTTTTAAAATGTTGATCCATTTGACATATGTCATAATGAAAAATGATACAGTCTGTTCCAAACGGTTAAGCGGAACTAAATGGGAATTTAGTTCTTTTAGGTTGTTACGAGAAGGGACCTTGCTTGGGTTATTTCATTTTTCACGTTGGGATGTCAAAATTTAAAATTCCAACAATGAAACCATGGAAACGAATGACATATGTCAAACTTCAATTAATTTTCTTACATATTTTAATGACAAAATAATAATAAAATGGGAAATTTGTATTAAGAATGACACAAAAAATCAAAATATAAAGAAAATGACATTTTAAAATGATATTAATGTTAACCAAAAAATTTTTATCGTAAGTATGATTAGGCCGAAAGGGTGAACGTTTCCATAAGGATTTAAAAGAGATGGAGAAACGTTAGCAAGGAAGGTGGGATATTCACATGAAGGCTGACTACTGTTGGAGTATTAAAATAGACTTATCGGGAATGGTGCACTCCAGAAGATCTTACAAACGACCATTTAATCCTTAAATTATTTTGTATTTTTAGTTTAACACTCCAATGCATTAAAATGTAATTAAAACTGTTCTCATTTTCTTTCTTTCATTATAAATAAAATTTTAAGAATAGAATTTAGAAAATATAAAGAATATTTTCTAATTATTTAGTCCTTATTGTTCGCTAAATTTGTACCAATTACAGTATCAACGTCTAAAATTAAACGATAGAAGCATTATTTGGCCGAAAATATGTATTTGTTGTAGCGCAAAAATCTGATGTGATACGCAAAAATTGATGTGATATTTGAGTTCAGCAGCACCAAATTAGTAAGAAACAAGTCTTAAATGTAAGTCAGCAAAAATTGTGTTGACCAGTGTTATAGACAACCGTTTTTAAAATATTTTGGGCATTTATTGTAAATGTGATATAGAAAGAACAATATATGAAATGAAAACAATATATGTGATATGAAAGAACATGTGTATTTCTTTCAATTACGATTACAACACCTTATAAACAATACTTTAAGCATAACTATGTATATAAAACTGATAGAAAATAAGAAGACAGAATTATTGGCAGAATAATAAAGATGTGTAGCTGAAAATTGCTGATAAGATTAATTCATATTGTTTAAGGAATGTGAAATAAAGCAAAGTATTGCTATACTTCTTATTTTCAATCACTTTTGTATTATAAAATGCTATTTTTATCAACTCCTCTTCTATCTATATTATCCTCTTTGTCTGTGGTAAAATTTGTTGAACGCCGTTTAATTGTCATTTTAACAGTAACACAAAAAATATACGTAACGTCATTGAATGTAAAGTCAAACTATCTCTTGATAATATTGTAAAACATAAAGTTTGTTGTTTATATCATATTAAATTTTGATCATCTGTTTTAAAAGTTAATGAAAATGAAAAAATTACGTGTATCATTGACGCCTTTTGTGCACATATTAATCTAAGACACTCTTATAAACAGCTACGTCAGTAAAGTTCCGCATTTGAAACTGTTTAATATTTATTAATAATAGATATTCTGGTGTTTATATCGATGTTTATCCTAACCGAGCTTTATCCGAGCATTGTTTAATCGATTTTTTGAATTAATGCAGGGAATAGCGTTATCCGAGGTTTATCTATTGATTGTAAAATCGCAAAAATGGGCGATATGGATGATTGCTCAATACCGGCCGATTAATCAGTGCAACCCTATTAAGAGGCAGAACAGATGTGTTAGTAGCTTACTCATAAAGGCATTATTGCCACAGTGCAAGTTGCTAGCATCCTTGAATCAATAAGATGTGACGTCATACTGTTACCATGGTGTAACCAAGTTAATTAACCCAATATTTGAGTAAAATTTTCATTAGACATTTTAAAAAGTCACCATTCGTTGAATATAAACAAAATTTAGAACTGGTAATTGGGATATCGTATATCAGGAAATATTTGGGATAATGAACTGGTTATAAATCATTTCTTCCACGTTGAATAATTCCATTTTAACTCATGTCCAACAGACTAAGGATTCCTTTATTTTTATTAGGATAGACGTACAGAATGAAGGTCCTCAATGGTACAAATACTTCTTGTGTGGTGTGAAGGGAATCCTGGAGGTGTTACCGGGAGGTGTTGATGGTGCTGTGGGGATGAATGTTGCAGTTACCGGCAATATACCACAAAGCGCTGGACTTTCGAGCAGTAGCGCGATGGTTAGCGCGGCTGCTTTAGCTACTGCCCACATTAACAAAGTAAGTATACTAATATTAGTGGCTTGTTGGGACAATAGCCTCAATCTAGATGTATTAAGTTTACAATAGTTCCTGTAAAACTGTTCTTAGTACTAGCAGTGGTACTATTTTGGCATTGTTCACTCGGTGTCTTCTTTAGCACCACAATATCTGAAAGAGCCTTGATGCGACTTAGCACAATCTAAAATACTGGTCCGTGAGTGAATACTGGCTTCGACAGGTATACCTCTTTTTTTTTGGAAAGTTTATTTTTGGACTTTATTGATAGTGATTGCAAAGGCAATTCTTAGCGGAAACTGGATCCTGGTTTTTGAGACTGGCACATTCGGATTGGTTGATGTTAAATGCGGAGCCCTGCAATATACCCAGACGGAGACATTGACCAGATTCCTGATCTGAGGAGCACGTAAGCGACGATCGTAAGGCAGGACTAACGATGTGGATGAAAAACACGAAATAAAGCGAATGGACTTCGCGCAATCTCGCGCTATTGTAGAATGCTGGAGATGCGATTGTATATATACAGGTTGATGGACTTACCTAGTGATTGAAACGTCACGTAGCAAAGGGCCTTTTGAGATGCTGTAGGCTTCGTAATACACCAGGTCTGAAATAGAGAGTTTGGACACACAGCCATGATCGATTTCACAAGTCCATACCGTATATTCGCGAAATATCCTAACACACATGAATGTGAATGCATGCGTAAAACTTCCTGATGAGCATAACAATAATGCCAACTTTCAAAGTGATTTTGTGTTAGGGCTTGAAATAGCTCCAATTTGTAAAATTATAGACAATATCGTTCCGGTTCTTGCAATTATGGACAATATCGTCCCAATTAGCCAATCACTGGAGATATTAAAAATATTGTTGTATTGTTTGCTCACACAGTTGGTATTCCAGTTCGTTAAAATTTCCATATCGAACCCTGGTTTATGTGGTGGCAATCCGGATGGTGTAATATAGTTAAGGTATGTTCAATTTTTTCATTGGATCATCAGAAATGACCGAGTTGACACTTCTATATTTCTTGTATTCTTCCACAATTAAATTTACCGCTTGTTTATTTAGTTTCCAGCGGTCTTTGTTCAAGGGGTGTATTATAGCTCTGGTGAAATAATGATCTACAAAGAACAAATTGCCAAAAACATATTCTACAATTCAGTTTTCTTTGCACATTAATTTAAAAAGACACTGGAAGTAGGGTGGTGTCTAGAATCACAATTCTACCGTCCGACCAAAACCCACACTCCTAAGAGCTACAATATGACAAATAAGTGCGTCTTATTGACGGATGTAGCGACACGCGTTTTTGTATTGATAGAATGCTTCAGATATTTTAAGATGCTGATTGTAAAGTTTGTGGCCGTTTAAATTTCCGTAAAATTTCCCCTACTACCAAGAGCTTTCTAGTTTTTTTAAAATGTAGTAGCTCCTTGTACTCCTCACGGTGCCCATCCAGTCACCATCATGTTTTCTCTGCATGATGTAAGACGATACAAAATATTCGAGAGGAACCTATATACGATGAACATTTTGAGAAATCTTACTGATATAGGAATAAAAAAAAACACCTTGTATAAAGTTGATAATTTTGATAAAAAGGGAAAAATTCCTAACACGATTTGGTGATATTTTGCACCTACCTTATATTTTTAATCGAATTTTTCTCGTCTACATTATTAATTAAAGTGAATTCCTTCCACCGTTTTTCTTATTAATATTGTAATTACTTCCCGTTAAATAAAAAACAAAATAAAATAAGATCTCTTTATTCGAGCGTGTATCTGACGTCATAGAATCTCGACAGAAATTTGTGCAAATGACGTACAAACCGTAATAATGACAGAGTTAATCAATATGTCGCGTTGATTATGCCATATTGATACACACCGTGATTAAATCTGTTGCGGAAAGGGTTGGATATTGCTTGTGATTTAGAGCTCATTTTGTTCACATACGAGTTTGCCACAGAAAGGGATTCCAGATACTTCCTCATGGGCGCCGCAAGAGGATGCAAGGAGGTGCACTTGCTTATGAAATAGTTGGGGAAGGAGAAAAATCCACAAGAGAAAAAGAATTATTATTATTATTATTATTATTATTATTATTATTATTATTATTATTATTATTATTATTATTATTATTTATTTAGTAAAGCAGGCGGCAAAGCCGATAATGCCTTACTTTTACAAGTATAGTAATTTATATATTACAGCTAACACATTTATATAATTACTATGATAATCTAAACAATATATTAAATTAGTTATAATTTTGCACAGACAATTTATGATTTAAATGTTTAACAATTTGAAAAAGATAACTAAACATAACTACTGAAAAAGAACTTCATCTATTTTATTTTTAAAACTATTTACTGATGTTGCGGTCACAGTATTGTCTGGTAAACTGTTCCACAAGTGATGCACTCTGTTGGCTAAGAAATATTCCCTTGCTAATTTTTTAAATTTTTGTCTCTCTAGTTTAAATCTGTGGCCACGTAAGTTATTATTGCTGCTAATATTGAAAATAGATTTGAGATCACAAGAGTAATAGTTATTAAATATTTTATACGTTTCAATTAGATCACCACGTTCTCTTCTTTTTTTTAATGTTAATAAATTTAATGACTGTAGTCGTCGATCATAGTTTAAATTTTTTAACTCTTTAGGAATTTTTGTCGCTTTTTTGTCGAATTAAGTGTATGTCTTTTTCCAAGTAAGGGCACCACACTGTAACACCGAACTCGAGAATTGGTCTTATATATGTTTTATAAAGTTTTTTTAAAAGAATTCATATAAAATATAATTTATTTTAAGTCGAGAAATATATTTCCTAAGTACTGTGCTATACTGGCATAATATTCAACAGAGAGGTTCTTTAGGATTTAGCAGGAAGATGCTTACTCTTAGCTTAAGAAAATTAAAGCGGGAGTTCTTCAGGGAAGTGTTCTAGGACTGGTCTAATACCTAGTGTACACCAGCAACCTACCCGTCGTAGAAAATAACACAATAGCTACTTTTGCTGATGACACTGCGATATTACCAGTAGGAAACAACAATGAGGAATTGACAGGATATCTACAAACAGCCATCATCCAAGTATACAGAGTGATTATTTAATGGCGAGACGACGTCACCGAATTTTACGTGCTGTCTAGCAGAAATACTGGTGAATACTATGATTATAATAACTATGATTATGAAGAAAAAAAGATTATGCGCATGCGCGCATAATCGCCTGCTACGATGTGTATGACGGCAAATTATTAAAACTTCCAGTGACGTCGTCTCGCCATTAAATAATCACTCTGTATAACTGGACAAAAGATGGCGAATGAAGATAAATTAATCTAAATCGGTTCCCATTAACTTCACCAAGCCCCTATTCTACGAGCAAATATTGAAATCGGTATGGGCGTATGGTATTCAACTCTGGGGTTGTACCAAACGTTACGTAGAAACAGAGATCTGCATGGAGACCTGAAAGTGAAATCTGTAACTAGCGTAACACTCACTAATTAAAAATTTAACTATCCTTTTCTTAAAGATCGGCAAATACCTTTTATGTGAACACGTAGTTTATTATAATTTGATGTTTGGATTTTGTGCCGTTTTTGCAAATTTTACTGTTTGTATTTCTAAGTTGCTGTTGTATCTAGTATTATATGTATGTATATCTGACCGCTTTTCCAAAACAAGTTTTGTTGTACATGAAGGCTGGCCTGATAGATATACATACATGGTAAAGGTAAGATATTCAGCTTTTTAAAAATAGAAACACAAGTGGTTCTAGGGCAGCACCCAACCATATTTCTGATGATTCTCTTCATTTTAAATAATCTGTTGAACTCTGAACTTGTACCCCAGCATAATAAAACATATGACAAAATGCAATAAATGTGACCAAAGTAATACGCTCTGACTACATTTTTACTAGAACATTTTCCAAGGTTTTTTACTTTCTAGTATTCCTGGGATATTCTCTTGCAAAGACTATTTATATGCACATCCCAGTTCAAGCATTCGTCCATATAAATTCCAAGTATTTTGGTAGACTGGACTTGTTCAATCGATTTATTTATTTTAATTAATTGACTTGTGTCGCGTTATTTTTTACGTTTAGTAAATGTAATAAAGTTACATTTACTTTAATTAATAATTAGATCATTTGACACAAGCCAATTGTACAAAATTTTAAGATCGTTGTTAATCTTTTGAACAATATTTTGACTATCAGAATCAGAGCTCATTATCGTGGTGTCGTCAGCGAAGGCTATAAATTCTGAGCTCAGGGGATACTCTGCAATGTCATTTACATACAAAATATTTAGAAGTGGCCCAAGTACACTTTCTTGCGATACACCCTGATCTACTCTTAAATAACATGATTTTGTATTACCTATCTGAACGTATTGCATCCTATTATCTAAATATGACGAGAGCCAATCATAATCCTTGCCGCGCAGTCACAAATTTTCGAGTTTACTTAGAAGAATCTCATGATTGAATCTATTAAAAGCATATTGTACAATATACATTTTATACATCATATTGTACAAATTTCAAATGTTTACACCCTACAGAATTTACCCTTCTTTTGTTAGATAATCACAGTAATCCCGGATATAGATTGAATACAATATTTTTGAATTGATTCGACCTGAATGGATTTCGAAACACATACAATATGCAAAGAGTTTTTCACAGCGTCCATATTCACAGCTCATATATATGTATAGCATTTACCAGATACAGTCTTTCCACAGTCTCTTGCATATTTTTCACATTTATATTTATTTTTATCCAGAATTCACTGTTCACTTGATTTCCAATCGAGTTATCTTTGATATTATGACGTCATCACCTTTCACACACGGTTTCTCTTCTGTTCTAGCGTGCTATAATTTACTCGTATTATATGAGATGTGATTTTTAATGAAAAGATTTTAATGCTGTACATGAAATAATGCGAAGGATCGTGAATAAGAGGAATAGTGTTGCCATGGTAGTAAAATTATACCAATTTAGGAATTTGAGCACGAATAATTTGAATGAGCGCCAACAAATAATAAATAAAAAAATCAGCTGTAGCCACCACAGGACCGACCGCCATCACAAAGTACTTAAATAAAATACATTCTAGCAGCAGTGTAGAAACAACTTGGCCTTATATTATTTGTCATGACCATGGAAACGTTACATATAAGCAGGGCTTCGAATCGTTATTTTTTTCGTTTCGGTTTTCGTTCCGGTTCAATTAAAAATATATATATCGGTTGGGTTCCGGTTTTTGTTCCGGCAAAAATAACGGTTTTTTCGGTTTTCGGTTCAGTTCCGAGTGATAAATTTTTAAATGGTTTTATTTGAATTGGAAATTTATTTTCTACTATAATTTAGAAGAACATTTTATTCCTTATTTTGTAATAAACAAGGCCGCTGCCAAGGAGGGGTTCTGGTCCCCCCCCCCCCCCGAAATAATAGAAGCGCAATTCTTTTTACACATCAGTTTAAAAAAATTACAATTTTTTTCTGCTCATCAGTTTAAGAAATAATCTTAAATAAAATGTATTTTAAATTCACTCCCAGAAACATTATCTGAACCGAAATAAACCGATTTTTTTTCGGTTCAGCTCCGGTTTTCGTTCCGACAAAAATAACGGTTTTTTCGGTTTTCGGTTCAGTTCCGGTTCGAAGCTCTGCATATAAGTATGAAAAAATAGATACGTAGAAAAAATAAAAATTGTTAGTTATTGCTTTTATAGCAAATTTTGTTAAATAATTTTTTTCGAAATATTTTTCTTTTGTTTAATATTCGCAAAAATCTTAAAATCGACACGAGTAAACTCCCATTTCTATTCAACCGATTTTTACCAAAAGTTAATCAACTTGTGCCATTGATGTCAAAAACTTAAATATGAAGTTTCATAAAAATCTTTTGAGCCGAATTTGTTCTGCACGTGTACACAGACATACAGACAGACATACATACATACAGACAGACAGACAGACAGACAGACAGACACACAGACAGACAGACAGACAGACAGACACACAGACAGACAGACAGACAGATCGACAAACATCATGCTAAAAACAGTCAAAACATTATGTAGGGACCTCAATTCATGGAGATCCATCGAAATATCGAAATGGCAAAATCGGTATGATCACAATACCTTCCTTATGTATGTTGGCGGTCGGTCAAAAATTATTTATTTAGTTGACACATACTTATTAACTATAAACTTAAAAGTAAGTGTTATTAATACTTTTAAATTAAAAGTCAATAGAATACATTTATTTCTTTTTGAATATTGACGTGGTTGCTGACTTATGAACCCACGGACCCCCAGGCCTTCACCCACAGATCCCCAACTCTTCACCCTTGAGTGTCCGCGCACCACAGTTCAAGAATCACTGCATTACAGAACCGAACCAACAATATAAATTTATCTTACACAAAATGTGCAGTATAAAATTTCTATTATAAGCCATAGAGAGTTTTAGAGCACAGGATGAATCTAAAAGTGATTGCAGAGAGTGAAAGTAAAGTGATTGCGGGCAGTGTGTAACGGAAACCAATGTCAATGACAAATAACATTACTATCAGAGAGATATTGGAAAATATATAGGGCGGGTTGCTGATCTGATAACCCAAGGATGAAAATCTCCAGGGGTCAACACATGCTATATTTTTTTAATCTAGCAAAAATGGGTCAGGCAGGGTTCGAAAAATCTAGGGTTAGATAGAAAAAATATAAGAAAATGATATTTTTTAAAGCAAATGGAAGCGGCGAAGAAATATGTAATATTTTCAACTTATATAAATGACAAATAAATAAAAGTATAAAAATAAAAGACACTTAAAAGAAGAAGATGCGTATAGACCAGGGCTGTTCAACCTTTTTATATTTGCGATCTACTTGTTATAAATAAATTGTTACCGCGATCGAACAGAACGCTTAGCCGGCCTCCGGAGCGGCATAGACTGCTCTTCCTGGTGAGGTAGTCCTCCCTAGTGGTGGAGAATTATCGATAGCACTATCGATAATTATCGATGTTTTTGACTATCGAAAACCATCGATTATTTTTTGAAACTATCGATAATTTCCGATAGTACTTTAAACGATTAAAAGAATTTATTTAACTTTTATTATGAAAACAGAATCACCTGGCGCTTGCGCACTTACAAAAAAAGCTTCAACAGAACTTCTGAGTTCCCTTCCGAGTTCTTTTTAAACGCTTTTTTGTAAGTGCGCAAGCGCTAGGCGATTCCGTTCCGATTCTAAACTGTGTTGGAACAAACCTTGTGGTAGGATATTGAGAAGTGACATTACCGTTGGCGGCGCTGTAAATCATGGCAAAATGGCTGAATTGTCTAGTATTCAGCTGTCAATATGCTAACAGGGAACAGGTTAATTTAAGCACAGTACATTTTTATTTTATGAAAATGTATCTATCGACGTTTTAACAAAAACACCAGAACATATGTAATAATTTCAAACAGTACTACAGTCGCGTAGTACAATATTTGACCACCAGACTGCGTATCCGAGCGCGTCAGTTCTCAATTGTAAAACAACAAGCCATTGTGAGAGATACTCACTCGGCTTCCCTCGTTGCTCAATATAATACAGGCCGATCACACCGAATAGATGCGATTTTAACATGCGCATATTTAGCTATATTCACAGTTGATATTCATTCATTCATCTTAGAAATGGATCCATCTCTAAATATTTTTTAAGGTTATGTACCCAAACTGTCAAACATTCGTGTTGAAACTAACCGCTAACCGTTCAGATATTCACCAAATTGTTTAATCAACGTACAGTCTGTTCCAAACGGTTAAGCGGAACTAGATTTTGCAATCTAGTTACTTTCATCGTTTAAATCGTGCCTTTCGGCCGTTTTGTTTAAGCTTTGTAAATCATACTTACAATAAACATTTTTTGGTTAAGGTTAATATCATTTTAAAATGTCATTTTCTTTATATTTTCATTTTTTGTGTCATTCTTAATACAAATTTCCCATTTATTTATTTTTTTGTCATTAAAATATCTAAAAAAATATTTAATTTTGACATATGTCATTCGTTTCCATGGTTTCATTGTTGGAATTTTAAATGTTGACATCCCAACGTGAAAAATGAAATAACCCAAGCAAGGTCCCTTCTCGTGACAACCTAAAAGAACTAAATTCCCATTTAGTTCCGCTTAACCGTTTGGAACAGACTGTACGTTTACGTTTAGGCGCTGACGCGCCTAATATCTATGAAGAAGGGGAACTTGAAAAAAAAATGGCTGACTATCGAATATTATCGATAATTATCGATAGTCAAGGCCTATACTATCGGTAAATATCGATGGCGGCCACTATCGATGTTTCTCCACCACTAGTCCTCCCCCGGGAAGAAAATTTTGAAAAAATGCTTTTCATATTACCATTTTAAAGCTGTTTTTCATGTAGAAGGTTAGTGAGAAGCTTGTTTTAATTTTTACTTTATATTTATAAATGTACATGGAAGCGAGAGAAAACTAAAGATCTACTTAAAATCACGCCGCGATTGACTGGTTAGGCAGCCCTGGTATAGACTGATCTAAACCCTTTTGCAAACATTTTCTGAATATACTTCTGACGTCGCTCTTCGCAGCGAAAGCGGCAAAACATGGATGGAGCTAAAACATCTAGCGCAAGACAGATCCAAATGGCGGAAGTTTATTGAGTCCCTATGCTTCACATAGGAGCGACAGGAGCCTTATATATGCAGAATTAGTTAAATTATAGTCTTTATGTTGGACGACGATTATTCGTCCTTTATAAATATTCTTTGCCTTTATGTCCTTTTTTTCCTCATCATGTAATCACACTGTAACCATTTGCTACTCAGATCATTTTGTAATACTAAATTTTCAAATTCCTCGCACGATTTTTATCTCTAAGTCAGCATATTTCAGTAATTGCACGCCACAGCAATAAAATATATTAGATATCTGATCCTTTCTAATGAAATAAAATTCATATTATTACATTATCATCTTTTCTCTTTTATAATGTGTTCAGCCTTTTTATTTCAGCAAATTCAACTGGAAAAAGAAATAAATTAGTATAATTGTTTTATATATATATATTTTTTTTTGTAAAAACATATAATTTAAATACTTACTTTGTGCTTAAGATAATAACAAAGAAGTAGCATGTTTTTTAAACATTTATTAATTAAATTATTTCTTGTAGAGTAATTTGTAAAAAATAGTTCTCCGATGCATTGTTTCTTTTCTATGAGATAATTAGTATAAAATTATAAAACATGAAGTACAATTACAGTAATTAAAACTGTAAATGTTACCAACAGAGCGAAAACTAAGTTGGTAACAATGCTCATATAAAATGGTCTCCAGAGAAAATTATTTCTAAATTTATTATTTGTTCATTTTGTAATTATACACATCTACAATTAATTAAAGGGTGTGAGATCTCACTTATATATTTTTTTTCATTTTTGGCGCAAATAGCCTTTGTAGCTGTGTGCCAAAAATTTTAACTAAGTAACTTTTTTACCGACCGCCAACATATATAAGGGAGGTATTGTGATCATACCGATTTTGACATTTCGAGATTTCGATGGATCTCCACGAATTGAGGTCCCTACATAACGACTATTTTTAGAATGATGTCTGTCGGTCTATCTGTCCGTCTGTCTGTCTGTCTGTCTGTCTATCTGTCCGTCTGTGTACACGTGCAGAGCAAATTAGGCTGAAAGGATTTTTATGAAACTTCATATTTAGCGGTACTGGTCGTTAAAATTTATGGCGGGGTAAGGATTCCAGATATTTTATATTTTTGTATTTATCTTGTTTATTTATTTATTTAAATTATTACTAAGTCTAATATAAAACAATAAAATGCAAAACATGTGCAAAAAAATGCAAAATATTGTGTATGGCAATAGAATATAAAGTAATAAAATAATAATACTGATTATAAAGATAAATAAAGAAAAACAAAAATTTTAAATAAAAAAAGATCTTTTCGAAAGAATTCTTCTGGACATCACATTGTTCTTTTATATTTATTTCTGTGATAGATTCCTTGTTTTATAGGCATACGCATATGTTGCGCAGGTGCGCAGTCTTTTAGTCGTTCTGGGAATTCCTAACCTAAGTCAGTATCAGAAAATTTATTTCTGTTTACTGCCAATCTTATTTTTTATTATTAAGTAGCGACATTTGTTAGGCCAAATGGAATAAAGCTAATAAAACCGAAAAATATTCAAACGCTATGGCAAATAATTAAATCAAATCGCAATTATTCCACTCGGTCTAATAATATTCACTCTATATTTTGAATGGCTCACCATTTATTTACTTAGGAAATTGCATTTACAGGATAATCCGTAATTAAATAAATTTATACATAATAATTTCACGAATAAAATACAAAATTGAGTACAACTAATAAATTCTTTCATTCTGTCTAAGGACATTAAAAATACTTCTTTTAAGCCCGACTAGTATGTAGACGACAGATCCTATCAATGGTGACATCACTTTCGTAGTAGGTCCTGTGCCAGGATACTATGAAAGTGTCATGTAACCTCTTCGAACGAATAGATAGCCTTACGGTATCTTTTCTAAAAGTTCCTGTGAAGGAATAACTCCATTGATAATACGAGCCCTGTCCACTATCAGTTGGCCCAGCTACGAAATTTTTACTTATTGGTGTTCAATTATCAGAATGCGAATAGCTTATGAAATCTAGGTAATATTTTATTTTCAATTAAACATTTTACGAGATTTACGATTAATATTAACTATTAAAGTAAATTAATAAGAAAAAAAATTATATTTCCAATGGAAAGCCATTAACTTGGAAACCTATTTCAGAAGTTACCACTGGGTAACGTCACCTTTCATTTTTATAACGGCATTAATTCTTCTAGGCATAGGTCTTGGCATTGTCGAGGAGTAAAATTATTCCATATTTCTTGAAGCTTTAGTCTTAATTCTGGAATTGTTCTAGCCGGTGTTATACGCAATCGTTTTTTCATTTCGTGCCAAAGTGTCTCGATGGGAGATAAGTCTGGGCTACTTGAAACACACTCTAAAAGTGGAATAGAATGATCACGGAACCATTTCAAAGATTTTTTTGACGTATGGCAAACGGCTCCATCTTGTTGAAAATTAAATCCTTCCCAGAGATTAATGCATGTTCCATAGTTGGCAACAGAGACTCCTCTAAAATTCTTAAATATTTGGCTGTGTTAACAATGCCGTCGATAAAGTGAAGTTTTCCTACACCTCTTGCAGACATTGAACCCCACACCATGACAGATGCTGGAAATTTCACCTTCCTTTTCAAGCAATCGGGATGAAATGCTTCATGTTTCTGACGAACAACTCTGCTCCGGTTGTCCCCTACACAGACTTCAAACCTAGACTCATCGCTCCATTGCACGCTGTTCCACTTTTCACAATTCCATATTTTATGTTCTATGGCCCATTTCAACCTGTTTTTCTTTTGCTTAGACGTCAACAATGGTTTCTCCTTGACCTAAGAAAGTTTTATAAATTTCTGTAAATATACATTTAAGAGTCCGATTAAAAAGATATTACCTTATAGGTTCCAAATCCTAATTTTTTAGCTTCCTTATGACAAGTAGATCTTGAAACACGTCTTCCAGCAACATCGCTCCACAGTACACTCAATTTACTGTAGTTAGCACGTCTATTATCCTTAATAATTCTTTTCAATGCGAGTTTGTCATTGTTCGTCAGTGTAGTTTTCTTCACGTACTGGGGCTTTGGGTCAACTGAACCACTTGTTTTGTACAATTTTACAATATTTCTAATACTGTATCTTGACAAACCTAATAATTTTCCGATTTCGGAATTCGTTTTTTCTGTTTTTGCTAAGTTCACAATGATTAACCGAATTTTTTCATCAATAACTTTGTCTCTGCCCATGTTTTAAAATTATTTAGGCTTAACACTTTTAATACATCACAGTGAATAAACAAACTTTGTTTTCCAACGCCTACTACGCATAGCTATGCGGTAGCTACCGCAAAAACCCAGTTATTTTATATAGAGTACAAGAATACATGAACTCAAAAAATACGTTTGTTTTACGAATATTATTTTTATAATCACAAATTAAATATTACGAAATAAATTTTGACCCATTTGCTTCTAATATGATTATATTGTCAAAAAATGTACAAAGCAGCATTTACTTTTACTTATTATTTAATAATTTCTAAAGAATCTGAAAATTTCATAGCTGGGCCAACTGAAAGTGGACAGGGCTCGTAGGCATAATCCACCCATATCCCAACTCATTTGACGTGACTCAATACCGAATAGTTGTCTCTGTTGTTCACGAGATGGCAATTCGTAACTGATGCAAGAAACAGTTTGTACTATACCACTCCGCCACTACATCCAGGTCGTTATGTAAGTTCGCGTAGTCGGCAGGAGAGCTAACCGCTTCATAAAATTTCAGATCATCAGTAAATAAAAGATAACTATTTTTACGGATACTTGCATGTCATTGATAAACAAGGTAAATAATATGGGGCCCAAGTGCGAACTCTGTGGTACACCAGATGTCTCATTAACTGTGAGTCCTTTAGTTGAAATCTACGAAGGATTATTATTATTTAACCAGTTGAGATTAGTTGGGAATGGGAAGGAATGAACGAGGACACACTAAAAAAAAATCTTCAAGGCATTGCTGCAAGGAACAAGAAAATGAGGCCACCACGATAAGGCGATTGGATAATAGAATTGTCTATTTGAAACACATCGTTGGGTAGATATAGTCAAAAAAAGAGAAGAAGGGACGAGTTTTTTTTTTTTATTTAATGAACATTTTAACACTTGTTACCAAAACTCAGGCCAGAATTGTTCTTTTAAAATTATGGAAAATGTTTTAAAACCTTTTAACAGTGAAATATTATTCTCTCATCAATCGAATTCGCATTTTTTCAACGTCATCTAAATCCAAATGTGAAAATAAGCGATGTTGTAATAACATTTAACCAATGAATCGATTGATACGTGCCCTTAACTTTGTGTATTTTGCGACATCCATGAGTAATGTCCCTGTATGTTGCGTCTCATCACGTTTCAAATCACCGTGACATGTACAAACGTGAACTCCGTGACTTGGTTTTGTAATCACTAAACCCACTGTTAGTTCTAATATTTACTGGTTTTCGTTTTTACAGTTTGCTATATCGAAGCAGAGTATTGCAACCCTAAGCGCTGAATGTGAGAAATATATTGGGACTCAAGGAGGTGGAATGGATCAAGCTATCGCATTCTTGGCCACTGAAGGTAAGTTGTATTTATTAAACAATTTTGTTTGTAAATCATTTGACAAGTTAATTCACAATATTCTTCTTAACAAACTCCATAATCTTGCTATACACGGATCTCTGCTTTGATGATTCAGTTGCAATGTTAAGAACAAGTCTCAATTAGTGGTTTGTAATTATTTCGTATCCAGAGAAATGTCCATAACTTCTGGTGTGCCTCAGGGCACTCATCAGTGGCTTCTATTATTCAATCAATTTATTTATTATATTGCACAATGCTTCACAACTACTAAATCTGTACAGATTTATTTTAAACAAATTAAGTTCATAAACTACAGTTTAGATATGTAAGCTCATCTGAGCTGTAGTTCTTACAATCACTCGTAACTACAACATAATGTCATTTAACTACAAAATGAACGACCAGTAGCGGCGCTTGGACTTAACACTCAGAGGGGCAATTGAAGTTTAAATAAAAAAATATAGAAGCGTACCAGTTATAAAGTTTTGTTTTCGTATTGGAGATTGTTCAGATCAATATTTATTAGGCTGCGTAGGCACAAATAGCCTTTGATGCAGTGCGTCAAAATTTTCAAGTAACTATAAATACAGTTTTATGTTAACTATACATACAAAAAGTCTGTAAAGAGAAAAAGACCACCCAAGAAGAAACCAAAATAATCCTCCCAACAAAGAGCAAAATGGTCAGTTAGGGATACAGATACAGAAAAAAGGATACCCTATTATCTCAACGAAACACCGAAAAACAGTTTCGTTTAGTAGAAGAGAGAGAAAAAGAAAATGCATTGTGCAAAATGAGAAAAATCCTGAAAGGTTATGTCGTTTGTCTAAAATGGCCAAACGAATAAGATTTCAAAATTCACCTGAAAAAAAAACAGCAACAGGCTGAGGAGAGCAAACGAATCTGAAATAATCCCACAAAAGAAGCAATCGTTCAGCAGGTAGAAAAGAAGTAAAAGCAGAAAAGCAAAGAAACGTGTTCAAAACGAGTAAAAATATAGTAACTCAATTTCAATTGACGGAATTTGAGGCTCTTCTATTAATGCCGTACCGAGAGGTTACTCCAAAAAAAAATTTTTTTTTTCACTTCGAATGACTGGATTTTCTTCTAGTTAATTTATAAAATTCATTTTAAACGAATTTTTCAACTTTTCATTCATCTTTTTTTTATAATTTATTTTTATTTTTCTCACGGGCTTTCATTTTTAGGGTTTTGTAGGTATGACCAAAAAACCCTTATACCGTCATTTTGTCGTCTGTCTGTCTGTCTGTTCGGTAAAAAATGTAGCCAAACGGCTAAACCTAGAGAGTTGAAATTTGGCATGCTTATACAACTCTTTGACCCGCATATAGGAAAAATACTAAAACATCTAAAAAACATATCCCCCTAAAAATATAAACAAATATATGCTCATCGAAAAAAAATATATTTTTTTACAATTCTGTGTAGGGTATCAAATGAAAGCCCTTGGTACGTGGATTAACGATCAAAATTTTATTTTTGCAAAATAAATTATTTTGAGGCGATTTTTGCCAAAATTATGCAAAAAAAAATTTGTCCCACACCCTGTAGCCCAGATGGTTTAAACTAAAAAACTGAAAAAAATCTCAGTAATGTACATTGGTGTGAACCGAAATAGTACAACAGGAATTTTTGATCAGATTATGTTTTCGGAAAATAACGCATTTTTTGTGTTTTTAAGTAAAATATGTAATATATTTAATCCGCTATTTAACGTAGTAAACGAGGGATCCTGTATAGCACAGTGGTAGCGTTCTCGCTTAGTGAGTTGAAACTACTGTAAGAAACTGTGTTCGAATCCCGTCAATTTTTATTTTTTCAGTTTTTTTTTGCATTTTTGTTTAAATTATTTTGTCAAAATTATATTTATATTTTGGTAAATGTTGCATGTAATTTTTAAAAGCGTAAATTTAATAACCAGTGGGAAGTGTTGAAATTATAATTTAATTCTATATTTGAAGGTATCAGAGGGCGAGGCTTATGATTTAAGCAACCATGGAAGCCATAGCCGCAATTTTCAAAATCTTAATGAACCTTGCTATATAAAAAAAAAAAAATACTGCACATATTTAGAAACTTAAATAATGGTATTAGTCATTCGAATTAAAATTCATAAAAAAATATTTTGACATAAAATTTGTTTTGACAAATAATCATCACACAGTTAATAAATACCTGCGAAACCCTGAAATGTGTGAAAATTCACACTTCACATAAATTTTTTCTCTATATGCCTACCTAGGCATTGGGAACCTATTATTAGTATTATTATTAATTTATTACTTGGTAAAAATATAGTTAATTTTTGTACAAAACATTTTTTTCTACATTTACTCAAATAAGTAAACAAATATTGTAAATATTTACAGGTTTGTTTTTGCTTTGTGTTTGCTATGCAAAAACATTTAACCAAATCATACAAGGGTATATTGTTTTAATTTCCACGTACCAGTTTCTGTTACATTTATATGTAAATGTGTTATTTAGTAGAGCTGTATAAAATTATTAGACAATTAATTTTTGAAATTACAGTACATAATTTAATTACCAAATGAAAATTACAAAGGGTTTTAAAAAGGAGGCAGGTGAGCAGAAAATTCAATTACGAATTTGGTTACTGATGATAATTTAATAAACAAAGTTCTTTTTGAAATTTGTTAATTACTGCTAAACCTGGGATTCACGAACTTAAGATATTAAAACGACTCCGCCAAAAAAAGAATGATATAATTCAACAAACACAAAAGATACGAAGGGTTCTATAATTCACCCCGAATGTAGATTCTTCCTTTAGGGGTTGATTAGGGCAATATATTATTCATTTTATTCATGTGCCGAACATTTCAAAACCTAAACTCGTACTTTATCCATTTTTAATACGCTAATAATGAGTCTAATATCTTGTATTCCAATTAAATTTAACTGTGAAGACCCTAATTACTGGGTTAGACACCGACCATAGTCACCGTATTGAGGTTTTTCATATATAGTTTTCATCTTGAAAATATTAATAAAAATCGATGATCAAAAAGAAAATGTTAGGATAAATATGAAAAAAAAAAACACCTAATAAAAAAATTGATGTGAAGTGTGAATTTTCACACATTTCTGGGTTTTGCAGGTATTTAGTAACTGAACGATGATTATTTGGGATGCCAAAACAAATTTTATGTCAAAATATTTTTTTATGAATTTTAATTCGAATACCTAATACTATTATTTAAGTTTCTAAATATATGCAGTATTTTTCTTAGTGCAGTAAGTTCATTAAGATTTTGAAAATTGCACCTATGGCTTCCATTGGTTGCTTACATCATAAGTCCCGCCCTTTGATTTCGTCAAACATAGAATTAAATTATAATTTCAACACTTTCCATTGGTTATTAAATTTACGCTTTTAAAAATTAAATGCAACATTTACCAAATATAACTAGAATTTTAACATAATAATTTAAACAAAATAAAAATGCAAAAAAAAAACAAAAAATAAAATCAACAGGATTCGAACCCTAGTTTGCAAGTTAAGTTATATTATTAAGCGTACGACAAATCCAACCACGCCACGAGAGCTACTGATCTGGTATGTTACACGACATATTTTAGTTAAAAACACAAAAAATGCGTTATTTTCCGAAAATATACACTGATCAAAAATTCCTGTTGTACTATTCCGGTTCACACCAATATACATTACTTAGAATTTTTTCAGATTTTTAGTTTAAACCATCTGGGCCACAGGGTGTGGGACAAAAATTTTCTTGCACAATTTTGGCAAAAATCGCATCAAGATAATTTATTTTGCAAAAATAAAATTTTGATCGTTAATCCACGTACTAAGGGCTTTCATTTGATACCCTACTCAGAATTTAAAAAAAATATTTTTGTTTTCGATGAGCACATATTTGTTTATATTTTTAGGGGGGTATGCTTTTTAGATGTTTTAGTATTTTTCCTATGTGTGGGTCAAAGAGTTGTATAAGCATGCCAAATTTCAACTCTCTAGGTTTAGCCGTTTGGCTACAATTTTTACCGAACAGACAGACAGACAGACAGACAGACGACAAAATGACGGTATAAGGGTTTTTTGGTCATACCTACAAAACCCTAAAAAGGTAATTGTATGAACTTATATGAATTTGACAGAATTGCAAGTTATAATGCAGACTTTTTCTAAATTTTCGTTAGAAAAACTATTTCTACTTGGCGTAAGAATAATTTTAAATCTTGAAAAAGTTCTTTCAAATTTAAAAGTTAAGACCCCCTTTTAAATTTGTGTTAATATACGAAGGTCTGGATTTCTCTGAAGAACTGCGTCAATTTTATTATTTAAATAAAGGCCCAAGTCACAAGATACTTGTTTTTTATTTTTTTTTATGGCCTTTGCTGCTTCGGCAATTAACCAGGACAATTTTTATTTTTTGAAACATTCCATGCCTGAACGAGATTCGAAGCCGAGACCTTAGCAACGCAGAGCGCATGTGTTAACACTACGTTACGCCGGTCGGTATTAAAATTATCTTGTAATCCATCGACATTAGTTCTATGTATGTATCTTTCCACTGACGTGTTGAGTTAAATGATTTATTTTTGTGCATATTATATATTTTTTACAAAGTATACAAAACAGTTGTTTTTCGTTAGTAACTTGAAAATGATCATTAAATCCATATTCTGTTAAAACCTGTTTAAAAAATCTCTAAAAAAATTAATTCAGCCATTTTAATATCTCCAAAATAATAAAAATATAAATAGCAATAATAAGAAAAATGTCTACAAATTTTTCTTTCAGAAAGAAATATATTTTAAAAATGCTATAATTATTATTATTGTAAAAAAGTGAATATTAGCAGATAGATTCAAGAAGTGTTTGAAAGTATATGCTCTAAATCTAAATACCTATAAGAATTATTGTTCAGCTCTGTTCACAGTTCAGAAGAAAAATAAATAGTTGACAGGACTTGCAAAGTTTATACAGATTAAATAACGGTTCAAAATATTACAGGTTTGAATGTATTTGACGTTTGCATTAAAAGAAATGTTTTTCTTTAATAACATTTCTTAACAATGATAACATCTCATTGTTGCATTCAACAATGCACATTATGGAGAAACATGTAGTAGCATTTGTATTATTAAGACAGGAATGTTTTTAGATAATGACTACCCATTTATTGATATCATGATGTGAATTTTTCTAGGTCTATGAACATCTCATTAATAATGTCGTTAGTGCAGATTTGCCTAAAAACGTCCGAGCCCTGCTAATGTAATACAGAAGTTAGCAAAGCTTAAGGCGGCGCACAACCCTATAGCTCTCAATAGTTTCTTATGCAAAACTAATAATCCGAAATAAAATTAATAACAATCTATATATCAAAATTTGCAGCGAATTTTTATCTATCTAATAGGATATTTTTAATTGTAGAAAAAACTGTAATGTAATTGTAAAAAAGCAAATTGCATTATAGACGCCATCTTGTAAACCAATTGACGCATATTTGCGTACGATGCGGCAAATTGTAGCTAAAGCTTCATTCTACAAATATGTTTATAGCTATTTTACTCTATTGTGAAATATATTTATAGTTATTATACTTGGTAGCCTATTTTTGCCGCCATCTTGAATCTGCCGCGGTTTTCAAAATATATGTTACGAGAAATATAATTTAATCTTCGTAAAGAATGCGTGTTCCAAGTGGAATTCCATTATCATCAAGTATAATATTTTTCGACGAAGGTTCTAAACTATAAGGAATCAAGTCGAAAAAAATATTGACGTATTATTTGAACATTTCTACACAAATCTATATAAATATAAAAGTTATTTGAAACCCACAAATAGATTTAAAAAATTACAGAACAATATCGCTGATGTCTATTTTTAAGTTATTGAGCGATAATATTTTTACAATAAATGTTTCTACAATTAAAAATATCTTATTAGATAGATAAAAATTCGGTGCAAAATTTGATGTATAGATTAATACTAATTTTATTTTAGACTTTTAGTTTTGTATAAGAAATTAGTAACCACTGGGGGTTATACGCAACCTTAGACAGTAAAACTGTAGATAGAATCGATAATCCACTTACGATATGAAAGTTTATTTCAATATTTCAAAATCACACTTCTTTCAATCAATTCAATACGGTTTGATTTGCAAAGGAATTTAAATAGATGTTAAATAAATATGAGCTTACTCTTTGTGGTTTCACGTGTGTGTTTTGCGTGTTAGTCTGTAAAGCGGAGCAAGGAACCCTTTGCGGTGCGTTCTGTTTGCTATGCAAATGATATGAGTTACGCACACTCAGTGGTTTGATTTCAGTGGTAGGCAGAAATAATTATAACCTTTGCTGTCTCTGTTACAACTCTAAATCAAATATGCATTTATGTGGCTGGAGTTAAGTAGGGTTTGTTTTTATTAACACTGAATTACATTGATCTGATTCTGAAGGGTTATGTAATGTAATGAATTTTATAGGAGTTTAAATTGTGCTCGATCATTTGTTACTTGTATTTTTACAAGAGAAACAGAACGAACATATATGTACCTAACCCTGTCATAAATATTACTACAAGGGAAGTTTGGTGTAAATAAGTTATGGTAATTAACGACAAAATATTTATTGAAAATTAAATATAAAATAATATGTAAGGCCGGACATTTTATGCAAAACTCATCTATCTGTACATGGGTGTATAAATAGATGAGTAGACTGCCTAGAGGGAATGCAGTTTTTCTTGAAAACACGTGTGAGCAAGTTGGGAAATTATTTTGATGACCAAGGTTTACCCAAAGAATCGAATGGTTAATTTTTTCCGGAACAAACCGGAAGTACAGGATATCCTGAATGTTTATAAGTATTTTCAGTGGCGCAGCAAGAGGGGGGCACACCTCCCCCCCCGTGATGAATATCGCTGTCTACGCATTTTTATTTTACATTGGGGAACAAAAAATAGTCGTTAGGAGATAAATCAGGTGAATACGGAATACGAATTGTCATGATGAAGAATGATACGACGTTTTTGGTTGTTTTTTCCTAATTTTGTCGATGACTTCTGGCAAACAAATTGTTGTATACCATTTAGCATTAACTGTTCTCCGATCCTCTAGAGCAGTGGTTCTTAAATTGTGGTCCGCGGACCCCTGGGGGTCCAATTTTCTGGGTTTTCGCTTTTATTCAAATAACTCATTTAATAAAAATTCTACATGGTCAGGACTTTTTGTATTTTTGTTATCTAACTAGTTATTGACATAACTAAACAATAATTAGGAAAAATTTTATTATTTTTATTCAACTGCAAATTATTTACAGAAAATTTTTTATAATAAGATTTATTTTGACCAATATTTGACCAAGAAATGTTTGTATGAGCTTTAATGTATTATAATTTGTAACTTTTCTAATTCTTTTTACTCTTATTTTTAATCATTTTATGTTTTATTATTCTCTATGCTAATAAAAATGTTCATCTCTATAAATACGCAAACCATTTATTAAAATAACCAGCAATACATTTTTACCAATATTTATTATAACGCAGTGCCTATGAGATTACTGAGCCAGAAATTAAGTATCAAGAATGACGTAAAATGCCTTGGTAGGAATGGGGTCCGCAAAAAAAATGTTGTTCAAGAGGGGGTCCTCGGACTACATAAGTTTAAGAACCCCTGCTCTAGAGCATCGGTTTCCAAGCTGTGCTCCGCGTGCACTTCTCAGGGGCTCCGCAGCCGTTCCAGGAAATAAAATAAATAAAAATTGAATAAAATGAAAAGAATTAGAAGTAAAAAACGTTAGACATTTGCTAAAATCGTAAAAAATCATCCAACGAAAACCTTCACGAGTATTATCCATTTTTCACAAACTTATTTTTTTAAACGAACACTGTCAACAAACTGCTCGGTCAATTTATAAGCTGTCACTGATTTCACAATAACAGATGTCAAATTTTACGAATATAGTAGTGACACATTTCAATTTTTGTGGTAACTATACGGCTCGATGAGACAGCTGTAGGATGTTTATGGTTTAATAATAAATACACCATCGTAATCAAGATCTTTGAAAAGCAGTCGTTATGAAATATGTTTTGTTAAAATTTTGTGTTACTCTTGCTTCTCTCTATTCATGGCGCCCGCAAGGGAGGGCAAGATGGTTCAGTTGCCACGCCCCCCCGGATTTCGGATCAATTACCAATTCGTATCTTAGAAAAAAAAAAAATTATTTAAATACAAAATTCATAAAAAAAAAAACGATTGTTTATTATTATATTTTTGCTCTAGAAACTTTGGCTATTAGCCCGGATAGTTCTTATGTATTAAATATGATTTTTAACTACAGTAATACCCCGCCACTCGACGTTAATTCGTTCTGAAAAAGCGTCGAGTAGCGATTACGTCGAGTGGCGAGTCGAATTTCTCCATAAGAAATAAAGGGAATCATATGTACATATATACATATAAGGAAATACATATATGTATATGTTTTCCTTTTAGCTATGCTCGCATTTCTATCCCTTGGACTCATAATTATAAATACAAATCACTTATCTTAGCAAAAAACAAAAAGTTCATAGCTGCACCACGGTTGGTTATACGGATGTACACATTTAAAAATTAGATGACGTACCACGATTGGTTGCATGGATGTACACATTTAAAAATTTGATTGACGTGCTATGGTTGGTTACATGGATGTACACATTTAAAAATTAAGTTGCGTACCACGGTTAGTTGCATGGATGTACACTCTTAATAATTTGATTGACGTGCCATGGTTGGTTACACGGATGTACGCATTTAAAAAATAGATTGACGTGCAACGGTTGGTTACATGGATGTACACATTTAAAAATTAGATTAACGTGCAGCGGTTGATTACACGGATGTACTGATTTAAAAATTAGATTTACGTGCCACGGTTGGTTACATGGATGTAACCAACAATGATATCTAGGCGCGAACTGCTGACCATGCGTTCATTTTGCTTTGTTTACCAAAATATGTATCACATGATCGGTACTCGACCACGCGTCGGATAGCGATGCTCCGTCGACTTCTCGACATTTACGTCGAGTGGCGAAAACGTCGAGCTAAGAGGCAGTCGAGTAACGAGGTATTACTGTATAGAGAACACATTTTTAATTAGAAAATAAATGTTTATCCTCAGCGGGGATCGTTCCCAGACCCGCCACGTGGAAAGCATTGTTCGAATATGACATCTATATATATATGTTTTGGTCTTGCCCCCCCCCCCCCTAGAATAATTTCTGCGGGCGCCTACGCCTCTATTTTTTTTTGAATTGGAGTATTGTTTTTCCGAAACACAGTTGTAGGCTGCCATTTATCGGTTAGTGGTATGACTGTTTTATTTTTCTCGGTTGCGAGTGAGAAGCGATAACCGTTTCCGGTTTTCCGATGATGTTTATTGCTCGTAAATTCTTGATTTATTATTTATTACCAATTTATTGAAGGTTTTATCACCCTTTTTTCTTTCTCCATCTCACTAATATTTCATATTATTCTTTTAATATAAATTATAAAGCGACTCATAATTTCACAGCTAACGGTCAAAATAAAAATATTTTTGAGTTATGTTTTGTTATATGTTATCAGTGTATCATACAGTGAAATGGTTGTTTCCGGTTTACATAACATTTTCAGAATTATTTATTTACATTATTTGTAACTGATATCCTGGTTCATTTTTCATTTTTATGACTGGCATATTTCATCTAAACACCCTTTCCTTTTTTACTGCCACAAATATATTTTAAATAAATAAAAACTGAAAAAAATACGTTAAATATATATTTTAACACAATATAAATCGGGGTTTCGTAAGTATCTCTCGTGCAGGGCACGAGAGATACTTACGCCAAGTTATGTTGGCGTAAAAGTTGCCGCCCCTTATAAGCTGAATATATATATACAGTATTGGCCATAAAGATAGCAACTTTTGATAATCCTCTTTTATTTTTATTCTATTCAATATTTTTAAAATTAAAAAGATTATTCTTACCTTTAACAATCCTCTACATATATTATAGTAAAAAATTAAATTTTAATAGTAAATTCTATTTTTTTTATAGTATTTATTATTTTTACCTAGACATAAAGATAGCAACTACTCTTAAAAAATCTTTTTTTTTATTAATTAAAAAAATGAATTATTATTAACAGATCATTTTTAATATTTTGTATAGTAACCAGCAGTATTTATAACTTCCCGACATCTTTTCGGCATTGATTCTAATAATTTCGTGATCATTTCATTATCAATATTAGACCAGGCACCCTGCAACGCTTTAAACAAATCTTCAATATTTGAATGCGTTTTGTTTCTAATTTTTCTGCCGACAATCTCCCAAAGGTTTTCTATTGGATTTAAATCGGGTGACTGTGACGGCCAAGTCATTACGTTAATTTTTGAATCCTCGAAACATTTTTTGACCAACTTCGAAGAATGTTTTGGGTCATTAACATGCTGAAAATATGTTTTAAATGCATGAACTCATCAGAGTAAGGTTCCATAACATTCTGAAGGCTGTCTTTATATTTAAATCGATCCATTATTCCTTCAATGTGGTATAGAGGACCCATACCATATCCCGAGAAACAGCCCCATACCATCACTCCGCCTCCGCCATGTTTAACTGTTGGCAAGGTGTATTTTTAAACTAATCTTTTATTAGCAGGCCTCCTAACGTAACTTACACCATCACTTTTAAACAAATTGAACTTAGATTCATTACTAAAAATAACTTTTTTCCATTGATCCACAGTCCAGTCAATATGATTTTTAGCAAATTCTAATCGGGCCTTCACATTGTTTTTGGATAGAAGTGGTTTTTTAGCAGGACGGCGCCTAAAAAGACCCTCACTAACTAATCTTCTGCGAATAGTTCTTGTTGAGATGTTTTCTTGATCCATATGTGGTAAAAGGCCCAAAATTTTCTCCGATGACAAAAAGGGGTTATTGGTAGATAAATAAATAATTTTTTTATCAGTTCGTTTTGTAGTTTTTCGTGGCCTTCCTGGAATTTTTGAAACTTCAAACGTACCTTCTTCTCGAAATCGTTTTATAATTCGCGACACAGCAGATTTATGAACATTTAAATTTTGTCAAAACACATTTTGCAAAGCCCTTCTTTAAAACCAAAAATTATTAAGTTTCTAATTTCACTTGAAATTGTTTTACTACGACCCATGATTGACAAATATAAACTGAAATATTACTTGTGCACAACATATTATTTATGGATAAAATCTGCATATAACAAGAAAATTCAAGTAGTTGCAATATTTTTGTCCAAGCAAAAATGAAGAAATAATTTATTATTAATCTGTAAGTCAGAATATTTCACTATTAATTGATGTAACAGACAAAATATGATTAAATTATAGAACTAAGAGTATTTATTTTCCAATATTATTATTAAAATTTGAAATATTGAGAAATGTTAAAAGTTGCAATCTTTATGGCCAATACTGTATATATATATATATATATATATATATATATATATATATATATATATATATATATATATATATATATATATATATAATTATAATTACATATTTTGTATATATTTTCAAAACAAATAAATACATACACAATGTTATAAACAAAATAACAACATAGGCGAAATTTTGCCGCATTCTCCGCATTTGACCTTATTTGTTTTGCGACAAAAGTTCGCCGAGCGAACTTTAGCTCAAATAGACCTTAGTGTAAAAATTCCGTGCTAAATTTACTTATTATTGGGTTGTTACATAAGTCCGTTCTTTTTTTTCACCTTTTATTCAACAAAATATACATTCTAAAAAAAAACTTTTATTATCAAATGTACTGTCCATTATTTGGACAAACGCTCAGGCAATTTCATAATGCCATCTCTCCAGAAGGTTCCGTCTTTGGTATCGAAAAATCTGTCCAGGTGAATTTTGATATCGTCCACAGATGCGAAATTTTTTCCGTTAAGGGAATTTTGTAGAAAGCAGAACAAATGGTAGTCGGATAGTACGATGTCTGGACCATATGCTCCGACTACCATTTACAAATTACATAAATTGAGTGTAAAAATGAACTAGAATAATAATAAATCTATCATCATATACAATATTTAATTATTCATCAATTTTTATATAGTCCCCTCAATATAGTCGCCATCGGATAAAATGCACCCGGCAAAATGTTATACTATAATGCTCTCCGCAGAGGCATCAAACCGTCTGAAAACGGAGCCAGTTTCGATTTGGCTTGCCTGACATGCACTTATGTCTCCATTTTTCCAGTCTTCAAAACACTTCTGAAACGTAGATTTTGGTATAGCGTTCAGCACAATCCCCTACTCCCCCCATTTTACTCAAAGTTTTGAATCAGCTCAGCCTGCAGTAATTTATTATCTCGTTTATTATCAATTAACACCGACACAAAAATGTTAAAGTAGACAAATTGAGAACATAAATGCATTAAGTACTTATCGCGGGTACTTATTTACCTAAATATGTGACTGTGAGAAGTGACTTACCAAAATCTCAGGTAGCAGGTTGTCTTGTTAATCCAATACAGTGCATGATTATGTTTAAAACATACCTGTTTTTTCAACTCTTCCGTTCTGTTCTACTATTGCGTTTCTATAGGCTGAGTTCAACTGGATTCAAATATTTGATTTGCCAAGCATAGAAAAACTATACACATTGGTCATATGTACTTTCGATTTCTTATGCCTTTTAATTGTTTCCCAGATGTACACTAAATCCGTAATACCACTCTCTGTCCATGTTAATTCTCCCCCGAATAAAACCAAAAACAGCTTGCTTTTCGTGGCATCCGCAAATCCAATTGTTTTTTAAGTAAATGTTTCTGTTAAATTTTCTTGTCCGTGATTTAGAAACAGAGGCAGAAACATTCTTAGTTTTTAAAATGTTCAAATCTGGTAGTGGGGTTCCCAGTTGTTTTTCCTCGAGGGAAGAATTTTTTTTTTCGAATGCTTACTGATACTATTCATTTCTAATAATAACACAAAACAAAACACACACAAACGACACGACACAGTAAAAAAACACACTATAATACCTGATGATTTCTATATGCAACCGTAACCCAAACTAACGTGCCAACATCTAGTTGGATCGCTTTAATGTAATTCTACCGCATGATCTGGCCATTCTCTCTACCTGCCAAACCTCCGCGGAGGCATGAAACCGTCTGACAATGGAGCCAGTTTCGATTTAGCTCGTCTGCCTGTATAAATACAAAGCGTGCTAGGTCAAATCAAATGCAGGGCAATAGCAGCGTTACGTACTTAAACGTATGTGTGTTTAAATAAACACACATACGCAATTACAAATGTAATTATCAATATTTTTAAAGAAAATTAAGGCTTTTCAATGATTAATTTGTGATGACGTTGCCATAATTTTGCAATGGTAGGGTCATGGCACCTTGGTTCTTCATGAGGATCCGCCACTGCTTTAACTTTTGAAACATCTAACGTCGCAAAGAAGGACCAGCGATTATAACTTCCCTATCAAAAATTATGTAATTAATTGTCATATCTACAAAGTAACTATGAAATTCTCTAAATATTTCTATCCCTAATTTCCGTAATGTGAGGTCAAATAATTAAATTTGTAAACAGGTTATCATATTATAACAACTTCAAATATTATTAATAATATTTGCTAAACAGTTACCTTGTGGACATTGTATACAACACATAGGGAATTGTCCAAATGAGATGAAATTGTGAAATTATTTGTATGTTTACCTTGCTTGTTTTGGAATTAGGGAACGGTAATATTTGCTTCACATTTAACCTGATGAGATAAAATTCAAAAACAATCTATTTCTGTAAATCCTCAGGCGTATTTACTAATTATTGGATAAATTGAAGGGGGAGTCACCAACCCACGGGAAATCCATTTATGTAAATAAAAGCAGTAATAAAATACGTCAAATCGATTTGTTTCTACTGCAACCATAATATTAGTTATATTAGTAATTCAGGTAGTTATTTAATTTTGGATTATTAAGCCCACGTTCTTAAATTTCAATCTACATTAATAAAACTAGCTGGAGTACCCGTACTTCGTACGGTTTTTGTAATGTATATTTTACAGAAAACGCATAAACAGAATACTAAAGTTTATCTAGATTTTATCGATTTAGAGAAAGCGTTTGATAGAGTACCACGCAAGAAACTGTGAGAAACGCTAGAAAATAGAGGAACTGTAGCAAAATAATTAGAATAATACAGAAAGTATATAAAAATAGTCGTAAATCCATAATTTACAACAGCCAACAGTTAGAATATTTTTAGAACGGAGAAGACAGGGTGGAGGGTTAAGTCTAACGCTCTTTATAACGTTTATGGAAGAAATTAGAAAAAAGCGTATAAATGAAACAACAATTTATTTATTTATCTATCTATCTATCTATCTATCTATCTATCTATCTATCTATCTATCTATCTATCTATCTATCTATCTATCTATCTATCTATCTATCTATCTATCTATCTATCTATCTATCTATCTATCTATCTATCTATCTATCTATCTATCTATCTATCTATCTATCTATCTATCTATCTATCTATCTATCTATCTATCTATCTATCTATCTATCTATCTATCTATCTATCTATCTATCTATCTATCTATCTATCTATCTATCTATCTATCTATCTATCTATCTATCTATCTATCTATCTATCTATCTATCTATCTATCTATCTATCTATCTATCTATCTATCTATCTATCTATCTATCTATCTATCTATCTATCTATCTATCTATCTATCTATCTATCTATCTATCTATCTATCTATCTATCTATCTATCTATCTATCTATCTATCTATCTATCTATCTATCTATCTATCTATCTATCTATCTATCTATCTATCTATCTATCTATCTATCTATCTATCTATCTATCTATCTATCTATCTATCTATCTATCTATGTATCTATCTATCTATCTATCTATCTATCTATCTATCTATCTATCTATCTATCTATCTATCTATCTATCTATCTATCTATCTATCTATCTATCTATCTATCTATCTATCTATCTATCTATCTATCTATCTATCTATCTATTTATTTATTTATTTATTTTACATCGGCCTATTTCTGCAACGAGGCTAATCGCCGATGCCAGGGGGCGAGCTCTTACACCTGGATGAGGGGTAAATGATTGTGAAATGAGAGTAATGTAAACATATTATTCTCGCCCGAATAATATCACCGACGGTGAATCGAACTACCAACCGCACAATACAGACTGTCTTCACCAGTCTAAACTGCTGCGATGTAATACGCTCGGCCACTCCGTCGGCTAAATGAAACAACAAAGTTCAAAGTTGGATATAGGAATATGCGAATAACTGAAATATCGGACGGTGTGTTTGCTGACGACGTTGTAACATAATAATAGCAAAAGGACGAAACGACTTACAGGAACATTTAAATGTTTGGAATAGAATATTAGAAGAATACGGTATGATAATGAATAAAAATAAAACAAAAGTTATGGTAATAGAAACAGATGAAATCATAATTATAAAAATAGACGACATTAATATTGAACAGGTTAAGGATTTCAAATATTTAGGAACAGAGATTAGAGAAGATTGAAAACAATAAATGGAGATAAATACGATAATAGAGAAGACAACAAAACTTTACATCGACATAAAGAATACACTTATCAATAGGAATGAAATAACAAGAACCACAAAACTAAACGTATTCAAAGCTATATACGGTCCGTACTGACTTTTAGCTGTGGGACCTGGATGCTCTCAAGAAGAGAAAAGAGTAAAATACAAGCTTTGGAGATGAAGTATTTAAGAAGAGTAAAATGTGTGACTAAAATGGACAAAATTAGAAATACAAATATAAGAAAAGAACTCAATATAGTATCAACAGAACAATTTAAATAAAACAGACAACTGGCCTGGCAAAAACATGAAAAGACTGGACAGGTGAAGCAGATCTGGGAGACCAGAACGTACAGAAAGCAAAGAATAGGAAGACCAAGAAGTGACAGGGACATGGGAAAGAACATGGGGCAGAACAGTAAAAGGGATACTAGAAAGAAGAGGAAAAACGATTATAGAAGCTAAAAGAATGACAAGAAACAAAAAAGACTGGGCGAAATTCGTACATAAACCCGTACTGCCATAATATAGAAAAGAAGAAGAAAAGAAAGAAATACAACCTATCCCATAGTATGGTAGAGGGCTTTTAGATATATATATATATATATAAATGTTTCTTCAATTTTTGTCGAAAAAACTGGACGAACTTTTGTATCAACCCAATATAAATTAGTTATGCAACTTATTAATATTATAATACTGTTTGCAAAATTTCCAGTATAGAACATAACAAGCCAAATGGCTTCTGTTCTCTTACCATGTAACAATAATAATAATGCTACAACAACTATGCAGTCGAGCTTATGCGTCAACCACTGAACCCGTAATATGTTATTGAGATTATAATAATGAGTTAATAGGACAGTTTACTGAAAATTAACTGGTAGTTAATTGGGTCACAGAGGGTAAATAATAAACAGTGATAATACAAATAGTCTTGTTATTGAAAGGAAATAATCCAGGCAAATCATGTTTAAACGTGTTAATTGAATATTGAACAAACAACACCTGCATTTTAAAGGCTACGACAAAAAGACTTGCCAAAACTTGCATCTGATGACCTATATTAGATTTCTGCGCCATTAGAAAAACAGACGACTTGCCTTTTTTAGGGTTTTGTAGATATGACCAAAAAACCCTTATACCGTCATTTTGTCGTCTGTCTGTCTATCTGTTCGGTAAAAATTGTAGCCAAACGGATAAACCTAGAAAGTTGAAATTTGGCATGCTTATACAACTCTTCGACCCGCACATAGGAAAAATACTAAAACATTTAAAAAACATAAACCCCTAAAAATATTAACAAATATGTACTCATCGAAAAAAAAAAATATTCTGAGTAGGGTATCAAATAAAAGCTCTTAGTACGTGGATTAACGATCAGAATTTTATTTTTGCAAAATAAATTATTTTGAAGCGATTTTTGTCAAAATTGTGCAAATAAAAAATTGTCCCACAACCTGTGGCCCAGATGGTTTAAACTAAAAATCTGAAAAAATTCTGAGTAATGTACATTGATGTGAACCGGAATAGCATAACAGGAATTTTTGATCAGATTATGTTTACGGTATTTTTTGTAGTTTTTTGGTTGACCATGTAAAATATTTTATAACTTATGTAACTCATTAACCCAGCATGCTTTCATTATCAGCATGATAGTGTAATGATTAGCGCTCTCGCGTTCTAATTTGCAAACTAGGGTTCGATCCGATCAAGAGTCAATTTTATTTTTTCTGTTTTTTTTTTGAATTTTTATTTTGTTTAAATTATTTTTTTCAAAATTCTAGTTATATTTGGGCAAATGTTGCATTTAATTTTTAAAAGCGTAAATTTTATAACCAGTGGAAATTGTTGAAATTGAATACACGAAATCGCCGGTCGCTATGGCGTAGTGGTCAGCTCATTTGACTACCAACCATGGGGGCTCGGGTTCAAATCCCGGTTATGGCATGGAAATTTTCTCAAACAAAAATTGTCCTGGCTAATTGCCACAGTAGCAAAGGCCATTAAAAATAAAAAAAAAAAAAAAAAAAAAATACACGAAATTAGAGAGCAATTTTCAAAATCTGAATGAACCTTGCTATATTAGAAAAATATTGCACATATTTAGAAACCTAAATAATAGTTATAGTTGAAGGTAATGGGATTCGGACCAGTCAGAAAATAAAAACAAATTTATTAACTTCGCTAACGTTTCGATTTTAATTTAAATCTTCATCAGAGCTTAGTTAATAGTCACGATATAAAATAACAATTTTAAAATTAATACAGAACACATCATATTGTCCGGTATTGAACTCAGAGAGCTAAATAATAGTATTAGGCATCGAATTAAAATTATTTAAAAAAATATTAACATAAAATTTGTTTTGGCATCCCAAATATACATCATTCACTTACTAAATTCTTGCGAAACCCTGAAATGTGTGAAAATTCACACTTCACATCAATTTTTTATATATTGAAGTTGGCTTTTCCTGAACAAAATGATCAAAAGCTTTAATCAATCTGTAAAAGTAACTAGAAATGAAAATCTAGTTCCGCGTCAACCAAAGGAACATAATTTAGTCCTAGAACTGTTCCACTGTTCACACTACTTGTGCCATGCCTTCCCAGGTATAAAAAATAAATTCTTTTATACATAAATTTTGACTATTTTTTGGCAAAGCTGAAAATTTATAACACAGCTGAAATTTTTATAAATTATAAACACTGTTTTCAGCTAATAAAAATTGGGTTATAAAATAACATCTGTAGCAAACATTAAAGTTTGTAACATTGAGAAGGGTTGCCAACGAAGTGAAAAAACCCTAACATTGTTTCCACAATAATAAACTTAAAATACACTTTTTATTTTCTGTTATAAATTTCATATAACGATTTTATTATTATCCACAGGAAAAGCTCTGGGAAAAGCGAATTTTTATATTTTGCATTTGATACTGAATATGCGGTATTGTTATATTGTAAGAGTTGAACTTGTATTTTAATGGTGGTACTGTAGAAAATATTTTTCATTTTGCTACGAGTTTGTGTTTGAGAATTATTAGAAAGGAAACGAGCACAAAGAGAATATAATCCTTACGGTAAAGGATGACATTATAAAAATATTTTATTTTACGTGTGCAATTTTACCAGGAATAAAAAAGAGACTCGCATATTATACAATTGAAACTAGCGAAAATTTAGGTTAAACTGGAATATTATATCTCCCTTTAGAATAAAAGAAAAAGTCAAAAAAATGTATGTGTAAATTTTGTCTTTATGTATTAAATAAACTGAATAGAGGTAAAATAGCTGTCACTGCAATGGATTACATTGGTCAACAAATTTAAACTTTTTTTAGCTGACTTAGATCTGATACTTGTTTTTAACTAATTTTGGGGTGCTGATTTAAAAAATGTTAACAGTTTCTGCCTATCACGTCAAATTTTTGTTCTATCGTATTTTGAGTTTGTGGGACAGCAGAGCGAGAGATAAGCATTGGACTCTGGAAAAATTGGCCGGTGAGAATAGATTTAAATATTGGAGACCCAAACATAATACACAAACCTTTGGTGGAACGAACAAAAATCATTTCCCCCCCTCTTCATATTAAACTGGATCTAATGAAGCAGTTTGTAAAAGCGTTGAACGAAGATGGTGACTGTTTCAAATATATATCTGAAACATTTCTAAGTCTCAGTAATGAGAAGCTAAAAGCTGACATTTTTGACGGACCACAAATTAAAAAATTAGTGAATGATCCACATTTCACTGTACATATGGATGATATGGAGAAGAATGCATGGCAGTCTTTCGTGAAAGTCATCAAAAATTATCTTGGGAATAAAAAAGTCGAAAACTATGTGGAGGTCATTGAAAATTTCATTGAAAATTATCATCATCCGGGGTGCAACATGAGCGTGAAACGTCATTTTGACAAATTTCCTGTCCATCTTAGAGATGTTAGTGATGAACAGGTTGAACGTTTCCATCATGATTTAAAAGAGATGGAGAGATGTTATCAAGGAAGGTGGGATACTCACATGATGGCTGACTACTGTGGGAGTATTAAAAGAGACTTATCGGGAATAGTGCACTCCAGAAGATCTTACAAACGACCATTTAATTCTTAAATTATTTTGTATTTTTATTTCAACACTCCAATGCATTAAAATGTAATTAAAACTGTTCTCATTTTCTTTCTTTCACTATAAATAAAATTTTAAGAATATTTTCTAATTATTTAGTCCTTATTGTTCGTTAAATTTGTACCAATTACATTATCGACGTCTAAAATTAAACGATAGAAGCATTATTTGGCTGAAAATATGTATTTGTTGTAGAGCAAAATCTGATGTGATACGCAAAAACTGATGTGATATTTGAGTTCAGCAGCACCAAATTAGTAAGAAACAAGTCTTAGATGTAAGTCTGTAAGTCAGCAAAAATTGTGTTGATCAGTGTTATAGAAGGAATTGCTACAGGATGTCAAGAAAATAGGGTGAATATAAAATATAGGGTGCAGAACGAAAACAACGTCACTTCCTCAGATGTGCAACGTGTGTGGTTTCGCTGTCGGCTATGGCAACTGCGGAAACCTGGACGGCGGCTACACGTCAAAAGCAACGATTGTGGAGAAGGCGTCTTTTGGATCTCCGACGGCGGCAGGAATGTCAGCGGACCTGGTGACATGGATGATTGTGGGGCCGTAGGCGACTGGATGCACAACGGCACCCGGGGATCTCCAACTTGGTGGAGAGCTATTTGGACTGCTGGCGGTACCTCTTCGTACGGCTCAGCATATGGGAAACAGTCAGCATTTGTGTT
Organism: Liopterus haemorrhoidalis; assembly: GCA_963971575.1. Taxonomy (NCBI): domain Eukaryota; kingdom Metazoa; phylum Arthropoda; class Insecta; order Coleoptera; family Dytiscidae; genus Liopterus; species Liopterus haemorrhoidalis. The sequence goes on from OZ020618.1 coordinate 47,427,881, forward strand.
ACTGCATTCTTGGCTAATAAAAACGTGTTCGTTTTGCCTTCGCCGGGGAATTCGCCTGATTAGAACCCCATAGAAAACCTGGAGTTCACGAAACGGGAGATCGCCAAAGAAATCATCACCACCAAGTGGCAATTGATAGAAACCTTTATCAGAGAATGGCATCACAACTCCAATCTCCGGCAAAACGCAAAAATCTGCATAGAAAGCATGCCCGACGCCTGGAAGCTATAATCGCAGCAAAGGATGGCATTACAAAAAATTAAGATGTTACTTAATTTGTTAAGTTAACACTTTTTATGAAAAAATAAATAGTTATGAACAAGTAATTATGTCGTTTTATATTCTTAATAAAGCACTCTAATGAATAAAAATAACTACGAGACCCAAAGCCACTTATTTGCTAATTAAACTTATTCAAATTTGAAAATAACAGAAAATTTGTACTGTCCCTAATAATTTGGCCACCTACTGTATATCGCACGTATAAAATGACAAATGTAATAAATATGCACAGTAGGTATGTACTGTACTGTACATTACACAAATAGAATAAGGGCCGAGAGTTCCAGTTGCTAATAAACTGTCCAATAAGTTTATTAGCAACATACATTTTTTTCCGAGAGTTCCACCCCGAAATAGTTATTAGGTTGCTAATAAATAGGCTTATTAATAATATAACTTATAGGCAACATGCAGTACTTAATAAAGTGACATATAACCAAAAACAAGTTCGCAAAACGTGTTAATATTTCAATTTCAATTGAAAAACAGTATAATTTTAAAAGAATATACGAATGTGTAGTTTATAAAATTTCTATAATGGTGATTTTCGTGTTTTATATACATTTTAGTTGTGTTTTGACGAAATTGACGATCTTTTGGATGAATTTATAAATTATGGACAACCGTTTTTAGAATATTTTGGGCATTTATTGTAAATGTGATATATAAAGAACAATATATAAATGTATATTTTTAAATAAACATTGTCTTTTATTTTTATATATGTATTTATTTCAATTACGATTACAACACATTACAAACAATACTTTAAGCCTTACTATTTATATAAAACTGATAGAAAATAAGAAGACAGACGCAATTATTGGCAGAATAATAAAGATGTGTGGCTGAAAATTGCTGATAAATTTAATTCATATTGTTGAAGGAATGTAAAATAAAGCAAAATATAGCTGTCTTCTTATTTTCAGTCACTTTTGTATTATAAAATGCTATTTTTATCTATATTATCCTCTTTTTCTGTGATAAAATTTTTTGAACGCCGTTTAATTGTCATTTTAACAGTAACACAATAAATATACGTAATGTCGTTGAATGTAAAGTTAAACTATTTATTGTCAAAATATTTAATGTCAAAATATTCAGTGTCAAAATTTCATCTCAATTTAGCTCTATAAATTTACGTATAGCTCTATCTCTCTTGCACCGTGTTACTATCTTCATAAGAAATACCAATACAAAAACAAAAAATGATGTTGCTAATAAACTATTAGAAGGATTTTGTAACTTGAAAATCACCAATAAATTTATTAGCTTCATAAATATATTATGTGTCTAATAACTATTAGGGAGTTTATTAGGAACTGGAACTCTCGGCCCTAAGTGATACAGCAGTTTGCAGTTAAATGCGTAGCAGACTCGGTAAATAATATCGGACGGAGCTCGCTTAAAGGATTCCACACACCAAAGCGGCCGCGGTGGCGGCCGCGGTGGCGATAATGCAGCGGCCTAACGCAACCTATACAATACAATGAGACCACGCACATACAAGCGTTCCGCTATCTGAGAACGCCACCGACTGCAGCGTTCAGTCTAGCGATCACCAAACACTGGCGGCCAAACTCGACAAGTTGCGTTAGGCCGCGCGATATTCATTGTTTATATACCACAGAGTGAATATATTTAAGAAAATAATGTCGAAAATAGATAATTTAACAGAAAAAAATGATTAAAGGATCATTTAATTTTGTATGACTTAGCACATCCTGATTACAAGAATATTAGGAAAACAAATAAATTGTGGGACGAAATAGGAAAAGTTTTGGAAATTGATAGTAAAGTCTGTTCCAAACGATTAGGCGGAACTAGATTTTGCAATCTAGTTACTTTCATCGTTTAAATAATGCTTTTCAGCCGTTTTGTTTAAGCTTTGTAAATCATACCTTGCAACAAACATTTTTCAGTTAAGGTTAATATCATTTTAAAATGTCATTTTCTTTATATTTTGATTTTTTGTGTCATTCTTAATACAAATATCCCATTTATTTATTTTTTGTCATTAAAATATGTAAGAAAATTAATTTAAGTTTGACATATGTCATTCGTTTCCATGGTTTCATTGTTGGAATTTTAAATTTTGACATTCCAACGTAAAAAATGAAATAACCCAAGCAAGGTCCCTTTTCGTGACAACCTAAAAGAACGAAATTCCCATTTAGTTCCGCCTAACCGTTTGAAACAGACTGTAAGTAGATTATTATTTTTCCTCTACATACAATTAATTATTCTATTGTATTCTCGCAATCAATATTATCATACAACTATATACCGTGATTCACTAACTGATCGCTACCGCTACCGCCACTCCCACCGCGTTAGAGTGAGGAGACCTGATCGCTAGTCGTATCGCTGCCGTGGCCGCTACCGTGGCCGCCACCGCGGCCGCTTTGGTGTGTGGAATCCTTAATGCTCGCTGTTGTACGGATAACTTTATACAGTGCAATATGCAAAGCATTTTATTTCTATTTTCTAAACAAATCAATATCGCAATTCTTATCTTTGTATCTGTATGCACTACACCCATCGTGATTAACGAATCGTCGTTTGAATCTGCTAAGCATCATATTTCTTTACTATATTGTACGATTTCTTTGAAAGCATTTCCTTATCTATTTACAATGCAGAATATCTAAGTATACCTGTTCTAATTATATTCCATTATCTATTTATACTAAAACGAAAATAACGTTTAAATCTGTGTAAACATACCTTGGATTAAAATGGCATAGGAGACCGTGTTAAGATATTCATTATTCTACTGGTTCATTATGAATGCATGGATTCTTACGGGCGCATGCACATGATTTACCTAATACTTGTTTCATTTACCATATTGCTTTTGATGAAGTGCATACACGTTGCATTCTATTTCGTAATATTTGCTTACATTATATACCGCGTCGTTGAAACTGAACTTTGTGACTCAAAATTACGTAAATTGCAGTGGCGGAACTTATACTTTCTGACCTAGGATTAATTATTATTATTATTATTATTAATTACAATGGAACAAAAGCAGAGCTTGTGTGTTCCATAATAGCATAAAGAAAATAACAATTAAAAAAAAAAAAAAATACATTAAAGCTTGACTGGGATGTTTTGGTTCATCAACCATGCTCTCGCGATTTTTCACTCTCTGACTACCATTTATTTAGATCACTTTAAAAGAGCTTAGATGGTAAAAACGTTACTTCCTTGGAAGACTTAAAAAATCACCTGGATCAGTTCTTTAGCCAGAAACCTCAAAACTTCTACGAGCGCTGGATTATGCAGCTACTGAAGTGATGGAGAAAGATCATCGAACAGAACACATACTTTATTGATAAAATGAAACTTTTAGTAAATAAAATATTTCTTCAATTTTTGCCCAAAAAAAAAAAAAAAACAGGACGAACTTTTGCGTCAACCCATAAATGACACATATATCAGTCGAATAAACAAGTTCTGCTACTTATTGAGTATAGTTACAGAAAGTGGGGGAACTGATGCTGATATAAAGGCTAGAATACGTAAGGCAAGATTTGTTTTTAGTTTGCTCAACGATCTCTGGCGTTTGATTATTATCGCTGGAAATTCCAAACTGCGCATTTTCAGTAACGTAAAGTCAATCTTGTACGCATGTGACACCTGGCGAGTCACAGAAACGATGACAAGCAAATTACGAATATTTATTAGTAAATGTTTGCGAATCATTGTAGACATTCACTGGCCAGATAACATCATTAATAAAGACCTTTTCCTCATTTTCCTTTGATCCTTAGTATTCATTGCTCAGGAGTACAGATAAACTAAACAAACTGAAGGACCTCTATCTTATCAATAATCTTCAAAATATCAAGCGCCACCACTGTGTATCGTAATAACATATCCTTTTAGTACACATCTTCTATGAAATCTTAGTTTCCATATTAACGGAATATCTAATTGAAACTAAATATGTTACCAAAAGTAATTTAGGGATTTACTTTGCAAAATAAACTTCATTCATAAATTTTATATAATCCTACCGTGTTTTATATAACTTTTTGATACATAAATAATAATACCTACTACATGTTATATATAGTTGTGTAATACTTCTATTGTTAGTTGAAAAATTGAGCCAAGTTAAGTATTATTTTAATAATGCATTTGACTATAGTGGTAGAAACTATGAGGTTATTGTGCGGTCAATGTTTACTTAAACAGTTTATTCATCATACATGTAATATGTCCTGGTAGATCTTGTCATGTCTGTAACATTGAGGTATTATGTATGTCCAATATGACGTTCTATAGGCATACATATAGATCACCATATTCCAAAAGCTCAGCTGTGATGAACATGTTCTACCACCTTAATGTCGAACCAGAGGTTTCTGAAATGTATAGAGATCAGAAGCTAACACGCTTGTTTGCTTAAGAGTACAACAAAAATACAAATATAAAAGGTGTCCCAAAATCATGCAAGATTAAAATTTAGCACCATTTGTGCGGTAAAGTGTTGCCAACGAGAAAAAATTGATGTGAAGTGTGAATTTTCACACATTGCAGGGTTTCGCAGGTATATAATAAGTGAAGGCATGTCGCTGAGTGTGTAGGACAAATTTTGCTTTGTAGTAACCACGGCAAAATGAACGATCTTTTTAAAATAATTTATCGTCTGTTAATCTCAGAGCTTTAAAAACAAATTTTATGTTAAAATATTTTAATTCGAATACCTAATATCATTATTTAGGTTTCTAAATAAGTGCAGTATTTTTTTTATATAACAAGGTTCATTAAGATTTTGAAAATTGGACCTATGGCTTTCATTGGTTGTCTTAAATCATACGCTCCGCACCTCTGGCTTCGTATAAATGACACAGAATGAAAATATAATTCCAATTGGTTATTAAATTTACGCTCTTGAAAATTAAATTCAAAATGTGCTAAAATATAACTAGAATTTTAACAAATTAATTTAAACATAATAAATATGAAAAAAAAAAAACAATAAATAAAATTGACTCCACAAGCCAGGAACGAACCTGTGTAGTGAATAACGATCCTGTGTGGATGTCCAGCAACTGAGCCACTAGACCACCAAACGCCAAAATTTTGTGGGACAAAATTTTTTTTGCACAATTTTAGCAAAAATCGCCTCAAAATAATTTATTTTGCAAAAATTAAATTTTGATCGTTAATCCACGTACTAAGGGCTTTCATTTGATACCCTACTCAGAATTTAAAAAAAATATTTTTTTTTTCGATGAGCACATATTTGTTTATATTTTTAGGGGGATATGTTTTTTAGATGTTTTAGTATTTTTACTAAAACATATGTGCGGGTCAAAAAGTTGTACAAGCATGCCAATTTTCAACTCTCTAGGTTAAGCCGTTTGGCTACAATTTTTACCGGACAGACAGACAGACAGACAGACAGACAGACAGACAGACAGACAGACAGACAGACAGACAGACAGACAGACAGACAGACAGACAGACAGACAGACAGACAGACAGACAGACAGACAGACAGACAGACAGACAAACAGACGACAAAATGACGGTATAAGGGTTTTTGGTCATACCTACAAAATCCTAAAAAGAAAGACAGCGTGATAGCTGACAAATAAGGGTTATTAAAAATGGAACGCTACACGACGCGTTTTCATTGTTGAGCAATACTTTTAAAATAATGAAGGTTTGCAGCTACAGTTCGCAATTTTTGTACAAAATATGGTCGGAATAGTGATTTAACTTCATCAACTATGAAAAGATTAATTAAAAAATTTAAGGAGACTGGATCAATTAGTGATCTTATACATCATGGCCGTCCTTCAACAAGTCGTTCAACACAAAACATCGAAGTAGTTCGTGAGAGTGTTGTTGAGAGTCCAGGAACATCAGTTCGGCACCATGGTCAAGAATTGGGTATTTCGAGAAGCTCTCTACTGCGTATTCTTAGGAAGGATTTGCATCTATATGCTTATAAAGTTCAATTGACGAAAGTTCAATTGATTGCTTGAAGAATTGAAGCCTATTGACCACACACAGCGAAGAAAGTTCGTTTAATGGATTATGGAACAACAACAAGTGGATGCTTATTTTTCGAACAAAATCATCTTCAGCGATGAGGCTCATTTTCATCTTGATGGCTTCATTAATCGACAAAATTGTCGCATTTGGGGTTCAGAAAATCCACGAGTGATTATTGAGAAACAAATTCATCCACAACGTGTCACTGTTTGGTGCGGATTTTGGGCTGGAGGCATCATCGGACCATTCTTTCTCGAAAATGCGGCTGGTTACGCAATAACATAATTAATGGTGCTTACTATCGCGACATGATAATCCAGTTTTTTTGTGCGTAAATTGCAAAATATGGATGTGGACGACATGTGGTTTCAACAAGATGGTACCACATGCCATACAGCCCGGGAAACAGTTCGATTACTGCATGAATCATTTCCTGATCGTGTAATTTTTTGTTTTGGTGATCAGAATTGGCCGCCCAGATCATGCGACTTAACGCCGTTGGACTTTTTTCTTTGGGGTTTCTTGAAGTCTAAAGTTTATGCCAACAAGTCCACGACCACCCACGCCTTGAAGGAGGGAATTGAGCGCTGTATCGACGAAAATCAGCCTCATTTATGCAGAACGATCATGGAAAATTTCGACAAAAGAGTGCATATGTGCCAGCAAAGCCGTGGAGGCCATTTACCCGATATGCTATTCCATACTAAAAAAATTGTCTAATCTGATTTTAAAAAATATTACGTTGTGTTCTACCTTGAAAACCACTGGTTTAAAATAATGTTTTCTTTTAGAAGCATTATTATTATTATTTAAAAGAATATGATCTATGTTTTCTAGTGGAGGTATTGATTTTCTTTATTTCCCATGTGTATGCTCCTATTTCCTAAAGTGTAGTAAGACATTACATTGGTGTCTGGTGCATTAACTGATCCTGTATCAACACGTGTAACCTATTAAACTTTATATGTCAATTTAATTCAGTAGTCGTAAAATATCTCGTATATTTTATTGGATTCTGTCTCTAAACTTGAAAATGAGTTGATCAGTTTCGAGAACAGCTGGGGCGTGAAATTATACAGAAACATTAATTACAAACTATTGGAATATTTCGATTTTAAACATATTAAATTATACATTTATTTTTAAGCCAGGATGATTTTTATTTTTGAGAAAATTGCATGTCTGAACGGGATTTGAATCCGAGACCTTAGCAACGCAGAGCACATGTGTTGCAGAGCACACCACTACGCTACGCCGGTCGACTACTCCTAATTTTCAATAAAAAATAATTATATTCCGTTTTGTTATAGTTGTCATGAAAACTATAGGTACAAAGTGATTTTTATTTGTCTCTAAGAAGTATATAATTCTTTATTTCCCCTAGGCCTTGCGTTGTTTAGGGCTCTAGCTATTACATTAGAATAGAAATAAAAATAATAATACAATTTATGAATTTCTTTCTTCTTCATTCTTCCTCCGGTGTCCCTCCCTTTCTTCCTGTTATCTTTTCGGCTGCCGTCTCCGGTCTCCTCCCTTCTTGACTCCAGTTCTTCCTCCCCTCTTTCGTCTCTTTTTCGCTTCTCTTCCCTCTCTTCTTTCCTCGTATTTTGTCTCTGACTTCCTTCCTGTTCTCAGTTTTGCCTTACCTCTCCGCATTCCTTCCTTCTTTCCTCGAGTACTCTCGCCCATCTTTCTCCCTTTCCTTCTTCATTCAACAGCTCTTTTATCTCTTCCTCCCATTTTATCATCTTTCCACACCTTTTTGTTAGATGTTCCAAGGATTCTTCCTCCTCCCTACACATTCTGCATAGCCTATCCTCTGTTTTGCCCAATACCTGTTGCTCCGTTCTTCATTTCCACATCTTAATCTGGCAATTCTCCTAACTCTGCCCCCTGCCTTTCCTCTCCTCCCTTTAAAATATTTAGGTATTCCTACCGTCCTTATCTCTCTATACCTTTTCAGATTCCTTGAATTGTCTATTCTTACTGTTCTTTCCTGCTGCTGTAACTCCTTATCTCGCCTCCTCAATTCTTCTACTACGTTTCTCTTTCGCTCAGCTTCCGTTGTGTCCATCCCACATCTCCAATAGTACTCTTTCCTTGTTTTTCCCCATTCCGACAGTTTACTCTTTTGTTTTTCATTCATTCTTTCTTTCCAGCATTCTCTTAATATCTTCCTTCTTTCGTCTTCTGATTTTCTTCTCATACTTCGCCGCCCTCACCCCGGCTCTCAGCATTTCCCGCTTCATTTTCTCCCTCACTATATATCCTGGTCTCGTTCTGTCTAAACCCATAATCCATCTCATGTACAGGAACGCACACAGATTTTTGGCTTGGGGGGGTCCAATTATACATAATTTTTATAAACACAGGGCAAAATATCAATTTCAAGTGAAGAGCAAAAAAAAGGTCCTCCCTTCTAAATTTTAAGGGAAGAGCAAAAAAAAGTCCTCACTTCTAAGTTTTAAGTAAAGAGCAAAAAAAGACCTCGCTTCTACGGGGGGGGGGTTTCGGACCCCTTGGATCCCTCTTGTGTGCGCCCCAGTTCATGTATCCCTTTTGTACCGTTTCTATCCATCTCCCATTCCATCCATCCCCAGATCTCTACTCCGTACATGAGTAGGCTCTTCACTATCACGTCAAATAATTTCATCCTCCACTTAATATCGTCGTTAAACCTCCTCTCTCCTATGCTCCATAGCTTCCCCATAACTATTCTTGCCTTCTTCACTCTTTCCCTAACGTGCTGCTCTGCCCTGTTTTTCCTCGTTAGAACGTATCCGAGGTACTTCATACTTTTAACTTCAATTTCTGTCCCTGCCCATTCCCATCTTATTTTATTTCTCTTTCCTTTCCCTTTTCCAAACACCATCACCTTCTTGTTATCTCTGTTTACCTCCAGTTTACCAAGAAGTAAAAGTGCCATTTTACTTGCTGTTTAGAGGGAGTTAAATGGAGCATTATATGGAGGGTTCAGACTTAAAGTGAACCAAGTCCATATTTGCCAATTTTGTAATTACACTGCCATGATACAGTGCAAATATTATATTTTTCAGTGCAGCAGTTTTCTTAAAATTGACTCACATGGACTTGGTTCACTTTAATTCTGAACCGTCTATATGTAGGTAGTGCAAAAATATAGATACACCACTGTATTCTGCATGTTTCACAAAGATTTAACTTCTTTAAAGTTATTTTTTAACACGAGACTTGGAAAAATGAAGAACGTAGTTTTAGATTCATTAACTATGTAAATTTTTTAACGTCTTTTTTTAATCGTGTCTACAAAAAAATCTCTTTAATTAAAGTTTGTCTTTTTTTGGTTTCTAGAAAGTTTTAACAATGGGGTTAATATAATTTTTCAAGTTTAATACAAGCTACAAGTCACTAAACTAATTAAAAGGTTTCTTGAGAATTTATTATTTTGTTCATCTTGGTAATCACTTTATAAGATCAGATTTATTTGACAATTAATCCGCGAATTCATTAGACTGTGAAATTAAAAGGACAATGAGACCAACATCATGTTCACTTCCAATGACAGCACCACCTAACAGTCTTATAAAGTACTATGCCAATTCTTTGGTCCTCTCCGTTCTCATTTAAGATCTATGCAGCGTTTCCCGTATTTGGTTTGAATTCAGGTCAATTCTTCTGCCATTGCTCCACGGAGTCCTCTTTTTTTTTGCAGAATTGGCATACACTCTCTTACAGCTCTTTACAGTATTTGTTTACTCCTTCTTCATTCCTTGCTCTGAATCTGGCCATTAGTTTCGGATCATGTCTGCTTTTGATTGCGTTTGTCCCACTATATTACTGGAGAAACTCTCCTTATATGGTTTCACACCTGAAAGTTGTTCCCTTTTAGAATCATATCTTTTAAATAGAACTCAATATGTTAAATTTCACAATAAATTACACTATGCAACACTAAAAAATTCACCAATATTTCGAATAGTAATTCGTATTAGGTATACCTAGTAAGCAATAAAAAACAAATTTTTATTTAGATATCACGTCTCAAAACATAGATAAGCAAAATCTTAATTTGTTTATTCTTGATAAAACTTGTTTGAGCCTATTCATAAAAATATATTTTTGCTGTGTACAAAACTCATCAAAATATTTAGATTAGTTATAAATCTACAAAATGCCTACATAATTGTTATGTTTGTGGTCAATTTACTCCTAAAAGTGAAAAAAAAAAACAATTTCTCCATTGCTTGAGAAGTGTTGTATCTTAATACATAATTTGTTCTTGTGTACGCTTGTGCCGGTCTAAAGGTGTGCTCATTTATATTAGAACGTAATACTATGAACACACAGATGTAAATACAGGTGCATGTATATAAATTTAAAGAAATAAAATAAATATATAGATAAATAGATAAAATTAATAACAATAATAATTTTAGATATAAAGTTTACAAAATAGTACAGGCAAAGGTTATGAAGATTTACTTAATATGTTGAGAATTTCTGACTTACTATTTCTGATGTATGTTGATATTGTTAACAATACAATATTTTCTTAAATGATTGTAGATTTTGGAGGTATGATAGAAAAATGCACATGTTAGCTTTTGTTTTTGGTGTTTAAGAGGTACTGCTAATTTATTAGTGACAGCTCGAGTAGAGTAACTGTGGTCGTGTACTTCAATAACAGTGCTTTCTTTTGTAATCTGCTTGGCAATTGCTTCCACATATAATTGGTTTATGGAGAAAATGCCAGTTTCAGTGAAAACCAACTCCGATGGAAATCTCTTTGGTTTAAATGTCATTATTTTAATGATAGTTTTTTGCAATATTTTTAGTCTATTGATATGAACGTTAGATGTTCCACCCCAAGCTAGTATTGCATATTGTAAAATTGACTGTACTAAGCCATAATAAATTGTTTTTAATTTTAATTTTACGTTTCAGTTTTGCTAAATATACTTTGTCTATCTATCTCCCAGTTTCTGGTTGTTACTTCATTGATTAAAGTGTTACTTATTTTCAGTGTTTCCACTTCTTTTGACAAACTTCGTTTTTCTATTGAAAAAACCTTATTTTGAAAAAACTTTTTCCTTTTACTTCCCATTTACTCATTTGTTTTGTATTATTTTCTCCGTATTTATTTATTTATTTTCAATGCTTCTTAAATTTTCTTGTCAGGTTCTTGGGATATTTCTTGCTCATATTTCATAGCCCTTGTGGCGGCTTCTTCCTTTGTTTTTATTTTACCTGTTACTGTTTATTGTTGTGTTCTATATGTTAAAGTAGTTGAACATTTATTGGTGCACAAGAGCATTCTTGTGCAAGATGCTCTTGCATAAGAGCATCTTCCTTTTTCCTGTCACAATATATTAAGAGTAATGCCCATTGGTGTATGAATAATATTCACTTTATAGGAAAATTGCATTTCCTTACAAAGAAAATGCATTTTGAGATTACACGTGCAAAGAATGCACAATTTTATTTACAACCAACCTGTCAAATAATGATTTTCCATCTTCCAGAGTTGGGGATAATAATAAAAGCTCGTGCGAAGCATTGAAAAGAGCGAGGAAAACTGAAAAAAATAGCTGATACAATGTAACACATCAAATATTTTCTTTAATATGATTTAAGAACCAGTTCTCTCTAGAACTCTTTGTCCAAAGAGTTTACTAAAATAAATACAGACTGTTTGTAAAAACGTTCAATGTATTTGATTTATCGAAGTGCTCTTTTCTGTTCTTACATTGGAATTGTTCCTTTGGCTATTTCTTCTAGAATATTGATTATCATTTTCCATAATTGAATCATTTATTTCAGAAAACATCTTCAGTTTATCGTGTTTTCAGAAATTGACTTTAAAAAACTATCCTATTTCGATTAGAAAATTTTTTGATGATAAAACTAAATCATTAATTTAAAAAATGATTTTTTTCTATTTTGCATTCACAAGATACTCATTATGAAACTTCCATACCAATATTTAGAGCCCGAAAATTAATATTTATAACAATATTTAATATTTAAACATATAATATGTTCAATTTTGTAATACGTAAGTAAGGGAAACTTCATTTTTTGTGTTGTATTAGGTCGTCAAGGATGAAATTTGTAGAAAATAAGGCAAAGTTGGTTGATATCGTACAAATATAAGGAATTATTTTATTCATCAAAGTATGCACCCATATTGTTTATACACTTTTGCTATTTAAGCGGCAGGTTATTCTATGTTTTCCTATTAAAAAGTTGTCCAAATTGCGGAAGAAGTGGTAGTCAGTAGGGGCTATGTCTGGTGATTATGGAGGATGATGAAGAAGTTCCAACTCCAATTCCTGTAGTTTTGCCACAGTCATTTGTGCAGTGTGTGGTCTAGCGATATCATGCAATAAGATAATCGATCTGTTGACCAATCTAGGCAGTTTTTCTTTAAGTTTTTGCATCATTTCGTCCAGTTGGTTGCAGTATATTTTTGCTGTGATCGATGAGCCAGTATTTTTGTTTTTTTTTTTTTTTTTTTTTCTTTGGATAAGGTATTTGGATATTAATTTACCCTTACGAAATTTGGAGAACCAATTTGAAATTGTCTGCTGCGTAGTAACACTAGAACCAAATAAACTATTAATGATTCGCGCGGTCTGCGATGCCGTCGTTCCACGTAAGAACTCATAATTCATAATAGTGCGAATATCCGACCGTTCCATTTTCAACAAAATTAATTTTTAATAGAAGTTTTATATATTTTTTAGAGCATACAATGATTTCTTTAAATAGGCGAGATGTGTAACTTTCCAACAAAAAAAAAAAAACAGAACGGTTAAATATTAAGCCAATGTCAAATAATAAGCTGCAAAAGTTGGCAATATTATTAACTACAAATTTCATCCTAGACGACCTAATATATTTATATCACAACTTGGGCACAGTGCAACGGAAACTTTAGCAAAACTTCAGCAGGCCTACGGAGACAGCGTTTTGTCAAGAACCCAGTTTTTTTGGTGGTTTAAGGCATTTTCAGAAAGAAGAGAGTTGATTGAAGATGAATCACGCAGCGGAAGGCCTTCATCTTCAAGAACCGATGAAAATGTCGACAGAATCCGGAATCTTGTGTTCATCAGAATCATACCCTTCATCAGAAAGATGCCTTGAATTTTTGGCATCGATTGAAAATGATACCCATTTTCTGGAAAATATTTGGCCAGTAAAAACATTCCTGTGGCTCCTCAGCCTCCTTATTCGCCTGACTTGAGTCCTTGTGACTTTTTCCTCTTCCCAAGATTGAAAAATAATCTCAAGGGACGTCATTTTGGAAACATTCTCGAAAACATTCAAACCTTCGTAACCTACCAGCTGAAAGCTATTCCAGTATCCGAGTTCCAGCACTGTTATGAGGATTGGAAGAACCGTCTCCAGCGCTGTGTGGCTTCCCAAGGAAGTTATTTTGAGTGAGACAATATTGAATTGGAATTCTACTGGAATAAAAAAAAAAACTTAAAATCAGTCCGGTTACTTAATTTACGCACCTCGTATACCTCTCCCCCTTCCATACGATCATGATGTCCCGTTTGTAATAGAAACGTTTATGGCAGGCCTATTTTAATAGTAATCATAGCTCTGCTACTAACGAAGTTAGCAATGGTGACTTTGAATGTATAACAAATTATGGTATGTGAATATTTTTTTGAAGCAAAAGCAAATATTTTAAAAGCTTTAAAGAATTTGTGTAATCCTTTAATTTATTATTTAAAGTCCACAGTTTACTTTAGTTTTAATGTCTTTTATTTTCATTTATAAACCCTGTATATTATTTTAATATTTAATTTTCCAACAACAGAAACGTTTCATTAAATCCCTTGAGCACATAGTTCTAATTAGATTAATACAATATTGAACCATTATTTTTAATTGTCAACAGTGAACAACATTATTTTTATCCGTTTGTTAAATAATAAAAAATATCATAAATATGACACAGAGAATTATTAAAACAGTACTGCAAAATATAAATCAAGCTATCAGACCAACAATTATGTTGTAAAGAACAAAATATTGTAAAAAAAGTTTAAAAATAAAAACACTCGGTTTATTGTTTCAAAAAATTTATTTGCTGTATTTATAGGTATTTCGACTTACAAAGTCATCTTCAGAATAAATAGATCACATACATAACTGATATATATATACCCACAGGTAGGTACAACAAACAAGATAATAAAGGAAAAACCTAAAGGATTAAAAAGGTGTTAGAAGCGGAGAACTAATGAGTTCAAGTTGTTCATTCATTATATTTTTGTTCTTAGAAACAGCCTTTATAATCTCAAACGCTTCTAACATGTCCAGTTTTAATCCCTTAGGTTGTACATGTAATATTTTTACATTATCAAAATCAAACGTATGCTTATTGTGAATCATGTGTTCTGCAACATTTGAATGTATTTTGTTGAGACGCCATGCGCTCATGTGCTCTTTGATTCTAATATTGAAGTTCCTCTCTGTTTTTCCTATATAAATAAACTCACATTCGTTGCAGCTGATTTCGTATACGCCACTACTTAGCATGAAGTTTTTATTATTAATTTTATTGTTAACTAACATTCTTTTTAAAAGTAGAAGGTAATTTAACGTCCAAATTTTGAATATAGGTAGAAGTGGAAAATAATTTCACTCAGCTTTTTGGACAAGAAGCGTTTATTTTAACAAAACACAACGTTTCGCCAACAACATTGTTGGCTTCTTCAGGTGCTATAACAATAACATCATGATAGAAAACAATATTGTGCATTAATAACAAAATTTACCTATGTTAGTTAAACGTAGTCATAACAGACTGTACATCAATCATCTCCAAGGATGGTGAAATTGCAGAATACATAGATATTATGTGTACTTGAAGGTAACAAAACATAGGAAAAACCAGGAGTAAAATTTAAATCAAATTTACAAATATAGTGATCCAAAAATTAGAAACTATTGTTTGAATTTAACAGTGCAACTGAGACAAATAAACCATATAATTGTCCAACATTAACTTATATAATAAATATAATGAAAACAAGTTTTATCGCTGCATCAATATGACAGGCTGCGACACTACCCCCCCTAACTACTTGGTACGCACAAATCGACAGAGTTGACAGTGTCCCACCCTGTACAACATAACGCAACGATAACCCCCGCAATCATGAAATTTTCACTACTATCAACTAAGTTGAAAGAACCAGAATGATTAATTGAGATCTGGAGCAATCATACAATTCGACGTACCAATCTCTCAAAACAGTGGTACGTACAAAGTAATGAGATAAAGGTACCTCAAACGGTATATCAAGTCCAAACCCCAAAAAAACACTTAAGGATCCATACATCCAATATTTAAGTACAATATGAAATTGCAAAAATAATAAATTTTAAACCGGTACAAACACCGGGAAACCCTAACAGTAACAGTTGGAAACCCAGGAAGATATAGAGTATTGGATCTTAATACATTCCGACGTACTCAATCCCCAAAATCGATGGTACGCACAAGGATCTTGTGGAGAGAGTACCCCAAACTGTATATTGGACCCAAGCGCTCTACTTATCCGGATAAGTAGAGCGCTTGGGTTTTTGCAATTTCATATTGTACTTAAATATTGGATGTATGGATCCTTAAGTGTTTTTTTGGGGTTTGGACTTGATATACCGTTTGAGGTACCTTTATCTCATTACTTTGTACGTACCACTGTTTTGAGAGATTGGTACGTCGAATTGTATGATTGCTCCAGATCTCAATTAATCATTCTGGTTCTTTCAACTTAGTTGATAGTAGTGAAAATTTCATGATTGCGGGGGTTATCGTTGCGTTATGTTGTACAGGGTGGGACACTGTCAACTCTGTCGATTTGTGCGTACCAAGTAGTTAGGGGGGGTAGTGTCGCAGCCTGTCATATTGATGCAGCGATAAAACTTGTTTTCATTATATTTATTATATAAGTTAATGTTGGACAATTATATGGTTTATTTGTCTCAGTTGCACTGTTAAATTCAAACAATAGTTTCTAATTTTTGGATCACTATATTTCTAAATTTGATTTAAATTTTACTCCTGGTTTTTCCTATGTTTTGTTACCTTCAAGTACACATAATATCTATGTATTCTGCAATTTCACCATCCTTGGAGATGATTGATGTACAGTCTGTTATGACTACGTTTAACTAACATAGGTAAATTTTGTTATTAATGCACAATATTGTTTTCTATCATGATGTTATTGTTATAGCACCTGAAGAAGCCAACAATGTTGTTGGCGAAACGTTGTGTTTTGTTAAAATAAACGCTTCTTGTCCAAAAAGCTGAGTGAAATTATTTTCCACTTCTACCTATATTCTTTTTAAAGTAAATTTATTATGAAAAGCTGCCTGAATATTATGTTTTCTTAATTGGTTAGCTATTTTGTAACTACTGTGGCCTATAAAAGGAATTTCACGTTTGATTTTGATAATGTAAAAATATTACATGTACAACCTAAGGGATTAAAACTGGACATGTTAGAAGCGTTTGAGATTAAGAAGGCTGTTTCTAAGAACAAAAATTTAATGAATGAACAACTTGAACTCATTAGTTCTCCGCTTCTAACACCTTTTTAATCCTTTAGGTTTTTCCTTTATTATCTTGCTTGTTGTACCTACCTGTGGGTATGTATTTTTTAAATTTTCATCTTTTTTAATATATTAACATCCTACATGAATCCTAACAATCTATTAATAAAATCTCCCACGTATTTTTCTGTGAACTGTAATAATCTATTCATAAAATTATTGTGTGTAGGTTGCGCTAAACTGATAGAGTTCTCCCCGCTGCGGTCCCGAGACGTGGCACTTCCCCCTGGAGCTGTCTTTGTCATCGCTCACAGCCTGGCTAAACTCAACAAGGCGGCCACCGCTGACTTCAACTGCAGGGTTATTGAATGCAGATTGGCATCACAAGTAAGTACTAAATTTATATTACAACTACAACTTGATTTAACTTGAACTAAGCGGCACGGGCAAGATTAATCTAAATGTAATAATAATAATAATAATAATAATAATAATAATAATAATAATAATAAGTTTATTGACTTAATTACATAGTATATCATGTTTTAGGTCAGTCATACAGGATTATAGTTACAAATAATATCAGAATTGATACATAAGAAATTCCTCTGTGGAGTAAAATGCAATTTCAGCAAAGAATTTTTTTATTGTAGATTTAAAATTGTTGTAATCTAAATTCTTTATATTGCTTGGAAGTTTATTCATAAATTTAATTCCGAAATAGTTCTCACAATTTCTTGATTTACTCAGTCTTAAAAAATTCGGATATATGTTGGAATTATTTCTTGTGTGATAGTTATGAACACTACTGTAAGTGGGAAGATTGCTTATTTGTTTTTTGTGCATATGTAGCAGAGAGTTAAATATATAAAGATGGTAGCGTCATAATATTAAGTATTTTAAATTGGTGTCGACAGTCTGTTCTGTAAGGAGTCGAAGTCAGAACTCTAATGGCTCGCCTTTGTAGAGCGAATATTCTGTCAGCAGCTGGAGAATGTCCCCATGCTAAGAGTGCGTAGGATATGTGTGAGTGAAATAATGCATAATACGCCACCATCAGAACATCCCTGGTTACAGACTGTACTAAGTTTCGGAATAGGAATATAACTGAGCACAGTCTGCTTGATAAGCAGGTTACATGCTGATGCCAAGTTAGGTTGGGATCAACATGCAACCCTAGGAATTTTACGTGGTCCTGGTTAGCAAAATCATTTCTGCGTAGTGTTATTAATATTTGTTGGGTCTTATCTAGGTTTAGTGATAGTTTATTGGTATCAAACCAGTATTTAGCTTTATCTAACGTAGATACACTGCGTGATAGGGCGTTAGTCAGGGAGCGTGATTTGAAAACCAACGTTGTGTCGTCGGCATAGAGTATACTGGTTTGATCCGTATAAGTCGGGAAGTCGTTGATATATATGAGGAACAGTAAGGGACCAAGAATGGAACCCTGTGGGACCCCTATATTAACTGTCAGGAGATCTGATTTATGGTCTTTAGCTAACACTTGCTGTTTCCTTTCCCGTAGGTAGGATTCTACTAGTTTGCCACTGCGATCATCAAAGCCATAATATGCAAGTTTTTTTAATATAATCTGGTGAGATACACAGTCGAAAGCTTTCGTTAGGTCTAAAAAAGTTGACAAACAAAACTCACCAGATTCGATACCGTTTGATATTTCATCAAGAAAAGATAGAATGGCGCAAGTAGTAGACCTGTTGGATCTGAATCCGTACTGTCTGTCGTAGAATAGGCTATTATTTTCAAAATAGGAGAAAATTTGTTTAGACAGGATTTTTTCAAAAATTTTTGAGAAAATTTACGGGTAATAAGGATATGGGCCGATAATTTCCCGGATCATTATTATCACCTTTTTTATGGATAGGGGTAATAGTGGCTATTTTTAGAGCATCAGGGAATTTATTGGAAATACCGCAATTAATGATTTTTGTTAAGGGTCTAATAATGGTGTCCTTTACCGATTTTAGTACCTGGGTATTAATTCCAAGATAATCTTTTGCTTTGCTATTATTAAGACCATCAATTGCATCCCTGACCACTCTGCAGGACACATGGGTAAAGGAAAAGGTTGATTCTAAATTTGGAAAAAGCATTAGATCTATGGGATTGGTATTAGATGGGGTTATCTTATTCAAGATGTCATGAGGTGTATTGGTAAAGAAAATATTCAAGTCATTGGCTGTTAGTGATGATGATGATAGAGGGGAATGATGTTTTGGTCTGTTGGAGTTTATTACTTCCCAGGAAGTTTTCGAAATATCTTTAGAAGTTCTTATAAGGTGAGAGTTGGCTGTCAGTTTAGCTTTGCAAATTTCTTGTAGGACATAATAAACAAATTAGAGAGTATGTATCAATCTGAAGTAATACGAGTTGCAGATAAGGGCCAGAGATATCATACCTAGGTATGAAAATTCCACCACATCTGAAGTTTGAGGAACTATTATGTGTTTAGTTTTATTTTCATTTATTTCTATTCCTACCTTCCTCGATTCCTAGATGACCAGAAGCATTCATCAATACGGTTGCTTCCAATAATATTTATATCGCCGTTATAGGCCAGAAGAAGGTGCGATCTTGTTCTTAGGGATTAACTGATATTAATATTAGTGTTTCTATTGGCACTTTCTAAGATACTGTTAAACAGAATTGGGGCAAGTAATTCTTCTTGTATTCCTTTGGTGGTTTCGGAACAATTCACATGTGCTCTTGTACCATGAGTTCAAAAAGTAATTACATAAGGGAATTACTATGGAAAAATAAAATAATGTCTACTGCAAGCTTTACATAACAATATAAACTTATGACATAAAACAACAATGATGAAAGTTAATTAATTCTAAAGCTTAATATAGTCAATGTGGGATACCCATCGTAAGTTTTTATGAATAACTATACCTAAAAATTTGACAGTTGTTAATTGTGTAAATAACGGCGATCCAGCTGTACATATGAGGGGACTACTAGTTAATGGTGCTTGAGGATTATGAAAATATATAAATTAAGTTTACTTTATTTAAGAGAAGTTTATTATCCTCACACCAATTATTAAAAGTTAAGAAAGAACCATTTGCAGAATTAATAGAGTCATTGAAATTTGATTTATTAACAAGAAGATTTGTATCATCTGCGTATTGACTTTCGTCAGGTGGAAAATGACTATTAAGATCATTTACATACAACAAAAAGAGCAGAGGGCCTAAAATTGGTCCCTGCGGCACTCCAGTATGAGATTTACGAGTGTCAGATTTATAAATTTGATTATTAGAATTTAAGGACACTAACTGAGACCTATTTTGTGTAAAAGACATAATCCAATGATTAGCAATACCCTCGATACTTAATGTATTTAATTTTGACGATAAAATTTCAAGATTGGTGCAGATTCTGGTACGAAGAAGAATGGTATGAAAATTAACTTGTAGATGGGATCGTCGACTTTGCTAGAAATAAGTATTTTTAAGTAGTTTAATGAATATTTTATGAAATTAGGTCCGAACGATAAAGCTTTCTTTGAAAATAATAAGGGCATTACATAGAAAATTAAGTGGGGGTAGGAGCCCATGATTTTATAGTACATAAATTGTACAAACTTGTACTAAATTTTTTCAATAGCGTTTTTCTGGACCTCGTAAATAGGATTCCAAATTACAGAACAGTACTCTAGTTTAGATCATACGGTAGAAGAATAGAGTGTGAAGATTACACTGATGTCACAGAAGGTGCGAGGGTTGCGAATAATAAAACCTAGTATTTTAAGAGAAGATGAGAAAATTTTCTAATCACCGTACTGAAGGGCTCAGTAGATGGAACAAACTGTAGGGGTAGACCAAGATTGGACTACATTGGACAGCCCAGGATCGAGAAGCGTGGAGAGCTACTGCCAACCAATCTTTGGATTGAAATCGCAAAAGAAGAAGAGAAAATTTTCTCTGTGTAAATTAAACGTTAGCATTGATTATTAATTTATTTATTTTTTCATAACATCGACATTATTTAAGACTATGTATTCGTAGATACTCATAACTTCTAGGCCAGCTATTTCTTTAGTATTAATTGCGTTTATGAATTTTGTTTTTCTTATCAATAACCTACAGCTTTCTTGGGGATGAGAAATAAAACCTCTTGATGTCGGAAGTTGATAAATCCTAATCTAAAGTTTTGTCAGCATAGTGCTTAAAATCTAAATAAATTTCATAACCTCATTTTATTTCCTGTAGAAATGATATTGCTTCAAATCCATGTTAAAAACACTTTATTCTTTCTGCATGAAAAATGTTGTATGGTAAAAGAAAAAAGGAAAAACAATATCATCATGAATGACATAAATCTACGGTTGTGAAGAAAACTTTTCTTGATTTCATTTGTTCTTTACTTCCGTTGAATTCCGGAAATGTCATATTCTGTTTGTAGTGCTACTCTACACAACATTACAACAAACGAAACATATACATAACAAAATTGTTTTATTTTTCTTAAAACTTCAAGTGATACTTTCAAGATTTTCATAAAAATTTAAAACCATGTTTTATTTATTGTATAATTCAGCATTCGCATTCAAGTTTGATAAAAAGAAATATATCCTGACTAAATTAATAGATATACTCATAGTCTGTTATTAAAATAGGAGAAGCATTTTAATTTTCCACCCAAAATGAATTTAGAATCATGACACTACCATCACTATATCTGTTTAGTATATGCCCATCAAAACCTAAATTCTTTTGTCTCTTATGAAGAGGTTCACAACTACAACACTCGTAAAAATCAAATATTTAAGCACATACGGTATATTTATTTTTAATTTATTTAACTATAAATATTAATTTAATCTATTAACATCGGATTGTAAAGTGATACAGTTTTGTATGGTAGCAATTTTTTGATATTTTCTTAGATCGTCGGCATATAAAAGGAAATTAGAGAATGGAAAGCAACTATTTATATCATTAATAAAGATATTAAATAAAAGAGGCCCAAGGTGACTCCCTTGTGGTACTCCTGAGGTGATATATTTTATTTGAGATTTGTGACCATTCACAACAACATACTGCGTTCTATCAGTTAAGGCTGCGTATAACCCCCAGTGGTTACTAATTTCTTATACAAAACTAAAAATCTAAAATAAAATTAATATCAATCTATACATCAAATTTTGCACCGAATTTTTATCTATCTAATAAGATATTTTTAATTGTAGAAACATTTATTGTAAAAATATTATCGCTCAATAACTTAAAAATAGACATCAACGATATTGTTCTGTAATTTTTTAAATCTATTTGTGGGTTTCGAATAACTTTTATATTTATATAGTTTTATGTAGAAATGTTCAAATAATACGTCAACATTTTTTTCGTCTTTATTCCTTATAGTTTAGAACCTTTGTCGAAAAATGTCATACTTGATGATAATGAAATGCAACTTGGTATACGTATTCTTTACGAAAATTTAATCATTTTTCTTGTAACACCTATTTTGAAAACCGCGGCAGATTCAAGATGGCGGCAAAAATAGACTACCAAGTATAATAACTATAAGTAGTTTTCACAATAGAGCAAAATAGCTATAAACATATTTGTAGAATGAAGCTTTAGCTACAATTTACCGCATCGTACGCAAATATGCGTCAATTGGTTTACAAGATGGCGTCTATAATGCAATTTGCTTATTTACAATTACATTACAGTTTTTACTACAATTAAAAATATCCTATTAGATAGATAAAAATTCGCTGCAAATTTTGATATATAGATTTTTATTAATTTTATTTCCGATTATTAGTTTTGTATCAGAAACTATTGAGAACTATAGGGTTGTGCGCCGCCTTAAATATGATTGTAGCCACCGCAGCATATTACCACATACTCCAATTTTACTCAGTTTCATCATTAATATTGGAATATAAGAGAAAAGTACCGCAGGTGTTTTATTCTTATTACAAATTTTTCACAATAATTTAAATTATTAATTAGAGCTCTTAACTCATTTTATTGGAGAACACAATTTGAGAACCGCTATTATAGAACATAAAATGTTACAAATAAAAAATATTCTGTTTTTGCTTATTCTCTTAATTTATCTATTTTCTCTTAATACTCCTTCAGACAGATTATCTGTGAAACGTTTCTTATCTACATTCCATCCAGTAATTTCGTAAAATCTGATAAACCAAAAAGATCTTGATTAATTTGATCATTCCATCTTGTAACCTCACCTCAAAGGGTGTAATATAATTTAAATTCATAGTCGAGTTAAGATGAGGATTTACTTGAATCTCACATTTACTTGATATAAGCACAACTAAGCCGATGGATTTGCATAAGCCTAGTTTGAAAAACGACTTTGGATCGATGCTAAACATTCTTTTTATACTCGGGATAGATCGTCTCTGATCCTAAACACTAAAACATTTTATTTTCACATCGATCTCCCGTTTTCGGTTGGGATTATGTAAATGGGAATATAATACAGGTATGTACCAAAACAGCGCAAAACGAAGCCAATTATAATTGAACTTGGTTCATATATCTAATATAACTATAGTTAGAACATAATTAGTCTTTTTTTTAAATATGCTTAAAACATTCATTTCAAGCGGGAAATATATTCTACTGTGTTTAATTAAATATTTTATCTAAGACTATCAAATAATAAATGAATTATGTGTCCAACAAATGTTTTTTTTTTTATTAATACTCTTTATTTATCTAGATCTACAATGTAGATTCTACATACATAATGTAACACATAGTTTTGATAATACAGTGTTTGTCAGGGTTTGTCACGTTGTGGGGTCGGTTCGAAGAACTCCCCTGTCACTTCATTTTATGTTTGTTGATTCGCTACTAGTGTTTAATTGTATTGTTCGCTATCCGCACTATCACTGTCACTGTCTATTATAGTGCCTTGCGGTAATTTTCTCATTAATCTTTTGTGGATTTTTCGCTTGTCCAGTTCATAGTGTGTGGCACCGGAGCACTGTCCAATTCTGTGGAAAAATGTTGTTGACAACTTTTTCATGAATTCTTGTATTGTCATTATACCCAGTTCCTCGTGTAAATGGCTGTTCCTGATAAACCACGGGCTGTTGATGGCGATCCGTAATACTTTCGACTGAAAAGCTTGTAATTTTACCATCCCTTTTTTGTTGTCACAGGGTAAATATTCTCTCCTCCAAAAGGCATGCTGTATGAAATCGGAGACCAAAAATGTCATGAGCTCCCGGTCTATAATACAAAATCATGTTATTTAAGAGTAAATCACGGTGTATCGCAAGGAAGTGTACTTGGGCCACTTCTATATATTTTCTATGTAAATGACATTGCAGGGGATACTCTGAGCTCAGAATTTGTAGCCTTCGCTGACGACACCACGATAATGGGCTCTGATTCTGATAGTCAAAATATTGTTCAAAAGATTAACAACGATCTTAAAATTTTGTACAATTGGCTTGTGTCAAATGATCTAATTATTAATTAAAGTAAATGTAACTTTATTACATTTACTAAACGTAAAAAAAGAACGAAAGATAAATAAATAGATTCAACAAGTCCAGTCTAACAAAATACTTTTAAATTTGTTATAACTTTCTTTTGACAAAAGGGCAAGCAATATTAAATCAGAGAAAAGCACAAAAATTTTGTGTTTAAGTGGAAATGCCATTTTCCCTATGACCGGAAAGCGTGCAGGGGTTTAGTACCATCCCTTTTTTGTTGTCACAAGGTAAATATTCTCTCCTCCAAAAGGCATGCTGTATGAAATCGGAGACCAAAAATGTCATGAGCTCCCGGTCTATAAGATAAGTCGGTCGTGGGTGTGCAACTTTTTGATATATTTTTAAACCATACCTTGTAACAACTACGAGAAAATGCATGTGTAACAAAATTTTTGACAAATGCATAAAATGTGACGTTACTTCAAGTAACTTAGTTATGTTAACCGCTCTTGGCACTCACTATGTAACACTCTAAAAAGATTCTGATGGAGATATAGTAGCTTGTTCTCGGGTTTTGCTTTATAAAAAGTCAATCGCTACATATTGATCTTAAAGAACAAGCTTTCAAAACTTTTATATGGTAAACAAAACATGGAAAAGTTTGCTATTCGAACTATGAACATTAATGCAAACAAACTCGAGCACCAATGCACTTCAATAGCAGTGTATTGAAAGTTTAGTTGAATAACGCGCTTAAATAAACATCCCTCGCAAGGAAGTGTGTTTTATGGCAGTTTACATTTGATGAATTTAAATCATAACTACTAATTGGACAAAAAAAAATAAATAATTAAATACATAATTGGGTATTTTTAACAGTCTCTTAAGCCGCACTCAGAGCTCTTAAATCAATAAACTGTGTGTTGTCACTATGTGCGTATGTTTTTATACATTGTTTTAATGTTCTACGTAGCGTTTACAGCTGTTAGAAATTAGTAAGTAACGAATAGCCCGACATCTGTGTGTATTTAAACCAACTACGATGACTTCTTAAAATCTTTATTATTTATTATCGTTTTTATAATTGTTGTCCTAGATTTTAACTAACTAAACCTAACCTAATTACGTAAATTGATCATATTTACCGTCATTCTTTGTAATTTTGAGCAAGATCTGTTAATGATGACATTTTGTTAGGTTATGTAAAGGCATGCAATATCTACGATGTCCCCGATAGACTGCGATAGTCAATGTGTTTTTATGTCTGTCTCATTAAAACAATTCACTACCTATAAGTTTAGAAAATGATCCACAATCGACAAGGAACAACGTATTAAATTTAGAGGTCTGAACGGTTGCACGTCTTACCATATGACAAGCTTGTAAATGACTATTAACAGAGTACAAGACATAATCTATAGTCTATTGATTTAAGAGCTCTGAATGCGACTTTAAAGTTGGTAAATAGGTGCCATATGTGATAGCAAACTTCCAGTAGAAGATGCGACAAGGAGAATAAAAAGCTGGGGGTCTATCCTGTAAGCTTTTCGACAATCGTTTCTTTGGTATCCTGTTGAAAGTTCCGATTTTCAACACCTGGTGTTGGTATTCTGTTGTCACTGTGTACTGTCAACCTCATTGATAGTGCACTTTTAAGAGTGTTGTGTCGCTCTTGAGAGGAGACCTAGGAACGAGTCCTCTTTGAAAAATGATATTGTTTTTTGACATTTGTATTTGTTGTTTAGAATACTTTTGAATATATTTGTGGGTTAGTATGATTTAAAATGTGTTTTTTATATGGAAATATACATACATTGGAAAAGTCTAGGGATATAAAAAAATATATTAAAATAAATAGCGTATGGTTTCTTTTGTACGTTTATTGTATTCTATCAATTAAAATACTCAATATAAAATAGTTTACAACAAAATAAGCCAAATGTTATTTATAAAAATAATCAAAATTTGAAGAAAACAAAAATTAATTTACAGATTTATGTACAGAGTGATTATTTAATGGCGAGACGTCGTCACCGAATTTTACGTGCCTCCTAGCAGAATACTATGACTATAATAACCTTGAAGAAAATTTGATTATGAATAAAAAAAGATTATGCGAATGCGCGCATAATCGCCTGCTACGATGTGTATGAAACGGCAAATTATTAAAACTTCCAGTGACGTCGTCTCGCCATTAAATAATCACTCCGTAGATAATTGTTAAAAATCAGCTGTGGCCACCACAGGACCGACCGCCATCGTAAAGTACTTATATAAAATACATAGCAGCAGAGTAGAAATAACTTGGCCTTATATTTTCTAACAGAGATATTATTTATCATGACCATGGAAACGTTACTTATAAGTATGAAAAAATTGAGATTGAGAAAAATTTTACAAAAATTATTCGAAATTTTTCGTTGTATCAAAAAACGTCTCAAATAAAAGTTATTAATTGTTTCTTTTATAGCAACTTTTGTTCAATAAATTTTTTCGAAGTATTTTTCTGTTGTGAAATATTCATAAAAATCTTAAAATCGACAGGAGTAAACTCCCATTTTTAGTCAACCGATTTTTACCAAAAGTTGATCAACTTGTGTCATTGATGGCAGAAGTTTAAATATGAAGTTTCATAAAAATCCTTTCAGCCGAATTTGCTCTGCACGTGTACACAGACGGACAGACGGACAGACAGACAGACGGACAGACAGACGGACAGACAGACAGACAGACAGACGGACAGACAGACCGACAGACATCATGCTAAAAATAGTGAAAACGTTGTGTAGGGACCTCAATTCGTGGAGATCCATCGAAATCTCGAAATGTCAAAATCGGTATGATCACAATACCTCCCTTATATATGTTGACGGTCGGTAAAAAGGAAAAAAATAAAATAAACAAATGCTAATAGAGAATATGACCTCCACACATCTGCGATTCTTGGACAAAATAACATTATCGATGTCTTCTTGAGGTAATTGTGTCCGTTCTGATCTTAGAAGCTCTCTGAATCTAAAATTATCGTGGATGTGATCCATATGTGGAGTAATTCTTCTCTTAAGCATATCCCACACATGTTCAATCGGATTTAGATCCAGTGACTGTGCTGGCCATGGTATCGCATCAATTCCTTCGTTATCCAGCCAGTTCGTTACAATTCGTGCAACATGTGGCCGAGCATTATCCTGGGCAAGATGAAACTGGTCACCAACAGCACCACGAAATGGACGCACAATAGGTTCAAGAATATTATCCAAATATTGAGAAAGTTTTTTAAATATAGGTGAACATGTATGAATTCTGTTAGAAGCTGAGGATCCAATCTTAAGCTGCTTCTCTGTTACCACATAAATGGCTTAATTCAACCTTATTTATCAACCTTCTCATCTTATTTCTTTTCCACCCAGTTTGTTCAATTTTATTTATATTTTTCATCTTTACAATATGTATATAATGACCCCACTTGTTATCGGTCAAAACATTTTCATCTAAGTATAAAAAATTTCTTGACAAATATAAATAGCCATCATTTCAAATCTCCATATAAAAATTCTTATCCGTTTGAAAATTTTCCTACAATAGAAGTTTACGGAGTTGTTGATTCATGTTGTTTGAATTCAAAAATTTATAGGCTGCGTGGCAGTTGGCAAATGGGGAATACATGCCAGACATCCACGTTCATGTCCCCCAAGACTTACCACTTCACAACTTACGAAAAATCCTTCAACATTTTAACTTTCTAACAAGTACTTTAAATGTCTGAAATCTTGGGAAAATACAAACAAAATTATACAGTGGAATATGGGTGTATTATATATTTATATTGAACAGCAGAATATCTGTTCTCCATATGGGACAAGTTCCCTTAAGTAGATTATAAAATAAACTAGTAGCCCATTGGCCTCTAGCTGATCGGTGATAATTTTTTTGCAGACACAGAAACCGCGACGCCTTTATGAAAGTTACAAAAAGATCAAAGTTTTTTGTACTAAAACTGAAATATATAATGGAATTAATTATTTGGTAATTAGAATTTTTATAATATATCAACTCAAATTACAATCTAAATGCAACTAAATCCAAAATCATGTTGTTTCGAAAGGGAGGTGGAAGGGAGAAAGAAGAAAAATGGACATGGGGAGAAGAGAAAATAGAAAAAGTAAAGGAATATAAATACCTAGGGTACCAATTTAGAAGCAACGGAGGAACAGAGGCACATACGAGACTATTAAATAAGAAGGCCATGCTAGCCCTGCCGCAAGTATGCAGTATTGGGGAACGGAAATTCAAAGGGGATTATAGAACTCGTATGCTCATGTACGAGGCGTTGATAAAAATATAATAATGTATGGAGCAGAAGTATGGGGATGGGCAGAACGAGAACATATAGAAAAAGTACAAATAAAATACTTAAAATGGATGTTGGGAGTAGACACGAACACACCAACATACATTATACTGGAGAGACGAAAATGAAGAAAATAAAAATAGAAGCAGTCAAAAAAGCCATAAAATATGAAAAAAATATAATTAAACACCCGGAAAAAGAAATTCTTTATGAATGCTGGAGGGAAATGGAAAAACGGAATCAACAAGGAAACCCACTATCAAGTTGGGAAAAGGAAAGGAAGGAAATGTACGAATATTGTGGCTACTCAACAACAGCGGTAAGACTAAAAAGAATGAATGGAGAAGAATTGGGGCACGAAGTAACAGAGCGAATGATCGACATAGAACAAACGGAGAGAGATACAAAAATAGGAGAATCAAAATATGAAAAGACCTGGACGGTGAGAAAACCACAGTATTTGACAGAAAAATGCAGTAGAGAGAAGAAAAAAGTGATAGCGAGATTTAGATGTGGAAATGAGGGGAGGGACAATAATTTTTGGATGAAAGAGGAAGAAAGAACATGTAGAATGTGCAGCGAAGGTAAGGAGACAATAGAACATTAGTTGGAAGAATGTGAAGATATATGACACAGAACGGAAACGAGAAAGGAAATTTTGGATGAAACAGGAACGGGGTATGAATGGATGAAAGAAGTGAAAAACAGAAGGGAGGAAATTAAGGAAAGGAGTCAACGAAGACATTAACTAAAGGAGAAGGAGAGTAGATTTTAAGCCGAAAGGCAAAAATTATAATTATTATTAAGTGTAAGTTAATTACTGTAAGATAAATGTAGTTCATAATATTTAATAATAAAAATATCTATCTATCTAATTAAAATTAGAATTACAATAATTTTTATTGAAATTTAATGTGTTCTATGTTATATTTTAAAATACTACCACCTCCCCGATTCAGAAACACAAACATAGCCTATGTTACTCTGGAAGCTCTAGGTTATACACCACTCAAAGAATTTTCAAATCGGCTCATTAATTTGCTTACGCTGCACAACAGGGGGTTGCGCTCTCTCAGTTGAGAAACACTGATATGGCCTATATCATTCAGGATGATCTAAGATGTCCACTACTGAAAGCATTTTGTAAATAGTTTGCTTTCGATGCACACCAGTTAGCTTTAATCCGCAGAAAAAAGGTGTTTAACCCTCTAGTGCCCAATATCGCCTCGAGGCGGATCATATATAAATCCATGTTAAAATACAATACGTGCAAATTTCATCAAAATTCCCGTGGCCACCTACAAACGTCTGTACAATGAAACACTTACAAACGCCGATAGATCAAAATACACGTGTTATGCTAAAAACAATCAGTTGAGTGCAAGAGTTGACAAATTACGGATGTTCACCTTAGATATATATAAAAAAAAAAAAACAAAGTATAGAACTAGCGGCGTTGTAATTCTTGAATAATAAATATGTCAGAAAAATAAAAGAATTATTGTTCTTATTTTGCCAACATAAATTTTTTGGGATATATAAACTCTTTTGGTACTACCTGCCCAGATCTAACTCAGGGCGAGCTTACCGTTTGTAGGCATGAAGAAAGCATAAAATCAGCTCAGATGTAGTTTTAAAAGCCTATTTCTTCCTCTTTCAGTCCCACCTAACCTATTGGTTAATAATCTGGGGACATTCACCTGTAGCAAATAGAATTTTTGCATTACAACGAAAAGTTGTAGGAATAATTGCCGGTGCTCCTTTCAGAGTGGATTGTCGAGATCTTTTTGTGAAACTCAAAATAATGACTTTGCCTTCATTATTTATTTATCATTGTTTATTGTTTATATGTAAAAATGTAACCAATTACAATACATTTGGTGAGACATATGATCACAACACTCGCAATAAAAATAATATCCGCTCTAAATTTTTGCGTCTAAATAAATCCAGAAATTGCTCAAATTATTTTGCTATTAAATTATATAATCTCTTGCCTGAGGGTATCTGTACATTACCACTAGACAAATCCAAATTTAAACTTAAGAACGTATTTACAAATAATCCAATCTATGTCATTGATGAGTTTGAAAATGTCAGTTTTGATTAAATTTTGTAAACGTTGTATTATAGATATTATATTTGACTAATATATACTTTTTGTAATTGGTCAATAAATATTATTATTATTATTATAGTTCTTAAGGTTATAAGTTACACTTAAGGTTAAATCTGAAAACAAATTAAGCATAGGAACCCTTCATTAGCCTAGTATATTTTTTTGGCAAAAAGAGAAAATTCATAAGTGTAAAAGTTCAATCTTAGTTTGGTTAAAATTTGAGTGTTCAAATTTTCATTTAAAGAAGTATAAAGTACACAATTTTTAACCAGATCAGTGTAAATCTTCATTTATTCAGACAGTGTTATTTTTATGAAATATGAGTTTTTCAGTGTTAAAATCAACACTACTTTAACACTATTTATTTTCTAAGACTATAATTTAACCAGTATGTAACATTTAACCAACCAGAAGTGTGTTGCTTTTTTAGTGGTGGTAGAGTATGTAAGCGTAAACTTTACACTAAATTTAACCAAAAAAGAAGTGTAAATAATTAACACGAAAAGCGAGGGACTTCATGGTACACTTAAATTTAATTTTTTAGTATACCATGAAGTCCCTTTAATATTTTCAGATTGTAGAGGGTTAAGTATAAGTACAATTACCTTAACAATGTATTTAAGTACATGAACATAAATACATACTCAGCTCTGGCCACTAGACAGACATCGTATCAATACTCACGTAAATCTGTCCACTCCCTGATAGTAAATTTTATCGAAATTTAATGTAAATAAATCGTCTTACAAATATATATTAATATTAACCAGCTTTTCTCAAATTAGTAGTAATCAATGTGTGTTCTTAAATCCATACTCTAATGAATTATCTATATTTAGCAAAATCCAAGATTGTGAAGGCTATCCCTAAACAATACAATTATATGTATTATATTTGCGTTAATAATCGTTCCCGAAATACTGTCAATTGTATAAATTTCAATACAGGAGTAACTTAATTAAATAAGAGAGTGGAAGGAAGGATAGGGAGGGTGAAATCTTTCTTGAATGTTATGGACGTTGTCTGTTTCCGACATTTCGATGTTCCTATAAAAGATCAACCAAGTAGAATAATTGAGTAAGACTGTAATGAACTGCTAAACAAGGATTTCTCAAAGTTTGGACTATGGACCTTAAAGGTACACATATCTGCTTTTGCAGCGCAGTACATTCAAATACAAGATAACTCTAGTACTGCATTCTGTGAATACCACTCCAACCCGATAAGTAGATATTGAGATTGTTATATATATATATATATATTACCACATTAAAATGTGTGGATCGGACTGTGGAAATACATTAATTTATGAATTTGACAATAATATTGGGTAAGCTATCTTTGTTAAGAACACTTCCTTTTGTTGCTAATTATGACTGTATTAAAGAATATTGTTTGACCATTTTGTTTTAATTTAAATGTTTTTCAGTTTACGTGTTTAGCACTTATATTATTAACCGTACGTAATACAAAAATGGTGTTCGCGCCATCTTGGTTTTGTTTTTCTTATTTTGGTTTCATTGTTAGTTTTCTAGTTATTTCATTTTACTTCTACATTTTTTCATCACAAATATTCTTTAATACAAGACTAATAATTTCAATTTTGTTATATTTCAATGTGTATCCTTATTTTTAGACTGAGGATGATTGGATTACCAATCGAAACGTCTCGATAAAAATTGTTTTAATAAATATATGACGAGTATGACATAAGAATTTTATTTAATACCCATATTAATTTCGTCAAGAACTTTCCTTCGTATATATATATAAAATATATAAATATATTGGGATATGCACTCTATGGACTGATGTTAAATAAAGTTTAAGACAACATTTATTCCAAATATCCGATATTCCGGCTTTATTTTAAGCCTTCATTCAGGGCCTATAATTTACAAAATACTTTACATTAGTGAATTGTTTATATAAATTAACAATGTGAAAATTAAATTTGATTTATAAAAATTATTTGTTACTTACAAAATATTTAAGTGTCAAACAAAGGTGGTTGTACATCAATGTTTTAATTATAAATAATCAAAACTGATAGTTATTTCCATTGGTAAAAATATAGATGTTTAATGTGAAACAACAATTAATTTTTTAACATAGTTGTGAGAATAACGCATGTGGTCAACATGAACCTAATGTTGAAACTAAGAGGTTAACCGGAAAGAATGTGATTTTGAACAAGAAGAGAATATTTGAAATAAATGTTGTCTTAAACTTTATTTAACATCAGTCCATAGAGTGCATATCCCAATATATTTATATATTTTAAATTTCAACAAGTCACTCGTAACTTCCACCAAACATATATATATATATATATATATATATATATATCAGTGGATGATCTTGACGAGTCGGTATAATAATAGTGTTTATTTTTAAATCGTCATGTAGGTGAAATAAATAAATTACATCATGGGACGTTTCGCATTTATTGCAGTAAATGCATCTTCAGCCTGTAATTACATGATGTTTTAGAGATCGGCACAATACATATATAATATAATAAATTAGTATAATAAAATAAACTAGAACCAGAAATGAATGTCCACTATGGAATAACCCAGTAATGAAAGTAAAAAACAAGAAAAGAATTAATTGAGAATAAACACAAAAATAGTATAAAATGAAATACAATATACAGATATAATAAAAACGAATGTGTATTAAATGAGAAACCAGAAACAAACCTGTGATATGCAGTTATATATTCTTCGATTGTTATATGTATATAACAATCTCAAGAGCGGAAAATGAGCAGAAATTTTTATTATACTTCTATTTAAATTATATTAAATGTAAAATATGCTTTTCGAATATAATATGGCATAGAACCTAAAAAACTGCCTTTAGCATCTTCCAAAGTTGTAGCTTGTTATAAAACTAACTTATGGGAATATTAAACTTTATAAAAAATATTATCTTAGACACATAGCATCCTGTGTTGGCCGCCATCACTTACTGGATACCACGAAAGCCTGAAGGGTGTGAAAATTCACACTTCAAACCAATTTTTATAGCAGCAAATAACAAAATACAGTTTTTGAAAATAAATTAATTGGTCCCATCCAAATTCAATGCAGAAAAACCAAGGTAAAAGGGATGATATATCGAGGATTCAGTATATTTAACAGAAAGTGTTTCTGTGAATAAGGACTGTGACCTATTTGACTGTCCAATCGTTCCTCCAGCGACTAGCTTTTATACAGCCGAGAATGGTCGTGCGGTTAAAACAAAATAAACAAAATAATAAATAATGTTGTGGTAAAATTTTGATGGCGCCAACTGGTCTAAAAAAAATTACTAATAAGGACCGACCAGTAATTCCTTTTTACCGGCTGGAAAGATATACAATATAATTCTTATTGACGGTCACCAGACTATCTTATTAAATGACTACTATAGTTGATAAATAAATATAAATATATATTATTAATTAAATACAATTTTATGATATATACAAAAAAAAAATACGAATCTTAAATAAAAAAAAAAAAATAGATACTATTAAAACGGTAATACTTCTAAAATTACGACAATGGAATTCCAAACCTGCATTTTAGAATAATTTTGAGTATAGATGACCAAACTAACTAATAA
Organism: Liopterus haemorrhoidalis; assembly: GCA_963971575.1. NCBI lineage: Eukaryota > Metazoa > Arthropoda > Insecta > Coleoptera > Dytiscidae > Liopterus > Liopterus haemorrhoidalis. The sequence goes on from OZ020618.1 coordinate 47,462,279, forward strand.
TTTTAACAATAAACGAAAAATGAACAATTTAGAATAAATATTAAAACAATAAATAAATTTATATCACAATATATAAGCTTATCTGTGACCAGCAGCTAGACGGTAGATCAAGATGAGGCTTCCTTGAATTTGTAGGCCCCTCCCTCAGCTCGGGTGCTCCTAATCTCCGCCGAACACCGATTTGATCGACTACTTCACGGTGTTATACAACAAGGTCTAAAAGAGTGCCTAAGATGGTATGCGGCTCTGAGAGTTTGAAATTTCGAATAATGATTTAGATCCGAATTTATTCGTATAGACGCCGAATATCTTCAGCAATATTCAAATCCCTTTTTTAAAAGGTCGACAAATATACAAATATTTCACAATAACTTTCGTTATAATTGTCGATAAAGAATATTTTTGCTTCTTTCATAAACCAAAATTTCTAGAATGAAACAAAATGTCTCACAGCTCTCTTATTTTTTTTATTTGTATATTTTGCCTTTTTTCTAGGTAACTGAGTCGCAAGTAAACAAGTCATAGCCAACGCGTTATATTTCACAATTAGACCAACCGAATTATTGTTCTGACGACTGGTTACCTAACCTTTATAAAAATAAATAAATATAAAATTTTTGCCCATAACAGGACGACTGCTACCCTGACCTATAGTCCAAGAGAAAAGATAAAATCCAAACTTTACTATGACTGTTCCAATTTTTACCCAAAGCTTATGTTCTGACATAGCAGTATAGTATTATTTCCGCACTTTAGTTGAACATAGCTTTCGTCATTTTATAGGCAATATGCTTTATAAAACAATATATTCATATGACTGTCAAAGTATCTTGACATATATCCTAGCAATATATTACAGAAAAAATGTTGCCACATCAAAAGATAAAATATTTACAATTTTATGTTTTGACCTACGCTCTCGCATATTCTAGAGCGTTATCCTCATGTAAGCCAATATATTATATCCGAGCATCATATTCCAACGTAATTGATACAAGCTTGTTGCGACGACACATTTTTGACAAAAAATGTACGTTTTATCTCTGACAAAATTTACAATGAGCCTAGTATCGTTTTTGAAGCTTAATCAGAATTTACAGAGACGTTGTTTCAAATCATTACTCATTTTAATTGAGGAATATAAAACTGATATTTCATATTAATTATCAGGATGAAACGTAAGAAATAAAATCAAAATAAGCCAAAAAAATGGCATATGTTCTAAATTAACTAAGTACAGTTTAACAAATATGACATCAGGGCCATGCATAAATCACATTAATCAATCGGATAGTTTTTAGACATCTACCATACGAGGCGTGTAAATTAAGTAACCGGACAGATTTTTTATTTTTTTTTTTTATTCGAATAGAATTACAATTCAATATTGTATCCCTCAAAATAACTTCCTTGGGAAGCCGCACAGCGCTGGAGGCGGTTCTTCCAATCCTCATAGCAGTGCTGGAACTCGGATACTGGAATGGCTTTCAGCTGGTCGGTTACGGACGCTTGTATGTTTTTGAGTGTCCCAAAATGACGTCCCTTGAGGTGATTTTTCAATCTTGGGAAGAGGAAAAAGTGACAATGACTCAAGTCAGTCGAATAAAGAGACTGAGGAGCCAAAGGAATGTTTTTATTGGCCAAAACTAGTTTATTGAAATTGCTGTGTGTCAATTAATTGGGCAAAATCAGATGAACGGTAGTTGTGATTCAAATTTAACTTTTTCCCGATCATTTTGACTATCAACCGACGATTGAACGCACAAGATCCCGGATTCTGACATTTTCATCGGTTCTTGAAGATGAAAGCCTTTCGCTGCGTGATAAATCTTCAATCAACTCTCTTCCTTCTGAACATGCCTTAAAACACCAAACTGGGTCTTTGACAAAACATTGTCTCCGTTGAAAAGTTTTGCAAAAGTTTCCGTTACAATGTGCCCAAATCTGAAGCAAAACCTGATAGCACACCGTTGCTCGAAATAAATGTCACTCATTTTCACAAAATTACACACCATGGTTTGTACAATATTTAAAAAAATGTAAGAAATTAACAGAATAACTTAATATATAGGTATGTGATATATATACACATATATATCTATATCTATATATATATATATATATATATATATATATATATATATATATATATATATATATATATATATATATGTCGGAAGGGGTTAGAAAGTAAGCATTTAGTAGAAAAAATTAAGCCTTTATAGTCGGATGTCGAGTTGGTCGATCCATACAAATGCAGCAGGAGTTACGAAAATGAGTTCCTCTAGTTCGCCCTTAAAGACACGCAAAGTTTCACGGCATTTTCGCATAATGTGTTCGGCGGTTTGCATAGTTACTCCGCAATCATACTCCGTTGTCGTAGAGAGGCCAAATTTTTTAAGTTAAGTGGTTGGTAACTTGGCCTATTCTCAGACGATTTAATATGCAACAAGTTTTCAATGGTAGGTCTAAACATGGCAATACTGTTTCTAGAATTTTTACACACTTGCCTCCTTGAGGAATATTTTCTTGCCAGATCTTCGTCCATGCTGCTATGGGATTAAAATCTAACTTATTTTTCCTGTGATCTAGCCAGACTGGGTGGTGTAATTTGATACGACAAGCTCCTTCAAGATTTTGGAGAATGGATAATTATTGAATACTCGTTCGGTCATGAATATTTGTCCACATTCGAGATGTAGTTGTTCGTCATCTAATCTCTGGTGGGTGAATGTTGCAAAGAACTTGTATCCAAGATTTTGGAGTAGATTTTAATTTATCGGATATTATTCGCATTATCTCGTTGAGTTGTGTATTAATTATTATGATTCTTAAGTCACATTGATGGATGTATACTAGAGCTGGGTGCGGGAAGCAAGCTCGGAGTGTTCCAAATCACTTCGTTTAATTCCAGAGCGCCCGAGGAAACGCGTTTAGGCCTTTCCTCGAACGCTCTGCAGTTAAACATAGTGACTCGGAGTACTCAGAGCTTGCTTCCCGAATCCAACTTAGAGCAGTAGTGGTGCTTGACCTCCGCGGAGAAATGTAGTCCTGTTACAAATTACAATATCACGTAAAAAATGTCCCCCACCATGTGTTTATATATTTTTTGATATTCTTTCATATTTACAAGATATTTAGGGTAGAATGTTTTTAAATGAACACACGGTATATGAAATTTTCAGTTTTTAATAGTTAATCAAAGTTTCGTTTGTTGTTAAAATGTAGTAATTTGCATACTGTTACATTTGAGTTTAAAACTAATTATGTACATTAAACTTGTAATTAAATCAAGTTTGTATGCACCAATCAATCTGTCTTTGAGCAACTGATAAATCTGTGTATCATAGAATAATTTACTCGTACGATAACAGGATATTGTAACATAGTGCTTGCAATTAGCTGCAACCGCTTACAATAAATTGACTGTAGCATACGCAGCGAAACTCTGCCTTTTAGGTTTATTACCGACTGTCATATAGAGAGAGGAAAGTAATGTAATCATACCTATTTTGAGGTTTCAAGATTTTTACAGATAAGCACGAATTAACTTTAATGAACTGTTTTAAGAGTTATATGAATCTGTGGATACGTTTAGAGCAAATTCATTTGAACAGATTTTTAATAATCTACATTATTTTGATATGTTAATGTTAGTTATGTCACCTAATAAAACAAAAATTACATTTTAATTAATATTATAGCCAAATTTTTGAATTAAAATATTGTAAATTTGAAATAAGCCGACCACGGAGCGAAGGTTTCCGAGTAAAACGACTGAGTATGACGTCAAACGATAGGGGTTTCACATCACAGATACAGCTACAACATAATCTTTACACGTGTGTGTATTGTATTGTTCGAGAGTTTTGTATTTGTTTTTAAGCAATTTTTCACGCATTTATTATTAAAATGGCAGATAAAGATTTTGTTAGGGCTCAGAGTGATAATTTACCCAACATTGATGCATTTATGCTCATGGAATATATGAAAAATAATGAATGCTACAGTGCTGAGGAAATACGTGGTGTCAAAGCAGACCTGTAAGTAATTTTTATTTTATATTCTATAACTTTATGTAAACAAACGCTGCAACTCTGTAAAATGTAAATATTTATGTAATTTAGATGTCAGAATTTTACTACATTGTTTAAATGAAGTTACAAAACGTTAGAGGCATAATTGAAATACTGCAATATAAGTTATCTATTTTAATATAAAATTTAATTCGGTAAACATGTATAAATTGTTTTTATAGAATTAAACTTTATTTTAACTAAAATCACTCTAACTTTAAATAACCTATGAAAGTTATACAAACAAATAAGTTCACAACTGACTATGTACGCCGGTAAGCTAGTAGTGTCATACGTCAGTTAGAAGGGGTATGACGTCACACGTCGTTTTCGCGCGCTACATACATTTATGATTTTTTTAAGCCTTCAAATTACAACAAAAAAATAATAAAAACTGTTTTTTATGTTTATATGCAACAAGAGGAATATAATAAAAAATAAAAAAAAAATCATGCCTATCCCCTATTGCTAATATAATTGTTTTGAAGAACGAACAGAAGACAATGGTTTTTTTTTTTTTTTAATTTAATGGCCCTTACTGCTGTGGCAATTAGCCAGGACAATTTTTATTTGAGAAAATTTCCATCCCTGAACGGGGTTCGAACCCGAGACCTTCGCAACGTAGAGCACATGTGTTACCACTACTCTATGCCAGTCGACTGACAATAGAGTTGGTTGTTGGTAACCGGTACTGGCGACATTGTGGTCCCTGCCAAGCAAGAATATTAATTTTTAATTATATTCATAATAATTTCTTGTACTCTTTGTTATATTTAGTAAAAACTCACGAATTGTAACATTTAATAAACGAAATTTGTTACATAATCTGGCGCCCATCTTTGTGGCTAAATAAACAAAAGTGCAAATTATTGTGCAGTGCGTAATGCGTCGTTAAGGCGGCGCACAACCCTATAGTTCCCTATAGTTTCTTATACAAAACTAATAATCGGAAATAAAATTAATAACAATCTATATATCAAAATTTGCAGTGAATTTTTATCTATCTAATAGGATATTTTAAATTTGAGAAAAAACTGTCATGTAATTGTAATTAAGCAAATTGCATTATAGACGCCATCTTGTAAACCAATCGACGCATATTTGCGTACGATGCGGCAAATTGTAGCTAAAGCTTCATTCTACAAAAGGGTTTTAGCTATGTTCTATTATGTTCTATTGTGAAAACTACTTATAGTTATTGTACTTGGTAGTCTATACTTGCCGCCATCTTGAATCTGCCGCGGTTCTCAAAATAGGTGTAACGGGTAAAAATGATTTAATTTTTGTGAAGAATATGTGTTCCAAGTGGCATTCCATTATCATCAAGTATAATATTTTTCGACGAAGGTTCTAAACTATAAGTAATCAAGTCGAAAAAAATGTTGACGTATTATTTGAACATTTCTACACAAAACTATATTAATATAAAAATTTATGAAACCCATAAATAGATTTAAAAAAGTGACAGAACAATGTTGCTGATGTCAATTATTAAGTAATTGAGTGATAATATTTTTACATTAAATATTTCTACAATTAAAAATATCTTATTAGATAGATAAAAATTCGGTGCAAAATTTGATGTATAAATTAATACTAATTTTATTTCAGATTGTTAGTTTTGTATAAGAAATTGGTAACCTCTAGGGGTTATACGCAGCCTAAAGTGCGAGAGCAATTACAACGCTCAACGTTTAAGCGGCATTTAAACTAGAGATATGTTGTTCATGAACGAACCTACTTACTGAGCCGGCTCAGTACACTGACCAAAATGACACGAATCAGCAAATTGAAATGAGCCGGCTCACGGCTTACTGCATTGTTTCAAGTTTCAAGGATACGATTGATCGGGCAATTGGGAGCAGTGACCGAAGTGATCCGGATCTGGATCGATGTCATATTGAAATTCGCGAGAACTCGGCTTGTAATGTATTATCATAAAGTGTATTTTGTCATCAATTTTTAGGGCAGTTTATTTGAAACTAATAGGCTTATTCTGTACTTTCTTACAGCCATATTATATAAAAATATTGCCCAAATCCCAGATGTTCGATTCATAAGAGCAATAAACATCGCCATAAACTTAACACATCTGGTTTAAAATACAGTAGCAACATAAAGTGAATTGTTTGTTTACTATTAACCCGGCAAAAATGTTAGATAATTCACTTCTATAGATTTTTATTTATATAACTTTCTTTAACTAACCATTTCTTTATAACAAGATAATGAGGAAGACAGAGAGAGAGAGAGAGAGAGAGAGAGAGAGAGAGAGAGAGAGAGAGAGAGAAGAATTTGTCAATAAGTCACAATTTACGTCTTACGTCTTGAATTGAATTCATACTAAGAATATTAACAAGATTAAAGGTAATAAAGCGGCAAATACTCAGACGTTTTTATCGCATTTATTCCTCTCGACCAAACAATTCCGCTTTCAACTGTCTGTCCATATAATGCAAGACCCGGCTGAGCGACGTTCTACCTACATATTGTAAACCAACAACCGTGTTGAACGGTGGGAGAACTGACAACTGACCGACCTGTATCCCGGGGACACGTTTACTTAGCCGGATCACTGAGCCGGATCAGTGAGTCGGATCAGTGAGCCGGATCAGTGAGGCGGATCAGTGAGCAGTGAGATTATAGGTGTGGTGCACCCATAACAATTATAATTTTTCTGCTAGAAAGTATTTAAATACTTTGAGGTGACGGTCGCCCTAAATTCAATTCATATTGCCAGTATCCATATCACCAAAAATTAAATACATTTGTAATACATATACATTGAAAATAACTCGATTCAAATTAATGGTTTTAAAAAGTAAATTACTATATTTATATTAAATTACGTATTAAGGTTCAGATTTCAAAAGAAAATTTGAATGATAGAAATGAATAAAAATTTTAATTATCTAAATGACAAATATAGCATTCAAATATTTCAAAAGAGAATCGCCAACGTATAAATAATACGAAATTTCATTTAATTAAATTTTAATATTAATTATTCAACATTAGCCAAAGAACATCATGTAAGGATTCAGATACCTTTGAGATACTCACAGAAAAATCTAATATTTTCAGTATTTTTAATACGAAATAATTAAATGTTTAAATTGGAGGAATTACGTAGTTGGAGTTTTCTTTTCAAAATAAATATCTTATTCTGTATAGATGCAGCTATATATAGAAGACAGCTTGAAGGTAAATTGTTACAACCTATAACCTTTGCGACAGTTGAAGTGATTATAAAAAAGGATTTTGGACAGATTATATGTTCTACCAGATTTTCTACTATCTACTACATAGATTCAAATTTCAGTCACCAGATCGACACCTCATTCTACCAGATTTAGTAGAAAATCTACTGAGTTGACAACACTGCTCGAGCCCTGTATATACACTACCGACAGAAAGTTTGAGGCAGGTACTGAATTTTTAGAAATAGCTAAATAAATAAACCTTTTCAAGTCAAATTTGTACTTTAATTATTATGGTTACATGAATTAAACATTTTTTATCAACAATTTCAAATTAAAAATACATTTTGCTTAAATTTTTGCTTCATCAAAATAACCTCCTCGATTCTTTATTACGGCTGCACAGATCTTCGGCATACAATTAATTAATCTACGCAGTGTTTCGGGTTGTATTGCGTTCCATTTTACTTACAACATGTGCCAAAGGTTTTCTATAGAAGACGGCTGCTGTTTTCGTACATTTCTGTCAAGTTCTTCTCATAGTAACTCGATTGGGTTAAGATCTGGTGACTGTGGTGGCCATTCCATTATTTTTAGAACTTGAAGACTTTCAAGTTCTTTTAAATAGTTTTTACAGATTTTGCTGGTATGTTTTGGATCATTATCATGCATAAAAACATACTGATTGGAAAATAATCTGTCACCAGATGGTAGTACTTGATGCTCTAAAATGTCTATATAAATTTCTTTTGTCATTATTCCTACGATTCTATGTAAAATTCCAACGTTTTCTCCACCAAAGCATCCCCAAACAGTGACAGATCCACCCCCATGTTTTACTGTTGGTACCAAACATTCTTCAGAATACCTTTCTCCCGCATATCTTCGACCGAAAACACGGCGTTTTGAACCGAAAAGTTCAAATTTTGACTCATCTGTCCAAAGGACGTTCTTCCATTGTTCGATTGACCAATTTTTATGTTTTCTAGCCCAGTTTAACCTTTTTGTCTTATTAATTGGTCTTAATAAGAGTTTACGAGCGGCTACACGCCCTTGTAAGCCGAATTGCTTCAGTCGTTTTTTGACAGTGGAAGTGCTAATCTTAACATCATTGAACTGATTGTACACAGATCTGATTTTTTCGGCGGTGTACCTTTTATTTGATAGGGTATTTATTTGATCATATAATTTGATTCTCTATCCTGTAATTTACTAGTTTTTATAGGTCTCCCAGAGCGTTTTTTACTTGCATGGGCACCATTTTCTTCGTATCGCTGCAATGTCCTTTGCACACAATATCTTGAAATTTTAATTTTTTTTTTTGCAATTTGGACTTGAGAATAATCTTTTTCGTGATAAACGAGAATTCTTTCTCTTTCGGTAGTGCTTAATTTTCCTCGCTTACCCATTTTTAATTGTAAAATAAAATTTTACTTATAAAAAATTATATTATTTTTTAATTTTTTTTTTTAACTAAAAAAAATACTTTTTTAAAACTAAATTAATTATAATTGTAGTAAAACACACTAATGATACAGTTTTTTGTTTTCTAATTGAATAGTCAAGTATAAAGTATCATTCACAGCTCATGTTTTAATAGATAGTACGTAATTCATAGTGCATAATGTTAATGGATAATGTTAGTGGCTAGTCACAACACTTTGGTACCATTCATAGCTCATGTTTTAATAGATAAATCGATCTAGCTGCTATCTACACGCAATAGAAATTACTAAACAATTTATAATAAAAATATCTTGTTATTAAATATATGTATTGTTTTTTTTTATTAATGTACTTCTAAAAAGAACCAAAATAATATTTATTAAGTTCATTATTAAATAAAATAACTATAATGTTTCTGAAGCTACTCATTCTAACTTAACTTTTTGATTTCACAAAAAAAAGTTAACTTTTGTTTCCAGTCTGTTTCCCAGAAGTGTTGGTCTAAAAATCTTAAAAAAATCTCAATAATGTACATTGATGGAAACCAAAATAGTTCAAAAGGAATTTTTGTCAGATTAATTTTTTTATTGTTGAAAAAATACATATTTTATTTTAAAAGTTCATGTAGTATTTTAAGGAAAAGCTCTTAGTACATAGAATAACAAACGGTACATTATTTTCAAAATATTGTTCATTTTGACTTGATTACCCCAAAAAAAAAATAATGTTTCACACATATAGCTGCTTTAACTTGGGTACTAGATACCTGAAAAACACTAAAATATGTGAAAATTCACATCAATATTTTATTAGATTCAACACATTTATTAATTAGTACATCATAAACTGCAGCCACAAGTCTTTTTAGAATTTCCTGTATAATATATTCGTCTATTTTGAAATGTATCACTGTATACCTGCGAAACCCTGAAATATGTAAAAATTCTCACTTCACATCTATTTTTCAATATCAGTTTCAACATTTTTACTAATAATTATGTCACAAGCTGCATCCACAAGTCTTATTCGAATTTCAAGTATGTTGAACTTCATTTTGACAGTTGTCAGTGTTTTAATGTTAATGTTAATGTCAGAAGTTTGAGATATACAAACTTCTAACATTATGCGTTAAATATTTTCTTACGCTTATCCACTAATTGGAGCTATGAATGCTTATACGGATTTGTGTAGAACTAACATTGTTATGCGTTAACATTAACACTATGAATTACGTACTATCTATTAAAACATGAGCTGTGAATGATACTTTAATGTACAATTTTATAAATAAGCAAGTTAATGCCTATTGTTGATTGAAATATGCTGGACTGGTCTAAACTTGTTACTGATATACTAGAATCATAAATTAACACATAAAGACACTCATTGAAATCAAGAAAATAAACAATTTGAATATACATATTTATATCTTGAAAGTATAAATTCATAACCTGCCTCAAACTTTCTGTCGGTAGTGTAAGTTCGAACAATGAAAAACAATTTCAAGAATATGCATATAATTATGTAGGTGTAGAAGAGAGATACGAAGTGAGACTATGATTGCTTTGAATTTATTAAAAAAAGCTGTTACACTAGTTAATAAATACAATGCAAACAGTATGACCTTTGTTTTAATTAGAAGATTAAAAAGAACGCCAATTTAACTAGATAACCTTTCTGCATAGAATCCAGCAACATGAATACAGAAGCAAATTAAATTAATTTAGTAAATGTTAAAGCAACCAACTTCAATATACAAGCGGAAAATTATCAACTGTTTTACATGAAACCCAACTGAAACTATACGGTATATGCATTTACTTTTATACATAAGAAATGCAACTTCCAAGTTAATACAAAGCCATCTAAGATATTGAAGAAATAACAAGACTTGAGAATGTGTGCCAAGAGAACTATGTAAAAAGTATTGAAAAGATAAAAGATTGTGTCGACATGTTGAAACAATGACTTCTCAAAGAATGATGGAGGGAAAAAGATATGAGAACTACAGGAAACATGAGAATAGTTTCAAAGTTGAAAGAGAGATGGTGTTATTGACACTGTGCTACGTAAGTCTAATTGAGGATTATCTTGATTAAATCGAGGATGAGATACTGAACAATGACACGATAAATGGGGGTATTGGCATCATGGAATATTGGAAAATATTTTACTGAAAATAAAAATCAAATTGCATTATACAAGGTGTCTCAAAAGAAATTTTATATTTATTTAGCTTACTGCGTGAACGCAACGTATCCAAGGGGCGCGGGGGTTATGTCAATCGGTAGCCTGGCTCTTTGGAATTCAGTCACTATGGAGCGTTTCTCGGGAGCAGACCGCGCGTTATGCGTGCGAGAGTTTTACAAAAACAGTGATTCGGCGACTGTAGCGCGTAGAAAATTCTGCAGTATTCGAGGTTTTCGCCACTTAAATGATGCGCCAAGCATTCCTCTCATTCGACATTGGGTTAAAAAGTTTGAAGAGACTGGTACAACGCTGGATAAATCAAAATCCGGGTGACCTAGGTCATCAAGAACGGTAGAAAACTTGGAGAATGTTAATCAGTCTGTTCGTGACGACCCGAACCTTTCAATTCGGAAGCGCGCAAGTGCTTTAAATGTGCATAGATCATCATTACATCGCATTATGCACAAAGACCTAAAGCTGCACCCCTACAAAATTCAATTGGTGCAAGAATTAAAGCCCCAAGATGCCAGTCAGAGGCTTAATTTCGTAAATCAGGTGATTGAGCGATTTTCAACGTTTACCAACATTTTGTTTTCGGATGAAGCTCATTTTCATCTTAATGGCCACGTAAATAAGCAGAACTGCCGCTACTGGAGTGCAACGAATCCGAAACGCAAACATCAGAAACCCCTACATTCTCCTAAAGTGACCGTATGGGCTGCGATGTCGGCGCGAGGAAATATCGGACCTTACTTTATTGAATACGAAAGGGGGCGTGCAGTTACAGTGAATTCAGAGCGTTATGTGGAGATGTTAGACAACTTCTTGGTACCTGAACTGCAAAACTTTCCTGGCTATAACCAAAGAACATGGTTCCAACAGGACGGAGCAATTTCACACACGTCCAATATGTCTCTGCCACGTGTTCGTGAAATTTTCTCAGGCAAATTGATCTCCCGGAGAGGTGACATAAATTGGCCTCCACGCAGTCCAGATTTAACCCCTATGGACTTTTTGCTATGGGGTTATCTTAAATCTAAAGTTTACGCCAATAAACCGACTTCACTGGCGCATTTGAAAGAAAATATCAGTCACGAAATGGCAGCCATCCCTGAGTCCACCTGCCGAGACGTCATAAGTAATTTTACTGTTCGATTAAATGAGTGCCGAGAACGCGAGGGTCTACATTTAGACGATATTATTTTTAAGAAATAAATCCCCAAAAAGTGTATTTTAATAATTAATAAACATTTTTTCTATATACGGCTTACTTTTTTTTTAATCGATCCACTAAATATAAAATTTCTTTTGAGACACCTTGTAGAAAAGAAAGAATTTCCTTATACACTCGTTGACAAAAATGGGACAGTCTTACGATTTTACTTATTAAAGGGTTTTTATTTGAATCTATAAGTATCCTGCGGTAATGCAATGATTATACAACAAGTCTGAATAAACAAAAAAAATTGTTCAGGCTGTAACAATAAATAATGCCCGCTTGAACGAAGACTATATGTTCGCATATTAAGTAAATGTATTTTTCCACGACTATATAGATATACGTTAATTACAAGCGTGTTAGTGATTAGTAAATGTAGCACGTTCCCCACTCCTTTTTATTACACAAAGCTGACCTGTTACGTAATGAGCTCATTACGTATCAGGTTGAGCTCATTACATAACAGGTTCAAGCAGCAATGGCCGACCGTTGCTAGGTAACGTAATAAATAAGTTGAAAGCATATGTCAAATTATTGTTATTTTGTAAAGGAGCCGGATTAAAATGAAATAATATAGTTAAAGTTGTCAAATTTTGCTGATATACTTTTTGATAGAGTTGGTCTTGATTAGTTGAGGCAAGTATTGTTATTTTAACTGAATTTACATTCCGTTTGACAACGTACGCCGGTCACCGTGGCGTAGTGGTTAGTGTAGCAATGCACTGGCTTCTAGGCCATGAGGGCTCGGGTTCGAATCCCGGTTATGGCATGGATTTTTCAAAAATAAATGCATGCTTTGGATAATGAGTAGCTAAGTCCAAAAAAAAAAAGTACTTGGTCGTTGCTAGGCAACGTAATAAATAGGTTGAAAGCAACTGTCAAATTATTGTTAGTTTTTAAAGGGAACTGAATCAAAATTAAATAATTAATAAAGTTATAGTCGTGGAAAAAGCAAAATATGAAACTTGAATGGAATAGTCATTCCATGCTCGTTGTATAATATACTATTTATCACATAAAAGTCATTGCTAAAATAAAATGTTGGGCATTAGTTATCCATTTCCAATCATCAGTTTAGATTTCGTAAAAGTTTATCAACGATTTAGCAAGCTCATAGAATAGTAAATCAAATAACCAAGAGCCTTGAAGGAAAGACATATTGTGCTGCCGTATTTCTTGACGTTTCGCAAGCATTTGATAAGGTGTGGCATAATGGTCTACTTTATAAACAAAAAAATTCCCATCCAGCAATTATTACTTTTGACAGATAGAAACTTTTCAGTTAAATATGCCCTATCAATTTACAATCCTATAACATCTGGTGTTCCTCAAGGTAGTGTACTTGGGCCATTCCTTTACCTACTTTATTCTGCAGATATACCTGAGAAAGACAACACTATCATAGCTGCATGTGCTGATGACGTTGCTATTCTATCAACAAACGATGATCCCAACGAAGCTTCTACAATTCTTCAAAGTCATCTAAATCTTATAAACGATTGGTACAATAAATGACGAACTAAAGTAAATCAGTCTAAATCTGTCCAAGTCACGTTTACAACCAGATTCAGTACTTGTCCACAAGTAACAATCAACGACATTCCAGTTCCCATAAACACTGAAGTAAAATACCTTTGACTACATTTGGACCAATGACTGACCTGGATTAAACACATACAAGCCAAACGTAATCAGTTAGACCTAAAATTTCACCAAATGTGTTGGCTTTTTCGTAGAAAATCAAAATTATCGGTTTCAAATATAATTTGGTTCTATAAGACCATACTTAAGTATGGTTATTATAGACTTAAGCCTATATGTTCGTATGGACTTCAATTATGGGGATGTGCCAAGCCAACCAGATTAAAAATAATACAACGATTCCAATCAAAGGCGCTTCGAGCTTTGGTGAATGCACTTTGGTACGTCTCAAATAGAATAATCCATGAAGAACTCAAAATCCCTTTCATCACGGAAGAAATTCATACGGTTGTCAACAAATACCATGACCGAGTCACTGGACATGAACATGTACTTGTGGTAAATTTAATAAGTAACCTTGACAACAGAAGGTTAAAGAGACTTTGGCCAAACCGCAACACTGAAGACAGCTATATATAAGGAGAAACATCACTGGGGATGTCTCCCTTACATGCCGACTACTTTCAACTAATTTAATTAATACTCTCAACGAAGTAGATTGTAAATTTAAAAAAAAGTTATCCATTTATGGTTTTATAAACTTTTGCAAGTGTTTTTTGTGCAATAAATTTAAAATGCGACCCTAATACGTTGCACAAGCTGCGTCTTTACATGAAGATGGCTGCAGTATTCGAATGTTGCTGGCGTTTTGGATGTAGCTATAATCACTCTTAACTGCCTTGTGTTTTAAATCTCCAGATGTATCTCCAGTAAACATTTGAAATTTATCCTATGTCGTTACGGTACGAACACGTAGAAAGATTGTTTCTAGCGTTGGTTTATCGACGCCTATAAGCGCATGTTGTCGGCACTTTTTGATACCGGTCATTGATGCCAGCCGATGTATTGATCTTTCTCGTAACAGACGGACTGAAGATTTTATATTCACGCGGATATTGCGGATAAGCTGATATGATATTTTATCCGCATCTGCAAGGTTTAAAAGATAATTTCTCCGCATCTGCAAAAAAATTAAATCAGCGGCTATCCGGCTAAATATCTATCTATAGGCCTCAGAAACAATTTTTCTACTTGTTCGTACTCTTACGCTGGATTTACAAGAGCAACCCTCTATAACAACTGCGGACAAAGAATTCAGATTCTACGTCTGAACTTATTGTCTATAATTGTCTTAAACTACTCTTAACTCAAAGCTATTATATATATATTCATTATTCCCCTAGGCCTTGCGGCGTTCAGGGTGTTAGCATTTACAAAAAAATAAAAACAAAATAAAAAATAAAACAATCAATCCAAAAATACATAACAATAACAACCAATACAATTTACATTTTACAATATTTTTTCTCTTTTCTTTCTTCTTTCCGTTTCCCCTTCCTGTTATCCTTCCCCAATCTCCATCCTTCTTGCCTCTTATTCTCTCGCCCACCTCTCCCCCCTTCCATCTTCGTGCAACAGGTCTAATGTGCTCCCCGACCATACTGTCATCTCTCTACACCTCTTCGCGAGGTGCTCTATATCTTCCTCCTCATCCCCGCACATCCTGCACATCTTATCCTCCTGTCTCCTCCAATATCTATTTCCTCTCTCTTCATTCCCGCACCTTAGTCTCGCAATCCTCCTAACTCTCCCTCCTGACCTTCCTCTTTCTCCCTTCAAGTAGCTTGGTACCCCTAAAGTTCTGACCTCCTTATATCTCCCTGCGCTCCTTGAATTGTCTATTCTGACTATCCTTTCTTGCTCCCCCACTTCCTTATCCCTCCTCCTCAACTCCTCAATCACGCTTATCCCGTCTTTTCTTCTCCTTTCCACCTCTGTCGCATCCACTCCGCATCTCCAGTAATACTCTTTTCTCATCTCCCCCCATGCGTACCATCTTCCTTTCTGTTCCTCTCTGGCTCTTTCTTCCCAGCATTCCCTCATTATTTTTTTGTCTGTTTCTATTCTAACTTTCTCTTCGTACTTAACCACCGTCCTTCCTGTACCCACTTTCATCTTATCCCTTTTCAGTTCCTCTCTTACAATATACCATGGTGTCGTTCTATCTACCCCTAATATCCATCTTACATACCTCTCCTGTACTCGTTCTACCTTCTCCCATTCCTTCCATCCCCAAATTTCCACCCCATATAGCAGGATGTTTTTCACCACAGCGTCAAACAATCTCAATCTCCATCTAATATCGTCGCTAAACTTCCTCTCTCCTATACTCCACAGCTTCCCCATGACTATCCTTGCCTTCTTTACTCTTTCCCTTATGTGTAGTTCAGCCCCATTGTTCCTCGTTAGTATATAACCTAGGTATTTCATACTCTTCACCTCTTCTATTTCTCTGCCACCACATTCCCATTTTATCCTCTTTCTTCTTCCTCCTCCTTTACAGAATACCATTACCTTCGTCTTATCCCTGCTTACTTCTAATTTTTTCCTTTTACTCAAAGCTATTGTAAAATTGCAAGACTTCTCTTTCATTAATCGATGCCTATATTTAATTTGAAACTGGTAGAGAAGCAATGATAGTTTTTATGGGCAAAATTCTGTTACTCTCTACTTGAAGTTGAAATTGCGTTCGATTAAAAGATAAAAATCTATATTCCTGATTTAATATTACAGTAAAAGCAGTATTACTCATATGAATCCTAATATTAAATTTCCACGAATTTTCATGTCATTTCCACGTGATGCAAATAATGTTAAAACGTAAATGTTTGATATACAAATTCAAGTTTGGAGATAAAATATTTGTTGTAGCATTTATTTCATAAGTTATACTGAATAATTTGTATATCTTGGTTGTTAAACTGTATTTAGTAATGTTAGCCGTGTTTGTTCTACTGTGGAACTCAACTTAATATATGGTTCTGCTAACAAAACTTCATGCCATGTGAAATAATATGTTAAAGTCATTAGCAGGAATGACACAATTTAATAAAATATAATAATATAGAACATAATATAATGGAGAATATTGCACGTATCCTAGACATATGAAGTTACAAATGATGAACTTCTGAGAATATTGGACACTGAAACTGAAGTTATGTATTAAATTAAGAAATTTTGCCCTTGTGTCTTGATGTATAATGAAAAATTCCAACCACTTCAGTCATTCCTGTGGGGATAAATAAACAGCAAAATTTTATCTGGTAAGACATATTGGTAACGGAACGTTTCGCGCTGCGCATAACGTTCATGGTTGTCCTATTTGGAGAAAAAACTATGCACAATCGCGCCTGTTTTCAGAACTTTGCTCGCGATTGAACACGAACTGTCTTTCAGAATAATAACCAAGATGAACTGCTCATGCCATGTGTAATCCAACGATTTGTTCTAGGAAAATGTAAACAATTTTGAAGATACAATATAAAATAAACAATGATGTCCATCGTAGTTATTGGTCTGAGATCTGTCAAGTGTCGATACTTCAAAGAAAACCGTATGATCGTGCGTGGTCGTTTTTTTTTTTTCGAGAACTACGAAACGTAGTAAGTTTGCGCTGAGCGTGCGCAATCTGAAACATCGGTGAACAAAATTAAATACTGTTCGTGTGCGTGACAAGAAAATTTCAACCTTGTGCCTTGCCGGTCGCTATGGCGTAGTGGTCAGCTCATTTGACTGCTAACCATGGAGGCTCGGGTTCGAATCCCGGTGATGGCATGGATGTTTGTATTTGTTATAAAATTTCTAATGTATCCATAATAAAAATAAAGATATCGTTAAAGGCCATCGTAGCTAAGACCAAAATATAAAAAAATAAAATAAAACTTTTGCAGTTTCACGCAGGACGCGTTGTTTGTAGTTGTTAGGGTGTATGGGGGTTAAATAAGGTTAAAAATAATTATATTTTATTAATTTATTCACGCACTCTTAACATACAACGTATATGTTACAACTACTTGTTATCAGGTCATCAAGGATGAAATTTCTAGTTAATAATATTGCCAACTTTAACAGCTTATTATTTGACATTGGCTTAATATTTTACCGTTCTGTTTTTTTTTTTTTTTTTTTGTTGGAATGTTACACGTCTCGCTTGCTTAAAAAAAAACATCCTGCTATGCTCCAGTATGCTCTAAAAAATATCAATTTTTTTTTTTTAAATTAATTTTGTTGAAAATGGAACGGTCGGAAATTCTAAATTTAAAACGAGCATACAGTCTGTTCCAAACGGTTAGGTGGAACTAAATGGGAATTTAGTTCTTTTAGGTTGTCACGAGAAGGGACCTTGCTTGGGTTATTTCATTTTTCACGTTGGGTGTCAAAATTTAAAATTCCAACAATGAAACCATGGAAACGAATGACATATGTCAAAATTAAATATTTTTTTTTATATATTTTAATGACAAAAAAATAAATAAATGGGAAATTTGTATTAAGAATGACACAAAAAATCAAAATGTAAAGAAAATGACATTTTAATATGACATTAACCTTAATCAAAAAATGTTTATTGTAAGTATGATTTACAAAGCTTAAACAAAACGGCCGAAAGGCACGATTTAAACGATGAAAGTAACTAGATTGGTATATCTAGTTCCGCTTAACCGTTTGGAACAGACTGTATGAGTTCTTACGTGGACCTACGGCATCGCAGACCGCGCGAAACATTAATAGTGTATTTGGGTCTACTGTTACTACGGAGCAGACAATATCAAATTGGTTCGCCCAATTTCGTAGAGGTAACCTAAAACCAAAAAAAAAAAAAAAACTGGCTCATCGATCACACAGCAGAAATATACTGCAACCAACTGGAAGAAATGACGCAAAAACTTTAAAAAAAACAGCCTAGATTGGTCAACAGATCGACTCCTATCTTATTGCATGATAACGCTAAACCACACACTGCAAAAATTGACTGTGGCAAAACTACAGGAATTGGAGTTGGAAATTCTTCATCATCCTCCATGCTCACCAGACCTAGCCCCCACTGACTACCACTTCTTCCGCAATTTGAACAACTTTTTAATAGGAAAACAGTTTAATTCCGACAATGCTGTAAAACTGGCCTTCCAGGAATTCATTGACTCTCGTCCGCCAGGATTTTATATCACCGGTCTGAACAACCTGCCGCATAAATGGTAAAAGTATACATGTATACACAATATGGGTGCATACTTTGATGAATAAAATAATTCCTTATATTTGTAAGTTATCAACCAACTTTGCCTTTTTTCTACAAATTTCATCCTTGACGACCTAATAAAACAACGATAGCAGTCAAAGGCGCTTCGGGCTTTGGTGAATGCACCTTGGTATGTCTCAAATAGAATGATCCATGAGGACCTGAAAATCCGTTTCATCACGGAATACAAAAAGTTGTCAGCAAATACCATGACAGACTCACTGGACATGAAAATGAACTTGTGGTAAACGACCTTGACAACAGAAGATTAAAGATACTTTAGTCAAACGACCTACCGCTACACTGAAGACAATGAAATATAAGAAAAAACGTCACAGGATGTCTCCCTTACATCAGTGTTTCTCAACCTTTTCTGCCACAGGACCCCCCAAAATTACGTAAATATTGTCTGCGGCCCCCTATATTGTATATATATATATATATACAGAGAGAGAGAGAGAGATAGGAGAGGGGAGTTCTCGAAAAGGCGATGTGTAAGCAAGTTTACCCAAAGAATTGAATGGAAGTATTCAAATTTATCAGATAATTTTTCCCTTAATTTTTTAAATAGGAAAGTTGGGCATCTTTGGATAGAGCTTTTAAAAAGAAACAACTTTTACTTCAACATTATTTAAATATCTTTTACGATTGACTAAAAATTGTATTACCTATAATGGCTTGAAAGTAAAGTATTTTAATTTACAGTGTTCAGAGTTGCTTTCCAATTTGATTTAGATTCTTTCGCACCCTAAAGCTGCATTCAGAGCTCTGTAAATCAACACGTTGTACGCTATGGATAATTTTTAAACGAGGTCATTTGGTATGATCGGACATGCTCGTGCTTTGTCGTTGCTATACTACTGTTGAGCGATATAGTACGAGCTTGTCCGATCATACCAATTGCACTCGTTTAAAAACTATCCATAACGCACAGAGTGTTAATTTACTGAGTTCTGAATGCAGCTTAATTCTTGAGTTATCAGTATCTCGGAGCATAATAAAAAATAATGATAAAAAATATTGCACTTTTAAGTCGTACTTCAAAGTACTTGAAGTACCTCCAACGCGAAACGTTTTCATAGATATCCATCAATCGACACATAAGTAAGCCTAGTTTATAATAACTCCATAACATAAACGCGTATGCATTGAGCAATGGATTTGACCCTTCAAAACATTTGTTTGCAATAAACAGAACAAAGAGAGTAGTGGAATTTTTATGCTTATGTTCCATAGCATATTTATTATAAACCAGGCTATACACTTGATATAGTTTACTTAGTTTAAATTAGTTGTCAAAATAACAATAATTTATATTACTTATGTTATTAAAGGTATATTTTAATGAATAAAAATGTCATATATTTATGAATATGGATATAATTTATATCTTGCAAAATTGAGCGCATTTATTTTATATTTTCATGCTTCGATCTTATAGTACTTCGCGGCCCCCCGACAAAGTTTTCACTGCCCCACAGGTGGCCGCGGCCCCCCGGTTGAGAAACGCTGCCTTACATAACGACTACCTTCCACTAATCACTTATACTAATTTACTTAATATTATTAATGAAATAGATTGTAAATTAAAATAAATAAATAGAAAATAAATAAATAAAAAACAATAATAACTGTGACCTAATGTTGGTGTTACCTAAACCATTACCTTGATCCGAGATCCGATTTTAAATCCGTAATGCCATAAATAGAAATAAGTTTATTGGAAAGCAATACAATTTAAAAATTTATTCAAATGACATTTTATACGACGTATTTCTATCCAAGTAATTTAAAAAGTAACTCATCCATTTAATATCTAAATCACCTTCTCATAAAGTTAAATAGAATTTCAATTGCCTAGCGGTAAACTAAATTGAAATTACAACATTTCTTAGTAAATTGAGCGTTATTTTAGTGTGTTGGAACGTAAAATCTGTCCTAAGTTATCCCCGTGATTGGATTGAGTTGACATCGATCCGTCGGTTGACCTAGAGTTGCTCGGGGTTCGTATAACCATGTACATACGTATGGTTCAACGACAGTCTGGTATAAACAATCCACAACACTCTACATCATTTCTACCGAAACATTTTAAATTAAGGAATTGGTGTGAAAAATACGATTTAATAAGAAATTATCAGGTTGTTGCACAAGTTTTTTGTAATTTTCCTTTTTTACCGACCGCCAACTTATATAAGGGCGGTCATACCAACTTATATAAGGGAGGTATTGTGATCATACCGATTTTGAAATTTCGAGACTTCGATGGATCTCCACGAATTGAGGTCCCTACATATCGTTTTGACTATTTTTAGCATGATGTCTGTCGGTCTGTCTATCCGTCTGTCCGTCTGTATGTCTTTCTGTCTGTCTGTCTGTCCGTCTGTCTGTGTACACTTGCAGAGCAATTTCGGCTAAAAGGATTTTTAAGATTTTTGCGAATTTTTAATAAGAGAAAAATATTTCGAAAAAATGTATTTATCAAAAATTGCTGTAAAAGCAATAACTAACAACTTTTATTTGAGACATTTTTTGATGAAACGAAAAAAAAATTGAAAAATTTAGATTTTTTTTTTTTCCAAGGATCTGTTTTTTCAACTTATATGTAACGTTTCCATGGTCATGATAAATAATATCAATGATGTATCAATGATGTAAATAATATCAATCATGGAATAAATGATATAATATAAAGTCTGTTCCAAACGGTTAGGCGGAACTAGATTTTGCAATCTAGTTACTTTCATCGTTTAAATCGTGCTTTTCGGCCGTTTTGTTTAAGCTTTGTAAATCATACTTACAATAAACATTTTTTGGTTAAGGTTACGTTCATTTTAAAATGTAATTTTCTTTATTTTTGATTTTTTGTGTCATTCTTAATACAAATTTCCCATTTATTTATTTTTTTGTCATTAAATTATGCAAGAAAAATTTTTATTTTGACATATGTCATTCGTTTCCATGGTTTCATTGTTGGAATTTTAAATTTTGACATCCCAACGTGAAAAATGAAATAACCCAAGCAAGATCCCTTCTCGTGACAACCTAAAAGAACGAAATTCCCATTTAGTTCCGCCTAACCGTTTGGAACAGACTGTATGCCCGTTTTAAATTTAGAAAGTGTCTGAAGCATTGCTGTACAATATGATCGAGAAAAAAGGTGTCTACATAGACAAGGAATTAATAATTTATTTTTATATTAACAAAATTGTCCACTGTACATTTTAAATTCAGGGCTTACTAGACATTTTTTTTTTCTTTGGATCATATTGTATTTTTAATGTAATTTAAAAATCTATATATTTGGCTAATTGCCTAAGTATCAAAGACCTTAAACTTGAAATAAAAAAAAAAAAAATACTAATTATCTTAAAAATATACTAATAAATTAAGGTTAATTTAATATTATTTATGAAATTTATTTTATTAAAATTTGCAGTTTACATTAAAAAAAAAAGATATTTTTACTTGAAATTTTTCAGCAAAACATTCGGTTTTTTTGCGTATGGTTTATATGACGTCATTGGATGTCAGCAACTCGCACAACTCCTCGGAGCACCTTCCTGTTCCCCGCCTAAGAGGGTTTTGGCTTCACAACACATCGCCATCGTTCAGTCTCTATATTATACTACCTCATTGTTAAAAAACTATTTTGATAAATTAAATGCTCTTAAATTAAATTCCATAAAATAAAAGTTTTAAAACTTTTTTTAATGTAAATATCGTTTAATAAACTTTATTTTTTTTTTCCGGGCAACTCTTGGCGGGTATCTTTGCTAGTAGTCCGAGAGCTAGCAACGTTTTCGAGAAAGAATTTTAGGTCGGCTGGTTTTTCGATATTTCCCTTTCTTATTGAAGTTAGGTAGGGATGCGGTACGTCTGGCACCTGGGAGTGGTTGCGTTTACCTGTGCGCATCTCGCCTGTACAGGTAAAAAGGATATTTTGAAATCATGTTAAGACTTTTTTTTTATATATAATTTTCTATGTCTTTCTAGCATTATAAATTTATAGTTGCCAGACAGTTTCGGTGTTGCTAACATTGCGCCAGATCCAATTTAAGTAATTAAAAAATAATAATTTTCAAACCATTTTAGTATAGCTGTAATTTTAATATGATATAGGTCTGTAATCGAAGAATACAATATTAATTTGCCAGACGGAAATTCCGTTGTGTAACTAGTAACCAGACCAATTTAAGTCCCGGGGAGAATAGGTGAGTTAAAAGACTGTGGCAGCTTATTCTTTGGTTGCGTGAGAGAGATAGCTGCAACAGAGGGCGTTAGAGAGAGACAGGTTATATAGGTTAGAATTTCATAAAAAAATAGAGCAGAATAATAATTAAAGTAAAATGAGATGAGAACAACTGATAAAAAATATTATTAGCAAAATAAAACAAATAATTTATTTTAAATATGTAGGAAATGAAACATAAAATGTAATTCAGTATTTTTAATGAATAATACTGTCACAATAAAATGTCAGTATTATCGTCACTGCTATCATCGTTATCACTCCTTATATCATTATTATTATTGTATTCAGATGTATCGTCATTTTCTAGGACCTGAGTATCAGTAAAAAAATAAAAAACAAAAAAATTATTATTATTTTACCACTTTTGTCTGAACAAAAAACACATTTTTCTTTTTCCTCACTCATCACAATAAAATTCTGCTTTATTTTATTTTATAAAAACAAGCAAACATAAACGCTCATGTGGTCGACGCCAACTTAAAAAATAGCAGCTGTGATTGTTTTACTGTTATCTCTTCTAATTCACCTATTCTCCCCGGGACTTCAATGGGTCTGTTTCCAAGTTAAACAACGGAATTTCCGTCTGGCAAATTAATATTGTATTCTTTGATTACAGAACTATATCCTATTAAAATTACAGCTATACTAAAATGGTTTGAAAAATATTATTTTTTAAATACTTAAATTAGATCTGGCGCAATGTTAGCAACAACGAAACTGTCTGGCAACTATAAATTTATAATGCTAAAAAGACATAGAAAATTATATATAAAAAAAAATGTCTTAAAATTATTTCAAAATATCCACCTGTACAGGCGAGATGCGCACAGATAAACGCAACCGCTCCCAGGTGCCAGACGTACCGCATCCCTACCTAACTTCAATAAGAAAGAGAAATATCGAAAAACCAGCCGACCTAAAATAAACTTTTTTGTGACGTTGCTAGCTCTTAGACTATAGTAAATATATAATTGTGGTTGCAACAGCGTATTGGTCAGCTCACACACTTTGAAAGTGTCATAAGATCGATTCCAAGTAGAGACAATTATTTCTACCATTTATAAAACCTTCACGCTTAACAAATATCCACCGTATTGAAAGGTTTAATGTAATATTTGCTTGTTATATTAAAAATTCTATGATCAGTAAACCTCACAAAAATCCTATTCCTTTTATTGTTCAATCACATGTATCTTTATATACATAAGTTCATATCCGATATTTTCAATAGCTTTGTGTGGCGGAGATAGAGTTTTATTTTGAAAAAGTTGATATTGAAAATATATAGAGAATTTCCGATTCAGTGTCGTTACATTTCACATATGTCATGCCTGACGCTCTGCAAAACGGATTTTTCATATCTATCTTACTTATTCTGTTTATTTACTTTTGTAAACCGTTTTTCATGACCAAATATTTAATATTATTTGGTTTATTAAAAAAGAATAATCTTTAGATTATAAATTTGATCTAGCCATGTAAAGAATAGTAAAAATATTACTAACGTGATTAGTTGGCCACACAATAATGTGACCAACAACATTAATCCGGTCCTTAATCCACCACAGGTAGTCCCGTCCCTACCTATAGATGATCCCAACCACCCAACCAATAGCAACATATTTATTACCTGGTCCCACTCTTACAATACCCGGTATAAAAACTCGAAGTTCATTGAAATGTTTATCACTTCTCGTGATCGTTGAAGACGGAAACAGATTGTTGAGCAGTTTTCGAAACGTCCGAATATATTTTATATACTCAAAGTATTATATCTTTTTGATACTAATACTCATTATATTGTACTACTCTAGCCTAGTACTATCAGCAATAACAAACGTCCAAAATAACGGTGTCCGTACCTACAATTTGTTGTCCTTTACTATATTCCTACAAAACCCTGAAATATGTGAAAATTCTCACTTCACATCATTTTTAGGGTTTTGTAGGTAGGACCAAAAAACCCTTATACCGTCATTTTGTCGTCTGTCTGTCTGTCTGTCTGTCTGTCTGTCTGTCTGTCTGTCTGTCTGTCTGTCTGTGTCTGTGTCGGTAAAAATTGTAGCCAAACGGCTAAACCTAGAGAGTTGAAATTTGGCATGCTTATACAATTCTTTGACCCGCATATAGGAAAAATACTAAAACATCTAAAAAACATATCCCCCTAAAAATATAAACAAATATGTGCGCAACAAAAAAAAAAAAAAAATTACAATTCTGTGTAGGGTATCAAATGAAAGCCCTTGGTACGTTGATTAACGACCAAAATTTTATTTTTGCAAAATAAATTATTATAACGCGATTTTTGTGCGATTTTTGTCCAAAATAGTGCAAAAAAAAAAAATTGTCCCTCACCTTGTAGCCCAGATGGTTTAAACTAAAAGTCTGAAAAAATTCTAAGTAATGTACATTGGTGTGAACCGAAATAGTACAACAGGAATTTTTAATCAGATTATGTTTTCGGAAAATAACGCATTTTTTTTGTTTTTAACTAAAATATGTAAAATATTTAATCCGCTATTTAACACAGTAAACGAGTGAACATCCGTAGTCCAGTGGTAATGTTCTCGCTTCGAAAGTTGCAAACTACTGTTCGATTCCTGTCAATTTTTATTTTTTCTTTGCATTTTTATTTTGTTTAAATTATTTTGTCAAAATTCTAGTTATATTTTGGCAAATTTTGCATATAATTTTTAAAAGCGTAAATTTAATAACCAGCGGGAAGTGTAGAAATTATAATTTAATTCATGTTTGAATGTAAACGAAATCAGAGGGGCGGATTTTATGACTTAAACAACCAATGGAAGTCGTAGGCGCAATTTTCAAAATATTAATGAACCTTGCATCATCATTCAGTTAATAAATACCTGCGAAACCCTGAAATGTGTGAAAATTCACACTTAACATAAATTTTTTTATACTCCCTTCGTATGACTACAAATATTATTTTTACCAAAACTTTTTAAATCTAAAAATAAATCCTTCAAGTGAATAAAAATTATAACGAATTGTAATATATTCGTAAAAACTACGTGGACTTTCTGCAAAACAATGTTTTAAATTCTAGTAAATTTAAAAGTTCAATCTGTAACATTGATTTTACGGTAACCCAATTTAAAGTTTCAATTTATTTGGACAAATAAAAAATATGTTGGCAGATAAAGTGATTTTCGGATATTCTAGAACCTCGTTCTGCCCCAGTAACTTTGGACTGTAATCAGTTTAAGGTGAAATCCAGAAAATGTTCAGAATAAATAAACAAGAAGGTATCATGAATATTTGAAAAGGGGACATCTTTAGATGTCTGGCACAGATTTTACAGTTTAAAAAGCATAAAAAAACATCTGTTCGACCATTAGAAAGCATAAAACATATTAGTGTAAAAAAATTAACAAGTTTATTTCTTTAACAATTTTTTTGACATCTCGACTATAACATTTTCCCCCTCGATATAATTTCCTACAGAAGTAACACACCGGCGGAGACGTTACTCCTACTTCTGGAAGAATTGCTGTAACTGAAGTCTGGAACTGGAGTTGTCTTTAGGTGGTTTTTGAGTTAATTTTATTCTTGGGAATAGGAAGAAGTCACACATACTCAGATTGGTACTGTACAGGAATGCGGAGCCACAGTAAGTCCGGTTCACACAAAAAATTCAGGAAAATAGAGAACAGGCTCGACGACGTAATTTTTCGGGCTTGCATCATTAAAGGAGATAAATATATTTAAAAAAAAGAAAGAATCACTTTTATCGGTTAAATAAAAACTTTAATAATTTAAAACTGTAAATATTTATTAAAAGACGCACAAACAATTGTACTACATTACTTAAACCAGTGACGAAGGGACACCTCCGCTATACTTGCCCTCCCATAAAAAATAATAATAATTAAAAAAAAAAATAAAATAAAAAAAAAGATTTAGATACACAGACACACACACACATACGG
This sequence comes from Liopterus haemorrhoidalis, assembly GCA_963971575.1. Taxonomy (NCBI): domain Eukaryota; kingdom Metazoa; phylum Arthropoda; class Insecta; order Coleoptera; family Dytiscidae; genus Liopterus; species Liopterus haemorrhoidalis. Next base: position 47,489,399 of record OZ020618.1, read on the forward strand.
ACGGGACTTTGAAAATAGTTTTTTTGGATTCTCTGGACCATGAAACGTGGTCATCAGTCAAAATCTCGACATCGAAAATTTTCGCGATTACAATACTTGCCCCTTATATATTAAGGTCGGGCAAGTAAAAAACCAGTGGTAAAGGGAGACCTTCGCTAAACTTGCCCGACCATGAAAACTGAAAAAAAAAAAGATTTAAGTAGTCGTAATTATTTTATTCGTGCCTTTCGACCTTTTTTTTATTTTATTTTAATGACCTTTGCTGCTGTGGCAATTAGCCAGGACAATTTTTATTTGAGAAAATTTCCATGCCTGAACGGGATTCGAACCCGAGACCTTCGCAACGCAGAGCACATGTGTTACCACTACGCTAGGCTGATCGGCACCTTTCGACCTTCAATTATCTACATTTCTTTACGTTCATTTAGTGTGCTATATGTATATATTTATACATTTCAAAATAACTCTAAATCTATAAATTTACAGATTCTAATATATTACATTAGTCTTTACAGAAAGAAACATTTTAAAATCTTGTGCTGCCTAATAATCTGATGTTTTCTTCCATTGTTTTCGCTCTTCTTTCGAGGACCTCCTTGATCCATAGATACCCATTGCCTGCCTCATCCAGCACTCTGCCCATTGAACGAAGATCTTCTCCTTCTCCGCTACAGGACAATAGGTGTAGGATTGTCTCTGTGGTTTCTCCACAAGTTCTACAGGTTCTTTGGCATTCTAGTTTCCAGTAGCAGTTAGTCCCTTCTTAGTTTCCGTACCGGAATCTAGCGATGATCTTTTGATTCTTCCCTTTTGGCTTCGCGAGGTATAGTTGCACTGCGGGAACTTGTATGAGTTTATATCCTTGGTTGTATCGTGATCTTTCTAATCTATTTTGTTGCTTCTGTCTCTGTACCTGTCTGTCCCGATTCTCCATTGTATATTCTAATTCTTCTTTTTCTTCTTGTCTGAATCGTACTTCCTGTTTGCTATATCCATTTCTTTCAAAATATTTTCTTCTGTCTTCTCCCCAGCTGGTTCTATAGTTTTTTTCTTTTTCTTTTCGACCGTTTTGTATTAATGCGTTACTGCTTGTTCTAATCTTCTTTTCGAATCTCACCACCGTTCTTCCGGTTCTTATCTTTAATTTATATCTTTTCGTTTCTTTAAGTATTATATAGTTCGGTGTTCTTTTGTCCAATTCCAGTGTCCATTTAATGAAGGTTTCTTGGATTTTCTCTAGCGTAATTCTTCGCCTCCGCATAATAGTATGTTTCTTATTAGCGAGTCGAATAGGAACATAAAAAATATTTAAGTGAATCTTCAAAAGTACATCAAATTATGTTCTATACAAATTTTTGTTCAAAGCTTGGTTTACAATTTTTTTTTATTTTAAAGTTTAACATCTTCCGTTTCCGATTTCGTATCTTCATAAAAAACAATGGGGTTCTTCTCAATTAATAGGAGAATTTTTTAGTACAAGAACGAACTCTCTAAGTTGAACTGTTCTTGAGTTATTGTGTATACACACACACATACGGACAGCACTTAGAAAGTAGTTTTTTTGGATTCCCTGGACCATGAACCGTGGTCTTCAGCCAAAATTTCGACTTACGGTGATAACACCTTATATATAAAGTTCGGGCAAGTAAAAAAAAAACACTTCGATATCAATAAACATTAAATATCTATTAAAAATAATATCTCTGCTGAGGTGCGAGCACGAGTAAACTTATCTTGGTTAAGATGGAGAGAAGTTACTGGCATTCTATGCGACAAGCCTAACTCCATCCACCTTCCATCCAACTCAAAAATATACAAGACAATAGTCTGTCATATTGTACGGATTTGATTTCTGGCGGACCACAAAAAGCGCTGAACGTGCATTACCTTCCATAGATATTCGCATGCTTTGATGCTCCATGGGCATTTCTCTCCTGGAGCACACACCGAATAATGTTATTCGTCAGTAGATTGGTGTAGCACCAATTTAAGACAAAATGCGGGTAAACGCCTTCAGTGGTTTGAACATGTCAGGCTAGTACCGCTCCCTACATTTCTCACAATTTTACAACAGATGGCAAGCGTCTTCGCGGTAGACCAAAACAAAGATGGTAAGATGCAGCCGAAGATGACAAGAGAGTTGCACATCTACACCTGAATAAAGCGTTTGATTAACAAAAGTGGCGTTTAAGTATGCAAAATATGGACCCCGCACCAACGGAAAATGCTAAGAAAGAGAAGAAGAAGAATTAGAAATCAACAAAAAATTAATACAAAGATTTTTTTTATTTTCGAATACTGCCCGAAAACACGTCGAACTCAACGTGTTTACACTCGTTATCCCGGAAACAGCTATATACGAGTATATAGTGTTTTTTTTTTTTTTTTTTCTGAATGCTGCCTACGGTCTACGGAAATTTCTCGTGTTGGTTTAATATGCCAGTCCGCCACTTAAATCTGTGATTAGTAGCATGTCTTCTGCAATGAAATTGCAACTGGGAACTAGTATCTCTCCAAGGCCCTGGAATATTAAATTTACATAATAGGTCAGGTAGAAAAATCACTCTGTTCATAACTTTGTATAGAAAATCTAAATCAGTGATTCCCGACACAGTGATTGCCATATCTATTATTAAAGGACACCTTATCTTGCGGAACCCCTGGTATTTTCACGGAACCTAGGGTTCCACACAAGTTAGGAACCGCAGGTCTAGATGATAATGAAGCAATTCCAAGCACATATCATTTCTTGGTGTAAGTGAGGAAGTTGTAGTCTATACCAACTTTGAACAGTACATAGTTGCAAAATTTATCAGAATTTTGTTAATACATATAGTAGATTATTGATCTAAGGAAACATAAATACTTCAGAATCACTTTTCAAAATGCATAATTAGAATCCTTTGAATACATAGTGCTTTGTTTTCAAAGGATTTCCTTCGGCGAAAATTAACTAGCTATGCAACTATAGTTTCATTTCTGCTATGCGGGTTGCCAACATTATTTCAAGACAAACAATGTGTAATTAATATTTTATTACATTTAAAACAAAACAAGTAAACAGATTGCTGTATTTTCTAGTCTTAGGGTGTCAGATGGAATTACAATGCTGGTCTGTTGGTCTATGACTATGGTGACCAAAGTTCATAATCAAAAAAGCCACATACACATAAATGCGAATCTTTAAGAGCCGCAGTTGAAAGTAGTTTCGATAAATAATCTGGTTTGTCATTGTTAAACATGATTTAAAAATAGTACGAGGGTTGTCCGTAAAATAAGGTCTCGTTTATAAGGAAAAACACGTTTATATGCAATGAATTATACATTGTTGGAAAACCTGAACTTTCTACTATTTTTCTACATAATCCCCGTTGCGATCGATGCATTTTTGCATGCGGTGTAGCATTTTTCGTATACCCGTGTCATAGAACTCTCCCGCTGAGGCCTGATGAAAACGCACTCCCTTCGTCAGCATGCCTCGTCTTTTATTTTGAATTGCACGGCGAAGGTTCTTCTTTTGCAGTCATTTCGTCCGAAACCAATGGCCGTTCGGCATACTGTTCATCATGGATATCTGTACGTCCGTTTTTAAACTCTTAGCACCATTTTCGCACATTTTGTATGTCCATACACTTCACAAAACTGTCGATAAATTTCTATAGGCGTAGTGTCCTAAGCACACAAAAAACGAATCACAGAACGTAAGTCACACCTGGCGGTAGCTGCAAATTTTTTTGCAAAAAACTTGTTCTTTTTCGTTAGTTAATGGTGTTCAATATACAACTAAATTGGATAAATAATTGGTTATTTTATGCAGTTAAAAATATTTGCTTGCTCTTTCTAAATTTCCGAATAAGTTGTTTAATTCATAAAATGAACAGAATTTAATTTATTCGTTTGAAAGTTATTCATTTAAACGGTGTAAGACCCCGAGCGGTGGGCACTTACCTCTCAGGCCCCAATTAAGCTGGGTTGGCTCACAGCTCCCTCATGGAACCTGAAAATTATGGGTTCGACCCGGACAGGAGAATGTGGGGGTTGTTTGAAATTAAGCAACAGTTATAAGTTTAACTTATAACTAGGTTTATTAAGCTAAAGATATACAAAACTTAAATCTACGTGTGGTCTATGAAATTTAATCAAAAAACATTATGTTCGAAGAATAGTTTGGAAGTCTGTTTTGACGTCAATTTAGTAATTTAAAGTTATAATTTGAATATTTTTCATGCCCAATTAAAGAAAATACATAGAACATACATACATCATTTCTGAGGTGACACAGCTAATCCAAATATGTATCACAAACACACACAATTTAGTCACTCAATTTCTTAACAGAACAGAAAAGCACTTCACTTCTGGATATTCTAGGATGGATCATAAAGTTCAAAAATCCCGAACACGGATCTTACTAGCCCATTGAGGCTTTAGGTACGACCATCCCCCGATGGGGCGTTTGCAGCGACCATCCCCTGATGGGTCACTTGCAATGACCAACCAACTCATGTCCCTTCATCTGCTTTTTAAGAGCTTTTCCCCACCACATGTCATTCAACATATAGATGACATCAGCTTATATCGTAGTCAGTGGCTGCTCATTATAATTGTGCAATTATCATTAGGGCATGCACATAATAGGGCGTCCTACCACAAGTAGGCCCCCCGCTTCGCCGATACGCCACTGGTTTTTGGGACATTACTTCCAACAGGTCGCGAACCTTACATCTGACCCATCCTTACAGAAAAAGGAATCATTTCTATGCTTATGGAAGTGATTACTTTTTCATCAACTTACTATCTGGTAAATTTGCTCCTATTTTATCCAAATAATTACTATTAACCAATTGAAGATGTATGTAAGTTCGCTTGATGGTAGTTTTTTTTTTAATTTTTGATTTTGGGCATTTCATAAGTTATATATTACGATAATATATTTTACAAAATTTTGGAAGTAAGTAAAAAGAACAATTAGAATTCTGTAACCAACCAAAATATTCCCAGAGACATGTTAAATATCAGTTTCCAATAAGAATGCGTGTTTAACATTTACGCATGTTAAGTTAATTACATACATTAGATTACATTATTTAAAATAGAGGTTTTCCTTTTTTTGTAAGAAAACAAGAACTAATCCTAACAATTACTGCTCATTCGCAGTGAAATTCATAAGTGGGCGCAGCCACCTTTCTTACACTAATTGAAACTGAGGGATTAAATCCCTCAGAAGTTTAACGTGTGCCTTTTGCCACACGTGAAAAGGGGGCTCCTCTATTTGGAAACAATGTAGCGAACTAGGCTTTAAAGCGTAGCTGGCCACAATGCCTGCAAACGGAGTGAGCTCAAAGTCCTTAATTCCCCTTAAGGGCTTCCCTAGGCATCCTTCCTAACGGGTGGTGACACCAGATTTTGAAAAAACGGCCTAAAAGTATACGGTCTCAGATCACCCGCCTTGGCGTAAGCTAGAAAACAAAACGGAAGGATTCTGCTTAAATCGGAGTGTGGGGATTAGGAGGTCAAATCTCTGTTACCTCCTACCCCAATCAAGAAAATTATTATTTTTATTTATTGAAACCAGGAGAAAAAGGGAAACTGTTTCAATAACTAAAATGTGCATAGCTAAATATGCATATTTTAGGAAAAGAAAAAAAAATTAAAAAAGTATGAAAACTCAGAACAAATTAGTCAACCAAAATAATCCAACAATGGAATCCTCTAAATTTATTACAAGATGTATTATTGTTTCCGTTTTCTCCAGTGGTTTTATGCATTACAAAATCGGTAGAAAATTTTAGTGATAAGCCCCTCTAACATTGAGTGCTAATCACGTAAGACAATGACAAACAGATTTCAAATGATGAAAAATAAATCTTAGCAGAAAATTTGTGTTTTTCTTTTTTTCGTAATTATGCTTCCCAAGACGTGTCTACTTGTTTCTGTAGAAATGTGTAAGGTCCATCTCTAGTAGGGTTCAAATCTGAGGGCGTTGAATTGTGTATAGGTTGGGTATTCGTATTGGTCTCGCAGGCGATAGTGGTGGATTGACTTGTGACCAAGGTCTGGCTGCTTCTTTCAATGCGCCTTCTGGAGTTTCTGGAGGCGCGTCGTCAGGGTATCCCATACTGCTGCTAATAGAGCGAGGCCGCAGCCACCTGTAACATAAAGAATTGCGAAACCGTTCATGACGGTTTCAGTTATAAATTTTGTCAAATTTAAACACCACATAAGGGTCAGGGCAACCAGCCACATCCTTGAGTGACACTACAGTCACGTTAGTTTGTGAACTCCGACAATCATACGCGATGAGCGCTCGTCCTCCTGGGAGGCACCACAACAACAATATCAGCAGAAAACGATTGAGCCTAAAACATTGAAATCATAATTTGAAACATTGAAACAAAAGCACAGTTAATATATCTTTTCGACCGATTAAAACTATCTCAATTTATTTTTATCAATATATTTTATCATGTAATTTTTTTTTCTAATCACATCACCCTCTCCCATTAAATATGTCTAGGAAGCACCCAAGGGTATTCCGGTGCTGGCCCATGACTGCGCGTGTGATGGCCACTTGGTTGTTCTGCGGCTACTTCTTCTGGTTGTTGCATCTCAACAGCCTGCAAATGTTCTTGATCTAATTCTTCATTCTCTTGCTGGTACGCTGGTTGCTGTTCAATGTCTTCAAAACGTTCTTCCTCTTCATATGGTGGTTCGAGATCATGCAATTCTTCAATTTCTCCAAGATGTCTTTCATTTCTTATTTGGGCTGGAGCCGTCTCTGCGTTAATAGGTATGAATAATTGAGAATCTTCGACATCTGATTCATCCTCAGGGTCACGGTCTTTATCAACGTTTTGCCTATGTATACACTGTCCTTTATACTTTTTGAGTCTGTCGCTATGTACAACAAATTGTCTTTTACCATAAATTTCTTTAATTTTGTATGTCTCCGGACCACGAATTTCTATAATACGATATGGACCTGTGAATTTAGGTTGGAATTTACGCGGTAATTTTGAACTTATTATAGGATTGTTTAACAACACTTTATCACCTAACCGAAAACTTTGAGGCCTAGCGCTTCGTTTTGATCTTTCACATTGACATTCGGCCGCATCCTCTAAATTCCCTACGGCCTTACGATGCGCTTGACTAAGCCGATACATTAGTTCTGATGCATAATTTTCGTCAATGTCATATTTAAGTGGTTGGTTCCGAAGTACATCATCCCACGGTAATGTCATATCTCGTCCAAACATTAAAAAGAATGGAGTTTCCTTGGTTGATTGATGGACAGTGTTTCTATACGCCATTAGGGCGAAAGGCAAATATTCATCCCAAGAATCTTCATATTCTGTCATATAATGGGATAACATTGTCTTTAAGGTACGGTGCATTCTTTCTACCGCACCATTACATTGTGGCCTATATGCAGTTGTTTGCAATTGCTTTATCTGAAGTAATTTGCACACTTCCCTAAATAATTTTGATAAAAATTGAGTACCACAGTCTGTTAAAATTGTATCAGGAACACCATACTTAGCAATAATAGTTGTACAAAATGCTTTAGCTACGGTCCTGGCTTGTATGTCCATTAATGGTACGCACTCAGGGTACCGAGTTAAATAATCCACGCAAGTTAGTATGTATTTATTTCCATTCCTTGTTTTATTCAATGGACCTACTATATCAAGGCTAATTCTACCGAAAACGGCGGCAGGTACCGGTAATTTCTGCAAAGGTGCTATATTTTTATATCCTGATTTGTGTATAGCGCATGAATGACACTGTTCACAATATTTCTTAACATCAGCTGTCATTCCGGGCCAATAAAAATTTTGTTTTATTAATTCCAAAGTCTTTTTATATCCTACGTGACAAGAAATCGGTGAATTATGATGAGTTTGCATAATTTTATTTCTCATTCCTCTTGGCGCTATCAGTTGGTCATAACGTTCATCGCCACTACGTAATCTATAAACTAACCCATCAGCACTTAAGAAGTATGTTTGTTTATTATTTATAATTCCAAATGAAGTGGTACAGTCCATGTCAGAGTTTTTCATTTGCGTTATTATGCGTTTAATTTCTTCGTCTTTTTGCTGTTCAAATTTAATTTTTTCCCTATCCCAGATTAATTCAATTTCTGGTTGAATTTCTATTTCCTCAATTTCTACATCTGATGCTTCATCTTTCTTTGCCTTATTCATAGATTTGATACTATTTTCTGGTATTCTGGATAAACAATCCGCATTAGTATTTAATTTTCCGGCCCGATGTTCAACCGTGAAGTCGTATTCTTGTAATTGTAATGCCCACCTACACAACCTTGACGATGGGTCCTTCAAAGTCAGTAAATACTTTAGAGGTCGATGGTCCGTTATCAAAGTGAATTTCGTCCCTGCCAAATATATCCTAAATTGTTTAACAGCCCAAACTACGGCTAAACACTCTTGCTCTGTAACTGAATAATTTCTTTCTGCTTTATTTAAATTACGACTAATATAGCACACAGGGTGTTCTTGACCATCATAAATCTGCGATAAAATGGCTCCTACGGCTTGCTTAGAGGCGTCCGTAGTAACCCGAAATTGTCTTGAAAAATCCGGAAATTTTAATACAGGTGGTGTGCATAAAGCGGTTTTTAACAGATCAAAAGCGTCAACTTGTCTTTTAGTCCAAGAAAAGGGTATGTCCTTTTTAGTCAATTCTGTCAACGGCTGTACAATCTTTGCGAAATCTTTCACAAAACGACGATAAAAATTACATAATCCCAAAAATGACCTAATTTCTTTTACATTTTTAGGTGCTGGGAAATTTTTTACAACTTCTAATTTAGCCGGGTCTGTTTTACAACCGTCTTTTGAAATTATATGGCCTAAAAATTTTGCTTCTGTTTTCAAAAAGTTACATTTTGATGGCTTTATTTTGAGGTTGTATTCGCGTAATTTTTCTAATACCGCTCTTAACCTTTGTAAATGTTCGTCAATATCGTCAGAACTGAAAATTATTATGTCGTCTAGGTAACATAAACAAATTTGTCCTTGTAATCCTGCAAGTACTGTCATCATTAGTCGCATCCAGGTGGCAGGTGCATTTTTTAATCCTTGCGGCATTCTTAAAAATTCGTAATGTCCAGTAGGCGTACTAAACGCGCTATATTGTTGCGAGTCGGCATCTAATGAAATTTGATAATAACCGCTTACTAAGTCAATGGTGGTAAACAACTTCGCACCGGACAATTGGTCGATTGTTTCTTTAAGATTAGGTAGAGGAAAATAATCTGTTTTTGTGACGTCGTTTAACTTCCTGTAATCAATACAAATGCGTAGTTGCGGGTCATCAAAAGTGTTTGCTTTCTTTTCAACAAGAACTACAGGGGCGCTCCAGGGGGAATCGGAGTGCGTTATAATTTGATCTGTAAGCATTTCATCTATTTGTTTATCCAACAAATGTTTATGTTTATACGGCACACGATAAGGCCTTGATACTATGGGATTTACATTTTGCGTTATAATTTTATGCTCTACATTTTTAGCGCACGACAATTTTTGATTAGGGGCCTTAAATACATCAATGTATTCATATAACAAATTTTCTATTTTTTGTTTACACAGTGGGGCCAAATGACTCAATTCCATATTTTCAATAATTTCTCGCTGTTCTGTGCTGATTCTTTTCACAGATTTCTTAACTTTGGACTGGTTTTGAACAGTATTCGGGACTTTACGTTCAGTACTCTCACGTACTTCTTCAGCAGCGACTGCCTGCGCGACCCGGGAGCCTTTTGTCACTGTTACCTCGGTCTCAGAGACATTCATCAATCTCACCGGAACAATTTTGGCGCTTTTACATAGCACCCGCGCAGCTAAAGTTCCTGCAGTTAACATTTCTGTAGGCTCAAGGAGAATTTCAGAAAAATTTAGGGCGTGCACTCCCTTTACTTTTCCAGGGCATACCACCTCTGATCTGGCTGGTATAACAACATCGTGCAAGAGGTGAACAGAGAGGTGATCAGTCTCCCCAAGACCTGTTGCATGTGGTCGTAATTTCATATCATCATTTCCTTTCTTCAAAATTTCACGAGATTTGCCCACGTCTTCCTTGCTTCTACTAAATTTTGTGGAGTTTGCAAACTCCGAACGTTCAACATTTTTCTTACTAGTGGCCAGCAGACCTACTAATTTATAAACCGTTACAATTATATTTGTCCCCTTAAACACTTGTTTTACAATATTCTTAACAATTTTCCACTTTTTACCATCCAGTCCGCAAGCGATCTTTGGCATCGCGAGTTCAGTATGTCTATTTTCTAGACAAAACAACTTTAATTTTATCAGTGCTCTCCTAATAGCACCGTATGTCGGCTTATGATAATAACGTGACTTAGTAATCAAATTAATTATCATCCGCCCTGAACTAGCGTTAAAAACAATAATATCGCCTACCTGTTTTCCTTCGGAATTCAAATTGTACATTTTATATTTTTCCTTCAGGGTTTTTGCTATCCCTTGTCCCATTTTTAAATCTAAAGACACGCAATGGACAATCACCGCATTATCACTAGAGTTTTCAATATGCCCCTCCAATATTTTCAAATTATTAGTTGGCCCCAATTTTTCTTCTAACGGGTGTATACGGCTTTTACACGGCTCAACTTCAGCCAAATTAATTTTCCCACTTTCGCCCAAATACCCCGTTAAATGCTCTGGTTCCATCGGCAACCAGTTTCCTGCTATTCTGGCCCTTTGTTTACTCCAGTCTATTAAAACATTAAATTTGGTCATAAAGTCCAATCCCAATAGCAATTCAGGTTCAAATAACACATTTTTCACAACATAAAAATCGTGCATCAAAATTTTGATTCGCGGTAATTCTAACTGTAAATTTACATGCCCTACTACAGGTATCGTGTTTCCCTGTACATCTTTAATTTCTATAGCGCTACTACTAAATTGCCCCGTTAAATCCTGTTCTTGAACTAGGGAAACTGCCGCTCCGGAATCCAAAACCGCGCGAATAACACGGCCCCCCATTTTAATACGCACAGTATTACATCCAGAATCTACATATTCCGCGTCATTATGTCGGATCCGGGCCCCTAGTTTACAATTTAAAATTTTTGAGCTGAATCTGCAGCCGGGGTTCGGGGCTTCGCACCGGCTGCCCCCTCGTTTAAATCAGTATCCTTTCCCTGATATGTCCGGGGTTTGTTTTTATCTCTACAGTCCTTCTGGAAATGACCGGGCTTTCCACATTTAAAACATAGCCGTTCTCCAGCTTCATTGTAGCCAGCATAATTATTCGGACGGCGCTCTGTCCGTCTTGGCGGAAACCTACGCGGCGCTTGCCGGTATCCCTCGCGATTCTCGCGATAACTTCCATAGTGTCGATCACGACTAGGCCCGGATTCAGACGTATTTCCAGATGGATTACGATGTTCTGATGGTCTCTTCTTATAATCCGCATCACGTACAGTCCTAACATTTAATTTATCGGTTTTACTAGTTAACTTTTCAATCAACTCTTCCCTCTCGGCTAATTCAATAGCCGCCTCAAATGTAAGCGGGTTGGCGGACATGACCCTCCGCTGTATTGAGTTTTGCAACCCCAGTAAAAACTGGCTGAGGGCATCTGCTTTCTCTCTTTCCCTCAAAGCCGCTAAAACTTCAACATTTTCAGTCTTAATTTCGGCTGCGTTCTCAGTGCATAATACTCGCAAACGAGCAGCATATGCTCGCACCGATTCGTCTTTATACTGCCGACACCTCGTTATGTCGGCTAGACGTTGCCCCGGTAGCTTTTTTGACCCAAACCGGGCTAACAACCGGTCCTTCATTTGAGGCCATCCACCGGGCGCTTCTTCTGACTGAATAATACTTTTTGCGGTACCCCTTAATCGCAACTTCGCGATTAGTACCTTTTGAGGGTCTGCCCATCCCGCAAGAAGGGCTGTATCTTCTAGAATAGAAATGAAGTTTTTCACATTCCCGGTCCCATCGTAGGTCGGGATTGCCTCGACCGAGATATGTGCTCCTATTGATGGTAACATGCTATCTGTTGCTGAAGTACTTGCGTTCATCTCGCCTCTGAGCGTAATTTAGAAGGTTTAATTATAATTTAGAGTACAAATACTCCCGCACAAATTTTACTCCTGTCGGGCGATTTTTGCGTTTCAAGGGATTTTCTTGAAACTACCCCACACCTGACACCAAATGTAAGACCCCGAGCGGTGGGCACTTACCTCTCAGGCCCCAATTAAGCTGGGTTGGCTCACAGCTCCCTCATGGAACCTGAAAATTATGGGTTCGACCCGGACAGGAGAATGTGGGGGTTGTTTGAAATTAAGCAACAGTTATAAGTTTAACTTATAACTAGGTTTATTAAGCTAAAGATATACAAAACTTAAATCTACGTGTGGTCTATGAAATTTAATCAAAAAACATTATGTTCGAAGAATAGTTTGGAAGTCTGTTTTGACGTCAATTTAGTAATTTAAAGTTATAATTTGAATATTTTTCATGCCCAATTAAAGAAAATACATAGAACATACATACATCATTTCTGAGGTGACACAGCTAATCCAAATATGTATCACAAACACACACAATTTAGTCACTCAATTTCTTAACAGAACAGAAAAGCACTTCACTTCTGGATATTCTAGGATGGATCATAAAGTTCAAAAATCCCGAACACGGATCTTACTAGCCCATTGAGGCTTTAGGTACGACCATCCCCCGATGGGGCGTTTGCAGCGACCATCCCCTGATGGGTCACTTGCAATGACCAACCAACTCATGTCCCTTCATCTGCTTTTTAAGAGCTTTTCCCCACCACATGTCATTCAACATATAGATGACATCAGCTTATATCGTAGTCAGTGGCTGCTCATTATAATTGTGCAATTATCATTAGGGCATGCACATAATAGGGCGTCCTACCACAAGTAGGCCCCCCGCTTCGCCGATACGCCACTGGTTTTTGGGACATTACTTCCAACAGGTCGCGAACCTTACAACGGTAACAATATATTTCTCTTAATCTGATCAAGTCTTAACAACACCAATAGTATAACACCAATTTCTATTTTGAGACGGAGTTGTTAATTAGTATACGAGTAGTCTGGCAGGCTTTGAATCCTGTAAACTGTGTCACTAGGATTCCCCTTTAATTAAATGTCTTCATTCGAGGTTATGTCCTTTTGAAAACATGCAATTAAAATAGTTTAACTAATGAAGAGTTCTCAAATTTATATGCTAAAAAGTTAAATTATGTGCAAAAAGACAGTTCTTTAAATCGTAATAAATGTGTTAAATGCAAAATAAGAGCTTATGAATTAAATAAGGTATTAAGAGTAGTAAGGTAGTAAGGTAGTAAGGAGTAAGGTAGTAAGATACTTAAATATATAGCCTGTTCTGTTGCGTAGAAGAAGTACTAAATAATTTGGGATAAATTTAACAAATCGTCACCTGAATCGTATCTGAATTTTTTGTAAATCGTGAGAATTCCACTTTAAAAGTTTCCAGCCTCATATTTAAAAAATCAGCTGTGGCCACCACAGGACCGACGTCCATCATAAAGTACATCAGAGTAGAAATACCTTGGCCTAATATTTTCTAACAGAGATATTATTTATCATGACCATGGAAACGTCACATGTAAGTATGAAAAAAAAAATCGTTTTATCAAAAAACGTCTCAAATAAAAGTTATTAGTTATTGCATTTATAGCAACTTTTGTTAAATAAATTTTTTCGAAATATTTTTCTGTTGCTAAATATTCGCAAAAATCTTAAAATCGACACGACTAAACTCGATTTTTACCAAAAGTTGATCAACTCGTGCCTTAAATATAAAGGTTCATAAAGATCCTTTTAGCCGAATTTGTTCTGCACGTGTACACGGACCGACAGACAGACCGACAGACATCATGCTAAAAATAGTCAAATGTTATGTAAGGACCTAAATGTGTGGAGATACATCGAAATCACGGAATGTCAAAATCGGTATGATCACAATACCTCCCTTATATATCGGTCTGGGAAAAAGTTAGTTGCGTTTTTGCCGATAGACGGCGTCAATTGCAAATAACTCAGGCAAATAACTCGTTGGAAAGGTAATAGAGCGTTACTTTGAGTGTCTAAACATGAAAATTTGTGCAGTGGTTGGAAAGTTGTTTGTATTTGAAAATGAAGAAAAGTAATGAAAAATTGCACTATATTTTGCAATATTATTACGAATAATTTGTGCTGCGTACGATGAAGGTACTTTATCAAAATCTGCTGCGCGGAATGGTTCGCTCGCTCTTGTTCTGGTAATTTTAATGTGAAAGATGACTCACGCTCTGGTCGTCCAATTAGTGAAAAAGCTGATTAAATTCTTTAAAAAGTCCAGCAAAATAGGCATATCAGCAGTGTCGATATTGGTACGGAGCTAGGCATAGACCACAAAACTGTTTTGAACCATTTACGGAAAGCTGGTTACAAAAAGAAGCTCGATATATGGGTTCCTCATGAGTTGAGCGCGAAAAACATGATAGTCTGAATTAACATCAACGATGCGCTGCTGAAACGCAATTAAATCGAGCCATTTCTGAAACGTGTCATAACCGGTGATGAAAAATGTATCACGTACGACAATCGGCAGCGTAAAAGATCGTGGACAAGGGAAGGTGAGCTGTCACAAGCGTTCGCGAAGCGAGGATTGACGCCGAACAAGGTGATGCTGTGTGTGTCATGGGACTGGAGGAGAATCGTCCACCATGAGCTACTTCCAGTTGGTCAGACGATTGATTCTCAACTCTACTGTGGAAAACAGATTACGCCAGGCAATTGAAAGAGAACGGGCCGAATTGAATAATAGGAAAGGTGTTGTCTTTCATCATAACAACGCAAGACCACACACTTCTTTGATGACCCGTCAAAAATTGCGAGAGCTTGGTTGGAAAATTTTGTTTCATCCACCGTATAGTTCAGACATAGCACCCTCTGACTATCACCTATTCCGATATCTGCAGAATTCTCACAATGGAATTAAGCTGGTTTCAAAAGAAGCCTGTTAAAACCACTTGAGTCAGTTTTTCAACCAGAAACCACAGAAGTTCTTCACCGATGGCATCATGGCTCTACCGGAAAAATAGCGAAACTTTGTCGATAATAATGGAGCATATTTAGTTTAAATAAATTCATTTTCACACTATAACGAAACCAGTTGAATTTTACACCCTGTAGCCCAGATGGTTTAAACTAAAAATCTGAAAAAATTCTAAGTAATGTACATTGGTGTGAACCGGAATAGTTCAACAGGAATTTTTGATCAGATTAGGTTTTTGGAAAAAAACGCATTTTTTGTGATTTTTTGCTAATAATGTACACAAGTTATAGCTTTGTAACAAGCAACACTCTAACGTGTGTGCTGGTCTAGTGGTATTTGACGCTGACTTTTCACCCATGTAACCCGATCCGATAGGGATCGAACCCTGGAGAAGATACTATATATATATATATATATATATATATTTTTTTTTCTAATTTCTATATTGTTTAAATTATTTTTTCAAAATTCTAATTATATTTTGGCAAATGTTGCATTTAATTTTTAAAAGCGTAAATTTAATAGCCAGTGGAAATTGTTTAAATTATAATTTAATTCTGTTTCAATGTACACGAAATCAGAGGGGCGGAACTTATAACAACCAATGGAAGTCATAGGCGCAATTTTGAAATTTTTAATGAAACTTGCTATATAAAAAAAAATACTGCACATATTTAGAAACCTAAATAATGGTATTAGGCGTTCGAATTAAAATTAACAAAAAAAATATTTTAATATAAAATTTGTTTTCGCATCCAAAATAATCATCATTCACTTACTAAATACCTGCAAAACCCTGAAATGTGCGAAAATTCACACTTCACATCAATTTTTAAATTATGAATGTCTTAGTTAACAATAGGAGATTCTCCGTGTCTCACTGTCACCCATGTTGCCCTACCCATACTTAATTGAATATTTTCTCATCATTCAATCTCGATAAGTAGTAAATTTTCTAATTATACCATTAAAATCTCGTTTTGAAATAACTTCAATCTTAAGTTTGTAAAGTTTTATAATTAAAACACATGAATAAGATGTTTACTTTGTTATTTCAGTGAAGTTGTTGACAGTCTTTGTTTTGTGGAAACATATATACAATTTATCGTTAACTAGCATTTAATTAAAATTAACGCCAAGTTTTCCTTGACTGTATCGCCAGGGAATTCTTATCGATAGGCACCGCTCTAGAAAGTTCTTGTTGAGTTTTCATTCGGGAGTTATATTAGTTTTGCCACTTTTAATTGAGACTAACCAAACTGGAAAGAACGTAGAAAGGTTATGTTTCCTAACATAAATACTTATTTCGAAGTAAAACTAAATAAAAATTATGAAAATAAAAGAAAAAAACACGTAGACTTATATACCAGGTCTACAAGTATGAAATGCGGATTTTTTTTTTAAATAAAACTCATTAAACTCAAAAGAACAGTAAAAGTTTATTTATTCAAAGTATGCTCCATTAGAAGTTATAAATTTTTCCCATCTTTCAGGCAATTTGTGAATACCTCGCCAGTAGAACTCTTCCCCTTTCCCCGCAAACCATTCATCTAGCCATTTTTTCAAATTTCATATGAACAAAAGTGCTGCTCGGCAAGTGCGTGCCCCATCGATGCGAACAAGTGGTAATCTGAAGGGGCCAAGTCTGGTGAGTAAGTGGCATGGGGTAGCACTTCCCACTTGAGTGCCTCCAATGTGTTGCAAACTGCTTTTGCCTTATGTGATCGTTAAGTTATCGAATGTTATCGTGAAGAAAGATTACCTTGTGCTGTCTTCTTTCGTATTCTGGTCGTTTTATGAGCAGCGAATGGTTCAATTCGATCAGTTTTTGTTGGTAGCTTTGGGTTTTAACTGTTTCACCAGGTTTTAACAATTCATAATAGACCACACCCTTTTCGTCCCACCAAGTACAGAGCATTGTCTTTTTGCCAAAGCGATTCGGTCTTACAGATGTGGATGGTGAGCCTGGGTTCACCCATGGTTTTTTGCGTTTGGGATTTTCAAAATAAATCCATTTTTCATCGCCAGTAATGATACGATGCAAAAAAGACTTTCTTTTGTATCGTGCAAGCAAAATTTCACCAGTGTTTTTGCGTTTTTCCATCTGCCTCTCATTCAATGCATGTGGAACCCATCTGCCGACTTTCTGGATCTTACCCATCTCTCGTAGGCGATTGGAAACAGCTTGTTGACTAACGCCTAACTGCTCTGCTAGTTGTTTTTGTGATTGACTATCGTCTTCCTGTAGCAATCTTTCCAATTTTGTATCTTCATATATTTTTGGAGATTTTCCGTGTTCTTTATCTGTAAGATCAAAGTCACCACTTTTGAAACGCCGAAACCATCGTTCACACGTATCTTGCAATGGAGCATATTCACCATAAGCTTCTCGAAGCAGTCGGTATGATTCAGCAGCAGTTTTTTTCAAATGAAAACAAAACAGTAGTACTGTCCGCGAATGCTCTTTATTTGGCACAAAATTTGACATTTTTAACACAGTAAAACAAAACTATATGATCACTTTTCAAATTATAACCTATACGCCTTTGACACTTAATGATAACTTAACAAAACGCCATATGTGTTGAAACTTTGAACTATACACTATGTTTGCGCGGCAAGTTTAAAAAAATCCGCATTTCATACTTGTAGACCTGGTAGTATATGAAATGGAAGAAAAGCTAAAAAAAACTATTTGAAGGAAAACAAGTAAGCTGGTGTTTCGGTCAAAAAATATATTATTTTCTAACTTAGTTTTCATTCTTATCCATCAGGAACGTTGGTTATCATCATAAGCGTCCACTCGTAGCCATCCTAAATAGCTCTGTGAATATAATTCCAAACTATTTTCTCATGTTAGCAAGCCAAGAGATCTTTTGTTTTCCTGTGCGTCAAAAATTTCAACTAACTATACAGTTTTGTGGTCGAAATCCGTTGTAATGTTAAAATTAAAACCAGCACTGGCACTGAACTATTTAATTATACACCACACTTTGGAACAATTTTAAGTTTGACACAGTAAAACAAACATTTAATGTTTGAATTAGATAAAGATTAAATCAGTTAAAATTGTTTGTATACAAGTTCAATTTTTCTATTTTTACTTATACGAGGGACATTTAATAATTAAAGAGACAAATTGATGTAGGAAAAAAAAAACGGTTTGTAGGAGAAGTTTGGTACTTTCATGACTTTAGGTTGGCATCACTGGGAGGAGCTGAGAACAAATTGTTTTGTTTATAACATCAAAATTGCATTTAACGAAGGCGTATCCCCTTGAAGTTTCAACATTAGTTGAACAACGTTCAGTGATTCGGTTTTTCCTTTCTGAAGGTGAGAAACCGGCTAAAATCTTTTCTCGAATGATTTTACAGTATGGTGAAAGAGGTATGAATCGCGGAAATTTTTATAAGTGACTGACGGGCAACGTCCTGGCCGGCCAGTTGAAGTGTCAACTCCTTCGCTTGAAACCTGCATTGACAACATTATTCGTGAAGACCGACGTATTACAGTTGAAGAAATAGCAAAAGTAAAGACAGCAATGAGATAAAAACGTCGCAAATCTCAAAGAAAAGGCGTGATATTGCTCCACGACAATGCTCGTCCTCATATCGCCAAGCTGACCCAAGAAACCATTGAAAAAATGGGTTGGGAGATACTACCTCATCCTGCCTACAGTCCAGATTTGGCTCCCTCTGATTTTCATTTGTTTGGTCCACTCAAGGAAGCATTACGTGGAAAAAAGTTCAGCGACAACGAGGAAGTCAAAGAATTTGTGGGAAACTGGCTCAAACAACAAGGCAAAGATTTCTTTGCATCAGGTATAAAAAAACTAGTTCATCGTTGAGATAAATCGTATTCATAATCGATTAATATTCGTGGGAATTATGTTGGGAAGTAGTAAAAGTATTATTTTGAAAAATACACAGTTTTTTTTCTACATCAATTTGTCTCTTTAATTATTGAATGTCCCTCGTATTATAGGCTATTCAAAACCTTTTGGTGGAACTAGATTTTGAAATCTAGTAATTTTGATCTTTTAAATCCTGGGCCTTTCGGCGTGCCGGGTTCAAACTATTACATTAACAATTACTCAAATACATTAATACATTATTTTACTTTACAAATTAAATTTTTATTCACTTCTCTTCCCTCTCTTCTTTTCTCCTTCTTGCCTCTTTCTTCCTTCGTGTTCTCAGTTTTTCGGTTCTTTCTTCCTGTCCTTTCCTCACCATGGCTTCTTCCCCATCTTTGGACTCAAATTTTCTCTTTTCCACCACTCTCTCCATTCCCTCACTCAGCTCTTTCCATTGCCTCACTCAACTCTCTCCCTCCTCTTATTATATTTTCTTCCCTTCTCTCACCTTCCAGCCCTTTCTTCACCTCTTCTCCTATTTTCCTTTCTTCCCCCCCGATACAGGTAACTTCATCCCCCTTCCATCCTTTCTTTTCCCCCTTATGCATCCCACCGGTCCTCTTCCTTCATCCCCATACACCTTCCTATTATCCTTCTCCGATCTCAGTCTTTCTTGCCTCTAATTCCTTCATCCACCTCTGCCTCCTTCCATCTTCGTTCAAAAGGTCTACTCTGTTCTCCGACCACACTGTCAACCTACACCTCTTCGCGAAGTGTTCTACATCTTCTTCCTCCTCCCCGCGCATCCTATCCTCCTGTTTCCTCCAATATCTATTTCCTCTCTCTTCATTCCCGCACCTTAGCCTCGCAATCCTCCTAACCCTCCCTCCTTACAAACAATTTTTAAAATTTGCCCTTACATAAAAACTGCCATTGATAATATTTCTTTTCTCTCATTATATGATTCAAATATTAAAATTTTCGTTCCTTGAGTTATTTCTAAAGATTTTCTATTTTCTGCAGGACATTTTACGATTTTTTTTGTCATACAAAAACATATACTTTTCATTCTGTTTGCAATAAATTCATATCTGAAAAGAAAATTTAGAATTTTATTAGAATTTGAAGAGTTTGGTTTTATTGGAAGTATATTTATTAATTAATTAAATAAGTTATTGACCCAAATTCCTTTCCCGACACATTGCCTATTAACTTTTAATTGAGTTAAAGGGGAAAATTAACTTCCCTAATAATGTTATAGCAGTTGTTTTAGACTTGCGAAGTTTATGTTACAAAAAAATAACTTTTTCTGAAACAGGCGTACAGAATTTCCAAAAACGCCTAACTGATTCACATCATGCATTTCGAATTATGTGGTTATATTCTGATATGACAAGCCTTTCATCAAATTTCAATTTAACGTGAAACAAACATTCCCCAAATTGAAATTAGTAACTCGTGTTACAATAGCATTATATGAAACATGTTACAGCACGTGTGTCTCTATTTTATAAACAAACATCAAAGATATTGTTTTAGTCAGGGTTGTTGAAAAATTATAACCAACAGATGGCAGTATATCACATGAAAATTTGCTATGTTTCCGGAAAATTCAGGAAATTTACATAAATGTAGAGAAAAGCATTTCTTTTCAGTTTCATTTATAATAAGTTCTCAAAGCTTAAAATATACGAAGGGAGAATTGATTTTATTTGTACTTTTTAGGGTTTTGTAGATATGACCACCAAAAAACTCTTATAACGTCCCTCAAGTGTCTGTATGTCTGTCTGTCTCTCTGTCTCTCTGTGCGGTAGAAATTGTAGCCAAACAGCTGAACACAGAAAGTGGAAATTTGGCATACTTGTACAACTTTTTGACACATCCCACATATATTTATTTATTTATTTTATTTATTTGATTTAAGTCGTACACAGGACGAGCCCAAAAACTACGACTACAAACATTTTATATAAATACATAACATAGTATGGTCATATACTTAATAATTATAATATATGGTTCCATGACAACTGGGGCCGTAAGACAATTCGGGCTGTTCACAATTAGGGCTTTTCACAACTGGGGCCATTAACAACTGGGTCGATGGACAATTCGGGCCGTACTCAATTGGGGCTTTTCATAACTGGGGCCATTAACAACTGGGGCGATGGACAATGCGAGCCGTACACAATTGGGGCTTTTCACAACTGGGGCCATTAACACCTGGGGCGATGGACAATTCGGGCCGTACACAATTGGGGCTTTTCACAACTGGGGCCATAACTATAAGAGCTAGAGTTCTTTTGTTTAAAATAAAAAATAATTATTTTACAAGTTGGCATAAATTAAATTGCGGGTTCTTTTGAAAAAAAAATTATATATTTTAATGGTTTGATTAAGCACATTTTGGTGGGAATTAGAATAAATAAAAAAACAGATGCAATTATTGGCAGAATAATAAAGATGTTTGTCTGAAAATTGCTGATAAGTTTAATTCATATTGTTTAAGGAATGTAAAATAAAGCAAAATATGGCTGTCTTCTTATTTTCATTCATTTTTGTATTATAAAATGCTATTTTTATTAACTTCTCTTCTATCTATATTGTCCTCTTTTTCTGTGATAAAATTTGTTGAACGCCGTTTAATTGTCATTTTAACAGTAACACAAAAAATATACGAAATGTCATTGAATGTAAAGTCAAACTATTTATTGTCAAAATATTTAATGTCAAAATATTCAGTGTCAAAATTTCATCTCACTTTAGCTCTACAAATTTATGTATAGCTCTATCCCTCTTGCACCGTGTTACTATCTTCATAAGAAATACCAATACAAAAACAAAAAATTATGTTGCTAATAAACTATTAGAATGATTTTGTAACTTGGAAATCACCAATAAATTTATTAGCTTCATAAATATATTATGTGTCTAACAACTATTAGGGAGTTTATTAGGAACTGGAACTCTCGGCCCTAAGAGTAATTCAACGACAGCTTATTTAATATACAATACGTATGAAAACGTTCTAGGTCGGCTTGAAGTATCAAACAATCAGTGAAAGCTTTTATGTGTCTATAAATATTCATGTAGTCTGCGAACAGAAGGATTTTACTATTTTTGAAGCAGGTAATTACATCATTAATATAGCTGACAAAGAACATGGGTCCTAAATGAGATCCTTGTGGCACACCGGAAGTAGAATTGAAAATTTTCGATAGAGACCCATTAACTGATACTGCTTGCGATCTGTTTCTAATATAAGATATAACCCATCTAAAACCATTAATCGATAAGCTTAAATCTCCTGAATCCTTCTAAACCAAAAGCTTTTTAATTTCAATCAATAGCCATGTATTTTGAATGAAAGAAGTTACCTTATATATAGAGTAGTCTGATGAGGTTAATAATCGTTCTTTTAGCTTATGGTGTGTAACCAGGTCAGTTTCCTTTCAAATAATTTCCTCAATTTTTCATTTCTAAGACTTTAATACAGTATTCTCGAGAGGTCTAAGAGATAAGTCAGTAAGTAAAGATATAAGAGATAGGCAGGTAAGGAGCTTAAACTAGTCCCGTTAAATTATAAGCGGCTTAGTGACACTTCCTCTTATGAGCTTAGATACAACAACTGTAAATTTTCCTTCAAGCTCAGCCACTCGTATCATATATTATACCTAAGACAACAAAAAACAAACACTTCCTTCTTCTAACTAATGGAGGGTATTTATGAAATAATACTTGAAATAAATATCTTGCATGTAACCTTAATGATCAATGGAAATTATCTACAGTAGGACTTTCAGAAGGGAAAGTAGTCGAGTGCCGACTGTGTAATTTCAGAAATATAATTTCAATATTATCTAAAATAAAATTATTCAATTAGTTAAAAATATTCAAATTATTTAAGTACAAGGTGTCTCAAAAGAAATTTTATATTTATTTAGCTTACTGCGTGAACGCAACGTATCCGAGGGGTGCGGGGGTTAGGTCAATCGGTAGTCTGGCTCTTGGGAATTTAGTCGCTATGGAGCGTTTCTCGGGAGCAGACCGCGTGTTATGCGTGCGAGAGTTTTACAAAAACGGTGATTCGGTGACTGTAGCGCGTAGAAAATTCTGCAGTATTCGAGGTTTTCGCCACTTAAATGATGCGCCAAGCATTCCTCTCATTCGACATTGGGTTAAAAAGTTTGAAGAGACTGGTACAACGCAGGATAAAACAAAATCCGGGCGACCTAGGTCATCAAGAACGGTAGAAAACGTGGAGAATGTTAATCAGTCTGTTCGTGACGACCCGAACCTTTCAATTCGGAAGCGCGCAAGTGCTTTAAATGTGCATAGATCATCATTACATCGCATTATGCACAAAGACCTAAAGCTGCACCCCTACAAAATTCAATTGGTGCAAGAATTAAAGCCCCAAGATGCCAGTCAGAGGCATAATTTCGTAAATCAGGTGATTGAGCGATTTTCAACGTTTACCAACATTTTGTTTTCGGATGAAGCTCATTTTCATCTTAATGGCCACGTAAATATGCAGAACTGCCGCTACTGGAGTGCAACGAATCCGAAACGCAAACATCAGAAACCCCTACATTCACCTAAAGTGACCGTATGGGCTGCGATGTCGGCGCGAGGAATTATCGGCCCTTACTTTTTTGAAGTGGAGATGTTAGACAAATTCTTGGTACCTGAACTGCAAAACTTTCCTGGCTATAACCAAAGAACATGGTTCCAACAGGACGGAGCAACTTCACACACGTCCAATATGTCTCTGCCACGTGTTCGTGAAATTTTCTCAGGCAAATTGATCTCCCGGAGAGGTGACATAAATTGGCCTCCACGCAGTCCACATTTAACCCCTATGGACTTTTTCCTATGGGGTTATCTTAAATCTAAAGTTTACGCCAATAAACCGACTTCACTGGCGCATTTGAAAGAAAATATCCGTCACGAAATGGCAGCCATCCCTGAGTCCACCTGCCGAGACGTCATAAGTAATTTTACTGTTCGATTAAATGAGTGCCGAGAACGCGAGGGTCTACATTTAGACGATATTATTTTTAAGAAATAAATCCCCAAAAAGTGTATTTTAATAATTAATAAACATTTTTTCTATATACGGCTTACTTTTTTTTTTAATCGATCCACTAAATATAAAATTTCTTTTGAGACACCTTGTATAAAAACTAATCTATTTTAAGATAAACAGCTTTAGAGGTTAGTTGAGTTTTGATTTATATTATTTTAGTTAAATGTTGAGGGACATGGGTAGAATTACGATCGTTTATTATATGATTTGTTTCAAATATTGTTACTGTTGATCTCAAATAACATGGGCAAATGTTTACACAGACGTTGATAGGCGACTATATATAGTTGGGGAAAAATAAATCCATTTTTTACGTTCATTTTGAAGCTTTATTTAATATGGTTACAATCATTCGCTTTGACTTAAATATGCCCCCAGGTTTTCGATGACTCGTTGCCACTTAGAAGGTAACTTCATTATGCCACTTTCCCAAAACGACTTGTCCCTAGTGGCAAAAAACTGAGATAGCCAGTTTTCATAAGCCTCTCCTGACGCCAATTTCACACCACTAAGAGCGTTTGACATAGACAAAAACAGATGATAATCGCTTGGGGCCAGGTCTGGACTAATTATTTTTACGACAAAAAATGGGGTTCGAAGTAGTTTATTTCTTCATCAGAGCTACACAAAATATAAAATATGAAGTACAAGAGCTGGTTATACAGTGTTAAAAACCTACCAGACCTAATATCGTTAAAATAAATGGAAAAAATCATAGTGTAAAAACAATAAGTCAGTAAATAAAATATAAATAAGTAAGTTAGAAATAAATAAAAAAAAAAAATCAGCTGTGGCCACCACAGGACCGACCGCCATCATAAAGTACTTGTATAAAATACATTCTAGCAGCAGAGTAGAAATAACTTGGCCTAATATTTTCTAACAGAGATATTATTTATCATTACCATGGAAACGTTACATATAAGTATGAAAAAAATTTACAAAATTTTTTCGTAATTTTTCGTTTTATCAAAAAACGTCTCAAATAAAAGTTATTAGTTATTGCATTTATAGCAACTTTTGTTAAATAAATTTTTTTCGAAATATTTTTCTGTTGCTAAATATTCGCAAAAATCTTAAAATCGACACGAGTAAACTCCCATTTCTAGTCAACCGATTTTTACCAAAACTTGATCAACCGACATTAATGGCACATTGATGTCAAAAACTTAAATATGCAGTTTCATAAAAATTCTTTTAGCCGAATTTGCGTGTATACACGTATATACTCTGCACGTGTATACAGACAGACAGACAGACAGACAGACAGACAGACAGACAGACAGACAGACACACAGACAGACAGACGGAGGGACGGACGGACGAACGGATGGACAGACAGATCGACAGACATCATGCTAAAAATAAAGTAAACTCACGTTTACAGTCCACCGATTTTTACCAAAAGTTGATCAACTTGTGCCATTGATGTCAAAAGCTTAAATATGAAGTTTCATATAAATCCTTTTAGCCGAATTTGCTCTGCACGTGTACATAGACAGACAGACAGAGAGACAGATAGACCGACAGACATTATGCTAAAAATAGTCAAAACGTTATGTAGGGATCTCAATTCGTGGAGATCCATCGAAATCTCGAAATGTCAAAATCGGTTTGCTCACAATACCTCCCTTATATATATTGGCGGTCGGTAATTATATAACTCCATATACACGCATTTATGTTGTATTTGTATAATGGTTGGTTTATTTTTTTCTTTTGTTTTTTGTTGTACATATGAAGGTAATCTAGAAAATAAGAACCGCATAGTTGTTATAGAGGTAATTCGTATTCCCTATTCAAGGTTGGGCTTTTAATCTGTTTTTTTTTTATAGTATTCTGAGAGTCACGCGCCTTAATACATATTTTTACGAACATTATGAGTCGTTAAAATGAACCGTACTAAAAAAAAAAAAAAAAACGCCGACTGTGAAGTACAGAGTAGGCACTTAAAAGACTACGGCGAACCATCCAAAATTGGAGAAGTGAAAAGCTTTCTCGCGGCATTATTCTTCTTAACGACAGTATTTGGCCCCGTACTGCTAGTGCAATCCAAGCTTTGTTTTGGGACCTCCCCCCCCCCCTTTTATGCTTCTGACCTTCAATCGTAAACAGCGACATATCACATATCACATCTAAACAATCACCTGCGCAATGCCAGGTAAATCAGTCATTAAAATCTTCACGTCTAACATACGTTTAAAGTGCATAACTACTACAATTTTACTGTAAATTATAACTGTCGTGAATAAAATACAAATAATTTCAAATTTTTATATCTAGTTGCCATTATTCTTCTTTTAACGCCACAAACATTTAACAAAACTATAAATTCACATATTCAGTGGCAGTAAATTTCTGTTAAATATTTTAGTTGGAAAATTGCAATGGTTCCTTTTTGTGTTAATTTATGGAGCGTAAATGATACTGATAGTCTGTTTAAATGAATGTTACTTTTACACCAAGAAATATTGCATATTTCTAGCGTACATGTTCGTTGTATGTGTATTAGTTAATATTTCAAACGTCGTCTCTGCACCAGTTTTGCATAATAAATGATACTTTTCACATTTCCTTGATGTTTTATCCATCCGTCTCCTTTTATTTCTCATACGTGTCAGGCAGTTATCGCTTAAATTATAGTTTATTTGGGAGGTTTATAGCCTACTGTTTAAAAAATAAACTATTACCCCTAAAATGCTACGTTTTGTGCCGTGATTACAGCCGCGTGATGCTGGTTGCCTATATTTAATTTATCTTGGATTCTATATTCTATCAGTCGTTTTTATATACTTTAGTTTGCATCACTTACGAACGACTTGAAAAGATGTAGGTAAGACCAAAAATCCTTATACCGTCACTCGTGTGTCTGTCTGTTCAGTAAAAACTGTAGCAAAACTGCTGGACGAAAGTTGAAATTTATAGGAAATTTATATTAAATTTTAATAGGCACACTATTGATAGATCAAAAAACGGATCGCGGGAAAATATGTGTTCTACAAAATAGAAATATTTTTTAATATACTGAGTGAGGTATCAAATGGAAATTTAGCTTGGGTTATTTCATGTATCAGGTCGGTATGTGAAAATTTTAAACTCCTTCAGTGAAACCATGGAAACGATTGACATTTGTTATTAAATATAATACATTTTTGCATATTTTAAAGACAAAAAAAAATAAATAAATGGGAATATTTTATTAACAATGACACAAAAAACCAAAATGTAATGAAAAGGACATTTTATAATTGACAGTCAATTTAATCTAGAATTTGCAATGTGAGTATGATTTACAAAGCTTAAACAAAATTATTAAAAGTCCGATTTATTAGATAAAAATTACTAGATTTCAAAATCTAGATCCGCCTAAAGGTTTGGAATAGCCTATAAAACATAAATTTCATAGCAACGTCACTACAGTTGGTAGTAACTATTATAGTTACTTTTTACAGAATTGATCAGACTGTATTAAATAACGATGATGATAATAATTATTGATTAGATGAGTTACGTCCGTAAGTTAGTAATTATAGTTGAATGGGATTCGGACCAGTCAGAAAATAAAAACAAATTTATTAACTTCGCTAACGTTTCGATTTTAATTTAAATCTTCATCAGAGCTTAGTTAATAGTCACGATATAAAATAACAATTTTAAAATTAATAAAGAACACATTATATTGTCCGGTTATTGAACTCAGAGATAAGCATATGAATAAGCCACGTATGAATTCCCAAATTCATACGACAATATGATGTGTTCTTTATTAATTTTAAAATTGTTATTTTATATCGTGACTATTAACTAAGCTCTGATGAAGATTTAAATTAAAATCGAAACGTTAGCGAAGTTAATAAATTTGTTTTTATTTTCTGACTGATAATAATTATGACAATATTTTCCTTACTTTGTAAATGGGAAGTAATTACAAATAGTTAGATTTATTTCAAAATTATTTATTAACAAATTGACACTATACTTTTTAATTAATTTTCAGCAATCATGAATTTAATTAGTAACTAAAATACTGTGGTAGCAGTGTGATTTTTCACTGCAGTGTATTTGACAGGGAGAGCTAACAATAACAAGTGAAACACATTTCAAAGTCACGGTACAGGGTTTTTTACGAGACTGTTTCTGTATTGGTCATTTAGTTCTGCACTGTTAATTTGGTAGAATGGATTCAATGGACTATTCAGACTAATCAGTATTTCAGATAGAAATCTAGAATGGCTTGGTTAACTCTACACCGACTTTCTTTAATTTAAAAACATAATCAAGGAAATAAGATGAAAATATTTGTTTAATCTTTTAATAAGATTCGCAAAATACAGAAAAATATTGTCACTATAAAGTAGCACATTCAACTGTGGACTTTTTTACAATATATTTGTAAAAGTGTCATTTGGTCATTTGTTTTTCTATATGTGGGTAGCATTGTATATGCATTCCAAATTTCAACACAATAGGTCCAGCCCTTTGGCCACTATTTCTTCCGAACAAACTGACACATGAGCAAAATCTTGCATAGGTCATCCGCACTCGTGTAGTAAGTGCCAGCTAATTGTGGGTATATATTAAAAATCGTAAAATTCGATAACTCTTGAAAACATTACACACATTGTACTGCGCAGTATCTCGAGTCTGCCGTTCAGCTTTCGCTCGTGATATGTTCTAAGTTCGCCCATCCAGACTGAGCCTACAGACATAGATGTACGTGTGTTCTTTTGGAACGAAACTTTCGCGAACGATTTATCTCAATTAAACATATTTTATATATATTAAATTTATACAATTTTCTTCTCTAATATTTTCATATTTTATTATATCTAAAAGTTTCACCGTCGCTGACTGGAAGTCAGAATTTTGAAAATAATTAGCGACTATTAAATTATTTTTCGGACAAAATTTTAATATACGTTATTAATTACAGACAATAACAAAGAACAAACAACCAAATTATTCATTATTGAATAATTCATATCTCAGTAGCTAAAACAAAAAACAAAAATTATCTTTTTCCGCTAACTCTTGCCAAAATGTCATATTCTTAACAGTACATTAACCTCGTATTTCATTCTAGATTCTGGCGAAGAGTCGTAGCTTGACATGGCAGAAACTTCAAAGACTCGGTGACCTCCAACAAGCACTTGAGATGGATTTGGAAAGTATGACAAAGTTAGTCAAAGAGAAGTTACATGAAGAACCGTATACCAAAGAAGAAGTATGTAAAGAACTAGAGGTTACAGCTGAGGAACTTGATCAAGTTTCTTTGACACCGAATACGCGACATGTTCAAAGTTTTAAATTACATCAGA
The DNA here is from genome assembly GCA_963971575.1 of Liopterus haemorrhoidalis. Classification (NCBI taxonomy): domain Eukaryota; kingdom Metazoa; phylum Arthropoda; class Insecta; order Coleoptera; family Dytiscidae; genus Liopterus; species Liopterus haemorrhoidalis. Next base: position 47,518,757 of record OZ020618.1, read on the forward strand.
GAGCATTGCATGTATTTCAAGGTAAGCTCACCAAAGCTTTCACTGTACTTATTAATTTTACATATGTTAAAATAAAATTAATGATGTTTCAAGGAAATTATTAAGTTGTAGGGAAAGTTCTGTCGTATTTAAATAAAAATATTTTAAGATATTTAAAAAAGTAAATATATAATATTATTCAATGATATTTATTTATTTATTTATATATTTGACCATTCCAACAGGATACAAATCCCAATTATAGGGATGGTACAATTACAATTTATTATATAACATTTACAAAATTAACAATAACATACAAATTACACATAACAACCAGTAATAAATTCAGCAGTTCAATAAAATCGTGTTTAAAGCCTTTTTAAATTGTTGTAAATTAAGGTGGAAAATATCAATTTCGCTAAAGGAATTGTAAGTAGACATAATTCTGTTGATAGGGGAGTTCATGCAATAGTTGCTGTTGCACCTGGGAAGGCGAAAGAGCATGTTGGTAGATCGTGTATGGGATCCTGGTACGCGAATGTTGAAATACTCAATGAATAGGTTTGAATATATATAATTATCAAAAACTTGATATAAAAACATCATATCTAACAGAGTTCGTCTATATAGCATACTGAATCTAGTTTGAATTTACAGAATAATATATACAAAAATCTTCATTGTACAGCTTCCAGATTTTTTTTTTTTTTCATAAATTGGATTCCATATGATTAATCCATTTTCCATTATTTGTAACAACTTGTTGCCATCTTTCAGGTAACCTGTCAATTACTCTTCTGTAAAAGTTCTCGTCCTTGGAATGAAAATAGTGAGCAACTGCCATAGAAACATTTTTTTCCCGTTAGATAATTATGCAGAGATCTAAATAGGTAGTAATCTGATGGTGAAATATCAGGTGGATATGGTGGGTGACTAAGAACACCCCATGCAAACGCGGTAAGTTTTTCTTGTATCACCATTGCGGTCTGCGGTCTAGCGTTATCTTGATGGAACACGATTCTTTTTCTGGACGCTAATACTGGCCTTCTTTGCTTGCTAGCTGCATGCAATTTATCGAGTTGGTTGCAGTACAGATCCGCAGTTCAAGTTTGCCCTTGTTTTATCAGCTCGTAATACACTGGACCTTTTCTATCCCACCACAAACAGATCATTACTTTTTTTATGAATATTTGGTTTTGCAAGAGTTACTGAAGATGTTCCAGGTTTGCAGTAAGCTTTTCTTCTCTTAATTTTCCTGGAAAGAATCCACTTTTCATCTCCAGTAATCAGCCTGTCCAGAAAGGGCTCCACATTGTGTCTAATGAGATGTGATGAGCATATTCTTACACGATCTGATAAATTCTTTTGGGTCAATTCATGGGGTACCCAAATGCTTTGCTTTAAGACAAAACCAAGAGATTTAATGTGGTCACTTACATTTGTATGATAGATGCCGAACTCTTTTGCAATTTCTCTAGTTGTTAGATGTGGAATTTGCTCCAACATGGACCGCAAAAAATTATTATCGATCTTGGATGGTCTTCCAGATCGAGTATCTTCTTTTAGGCTCAGATCTCCGGAAGGAAATTTTGTAAACCATCTTTGGCAAGTACGAACATTTAAAACATCTCCACTTTTGAACTCATACAACATTGAATGTCGTAAATGCACTTTATTCACAGACATCATGCTCACCCTAAATATGGTAAGATACTGATGATTTCTTGAAACAATTCTTTTTATATTCAACAACAGATAATAACAGATATAATAAAAATATTCCCATGACTCATAATCCACACGTGTCTTTTATTTACAAGCAAAATCAGTTGTTTATTTAAAATACGACAGAACTTTCCCTCCAACCTACTAATACGAAGAGCAAGTTCACATTTGTTTACTGACAAATACACATTTTATCAGCCAACGGAGTGGATGATCTTGTTTAATCGTGCAGTTCGGACTGGTGAAAATAGTCCAATAGACCCGGCATCGGTGATTAGCCTCGTTGCACAAATAGTCCGATGTAAAATAAATAAAATAATAATAATAATATCTTTTTATCAGACAATACTAAATTAAGTAGACTGTTGTGGATTCAAAAGCTTCCTTGCGTAGTCCAAATAGTTTGCGGTGATATGGTTAGTTAATATTAGGTATAACGGAAAGCTTTTTCGTTTTTATTTTTAGTGCAGTATGCGAACTAGTCACGACTTCGCTAAATTAAACAGACCTCTTTTGCGTTTTGATTAAACTCTGTAATCTTGAGTACTTAATTATTGTTTTCGTTTCATTTTATAGTACCCTTGCCTTTTAAAATGGCGGAAGAATTTTCTTCAAAACATGTTTTATGCTGCTTAATGTTGTATGAGAACCATAAAAAAATATAATGTTTAGTGAGTCACTGATTTTAATTTAATTTTGATAAAATTTGTCTTCTGTCTCCCGCAACGCAACTGTGGGAACAGATAAGAAGCAATTTATAATATTTAGCTAATTAGCATTTATTGTTGCAATATTTTATTTTCATTTAGTGTATTATTTATTATTATCAAATACATTTCATTTTTTGTTCAGTTTAAAACTGTTATGTAAAAGATTACCTGCAAGTTAAATAAAATAATTATAACTATTATTATTAATTTGTTGAAAATTTCTCTATACATATGTATTTGCAATAAATTACGTGCCGTTTTCATAATCATTTTTAAAGCCCCGTTATCTATTTGATCTAATGTTATTTAAATGAATACTTTAGCACTTTAAAGTTGACTATAATTTTAACATGTTTTTATCCTCTACAATATTTTCAATATTAAAAAAAGATATATATTCTAACAATTATTTTTCTCGAGATCTCTCGAGAATTCTCGAGAAAATAAGTCTAATTTTTCATTTCTCGAGAAATGAAAAATGTCGAGAATGCAGAAACACTACCTGCAAACATACAAAAAAAAGGTCTCAAATAAAAGTTGTTAGTTATTGCTTTTATATCAACATTTGTCAAGTATTTTTTTTTTTCGAAATATTTCTCTGTTGTGCAATATTCGCCAAAATTTTAAAACCGACACGAGTAAACTTTTTAGTTAACCAATTTTTACCAAAAGCTGACCAACTCTGCTGTTGATGTCTAAAGCTTAAATGTGAAGTTTCATAAAAATCCTTTTAGCCGAATTTGCTCTGCACGTGTACACAGACCGACAGACAGACAGACATACAGACAGACAGGTAGATAAACAGACCGACAGACATCATGCTAAAAATAGTCAAAACGTTATATAGGGACCTCAATTCGTGGAGATCCATCGAAATCTCGAAATGTCAAAATCGGTATGATAACAATATCTCCCTTATATATGTTGGCGGTCGGTAAAAATCGAGACAACATCCAAAATATTAGAACAAAATCCAAAAAATGGAGACAAAAACAAAAAATCGGTTTGCTTTTATAGCAACTTTTGTTAAAAACATTTTTTCGAAATATTTCTCTGTTGTGCAATATTCGCAAAATTTTTAAAACCGACACGTGTGAACTCCCATTTCTAGCTAACCGATTTTTATCAAAAGCTGATCAACTCGTGCTGTTGATGTCTGAAGCTTATATATGAAGTTTCATAAAAATCCTTTTTGCCGAATTTAATCTGCACGTGTATACAGACCGACAGACAGACAGACATACAGACAGACAGACAGACAGACAGACAGATAGACAGACAGACCGACAGACGTCATGCTAAAAATAGTCAAAACGTTACGTAGGGACCTCAATTCGTGGAGATCCATCGAAATCTCGAAATGTCAAAATCGGTATAATCACAGTACCTCCCTTATACCATGAGCTCAAAAAGAAATTACATAAGGGTTGGCTATGGAACATAAAAATAATATCAACAGCAAGCTTTAGAATTAATTAACTGTAACCATTGTTGTTGTTATCATAACACTGCCGGTTGGCTGTGCCTAAACATTAGTCAATTGCTATATAAATTTTGCAGTAGACATTATTTTATTTTTCCATAGCCAACCCTTATGTAATTTCTTTTTGAGCTCACGGTATATGTTGGCAGTAGGTAATTATTTAGAAAAAAAATCTGTTAAAATTACAAAAAAAATATGTATTAATAGATATATATTCTAACAATTTAAATATAAATAAAAATAAAATTTTATAAGTTTTTTTTATATATATTTATAACTTCATACGTAAGTGAAGCTAAACAATTTCAACTTTTCATTTAATTAAGTGTTTGTGAATCAAAGTGTGGCTTAACATATTTCTACTAAAATAATTACTTTCAAACAAATTTTATTTGAGTTCAGTTGAACTACAAATAAAATCTTGTGATGTTATTTAATTTCAAATGTTTTTAATTAAATTTCTTGTAATTTACTCAGTAAAATGTAAATTAAAAATGAGTCTCTTGTAACAGTAAACACAAGTTAAAAGTAAACTAAAATTTATAACGAAATAATCGCAAAGCTTTCTATGAAATTCGAGAAAATGTTCTAAAAATTTACATTTATGGGCGAGGTAATTTAATTATTTTAATGCGAGTTTCATGTACTACAAATAGAAGTTTACACCTTGATAAACTTATACCAATTACTAAATTAAATTGGCATAGTTTCATTTAAGATTCATATCTAATAGAACAACATATACAGCTGTGTTCATAAGTATTAGGCACCCCCTGTAAAACAGGATAGCTATGAAATGACCTCGAAATCTGTTCACGTTTTGTTATGGTCTGTTAGTTATCTTAAAACGTAAACATTTAGAATCGGTTTTTATGCAGTTTAAGCGTGTTTATATTATTCTTCGTTAGTTATTCATAGATAGTCGAAAGTGATAGTCGAGAAACGGTGAGATTAAAAACTTTTATTTTTGAGTAATTATTTTTATTCGGTGATATTTTATTAAATACAAGTTTAGAAAACTATTTGTGTGAAGAATGCCAAAAAAACGAGAACTGAGTGAAGCTGAGAGGGCACAGATCGTCCTTTTATCTTCCATGGGTTTAAGTCAAGTGAAAATTCCCAAAAAAATTAAATGTTCACGCTGTGCTGTTCAAACCACGTTGAAAAGATTCAAAGATGACAATTCATTTACAAACAAACGAAGAAGTGGAAGAAAACGGCGAACAACACAGCGAGAAGACCGCTAGTTGCTGCGCTTATCGCTGCAAAACCGTATAAAAACGTCCAGGGAGCTTGCTGCTGACCTCCAAGAAACGTCTGGAACATCGATTTCATCAGTAACCGTTCAGAGGCGTTTAATAGAGCAAGGGTTAAAAGGCCGCAAGGGTAGAAAAAAGCCATGGCTCTCTGCAGAAAATAAAAAGAAACGCTTTTTATGGGCCAAAAAGTATAAAAATTGAACGACTAACGACTGGGCGAAAGTGGTTTGGTCCGATGAAACAAATATTGAGGTAACAAAAGTCATGTATATTTTAAAATTTAAACTTAGTTTCGATCAGTTCCATCAAATCTGGAGACCTTTAAATATTACGATAAATTAAGGCTTTTCTTTTGCTACATTTCAGATTTTTGGTCACTCGGGGCCCCAGTATGTGAGGAGGGGGAAGGGCGAGGAATACCGGGATGAGTGCATCTTACCCACAATAAAACATGGTGGTGGTAGTATAATGATACGGGGTTGTATGAGTACCCATGGTGTAGGAAATGTTTTTATTTGTGAGGGTCGTATGAACTCCGGTAACTACACCACAGTGTTAGGAGAGATGTTAAGGCCGTCTGTTGAAAAAATTTTTGGTCAAAACTTGGGAGAAGATGTCAGAGATGTTTATTTTCAACAAGACAATGCGCCCTGCCACACTTCCATGGCATCAAGGAAATGGTTCTCTGATAATCTAATTCGGATCTTAAATTGGCCAGCTCAATCCCCTGACCTCTCGCCAATTGAAAACCTGTGGCCCATATTGAAGAGAAAAGTACACGAATATCCCACACCAACCCGGGGTGAACTTAGACAAAAAAATTTGAGCGAATGGGAGAAAAATACCCCAACCATTTGCTCAAAATTAGTATGTAGTATGCCAAAACGCATAGCTGCGGTTATAAATGCCCGAGGAGGGGCAACAAAATATTAAAAATATAATAATTTTTATTCAATTTATTAATAATAATAAACATTTGTTTCTATATATAGTGTATTTTTAATATCCCAGCTCCCTTTTGCATATGTATTTAAAATTTACTAGGGTGCCTAATAATTATGAACACAGCTGTATAGGGCGTAAATAATTTGCAGTGACAAACAAGGCTGGCTTTTATGTAAGGGCAATTTTATTTAAAGATGTTGCAATTCTTATAATTATTCTTTTTTTAAATTTAAGATAGGGAGCCTCTACAACTAAGGTTATTGGCACCCGGTCCTCCTCCTGAGTTTTCAACTCATAAGTTGGTTTGCAGCGCGTCTCCATATTTCTTTGTTCTCAGTCTTTTTAGTTGCACGTACGTGTTGAAATTCATATCTTCCATTGTCTGTTTCATGTACTCTAGCCTAGTGATTCTCAAAGTGGGCGATACCGCCCCCTGGGGGGCGCTGGAACGATCCAGGGGGGCGATAGTAGCCTTGGGTGCATTTAGGGGGCATTGAAAATGATGAAGACTTGCTTACCTATTGTCACCACTTGGATGCTCTTCATCCTGACTTCAACCAACGATTTGAAGATATTTTTAAAATGAACATACTCGATTGGGTTTTGAATCCTTTTTCAAGTAGAATCACTCCAAAATTACAAGAAGAACTGATGGAAATAACATCAGTTCTTAAAATTACGAATTGAAATTTAAATTCAAAGACTGCTACAAACAGTTCTAGCTGCAAAAGCAGATTCGTACAGCTTACCCTGGGTTATGGGCTGTAATACAAAAGTTTTTAATTGCATTTTCTTCGTCATATTTAGTGAAACGTTGGTTCAGTGCGGTCACAAATCTATAATCAAAAACAAGAAACCGACTGCAAATAGCTAATCGCGGTGATTTAAGAAAACTGCTGACAAAAATAGAGCCGAGGATTGATACATTGATAGCAGCGTACCAGGTTCATCCTTCTAATTAGATGAGAATATGATTTTAAGAAATAATTTTTAATTTCAGCTTCAAGGTTTTTTATTTACAACATCTCTCTTTACTATATTTTAGAACGTTGGTAGAAATATAGATACATATATCTTTCTGTTTGTTTGTTTAAAGAATGTAGATTTTCAGGGGGCGCTAAGTATTTTTTTTCCGAAAAGGGGGCGGAAGGTTAAATACTTTTGAGAACCACTAGTCAATCAACACAAGCCTTTTTTTGAGCTTCGGTCAAATTATGCGGAATCCATTGGAAACAGATCTTTTTCACAGCTAAATGTTCATGAAAAATCGAATGTATTGCAGTATGCGATATTCCAAAGGATGCCTCTATCTTACGGTATGTCACATGCCGATCTTCTTCAATCATTTTGCGCACAGCATCGATGTTTTTTTTAATCACAACCGATTTTAGTCTTCCATTGCGAGGTTCATCACTGACGGACGCACGACTTCGACGAAATTCTGCAAAGCAATTGTAAACAGTCTTTTCTGATGGTGCCTCATTGCCAAAAGATGAATTAAGCGAATCTATGCATTATTGTTGAGTTAGACCTTTACTAAAATCGTAAAAAATTATCCAACGAAAACCTTCACGAGTAATATCCATTTTTTCATAAACTTGTGTTTTTTTCGCTCACTGTCAACTAACTATTCGGTCAATTTATTAGCTGCCACTGTTTCCACAATAACAAATGTCGTATTTTACGAATATAGTAATGTCACATATCAATACTGCCATCTAGTGGTCGTTTGCAAAAATAAAAGGTAATCCTCGTATTCGTAATGTTCTAATAATATTAAGTAATGTTCTAATATTTTTGAGTTTTGATTTTAAACAGAAACTCAACTACTACAGATAGCACAGTTAACTATTTTATAATTATCTATAAATTAATTTTTTAAATTTTCGTAGATTTCTATAAAAGCATCTCGAAATGATTTACTGTGGTCTGTAATATAAAAGGTAGATAAAAATCGAAGTAGTTCTTTTGATAGATTTCTTTTCAGTAGTTGAGCCAATTCCCGCTATACTCTTACTTGACACTACTGCAAAAGATCTTTACAAAGTACTGCAAGAGCCAGACATTTGAAGAGGATAATCTTTTTAAAGGATGTACCTTTGAGAATTGAACACTTGATCCTTGAACTTCTTCCAGTGTCAAGGATGATTCGATCGTAAATCAGACTTGAATTTCACTCGCCAGAACGCTCTCCGTATTTTCTATATTTCGCAAAGTAGGTGTCATTTAACGGTTTATTTCTAGTTCCATTAAGATACTGTCATTAAAAAATAAATTATATGGCAAATGATATAAGCTGGGTGTAAATATTGACTACTTTTGGAAAGATGAACGTGTAGTGGAGATCATTATAAAAAATTTAGGTTTGAAAGTCTCCTCTGGTGTCAAATGTCGCATAGAAAATGTATTTCTGTTTGGTAAATGTTTATGGCATTATTGATTTAAATCCAGCAATAAAAAAGATAATAAGACTTGATTAAAAAAAAAAAGCAAAACAGATATAATTCCAGTGTTTTATAGCCTCCTATTTTATTGAGATGGAATAAATGTTAAAAATCAAATCTTAATAAATTGATTTTAATTTTTGTATTTCTTTATCTTTGGGCACTTTCAGTCTGGTTGCCTTTTGGCCTTACTCACATAAATCCTCCATCTTGATATGAACATATCAAGATGGAGACTTCATTGTCAAGTCAAGCCTGTATACTAATACAGTGCGATCATTAAATCTTAAGCGTTACATAATGCTGAACAAAGGGTTTTAAAATATCAAAATTGTACTCTAATTCACAGTTGAAAATACCAATTTAACAAAGAACCAATCAGATTACTTCGTTAGCCTGAATTCCCCCGAGGTACAACGAAATTCTGGTGCTAATTTAATAAGTGTTATCAACTCATTAGCGTGTAGAGAAAAACAGTGACATTCAATAATTAATTCGTATAAGGTAATACAAATAGAATGTACGCCTATGTGTACATGTCCTTGAAAATAAATTTGATAAGTAAATGTCTCTGTCAAGTATTGCATAACGTTCAATAATTAATGATCGCACTGTACTTGTTAGATCTTATTTATTTATTTTTTAAATAACACATTAATTTAACCTCCTTCGTATCTTTTATAATAAGGAAGATATTAATGCTTAAACAGTTCAAAAGCACCATGTTTATACATCTTCGTTAAACAAGGAAGCTCCGTATATTGTTATATCCTTGGCACAAGTCTTAAAGAATTACCTATTTTCTTATATATTAAAGGCAATATTTCGCTATGAATTACATTTTTGGTATAGATAAATAAAGATTTGTTTGTTATACTCTCAGAGAAGACGGTTAGTGACGTCAAAGTTTGTAAACAGACGATCACATATCCCAAGTTTCAGGTTTATTGACAGAAGTGTTGTCCGCTGTTCATGTACAGTGTCAAATTGCTTTTAAATTAAAACATTTTTGTCCAAACATTTTGTATCAACATACTCATGTTTCATATCTTTCAACATTCAATGTTTGCGATTGGATTAGTCTTGGAAAGTTTACGGGAAGAGTTCACTAAACCTTTTTTCTATATTATAGAAAATATAAGCAAAAACTGTTGTTATTGATTATCTAAAATAGTATAGATATCTAGTCAACTCATTTAAAAATAGAAATAATATTCCCAAATAATCTATTATTATCATCAAATTTAAGCGGAAGTTCCTCAAGGAGGAGTACTAGGACCAATCCTACACATACTTTACACTAGCGACTTCCTCGAGTTAGAAAATAACAATGTAGCTACATTTGCAGATGACATTGCGATATTAACACTAGGCAATACGAGGGTTGCCTCTTATATTTCGGGATTGCGCTAAACTAGTGCCGCCATCTGACAACTGACGCTGCTATCGTACTTCTACTCAGAACGTTTTGACGTACGAGCGCTATTTGTGTTGTTTACAGTAACTTGAAAAAATTCATCTCGGCTAAAAATGGAATTAAATCGTGAACATTTTCGAGGGATTATTTTTTACAACTTTCGACGTGGATTAACGCAACAACAGTGCATCCATGAACTTAATTCGACTTTTGGCGCACCGTCAAGGAATACTGTTTATCGTACGGTTTCCGACTTCGTGGCCGTAGTTCGCTTAAGGACGAATTTCGTGCAGGTCTTCTGAAATCGGTTGTTGTTTCGAAAAACATTGATGCTGTGCGTGAACTGATACTGCAAGATCGTCATGTGACTTATCATGCGATTGAGATATCCTTGGGCATTAGTAGAACCAGCATACACTATTGCATGAACATTTGGCCGTCAAAAAGATTCGTTAACGTTGAATCTCACATAATTTGACAATCGCAATGGAAAAAGCCTCAATCGGAGTGGAAAATGTTCTTCGAAAATTGGTTGAAACGCATCCAAAAGTGTATTGATCTTCATGGAGAATAATTTGAAAAACAATGACACTTTTGTTGTTAAATAATTGTTTTTGATCTCGAATCCCGAAATATAAAAAAGGCAACCCTCGTAACAATGAAGAATTGACATAGTACCTACAAGCAGTCATCGCCAAAATAAATAATTAGACAGAAAGTTGATGAATGAAGTTAAGTGAATCTAAATCGGATTACATTAACTTCACTAATAGACCGGGAGCTCATGACATTTTTGGTCTCCGATTTCATACAGCATGCCTTTTGGAGGAGAGAATATTTACCTTGTGACAACAAAAAAGGGATGGTACTAAACCCCTGCACGCTTTCCGGTAATAGGGAAAATTGCATTTCCACTTGCATAAAATTTTTGTGTTTTTCTCTGACTTAATATTGCTTGCCCTTTTGTCAAAAGAAAGTTATAACAAATTTAAAGTCTTTTAATTATAGGCATGCTGTATGAAAACGCGGAAAATCATATTTTTTTATTACAAGATCACATGACCGTTTGAGCCCTTTGGGACCCTCCGAATCGCATGCATATATTTAAAAGACTTTAAATTTGTTATAACTTTCTTTTGACAAAAGGGCAAGCAATATTAAATCAGAGAAAAGCACAAAAATTTTGTGTTTAAGTGGAAATGCAATTTTCCCTATGACCGGAAAGCGTGCAGGGGTTTAGTACCATCCCTTTTTTGTTGTCACAGGGTAAATATTCTCTCCTCCAAAAGGCATACTGTATGAAATCGGAGACCAAAAACTGTCATGAGCTCCCGGTCTATAACAAACGATTCGAACATATCTCGATAACTATAGACTCTCAAATATCTGTATGCAAATACAGCCAAATAACTTGGCATGACTTCAAACACCAAATTACGATGGAAAATGATTCAAAAAGAAAATAGAGGAACTCCATAAAGTTCGGAAGGAGGTAAAAACCTCCGGATGGATTTTTTGATATGAATCTAAGTGAAAAATGCATTTTAACTATCAGAAAACTATAGTTTATGCAACAGATTTAGAACATTAACAATTATAACCTCGGAGAGTCAATAAAGGCCATTGCTAAAAATCTCCATGGGACTATCAGAACTGTAGTGCATGAGCAAGAAACCTCTGGATAGAAAGAGTAAGCGATGGAAGTTCTAGGTATTTCAGCAAGACTCAGCACCTTCTCACAAAGTACAGTTGACCCAAGAATGAATGGTGGACAATCTTCACGATCATGTAGCGCTCAACATGTGGCCTTCAAACTCGCCACATTTAAATCCCCTGAACTATTCCGTGTAGAGCATTGTTGAAGAGAAACTAATCCACACAATACCAGTGATTCACAGAAGACCGCTATTTTCAGAAGAATGTCCGATATGAATAAGAACCACTTAATTCGCGCATTTCAAAGTTTCCAGTCCCGCATTGAAGCATTGATGTTGAAGACCGTTACACAGAATAAACCTGCAATAAAGCTATTTAAGAATATGTGTACAAATGTTGTATAATTATTATTAAATACAGTAGAACAGAAACAGTGTTTGTGAGTTCCATAATAACAACAAAGAAAATAACAAATACAATAAACACAGAGCACATTCATAATTTACAAAAATGTAAAGCACTAAAATAACGTTTGTTGAAACAGGTAAAGGTACCAGTTTATTTTTAAAATTGTTAATAGAGGTAGAATCGATAACACAGTCCTGCAATTTATTCCACATATCGAACACTCGATTAAAGCAAAAGTTAGCACGCACATACTTGGTAAACCGATTCTTCTTCAATTTAAATCTATCTACCCAGTCTGTTATCATCGTTAAGGATAAATGACGATTACACATCACAAGAAAATGAATTGAACACAAGTCGATAAATAATTATTAAGTTACCGCGAACAAGTCGATCTACTAACTTGATGAGTTTTAATTCATGTAAACGGAACTCATATGATGGCCTGCTATACCCATATGAATTTCGTAGATTAATTTCTTGGATAAATAAGATGCCCAAATGGAAAACCAAACTACAGATGAGGACGAACATACATTTTGTAGAGCAGAACGAAGTAGGAGATAGATAGAAAGATTTCTGTACTAAGGATATCATTGAATTCGCTTTCTCTGAACATTCAAGCACATGTCTTGTCGCAGGAGGTAGTAGGGGAGACTGGTGTCAAATGTAACAGGTGTTAATTGTAACACGGCAAATTATTCTGTCATCTACCAGACAATAGTGAAATCATATGTGTATGCAAAAAGCGAATTGTACCCTGCATTACCGATACTAATCAAAATTGCAAATAGCCGCCTTTGACAAGAATGAACGACAAGTTTTTGTTTTTTGTATGAAAAGTAGATTTATTTTGTCTGATATTTCTTTTATTTCTGAAAATATAGTAGAATAATTTGTAACTCAATTGTTTGTTATAAATATATAGAGGTTTTAGCACATTGTCACTTATTTTCTGTTGGCAATTTATAAACTGCTTGTTAATAAATTCTGTGTAATATAAGAAATGGCAATTGGTGTCGGTTGTAACATAATATTTGGTGTCGTTGTAACATGTTACAATTGACACCTGAATAAAATATAGAGCCAGAAAGTGCTCATCTAACAGTAACAACTCCAGAGCAAATAAGACCATATCCAAAATCTAATGACATATGAAATGACATTCAAAAACCGAGAAAAAACGGAAGAAGGAAGGGAAAAACGGCAATATTGATGGACACGCCAGAAAAGATATTGGAAGAAGCAAGAAATAAAAAGAAAGTGATTGTAAAATTTAATTCCAAAGCTATAAAAAAACGAAAACCAATATCTAAAAAATCTGAAAGCTCAAGCTCATCCGAGGATGAAGAAACACATTGTTTTGAAACCAGCTTAATTCTATTGAGAGAATTCTGCAGAGATCGGAATAGGTGATAGTCAGAGGGTGCTATGTCTGGACTATATGGTGGATGCAACAAAATTTCCCAACTAAGTTCTCGCAATTTTTGACGGGTCATGAAAGAAGTGTGTGGTCTTTCCTATTATTCAATTCGGGCCGTTCTCTTTCAATTGCCTGTATGCCTTAGTATGTTTTGATTCATACATAAACAGTAAAGAAGACTGGGTTCAGTGCACAAGTTGCAAAATGTGGGCACATGTTAGTTGCACTAACAATGATATTTTCTATGTTTGCAAAAATTGTGAATCTGAATAAATATTTTTTCCTATTCATAATTTTATTTTAAAAGGAGTATCTACTTTATGTTTACGTAAATACATATACTTTTAAAATTCTTATTCCAAATAATATTTTGTTTCATTATTTATCTTTTCGAAAATAAGAATAATACATATTTATTTTGTGTTTAATTACAGTTTTGAATTGAATATGACTTGTAAAGAAGATATTTAAAATTTGATGATATTATTGTACGTTTACTTACAAAATATACATTTACGTATAATTATATAAAATTGTGTTTTATTTTATTTATACCAATAAAGAAACAATATTTGTTTATGTTACTATTGACACTGACAGTGTTACAACTGACACCATAAAGGTGTCAATTGTAACAAGTGTCACAGTGTTACATTATAGCTAAAAAAAATATATAAATATAAAATTATTATTAATTTGAATAATAAAATGTGTAGCTCACTAACCATTCTAATTATTAAAAAAAAATCGTTATGTAGAAATAAATAAGAAGTCATATAATGAAAAATTTATAAATTTTGTAACAATTGACACCAGTCTCCCCTACCGCAGGTGACGTCTCCCCAGGTGACTACCCTGACAATGTACCCAGGCTAGCTCAAGTGCTGGGTTCCGTGTATACCTTCTCGGCTTGAAGAGCCACGTCGCCCTAGTGTTTGAAAGAGATAGTTTGCCCAAGGGTTGTTCTAAATAAAAAGCAAACAAAGTGATTTTACTATATTTATTTAACAAGAAATGATGAAACATAACAATGTGAAAACAAAGTGAATAACAATATAAAGGTGTATAGTAAAGTAGGGAGTATGACTAGAAGTCGAGAAAGGACGGCGAGCGTCGTGGCGGTGTCCGTCGTGGACGTTGTAGCGAAGTTAAGTGAATGGTGGCAGCGCCAAAATGGTTAATGGTGGCAGCGCCGAGGTAATAATAATAATAATAATAATAATAATAATAATAAGTTTATTGACTACAATACATCTGATCGTTGTTTACAGTCAGTCAATTACATAGTTAGAAAAAATACAAATTATAAAAAATTAATAAGAATATTATAAATATGGTATAGACCTGTTTTGTGGTCTTACAGAGAAACAAAATCGTGATTTAGTCCTCGTTTTAGATCTATTTTAGAAAAATCTTCTAATGAGAATACTGGATTTTCAATGATACATTGTTTTATTTTTCTTTTAAATATGTGAAATGGGAAATTTCTGAGATAAAGGGGCAGTAAATTAAAAAAGTGCTGGGAATAGTAATTTGCACTGTACCTAAATTTATTTAGTCTGATGAAATCCGGACATAGATTTGATTTATTTCTGGTATTGTAGGTATGAATATGTCCATGAGTAGTAAAATCACTAAGATGACTGTGTGCATAAAGTAGGCAATGATATGCGTACAGCGCTGGAAAAGTCATTATGCGTAGTTCAACAAAGCAATGCTTACATTCAGCTCTGTACGATAAACCCATCATTATTCTTACTAATCGACGCTGAAGTGAAAATATTCTGGAGGAAAAGGTGGAGTGTCCCCAGGCTAAAATCGCGTAAGATATTTGTGATTCAAACAGCGCGCAATAAGCTATTTTTAATATATCAATTGATATCGATGTCCTGATATTTCTGATTAAAAATATTATTTGGCAAAGTTTGCCACAAAGTGTGGATATGTGGGGTTCCCAATTTAACTTTTGGTCTAAACAGATTCCAAGAAAACACACCGGAACTGGATTTTCAAAAGAGTGAGGTCTGTTGGTGATCAGTAACTTTTGAGTTTTATTTTCATTTAAAGTTAACCTGTTTCTAACCAGCCAGTCAAAAGCATTTTTAATGTATAGGCTGGTTTGGGGTTCAACCTCACTTAAGGATGTTGACTGGGTTAAGATGGTAGTATCATCCGCATACAGTATGGCATTTGTGTTAAGCGCTAAGGGGAGGTCGTTTATGTAGATTAAAAAGAGTAAAGGACCTAAAATAGATCCTTGTGGGACACCAATATCGATTTCAGAACATGTCGACACATCTCTGTTTATTTTAACATATTGCTTTCTACATGTTAAGTACGATTTAATAAGCAAACAGGCATCTTTAGTGAAGTGATAATCATCCAATTTACCGACCAGTAGATCATGAGGCACGCAATCAAAAGCCTTACTAAGATCGAGAAAAGTAGCCATGCAGTAGCCACTGACTCCAAGTGAGTCCGTAGCTAATTTCAAGTGGCGATGCGTGGGTTGTAGGCGATAGAACCGATGCGAAGTAGATAGGCCGTGGTGGACATGGTACGTGGGGCTAGTTTAGCGCTCACGCACGATTGATAGAAGCGATGCATGAAAAGTTGTTGTAGTGCCGAAGAAAGACAATGTGCGGCGGTGATGCCGTGAAGGCGTATAGTCGGAACGGGGCTGTAGCGCCGTTGAATATGAAAGAATATCGGGAGCGAGGGCTCATCTTGCCGTATAGTGAGATTGGCTAGGATCCCTTGCCAAATAGTGAGGTGAAGCATCGACGGTTGTACCGGACCTAGCCGTATAGCGAGGTGGGTGAGGAAACCTTGCCACATAGCGAGGCGAAACGTGGAGTTCCTGCCAAATACCGAGATCCTTACCAAGAAGCGAGGCGAAGCGTAGAGTGTTTAAATTCTTGTTAGCAGGTCTCCTGCCCCATAGCGAGAGTGAAGGCACCTTCTTCGTGGCGACAGTGAGAACAGTGGACTGCAGAACAGTTGTTTGCGCTTGAAATCGCGTTTCTTATATACGTTTCGTTCTGGAGTGAGGGAATGGGTTTTCAGTGGAATGGGTAACTAGGCCACGCCCATTTATGCGAAAATGAACCCTATTATTAATAAATATTCTAAATATGAGTTTAGGGCTGATTTACGGGTTGCGATCGATAGATAATCTCTCGGTGAATCTAACGATGGGTGACAGCACGCGGTGCGACCCATAGGACGCGAGATATTATCGATAACAATCTGTAACATTACAGGTTTGAAGTGATCGTGATCCCAAGATCTACTTGTTCAGAAACAGGCTTAATGTGTAGTCCGTTTATTTGGTACTGAATTTTCATGAAAATATATTTGATTTTTGGTCAAATATAGTTGTTTTATTAAGAAGGGGGTATGGTTAATTTTGCATTTTTTAAGCATATTTTTAAGAACGATTTGTGGAAATCTGGTAAAGGTAAGCTAAATGGGTGAAAGTCTATCTTAAAGACAAACACTTGAAGAGTATTGCGTTAATTTTTTATTGAAAAATATTGAAAAATGAGCCATTGGCGTTATTTTTTAGTAAACACTCCAAAAAAATTGATTTGCGGTGTACACGATATCTAGTGACGCAATCATCTGAAACATATAATTCAAAAAGTTTTGGTTAGTTTAAAAGTTTCTTCAGGTAGTGACGTCGAGTTTTTTTTATTAAATTGAGTTTTAAATTTTTGGTACGACTTTAAAGTCAAAAAATCAAAAAAAACGTAAAAACTCGTGTTAGGTAATCGGAAAAATGGTTATAAAAAAAATATATTCAAAATAAAAGCAAAAACTCAACGTCACTACCTAGTAAAATGATTTATAAAGAAGTGTGCAAAATTTCAGAAAGATCCATTTATTAGTTTTTGAGTTATGATGTACACCGAATCAAAAAAAGCAATTTTTCAGAAAACGCGTTTAAAATAAAGAATGTGTATAACTGCTCAAAAATAATATACCGGTACAACACACATATATAGCTTATATACAAGTATATTTCAATATAAGTATCAAAGATATTCGTCACGAGTCCCCTCTCTAAGAGTATAAAGCAGCTGATATCGATATTAAAGCCTGATAAAGCTGATATACATACGATAGGCGCGAAAAAACAAATAATAGGTACTAGTATTAAAATGAGTATATCTCAATCAATTTTGCTCTGATTAACTTGAAATTTTAATGGGATACTCTTGAAGATATATACAATCGAATAAGCCAAAGAAAAAAATTGAAAAAAAAATCATCAAAAATACCCCCCCCCCCCCTTAAACAATGCAATGTGTCCTCAAATAACCAATGACCAATGTCTCAAAATAAACCATAAATAAAGGGTCCTTTTGTGGTCCAATCTTTTCCTTTTTCGAAATAAGTATAGCTACAAATTAATACTAACATTTCTTCGGACTACACACATATAGGAGAGAAAAAAAGTTGGCTTAGCAATCAATAATACTTTTATTTTAAAATATTTTCTAAAAATTTTCCTCGGATCCCTTTCTTTTAGGGGTGACATTACTGAGGGTCCTTAATGGTAAAAAGGTTGAGAAAAACAACTCTATGACGTTTTTCTCTCTTCTTTTCTCTTTATTAATGTTCCGTTCTCTTTCTTTGTCCTTACTAGCTTTTATTAAATTTCCAGTATTGTACTTACAAATACGTTTGACTTATTATCGACAGTTTCAATATCGTGATTTTTTGCCATTGTTTTTCTTTTTTCGTGATAAAAATTTTAATCTGGAAAAAGATGTTGCATGAAACTGTCATAAATTTTATTTGATTTATGCGTGTTTATTTGGTTTTATTCACTGTACCAAAAGTAGGTCAGCTGTTTTATGCACGTATTTAGAAAATCAGTTTTTGACAGTGTGAATTATTTTCGAAAACAAAATCGATCGTTTAAATCTTACGCGCAAAAGACCTCTGGCCACAGAGAAAAATCCATGTTATTCTATAAATGTATAAAAAAATGAGAAAAGGACAGGGATAGAAAAAGAAGTGCTTTATTCAAAACATAAGGTGAGGAAGCTCAATCAATTATTCTCTATAGAGAAAAATTTAAAGATATGAGAATTGGAATTTTTAAAGTGGCAACTGCATTTTAGGGCTAGATGAAAAATGAAGGGATTGAAAATGATTTTTTTTTTTCGACGGTCAAGAAGATCAGCGTAGTATTGTCCGATAATTGTTTGGCACTTTGGTAGATAGTCTATATATAAGTTTCTTTTCACATCCCAAATGCCATGATCTCTTCGACTGATGGGACTCATTTGCCGTCTTTGGAGTCGGTAAACCACGATGAATCCACTATTTGAACTCTGCCTTGATCTGTGGCCAGATAAGGCGAATAAAGTGGATGGCCAACTACTTCAAAATTTAATTTTGTAAGTTTTCTAGTTCATGGTGGTAGAAGATTTTCTTTTGACCAAACCAGGATGTTTTTCACGAATCTCATTCAACAAACGATCAAGAAGATCAGCATAGTATTTTTCCTTCATGTTTGGTCTTTTTGGAGATAGTCTGTATACGAGGTCTGTTCAAAAAGTATCACGAATTTTGAATTTCCGCGGATTACGAATATTCGATTTTTGATTTTTTTGTGGCGATATGTTGGTACTCATGTCTCTCACTTATGCCGACAAGTTCGGCTATTTTGAATGTTCAGTTAATTTTTGACAGTTGCTTTGCTTGCACGTGTTTTGGCTCGTCTTCGATTTTTGCCTATACCAAAAAATGGATCAAAGAATCTGTATCAAATGTTCCCGAAACTTAAGAGACCCATGAAAGGACGACGCTACGCTACGAGTGAGGAGATAAAGACGGCATCGAAGGAGGAGCTGAACAAGATCACAAAAAATGATTTTTTCAAGTGCTTCGAGGATTGAAAAAACAGTGGCAGAAGTGTATAATATCTGGTGGGGATTACTTTGAAGGGGACAAAATAGATATTCATGAATAAATAAATAATTTTTGAAAAAACACAAAATTCGCAATACTTTTTGAACAGACCTCGTACATGCCATGATCTTTACGGCTGATGGGACTAATTATGCTCTCTTGGGAGTTGTAACACCACAATAAATCGTGTCTCTTAACCGATATTCAGTTAACTGCTACTATTACGGATCATAAAAAGTTTCGTAGGAATATCTGGAAGACGAATTTTACCAATTTGGCTTCTTGTGATTGGAACTTTGGCCAATATTTTACCAATAATTGGGAATTTTTGTCAGACTGTGTCAGATATAATTAATTCACAAGCGCCGTTGACAAAACATCAAGTTTCATATCGTAAACCATGGTTTAATCACGATTTGTTCAAACTCCATAAACTAAAGTACAAGGTGTCTCAAAAGAAATGTTATATTTATTTAGCTTACTGCGTGAACGCAACGTATCCGAGGGGCGCGGGGGTGATGTCAATCGGTAGCCTGGCTCTTGGAATTCAATCGCTATGGAGCGTTTCTCGGGAGCAGACCGCGCGTTATGCGTGCGAGAGTTTTACAAAAACGGTGATTCGGCGACTGTAGCGCGTAGAAAATACTGCAGTATTCGAGGTTTTCGCCACTTAAATGATGCGCCAAGCATTCCTCTCATTCGACATTGGGTTAAAAAGTTTGAAGAGACTGGTACAACGCTGGAAAAATCAAAATCCGGGCGACCTAGGTCATCAAGAACGGTAGAAAACGTGGAGAATGTTAATCAGTCTGTTCGTGACGACCCGAACCTTTCAATTCCGAAGCGCGCAAGTGCTTTAAATGTGCATAGATCATCATTACATCGCATTATGCACAAAGACCTAAAGCTGCACCCCTACAAAATTCAATTGGTGCAAGAATTAAAGCCCCAAGATGCCAGTCAGAGGCAATTTTCTCAGGCAAATTGATCTCCCGGAGAGGTGACATAAATTGGCCTCCACGCAGTCCAGATTTAACCCCTATGGACTTTTTCCTATAGGGTTATCTTAAATCTAAAGTTTACACCAATAAACCGACTTCACTGGCGCATTTGAAAGAAAATATCCGTCACGAAATGGCAGTCATCCCTGAGTCCACCTGCCGAGACGTCTTAAGTAATTTTACTGTTCAATTAAATGAGTGCCGAGAACGCGAGGGTCTACATTTAGACGATATTATTTTTAAGAAATAAATCCCCAAAAAGTGTATTTTAATAATTAATAAACATTTTTTCTATATACGGCTTACTTTTTTTTTAATCGATTCACTAAATATAAAATTTCTTTTGAGACACCTTGTATAAAATAAGGAAAAAATCCTAGTCTTCCAAATTTCTCGACGATTTCAGTGAGCATAGGAAAATATCGAACAAACTTACAAGAGAACTACTTGTGGCACGCTGATCTTATGAATTTGCACTTCTTAATAAAGGTCCAAAAGCATTTTACAGCTATGTCCGGTCAAACCTGGATTCAAAAGTAACCACTCCAGTTCTTAAAAATGTCACGAGCGAGACATGAGCATCACCTGCTGAAGGCGCGAATTATTTGCTGTAGAATTCAGTAAAGCATTTACTATCGAATCAAATAATGTATTACCAGAAACTCGTGTCACTGCCTCTTTGGAAACAGTAAATATTACACCTGAGAACGTACTTAAGAAATTAAATAAACTTAATGAGTCTTCGCCTAGGCCGGATGGAATTCCATCTGTAGTTTTAGAAAGGTGCAAGCATGTACTGGTAGAACCGCTGCACAAGATGATGATAACATCTTTAGAAACAGGAATTTTACCAAAGTCGTGGCGATCAGCACACGTTACACCTATATTTAAAAAAGGTGACAAACTATTAACCAACAATTACCGCCCTGTAAGTGTCGGATCTAATGTTAGGAAAGTTATGGAGCGAATTATTGCTGAGACTCTTACAAGCTTTCTATTCGAAAATGAAGTTCTTCCTGAAGAGCAACATGGTTTTCTTCCTGGGCGCTCATGTATCACTTTCATTCTGGTGTTGGAAGCGTGGAACAAGAAATTCAACCAATAGGATCGCTCTATTTTGAAAAAACCCGTACCATGGTGTCGTAGGCGCGGTGTTAAAAGCGCGGTGTCGCAAGTTCAGAAATTTCAACTCTAGCGCTGGCCGCACCGTCGAAACCATAGAAACAGATATATTTTTTCGGAATGGTGAGATCTTTAGCGAGACACTTATATTAATTTCCTAAACAAAAAAAAATTAAAAAAACGTAAATTGATGTAGCGAAATAGCGAATTTTACAATGTTGTCTGCAGTCATAAAGTTTATTATTACGGATTCGGTTTCAAATATCTGGTCTACAGAAATGTCATGCAGTGGGTATACTAATAATACACCCCCAAGCAGGGGCCAACAGAATCTTCATTCTAAACTGTGAGGTCAAGTAAAAAAGATTGTGTATTAAATTCTTTTCTTGTAATTGAAGTAACTGTCTGCGTTTTTTGTGTCTCATTTTTTGCAACAAGTTAAAATAATCTCCCTGATGCCTTCTGTTTCTATGTATATATGGGACGTACCCACCATCGCTTTTCTTTATATCGCAATAAGTCTAAATATGCATAAAAAAGAGCTAGACGTCTCCTTCGATTTGACGCCATATTTGTTTACGAACCTAATTTAATGAAATTGAATAACCGTTAACTCCAAATACTTGTATAAACTTTTAGGTTAGATTTGGGTTAGATAAAAATGTTGTCAAAACCGAAAACGCGCACTTATCACGCCTCCAACCCCACCATGAAATTCGAACTTGTAAATATAACACCACGCCTCTCACCCCTGTCGCGCCTTTGACACTACCATGAAAATGATGCATAAGTTGAGTCAAATATGCTT
Source organism: Liopterus haemorrhoidalis (assembly GCA_963971575.1). NCBI lineage: Eukaryota > Metazoa > Arthropoda > Insecta > Coleoptera > Dytiscidae > Liopterus > Liopterus haemorrhoidalis. The sequence continues at coordinate 47,541,065 of OZ020618.1, forward strand.
ACGTCATAATAAATCCTTAACCTTAATCCTTTTTGGACAATTTCTTGGTCTTTGGCGTGCAATAATTGATCCACGTCACAACAATGGTCACGAAACGACGCAAAAAAATCCATCGGATTTATTATGTCGCCGCACCTCAAAGTTATTACCTGTAGAATGAAATAACCAGCGAAGCGGAGTTTTTCATTATTTTAACTATCGACTTCAGCATGGTTTCCTAGTAAACTCTGACCGACAAATTCAATAAAAATACTCATGAATCCCAAAGTCCAAAAATATGGCCACTTAACGCTAAGTTACAGTAGCAACTAATCTATATTTGGAGTAAAATTAAACATTTAACTCTTCTGATAATTAATAATATTGAAATTTAATACTATTCAAAAATACCCTGATAACCGAAACCATTTTATTTAAATTATTTGAAAACATCTCAAATTTCAATATTGAAATCAATACTTTACCATCCCAAATGTAAACACGTTGAACGGTTTTGCGTCGGATCTCTCTTCTGAAAACGTGTAAGGGCATCTTGAGCGGCAGCTTTGCCGTGGGATGTTTTCATAGCCAACAAGCTCATCCTCTTAAGAAGTACCGAGAAAAATATCTGCTAAGTGATTATAGATTGCCTCTTCATAATGCTTAGATTTTTATTGCAATATTTTTATTTTAGTTTTGTTACGTGTTCGAGTTCTTCACAAAAAACGCAGAATTTTCTAGTGCGATAAATTTACTTCCACTTAATTAAGATTACGCTATTTCTGTCAGGATACGGAACTCATATTAATTGACTTCACGATACACTCTTAGTGGAACATATTTTTATAATCGCCGATGCGAGGGAGCGAGCTGCTACACCTGGATGAGGAGTGAATGATTGTGAAATGAGAGTAATGTAAACATATTATTCTCACCCGAATAATATCACCAACGGAGAATCGAACCACCAACCGCACAATCCAGATTGTTTTCACCGGTACAAACTGCACGAAAAAATTGAAATAAAATACACTTGTTAAGTTTAATAATAATAATAATAATAATTAAAAAAACAATTTAATGGAAAATTGTTTATCAATCACTTGACATATTTTGACCTTTAGGTCATTTTTAAAGGTAACTGAAATTATTTCGCGAGCTCACAATCAAAATGATAGTTAAGTGAAATTGAAATATTAAATGAATAATGTTAATTAAAAATTATATTTTAATACTATATCAGTATATTTTAAAAATTAAGCTTTTTCTAACATATTTCATTATTAATAATTGTTCTTATTACTTATTATTACTCACAATTAAAATGATACACCCTTTTTAATATATAAGGGGCATGTATTGTAATCACGAAAATTTTCGATGTCGAGATTTTGACTGATGACCACGTTTCATGGTCCAGCGAATCCAAAAAACCTATTTTCGAAATGCCGTCCGTATGTGTGTGTGTCTGTGTATACACGATAACTCAAGAACTGTTCGATTTCGAGAGTTCGTTCTGGTACCAAAATATTCTCCTATTAATTGGGAAGAAGCCTATTGTTTTTTATGAAGATTCAAAACCGGAAACGGAAGTTATTGAAATTTAAAACTTTAAAAAATTCATAACTAGTAAACCATGCCTTGAACAAAAATTTGTATAAAACATTATTTGATGTATTTTTGAAGGTTTACATTAATCTTTTTTTTTTCTATTTTTTTATTTATTTTTTTTAAATTTTATTATTATTATTTTTTTTTTTTTTTTTTTGTATGGGAGGGCAAGTCCAGCGGAGGTCTCATTTCGGCACTGATTTAATATATAATAATTAATATCACAACAAAAATTAATATTTTCTGGAATTTCTTTTCTCCACGACCACTATAGAATTTAACAATTCTAAAACCAATTTTGACTACAGAAAGTTAATATTCTAACACAAGAGTTGGAATGTTATTCTAAAGCACTTATCTTCTTATGCATTTTGCGTGTATTTCATTCCATCACTTGTTATGGAATAACTATTCCATGCTTGTTGTCTTTGTAGGTTTACATTAAGATATATGCAACGTTTACATTAAATAATACAACTTAACTTCCTAACCTAACATAGTGGCCGATGTGCGGCAAATTAAATTAAAATTAAACAAATAATAAATTTAAAAAAATAGTTTAATTAATTGATTAATTTGTTATGTTATATAAATTATTTTTTAAGATAAAATGTTTGTTAAAATAATTATTTGTTAATTTATTTTTCTTTTTGGTGGTCGTGGAGAAAGTAGGGTCTGTGACTCGGTTGGAATAAGAAAATTCGTTGCTCGTGGTTCCTCACGCTCGCCTGCGGCTCGCGCTCGAAATGTTCCACTCGCATCGAATTTTCTCATTCCAACCTTGTTACAGAATATACTATTATTGGTTACCATTAATCTTAGCTTATTTGTATTAGATTGCGCTAATATTTTTGTGTATTCAGGTGTAATTTTTTACCATTCCTTTAATATACATTCAAGTGATAATATCAAGTAGTAATATCATTCAAGTAATATCCATTAAATCTTTTTTCTTGATTTTCTGTCAAATTTCTGTCTCTAATTTCGATCATAAATTTTTAATTACATGTATGTCAGATGACTGCGGAGAAGCTTTTATCATCATAGGTCAGTTAAAAGGCATACATTCTTTTATCAAGTATGAGGTATGCTTGGAATCGCTCTCTTGGTAAAATTTAAAATCTTCCCGAAGTTCTGATTTTTCGGCACTGCTTTACAAATAATTTTTTCAAAACATCTACATATATTAATTATTCATGTTTACTTCTATAAATTAAAGTACCAAACCCATACCAAGACATATACCCCTAAAAAATTACATGGACACCTTCATGTTTAAGCGATGCCTACAGATTTTTCATTCAGTTTTTGCCAGGCATTTATCCTTCCATCAAAGTTAAATTTGTTCCCAGCACAGAAAAAAAAAACGGGTTTCCAAAATTTTTATTTCTGTGTTCCAAAGCAAAATCGACGCATAGTCTTTTATTTTTCTTATTCACGTATGGTTTTTTTCTGGTTATTCTTCCATGAAAATTATGCTTTTTTAGTACTCTACGGACTGTTACAGCAAACTTTTTTTTTCCTAAATACTTTACAATGTGCACCAAAATTAACGGCACTACCGTTAATTTTAGTGCACTTAATTTTGGATTTTCTTTGATTTGGATCGCCACGAATTTGACAGATAAAACCAAACATAATTTTACCTATCAACCGAAAGATGTATCAAACATTTCTACATCTTTAATGCCCAGTTTTATAAAAGTCTTAAAACTAGATATAAGCTAAAACTCTATATAAATTACAAAATTGCCTAGCAAGACATTGCGTTGTCTAGCAACACATTGCGTTGCAATGGTCGATTAAAACCAAATGTTAGCCGACCGGCGTAGCGTAGTGGTAACACATGTGCTCTACGTTGCTAGGGTTCGAATCCCGTTCAGGCATGGAATTTTCAAAAATAAGAATGGTCCTGGCTAACTGCAAATGCAGCAAAGGCCATTAAAATTACAAAAAAAAAAAAAAACGAATGTTTCTGATCGAGAACAGCGGCTATGAACCTGTTGAGAAACCTGTTAAGAACCTGTTAAAAATGAATAGGAGTGATATTTTTAGCACATTTTGTCGTTTACAAATGCGTAACATTTATCACATTTCCGATGGGAAATCGCGTTTTTTGTGTAGGTTAATAAACGCTGCCGTTTTATGTAAAGCATATTTCAGCCATTAAGTGGATTATAACCCCATTTAATCTATTAATCACGTATCATTTTAGTTTTCTGCGTATTTCTAATGCGTAGTTTCTGCGTAGGGATAATTTCAAAAAATTCAAACTATTTTCGCACATTATTGCTATACTGTTAACAACGACTCAGTAAAGTTTTTGGGTGTTAATTGTATCTCAGTAATTTTTGGGTGTTTGGTTGTCATAGGTGCTAATCTCAACTGGGAAAAACATATAGAAGCAACATCCGCAAAGCTTTGTGGATGCAATCCAATAGCTTTTAAATTTAAATATAAATAAATATTTATATATATTGGCATATTTTCTTTGTAATTGTAAGTAATCTAAATGTACCATACGAATATAAATAAATAATAGCAGCAGTCGTTATTTGTAAGTTTGTGTAACTTTGTGTCGTTAAATATCTGTTAAACTATCATTAAACGTCGGTTAAGTAACAAGCAGATTTTAAATAAAAACACCCTTAGGCATAAAAAATCATTACAACCATCTGGCGAACGCAGTGATTTTCATGGTCTATACCGCTCGCGAGTTTTGAAACAAACTATGTGGGATGACCTGAAAGTAAAAAAACTCGAAAGAAGTACAATGAAATATTTAAATTCAATTACCTAACCGTGACTTCTATTGGTTATGGGGGGCCTCCCATAATTTCATGGTCCTCCGGCGCCCCCATCCTTGGCGCTCTTAGGTGGTCACCTAGACATGACTAATGTTAAAGCCGGCCCTGTAGTTTAGATATAATTTTATAACTCTCTAAACGCAATAATTGAGTAATTTTCTTTTTTTAACTGCAAAATTCTGATGGTAAATTAAAAATGTATTAAAGAATCCCGCTAATATATTTGGTGATTCTTATTTAAATGATGGTAAGGTAAAATCGATGAACGTGTTTTTTGTTTTACAGTCTATTTCTTATATTTATCTGTGAATTATTTAAATTGAACCAATGTAGTTATTTTCAGATAAAAATGCAAATATACGTCCATATGTACTGCGAATGGAATTTCTATCTATGACTATAAAATTCTCCCGACAACTTTTTCTATAATACTTTAGGGAATATATTTTTGCTGATTCTACGGTCATCAACTTTGCAAGTACAGTTCTATCACCAATACAAAAGAGAATCGATTTTAACTTAAGAGTTCATAAAATAAATGTTTTTTGTCGCAAATAGTTTACAGGTAAAAGAATCAAATTCACAAATATTTTACGTATTTCACTGAAAATTCTGTTTTCTTAGACATTGTCAATTAGGTTAACCTTTGCCCTGCCTTACATATATCCTTACTCTGTTACGTCATATTTTCACGAATTTATTAATACGGGGTAAAACATGGAGACAAATTCTAAAAATCGTAAAAAATTCTGGATAAATTCCAAGAAATATAGACAAAATCAACAAAATAGTTAATGACAAAAAAAAAATCTGGGTAAGATCCAAAAAATCGGGATTAAATCCAAAATATTAGAATAATGTCAAATAAATCGAGACAAAAACAAAAAATCGGGACAAAAACCAAGAAACCGGGGCAAAATCGAAAACAAAAAGGGTTCAGATCCAAAAAATAGGGATATGATCCAAAAAATCTGGACAAATTCAAAGAAATATGCACAAATACAAAAAAAAAATGTGGAAAAGAAAAATCGGAATATGATTCAAAAAAATCGAGACAAAATTCAAAATATTAGGACAAAATACAAAAAATCGAGACAAAAACAAAAAATCGGAACTAAATACAAAAAATCTGGACACAATCCAACAAATCAGGACAATCAAAAAATAGGGACAAAAAATTTGGTTAGAATCCATCAGGGAAAAACACAAAAAAAAACGGAGAAAAACTAAAAGTTGGGATACAAACTAAAAAAGCCGGACAAAATAAAAAATCGGAAGAAAAGGCAAAATCAAGAAATATGGACAAAATCAAAAAAAAAAATGGGGAAAATAAAAAAAATCGGAGTATGATGTTTTGAGACAAAATCCAAAATATTAGAAGAAAATCCAGAAAAAACGAGATAAAAACAAAAAATCGGGACAAAAAACAAAAACACGAGACAAAATCGGGTGAAACACATCGGCACACAAACAAAAAAATCAGTCAAAGAATCGGGATAATTCCAAGAAATCTGGACAAAATCGAAAAAATAGCGAAATACAAAAAATCGGGATATGATTTAAATAAATCGAGACAAAAACAAGGAGTCGAGACAAACACAAAAAAACGGGGACATATCGGGTAAAAAAAGGTTTAGAGGTTTTTAGATCCAAAAAATCGGAACAAAATCCAGAAAAAACGGCACGCAATCCAAAAAATCAGGACAGAATAAAAAAATTGGGTTGAAAATCAAAAAATTGGTTTAAAATACATAAAATGGGAAGAAAATAAAAAATTGGGTCACAATCTAAAAAAACTGGACAAAATCAAAAAACAAGGAGCAAAAAACAAAAAAACGAGACAAAATCAAAAAATTGGGACAAAATACAAATAAACGGAGGGGAAACAATTGTTTTTAATAAAATCCATAAAATCGGGAGAAGAAAACAAAAAAATCTGGGCACGATCCATAAAAATCCATAAAATCGGGACGGACACCAAAATATCAAGACAAAATCAAAAAACGTAGGACATAAACTAACAAATCAGCTGTGGCCACCACAGGACCGACCGCCATCACAAAGCACTTGTATAAAACACATTCTAGCAGCAGAGTAGAAATAACTTGGCCTAGGATTTTCTAACAGAGATATTTTTAATCATGAACACGGAAACGTTACATTAAGTATGAAAAAATAGATACTTATCAAAAAAAATTCGTATTATCAAAAAATATCTCAAATAAAAGTTGTTAGTTATTACCTTTATAGCAACTTTTGTTAAATAATTTTTTTCGAATTATTATTCTGTTATGAAATATTCGCAAAAATCTTAAAATCGACACGAGTAAACTCCCATTTTCAGTCAATCGATGTTTACCAAAAGTTGACAAACTCGTGCCATTGATGTCAAAAGCTTAAATATGAAGTTTCATAAAAATCCTTTTTGCCGAATTTGGTCTGCACTGCACACAAACAGCCGGACAGACAGACAGATAGACAGACAGACAGACAGACAGACAGACGGACAGACAGACTGACAGACATCATGCTAAAAATAGTCAAAACGTTATTTAGGGACCTCAATTCGTGGAGATCCATCGAAATCTTGAAATGTCAAAATCGGTATGATCACAATACCTCCCTTATATATGTTGCCGGTCGGTAAATATTAATTTTATAAGATCTGTATGTGATATGACAAGACAGACATTTTTAAAATCATTTTTAAAATCATAAATATGCTGATTGTGCTGATTTTGTCAGGAATCAGCTAATTTTACCAAATGAACAACATTTTCGCAGACCTGTGTGATGTAATATTTAGTTTTTGGAGTACAGATGTTAATTAGTACTTTTTGAGCTTCCTTCTCATTACGTTGATTCATGTATATTACATCTCCAACAGTAATTAAAAAAACTTTAATATGAGTTACTTAATTAGTTCTTAGATAAAAACTATAAGAAACACGACCATAAAACATTCATTCCTCTCATTCTAAAGCAGTCTGCTTTTTCTTGTGACAACTTTAATATTATGACCGATTTAAAATCAATAAATATTCACGTGAAGAACTGAATGATTTGAAGTATAAAAATTGATAAACATGCTTAACGAACTGTATCGTCGCGCAGTTTGAAAGCTTGTCAAAATTGTGCCTTGAGAAAGAAATATATAACTTAGCAAAAAAGATGTGTGAAAAAGAATGCATTTTGTTAAATCAGGTGAAAACGTAGAAAACGTGACTATTCAACAGTTAGGAATATTCCGTAAGAAGATTTTTTTTAAAGGAATTTTTTTATTGTAGATATTCTATCAAAGATGTCGAAGACGCTATTAAGGGCATGGATAAACACGACTGTTGTCACAAGTTTCCCATACAAAACTAAAAACCTGAAATAAAACATACAAACATATATACATACATAATCTATAAACTCTTATACCCGAAGGTGTCGTGAGTACATTTAATATACTTAAACTAAATTTCTTGGTCGGCCGGTGTCTTATATAACTTTCTCCATTCTGTTCTATTATATGTTAATTTCTTTATATTTAAATCTATTCCTTTATATGTAGCTGCTTCCTTGATACCCTCAAGCCATGTTTTCCGAGGTTTTCATCGTCTTTTTCCACTCACTCTTGTCTCAAAGGATTTCTTTGCACGTTTTTCTGTAGGCTGTCTTTGAACATGTCCGTACCACCTCAGTTGTTGTTCGTAAATGTTTTCAATTAGAGGCCTGTTTTCAGTTCTTTCCTAATTTCACTATTTCTTATCTTGTTTAGTCGCGTTTTGCTTACTATTTTGTGAAGAAATCTCATTTCCATGGCTTGTAAGTTGCTATGTTGTTTCTTGTTTATGGTCCACGATTCGCAAGAATAGGTTAGTGCTGGAACATAGACTGATTTATAGACCGCTACTTTTGTATCGGGATCTCTTTTTTGCTGAGAAAGGATGTCTTCAATGTGTTAAAGATTTTCGCTGCACTATTTGTTCTCTCTTTGATCTCTTCTTCAGATGTTCCATTTTTAGATATGTAACTACCTAAATACTTATAGCTGTTGGCTTACTCAAGTTTTTCATTCAGTATATACATACCGTGAGATGAATTGTCTTTACCTATTACCATGGTCTTCGTTTTTGTTATATTTATTTTCATTCCGATCTTTCCCAATTCTTCGGTAATTATATATAGATTGTGTTGTAGATCTTTTTCGGTTCCTCCCTAAAGAGCTCTCGGCAGTGGTGCCTGTTAAGTACATTATTCAGGATTCTTACAGCACGTTTTTGGAGTAAGAAAATTCTGTTGACAGACGAACTTAAGCCCCAATGAATTATGCCGTAAGTTAAGCGAGACTAAAAAGCAGCAAAATAGAACATACGCAGTATATCAAAAGACACAGACGTTTTCAGCCTGATGAATGCATAGATAACCCTATTAAGAACGTTTGCCAAATAGTTGATGACATTAACAGTTGTTAACAATGTACACATTTTCTGGAAAAAAATTAATTGAAAAATGCAATCGTACGAAAAGTATAGTGTATAATACGCATAGAACGCTTATCCCGCACTCGAATGAATAGCTTCATTCCCGTGCAAAATATTTGGCATTGCATGCTAGTTGAACAATATTCTATTGTAGTTATTTTGTTCCGTTGTAAAAATACCTTACAGTACTTGGTGATCTATTTTTGCCCTAGGTCACCGCAGCCCACACTTTGAGAATCACTGTATTAAGGTAGCCATACACGGTGCGGATTTCCTCAAGGAAAAAACCTCAAGGAATTCCTTGAGGAATTCCTCTACCGAACCCTCGCCCACACACAGAGAAGATTGACCTCAAGGAAAATGCCTTGAGGGCCACAACTTAGGCTTGTGCGTAGAATCAGCAGATGCTCCTGATTTCATCGATTCCTTAGTTTATTTATTCTATTTTCGGAGAGCGCTTCTGATATTGTTTATTTTTTTAATTACGTCATGTTTTGTAGCTTTCGCGTCCATATCTTTTATTTTTTCCAATAATTTCGCGTACGCAGTCTCCTTTTTATTTCTATCATGGTATTCTTTAGAACTTGCCACAAGCAAGGTTCATTTTCATACATTAGTATGAATTCAGATAAAAATTCTCTAGACATTACTAAATAAATTCGACACTCAAATCCTCAAGGCCGACTGACTACAACACACACACGGTAGTAAGAGTCTGATTACAATCTGGCCTCAAGACTGAAATATGATTTTTGTTCGGGATTTTTTTGCCTCAAGTACCGGCCGTGGCCTCACGGACACCGCCATACACGGTGAGGATTTCCTCAAGGCTTGAACTGTTCAGGCTAAACCTTGAGGAAATCCTCATCGTGTATGGCTACCTTTAGACTGTTCTACACTATGCTGATACACTGTAACGAATCGTTTATTTATCATCATTTAATAATTCTGATTTTACTTTCCAGAGGCCTTAAGGGTACGTGAATTCTACGCCCAATGCGACAATAAGTCAGGTAACGATGTGTTGAAATCACTGGGTAGTCTAATGACCGCGAGTCACGAGAGCCTGAGGGACCTGTACGAATGCAGCCACCCTCAGTTGGATCGTCTGGTAGCGGTGTCGCACGATAGTTCAGCCTTTGGGGCTAGACTCACCGGGGCTGGTTGGGGTGGATGTGCCGTAGCCTTGGTACCACCCGATCAAGTACAAGATTTCATAAACAGCCTGAAAGAAGAGTTCTATAAGGAACATGGAGTGGAGGAACAGTTTGAAGCACTGGTTTTTGCAACTGCTCCCAATGCTGGGGCAAGTATACATAATATTAAGGGTGATAACTAGGATATACTTTATTACTGTAACATGAACGGAACTTACTAGATAACATTTTAAAAAGGCTGATACGAAATTCTAAGGCTGTTTAAATACTAATTAAACTAAATCTTAACCAAAAAGGCCTTAAAAGAAACTTTGAAATATAATACTGACTAGCTGGCGTGCCCATATTTCCTGCGGATTTTCTTATCCACATTTTTTATGTTAATAATAAAGTGGGTTTTGCACGATTCAATTTATTGATCAGAAAAAGTTGACATTCAATTTATTGAAGTGTGTAAAGTGTCAAAATTTTAACAATAAATTAAACAGTTAATTTATGAAAAAATTAATCAATTTATTTTGAAAATAGTTCTATTTTTCATCAAATTTTAGGAAATTCTAGGTACATTTTTATCTGTTAATCAATTCAAACAAGTTTTTTCAATTAATTGACAAAAAACTTCATCAATTTATTGATCAATAAATTGAACTATGTAAAATCAACTTAAGTGAGATTCAGATTTCAAATAGTTTATTAACAATTTATAAAGATAAACAAGCAAAACTTTTTTTACGTGATAGATATTTCAAGATTTTAGGTTTAGGGTGTCTTCTCCGTAACCAAGAAGTTAAAGCAGAATTTATTTATGTTCAGGTTCGGATACAGGTTCAATATGTTTCGGTTCGGCTTCAGGTTCGTGTTTAACAATAGTTTTTTTTTTTTTTTTTAAGTTTAAGAACCTACATTTCTTCAGATGTTCAATGTTCAGGGTTCAATGAAAATTTTAAATAAAATTGTTAGTAAATAATTATACTTCCATATTAATTTATAAAATAATCATATACAACATAGCCAAATTATAATTTGTTATCAATAAATAAATATATATTATGAAGAAAGAGAACAAATACCTTACATAAGCATTAAATAAAATTGTAAAATATAAAAATACATGACCAATTTACAAATTTCCATCTGGATCTTCCTTTTCTTTTTTGTCTCGGCAGTTCTGGTTAGTTCTGTAAGCTACATACGATCGTATATAAGAAGTTGTTTTACGTGTTGATATGGACAGTTTCTTACAGATTCTGTCTGTAAGCTCACAGGTTTGCCCAGAATTGCACTATTAGTTTAGCATTTAATACTTCCGTGGACAACGACTGCATATGCAATCATTTTTGTGTTGATATATAGGACATGACTGCATAATGCAGTCCTAAATAAATTTTCCCATAGAGGTATGATTGTAAACGCAATCACATTTTACTACTAAAGGACACATACTTTCAATATTGTTGTCCCAGTATATAACTAATAATTACGGGGCACGTATACATCATCCAGCCATAGATATTTCTCCCCTCCAATTTGTCTACGTAATTATCTACATTTGCAGTCATCCACTTTTTATGAAAAAATAATAATTTTCTTGTATGCCACTTTCTAATTGACCTAAAAAATATTCGATTTATTAAAAAAGGGTGTTAAATATATCAGCTTAGAAGTTTTCCAATAATGAGTCAAGATACAATAAACAGAAATATATTTAAGAAATGATATATACTTATATATAAATATATTGCAAGCATTCTTGAACTCTTCTTGTCCTGGTACCGATTTTCCGTTCTGGAAATATCCAGGTGGAATCGCTTGCCATGTTAATCGCTGACTGCTCTAGGATTTGCTGGGAAAAATTACAAATACGAATCCAAAAAATGGATTTTTAAAGACTTGTTACCCATGATTTTGTAAGATTTTAAAAGATCTTCCAGTTGGTAGTTGTCTAATATTTGTTGGTAGCTTTAAGTTTCCCTAAGAAGTTCTGGGAAATACTTTTGAAAGACTCCCATGCAGCTTTTTCAGTTTGGTTCAATTGACCATCGAAAATCTCATCTTAAATCAGTTCTCTTTTTTGAGATCCTACAAAGATTCCCTTTTTGATCTTTGCATCATTGATCCTCAGGAATTTTTTTCCTAAAAATTCCAAGCCAACTTCGATCCATTGCTTTAACAAAATTCTTCATAAGACCAAGAATCTGACTCAACTGTTTATTATTCTGTGCCTGTCTGGACAAGACTAATCTTCCCAGAACTGGCATTAAAGAAAACAATGGAATTTTATTGATGAAAAAAGAACTTCGCTAAATACTCTAAATATGTGTCACGAGATACCATATTTTATAATTTGAATAATGGCGTAACTTTAAAACCATAACCAGTAGAAAAATTCTGAGATCATTTTTGAAATCAGCAGAAAAAAATACATTTAATACATCTCTGAGTTGCCCTGGAACACAGTATTTGCTAACCAGTGTTGTCTGACTTCTCCGATCCGCTATTTAAAATGTTTAGAAAACACTGCTGTACGTGGACTAATTTCTGTTGCATCTTGGGACCGTATGCAAAAAAAAAAAACAAATGCACAAATATCTACAGTTCAAATACATGTAGAATACCCCTGAGTTGCTCTGGCACAAAATATTTGTTGACCAGTATTAGCTGACTTCTCCGATCCGCTATTTAAAAAGTTTAGAAAACACTGCTCTACGGGAACTAATGTCTGTTGCGTCTTGAGACAGTATTAAAAAAAAAAAACAAATGTACAAATATCTACAGTCCAAATACTTATCGAAGACCCCTGAGACAAAATCTTTGCTAACCAGTGTTATTTGATTTTACCGATCCGCTATAAAAAAAAGTTTAAGAAACATTGCACACTAATTCCTGTTGCGTCTCGGGACCGTATGCCAGAAATGGAACTGCAACCTTTTTGTAAACTTTAATTTTTGGGTTTTTCCATGTACTCTAAGCTTACTGGCTGCTATTCTTTTTATTATTTTGCCATTGTCTGCCAAATTGATTCCAAATATTTGATCCAAACTATAATAAATATTTCATTTTATGATTTAGATATTTAATTTTTAATTTGGGATATTATATAAGAGGAACATGTTAAATATTTTTAAAAATTTCATTTGTTTTTAAAGTATTTTTTATAAATTTCAAATTTAGTTTTTCTGGCAGTTATTTGTATGTAAAGTTTTGTTATGGCTCTAACATAAACATAAAAGGATTTCAAGCACAAACTTGATATTTACAACCCATGTTTCGAAAGTTTTCGGACTGTTCCTTTCACAAACGTTATGCCCAGTTAGAGAGTTGTTGTTCTATAATATAGTAGTTTATAGTAGTTTAAATTTTGTAGTAACTTCTATTTGAGTTGCTTTAGTTAATTCTATCGTGAAATTACTCAAACCAAATGAAAAAATAAAATAAATAAATAAAGAAAGATTTTTTCCCGATTCAGTAGGGAGCACGGAGTAATGAGAGCTTCAAGGTAATGGTACTCAGTCTATATTTTATGTTTAGAAAACACTAGATGGCACTTATTCAGCCATATGAATAAAGTTGAAGTAAATACTCATAAGTAGAAGGTAAAAGTAAAAGCATTTGCTTCGAGTAAAAGGTCGGAGTAAAAGCATTTGCTTCTTTTTATATAAATAATGATTACCTTTGTCAATGCTTCTACCGGTGAGTAAAAGGTCAAGAGGATGTGTTTAGGTTGAAACCTGAAAATCAGTATTTATCAAAATCGTACTTGAAATTAGTCTATAAACACTATTAAACACTGTACTAGTGTTGTACTGAGGTCCATGTTTGACATTTCAGTTTATTTTTATTGGTTTAAAGTCATGTACAGATTCAGGGCACTTTACACCTACACTTGTGAACATTTCACTCGCATCACAAATTGCCTATACATTTAGAATAGGTTTTTCTGTTACGATTGACATATTCATCTCCATGGATCTTCGGTTTTTCTTTCCCTATATGTGTACAGTCAATGACACCAACTGCGGTTGGAAAACGGTATTTTCTTTGCCACAATTTTTTCGTCTCCACTAATAAATTTTGGGAAGTAAGAAATTTAATCCAGTTGCCAGATTGTGCAATTATTTGATCAACAACACTGCTGACAGTCAGTGATACAGTGGATTGCTCCACCCCAAGTTCCTCGCCGATACTTCTTTGAAATCCAAAATCAGCTAGATAACTCAACAAAAAAAAGTTACCTAAAAATTATTAGCTAAACACTCCATGTTCTCCTGTTCAAAACGACACTAAATTTTATATCAGTACGACGTGATGAAGAACGATGCCTATAATGTTTCATATTTCTTAAATGCACAATATCCGCCATGGCAATTAGTTCACTACAACACTTTTTCACAAGTGAGTATATGAATATATAGATGCATGTTTTTCGAAGCATTTGCTAATAATTTAAAGTAAAAGGTCTGTTTTATTCATAACCATTTACTTCTGTCTTGAGCAAAAGATCAACAAAAAAGCATTTGCTTCTTACTCATAAGTAGAAGGTTTTGCTTGCATTTTTATTCATATTGTGTCGAGGATTTGCTTCATAATTTGCAAGTAAAAGGTTATGCTTATTTTTATTCATACGGCCCATTGTTTCTGAATTTTAGCGGAATTCAAGAGAATAGCAACGAGCGCGCTTCAACTCGTTTTTGCCGGGTTTACATTGGTAGAGTTAAAGACCTAGTAACTAGAAAATAGATACTATCCCTGTGTAAACTGTTAACAATGTGACAGTGTACTAGCTTCTAGCATTTAGGCTAGGAGAGTAGTTATATATTGTCCCTCGGGAGCTATAGGGAAAACAATAAGGAAATGAACTTAATATCCACACTAACATGGCCGGCCCTTGGGTGAGGCGGAATAGAGCCAGACCTCAAGTGATGAAATGCCTCAAAAACGTTATTAGAGTGTACTAAATCACTGGCTACTTTTGAATGCCTTTAATTTGACGTGCCCAAGGCCTGACAAAATCACTGTCCACTCACAGTATAAAAATAAAGTAACAAGCAAAGTACCTGAAGTACAGATACAAGATACTTAAATTTAAATATCTAGATACAGAAAAGTATCTAATTTATATCTAAATACTTGAAAAAGTATCTAGTTACTGTATCTAGATACATTACAACACTGGTTATATATATATATATATATATATATATATATATATATGTGCCAGAGTTAAATAAATAATAATGATTTCTAAATATAGTTTTTGACTGTTTCATTAAGTGGTCATGATTCTCCACGCCCCACAGTGTCTTTGGTGATAATATTTCTTAGGTAATTCTAGAAATTTCTTTACTCCGTTCATGTTACAAATAATTAGAAAAATGTGTTACACGCAACTATAGTAACAGTTGCAAATAAAAGGTTTTTACACGCTTTGTTAAACTTATACGTTCCTTTTTATTTTCTTTTCCTGAAAAGAATTTGTCATTTGACATCCTATTACTTTTCCTAATATCTTGCCAGTGATTAGATTACTCTTTTTTTAGTTTCCACAAAAATACCTACTAATCATTTCGAATTTTATCTTTCCAAATCCATTTCAGTTTTTACAGATTTCAGATTAAGAATTTCTACTAATGTAATAACATTCCAGTTGAGAAGTGGTAATTTTTTTGCTTAGAGACTATTAGGGAGATTTTTCAGATTTATCAAATGTCTGAGACATTTCTAACATCAAGTATAACATATTTGACGGGATTTGAAAGATTGATGTAGTCTCTACTGAAATATAGTATGACAAATACTGATGGTTGTTAAGAATGGAAAAAGTAGCGAAAAACTCGAACTCTGATTGTTAGATGAGATTATTCAACTGTGTATTAAGTGTGATGGTAATTCAGCGGCGGGTAAAACGCGGCCCGCGGGCCGCAGGCAGCCTTTGATATTTTTACATGTGGCCCTCCATAAATTATTATATTAAAAACTTATCTTTACTGTGGCCAATAAAAAAGCATTCTACGCAACGTGATTTTAGTGCGGCTCTTTTAGTCACTGTTTACGCAAACTAGCCCTCTTCAAGAAAAGTTTGCCCACTGCTGGGATAACCAATACTTGGTGTACGTCTCATGTCGATTATTCTCACTACTGAGGACTTGTGACTTGTATAAAACGAATTAAAACCTATGTATGATGGTACGCTTTTTCAAAAGTTTTTTCAACATACAATCAGATTTAAACAGTGGATCAAGCTTGCAGGGGGGGCCTGGACTAAAAATGTTGTCTGTACCTTTGCTGATTTTTGTTTACTAGTGAAAAGTACCAAAGGAACACTAATGCCCGGTCGCATAACTAGTTATAAGTAGAGATGGCAATAAAATTAATTAATCGATTAATTGATCATTTAATTAATCGAAATGTTATAATCGATTTACGATTAAATTAGTAGATAATAATCGATTAATCAATTATTAAATATAAATAAAAAAACATAGACTAGCCGACAAAAAAATGGGACTGTCTTGATGTTGTATTTTAAAATCTGATAAAAAATGATTTAACCTTTTTAATAGGAAACAATAAGTGTTCCGAGATAAAACAATATTTATACAACAAATCTGCACTGACAATTTTTTTGTTGCTAATTAAATAGGCTTTAACAATAAATAATGCCTGTTTGAACAAAGACTACATAATATCGCATACTAAGTACGTAAATTTTGATACAAATAACTCGTTCTTAACACGTTCGCGGACAGTACGGCTATAGCGGTCGAATATTTTTCCTAACTCAGGTCATGACGGTCTAAACCGTCCTACTTTTTTATTCAAATATGCAAATGACGGCTAGGGCAGGTTTTAATTCCATTTAAGTATATGAAAACTAGTATAAACTGTCCTATCAGGAACATACAAAACACAGTAAATGTCCTATTATAAACAAAAATCTAAAAAAGTGACATTTTGGGTACATCTCATTGTATAAAACTGTCCGCGAATGTGTTAAAATAAAGTTTTGGCATTATTTACTCATCTTAAAGATTTCTAAACTCCTACAAGTATTTTTTGTGCAATAAAATTAGAATGTGACCCGAAGACGTTGTACGAGCTGCGCCATTATTTAAAGATAGCAGCAGTATTGGAATATCGTTAGTGTTTTGGATGTAGCTAAAAACACTATTTTGTTCTAAACTCTATGACTGTTCCTCAACTTTTCTCGCACGTCGTCTCGAAGAAGATCGAAATTTGGCAATTTCATCACGAACTGTCCAAAGACGGCTGAGGAAACAAGGGCTTGTATCTAGAAGATCTGTAACTTGCCAGGCTTTTCACGCAAATTATCGAGTTGAAAGATTGTGTTTCGCTCATGATCCTTTAAATTGAGAACGCAAACTATAGCAGTATATTTTGGAGAAATGAGTAGCGGCGACAACGAGTGTTCTGAAGGCCGAGTAATCTAGGGACTATTAAAAAGAATAGAGCATAGTCATTTACCGACCAGTGTTTCAACAATAAAACTAAGTAATTTTTGTGTAAATAAAATAAAGTTATCGATTAGTAATAAATTAATACATTAATTATTAATGAATCGAAACCAAAAATATCGTATGATTAATCGATTAACTGAAACAAAATAATCGATTATTTTAATCATTCGATTAATTGTTGCCATCTCTATTTATAAGCTAAATCTAGGTGTAAAACAAAAAATGTGTAGTAGTAACGCGTTAAGCGTACTTAAAACTCGTAAATTAAAACGCGCAATTGGGTATTTTGATTCGTATATCGAGTTTTAGTATCTGCCAAAATTAATATAAAATAAGGTTATACTTTTATATTAAAAAAAGTTATTTTATTTAAAAAAATAGGGTTAAATAATATAAGTTTCTACTTTTCCCACTGTATGTCGCCACTAAAATAGTTCATTTATTATAATGTTATACCTGTCACATGCGATTTAAAACTTGCGTACGATTTAAAATTCGATTTGACTACGATTAGAATGAATTTGTTGTCATTAATACATTAAGGCCCGGTTTTTCCACTTTCAGATAAAGTTCCAGGTAACTATCTGACAGATAAGGTTATTTGTAACTTCATCTGCTGAGTAAATGTCATCTCTTCTTTCTATACAAACGTATCTATCGGATAGTTATCTAACGGATAATGAGACTGACGTATTGGATTCACTGACTGGTATTGACATTTATTCAGCAAATGAAGTTACAAATAACCTTATCTGTCAGATAGTTACCTGGAACTTTATCTGAAGGTGGAAAGACCGGGCCTAAGCCTTTTAATGTTAACAAAGTTGTAAATAAAACTACATATAGAAATTTTGTATGCAACCGGGCAATAGTGTAGAAAAAATGTATTTTTCTTGAGTATTTCCTCTCGTTTGCCTGTGATTTAAAAACGAGAGCCATCCACTTCTTAGCTGGAGTAATCAACAGGGTATATTTAATGTTAATATACTATAGGTTCAAACTACGTGTAATTTGAACTTAAAAACCAAAACAATACTAAAAGTGCTTTACAATGAGCACTTAAAAGTTGAAGAAGTAAAGTTGTACAACAATTATTGCCTCAATAATATGCTTCAAGAGTTCATCTACAGTAATTTACTGTTACAGTATTTTGGGAACTAAAGTCTTTTAGCTTTTAGGTAATCCAAGGCCATACTTTTGTGTGGTTTTTAAGAATATATATAATCCATATGTATTTTAGTCATTAATAACTCTCAATCTACTTAAAATATAGATGCCATTTAGACCGGGAGCTCATGACAGTTTTTGGTCTCCGATTTCATACAGCATGCCTTTTGCAGGAGAGAATATTTACCCTGTGACAACAAAAAAGGGATGGTACTAAACCCCTGCACGCTTTCCGGTCATAGGGAAAATTGCATTTCCACTTAAACACAAAATTTTTGTGCTTTTCTCTGATTTAATATTGCTTGCCCTTTTGTCAAAAGAAAGTTATAACAAATTTAAAGTCTTTTAAATATATGCATGCGATTCGGAGGGTCCCAAAGGGCTCAAACGGTCATGTGATCATGTAATAAAAAAAATATGATTTTACGCGTTTTCATACAGCATGCCTATAATTAAAAGACTTTAAATTTGTTATAACTTTCTTTTGACAAAAGGGCAAGCAATATTAAATCAGAGAAAAACACAAAAATTTTGTGCAAATGGAAATGCAATTTTCCCTATGACCGGAAAGCGTGCAGGGGTTTAGTACCATCCCTTTTTTGTTGTCACAGGGTAAATATTCTCTCCTCCAAAAGGCATGCTGTATGAAATCGGAGACCAAAAATGTCATGAGCTCCCGGTCTAATTACAGTCTTATGGTAAAGGGTTTCATAGCAGCAACAGTAGACGATTTTAGAAGGTTTCTATACTTCTTATATACTACTATACGAATACGGGATGAAAAATGGTACGAATGAAAATTAAAGATTTTTTTACAGTTGGGTTATTGATCAATGCATGTTGCAATAAAACATCATTGTCACTGTCATAACTTTCCACCTGCAACCTACCCGTCGACATCTTGTACAAGATTGATGACGACAGAAAAAGAAATTTAGTTGTTTTTCTATGCGTCTCCTATGAATCGTAGTCAGTGTGGCTACTTGGTGTGGCGAACGTAACAAACTTAACGTACAAAGCATATGTAACATACATAACGTAGAGCTCGGTGTGGTTATTGTCACACACTATTGTCTGCCTTCGTACTGGACGGATCTGTTCTGGATGTCGACTTCTACTCATTTTATTACAATACTTTGCTGCGTGAAACCAATATAAAATTATTACCCAGTGAATCTTGTTTAAGACTTGCTAAACTTTATTATACCTCATATATTTTATTTATAATATATAGTCTCAATAAATAATACACATGTTTTACTGTGCAATATTTCTTCTACCTGTATAGTGTGTTAATTAGACATAACTATCTACAAAGATAGTGTTATGTCATTAATTATATTTACTTTGTAAGTTATATTATATTACTTATTAAACAAGAAGATTCCAACCTGATATTAATGTCAAGGTGCCATTTAGCACAAGATGAAACATGAAATCAAGAATGTAACTAGCTTGTGTGGCAATTGTGATGCACATGCTTACTCATTGCAAATACCTCCGAGATCAACATAATTACTGATTACTCATTGCCATGGGTAATCAACAATTATGTTTAATAATGGGTAATAAACGGCTAATATAGCCACTACTCAATGCCGTAGGATACAGTACAGTCGGATTTTTTTATAAAAGTAATGACGTCGCTAGTATCATTTCGCTTAATACTTTTACATAATATTTAAAATGAACTTGTGACCTCAGAGATTTCATTGTACCTGTGCCGTATTTTAAAAGCTGTGAAACTTACTAATGCGAAACTTTTAGGGCCATCTGTTGTTAAAAAATTGAACTACTGAACTGTCAAAAACTAAATTTTAAATATTGTTGTACAACAGAGGTGTCTGGCAGCCCGAGTCTTACATTTTTGTGACCTGCAACGACTTCTTATAATATAATAAATTGATTTGAACGAAAATACCTCGTGGTAGAATCTGTTCGGGCCACGGCGTCAAGACTTCGGCAAAAAACGGAAAACCAATAGTCAGACAGTAACTGCTGCAGTTAGCGAAGGCCGTGCGATAATCGGTATATCGGTGATTCCCCATGATTCCATATAATGTACTCGTCAGCAGAGCTTTTAAATAGCACTTTTCTATAGGTGCAACTTCTGTGAACAATACCAGTACGCTGATTTCGACCGGTTTATGTTTTGTTGTTTGATAAAGAAAATATTAGGTCGTCAAGGATGAAATTTGTAGAAAAAAGGCATTTTTTTTATTTATCAAAGTATGCACCCATATTGTCTATACACTTTTGCCATTTAAGCGGCAGGTTGTTCAGGCTGGTGGTATAAATCCCTGGCGGACGAGACAATGAATTCCTGGAAGGCCAGTTTTACAGCATTGCCGGAATTAAATTGTTTTCCTATTAAAAACTTGTCCAAATTGCGGAAGAAGTGGTAGTCAGTGGGGGCTAGGTCTGGTGAGTATGGAGGATGATGAAGAAGTTCTAACTCCAATTCCTGTAGTTTTTCCACAGTCATTTGTGCAGTGTGTGATCTAGCGTTATCATGCAATAAGGTAGGAGTCGATCTGTTGACCAATCTAGGCTGTTTTTCTTTAAGTTTTTGCATCACTTCGTCCAGTTGGTTTCAGTATATTTCTGCTGTGATCGATGAGACAGTTTTTTTTTTTTTTGTTTGGTTTTTAAATTACCTATACGAAATTTGGCGAACCAATTTGATATTGTCTGCTGCGTAGTAACACTAAAGCCAATTACACTATTAACGTTTCGCGCGGTCTGCGATGCCGTAGTTCCACGTAAGAACTCATACTTCATAATACTGCAAATTTCCGACCTTTCCATTTTTAACAAAATTAATTTTTATAAAAAGTTTTTGATATTTTTTAGAGCATACAATGATTTCTTTAAACAGGCGAGATGTGTAACTTTACATCAAAATAAACAGAACGATAAAATATTAAGCCAATGTCAAATAATAATCTGTTAAAGTTGGCAATATTATTAACTAGAAATTTCATCCTTGACGACCTGATATTTTGGCAAAATTTAATTGTTATTATTTAAATGTTATTCCTTTACTTCTTTCAAATAAATATTCAGAAAAATGGTGTAAAATGACAAACAGAATGAGTAATAATATAAATGCATATCGTGAGGCCCGCGTGAATTTTAATTGTTAGAAAAATGGCCCGGGGTGAAGTGAGTACATCTCTGTCGTACAAAGTAATTTTCATAATATTACTCATTGAACCAAATTTTCAGTATTGTAATATAAAAACTAAAAATCTGGTATCAAAATATTTTAATATAAAATAAATATATTTTAGAGGTAATCTGCAATACCAAAAATAAATCAGTGATAAACTTAAACTAAATAACACAATGATATTGGTAAAAATACTAAAAAAAAACTTATAAACAAAAACAAACTCGATACAAAAACAATTGTAAACAACGCAGTGAAAAAAAAATGTTTTTTAAAAGTTCAGTAGTTCATCTTTTCATCAACAGACGGCACAGATAAATTTTTGCATTAGTTAGTTTTATAATACGATGTTTGCAAAGCAGCACAGTAAAATTGTTGACCTAACGTCTCCATTTTATAGTCATTCGACTGGATGCCGTCTCCATGCCTGTTAATACAAGTTGGACATATCTTTTTACTAAATTGGAATAGCAATAAGCTTATACTTTGATACTCCAACAAGAAATTGTATAAATGTTGGTGCAAAAGGTGCAAAAATTGTACAAATATACAATATTGTTAGTTAATTTAGAAAAATATAAATAATATTTCGTACAAAATATACTGTATACCTTTTATAACATTTGTACGAATTTATACCATATTGTATAAAATATAATTAATAAAAAACTGTAAACTATATTTTTAGTATTATTCTTTCCTCTTTTCTGTCTCTTCCTGGGCACCGTTAGCTGGGTTCTTTGCAATTTGGGTCGACTTTTATACCCTTTTCACACTAGATCTTTAAGATGAAAGATTAAGTGAATGGATCTTTAAACGCTAATGTGAAACCGTACGGCCTCGTCTAAACACGACCGATGTTTAAGACAGAGATCTGCGTCTTAAACTTCGCCCGCATTGCCAACTTAATTCCCATTATAAAAAAATACTCCTTGAATTTGTGCTTCTCTTTTATCTATGTTCAGCTGTTATCATTTTATATATCGAGGTTATGAGAAGATTATTTGCGTTATTATTTAAATAAATATAAAAAATAAACTTCTCCTAACCTCGATATACAAAATAATGACAGAATAAATTCAAACGATATGAAATTATGTTGGCAATACATACTAGCTTTACATGGAGATTTCTTCTTCAAATTAAACATCAAGTGTGAAAGCAAACCGATATTAAACATCGATGAAGTTTAAGTTCAATCGTCTTAAAGATCTAGTGTGAAAAGGGTATTAGACTCTTTAGACCAGCGGTTCTTAAACTAGGGTCCGCAAAACAATTTGGACGTTAACTTTACATCCCCCAACTTTTCGCTTTTATTCAAATAATTCATTTAATAAGAATCCTATATGGTCAAGACTTTTTGTATTTGTTGTTATCTAACTAGTTATTGACATAACTAAACAATAAGATCTGATTTTACCAAGAAATGTTTGCATGAGATTAACCCTTTACCGCATAGTGTGCCATATATGGCACATTCCGATTTTTATTTTTTATTTTACTTTTAAAACTGAATCAGAACGTTACTTCATGAATGTTCATATATGCCACATACACAGCAATGGATCCTGCAGTATCTCAAGTAATGGGCTGCAATAGATTTGAGGATATCAAGCGGCATTTGTATTTCAACAATAACTCTAAATTTATTGAGAAAGGACAACTAGAAGATACCACCTTTTCTTTTAAAAATTCGAGGGCGACTGCTAAATCCCCAATGAAGAACACCTAGCAATTGACGAGCAAATAATACGGAATCATTTTCTTTTGTAATATAATGTAGAATCATAATGTTCCATGCATGGCACAAACCCTAAATTATTATTTTTTCATAAAAATAATAATTAATATTTTAAATATATTTTTTTAATTAATTTTGCTATCAGTAAGAACCAATTCCTAATGGTCATGAATTATTTCAGCCAAAAATAAAAAATCATGCAGTAAAGGGTTAACGTATTATAATTTGTAACTTCTTAAATTCTTTTTACTACTATTTTTATTCATTTTATGTATTTTATCCTATATGCTAATAAAAATATTCATCTCAATTCGCAATACCATTTATTAAAATAACCAGATTTATATTTTTACCAATATTTATTATAACGTAGTGTCTATAATCTTATTGAGCCAGTAATTAAGTCTCACGAACGACGTAAAATGCCTAGGGTTGGGAAGAGGTCCGCAAAAAAAAAATGTTTGTTCAAGGTGGGGGTCCTCGACTACATAAGTTTAAGAACCCCTGCTTTAGACTCTTATGGTCGGTTTCTGAAAGCTTAGGCGAGTTTAATCTCTTGGTTAAACTCGGTTACAATATAACGATCCCATAAGTAACCATAGCAACAATTTTCTAATTATTTGGTTATAGTTAACTAGGCTGTCAGAAACCGGCCCTTAGTCACATAAATACTTAATCCCCTTCTGTTAAGCGTCTGGTCTTAAAAAGCAGGGTAATCACAGATACAAATACAAACATAAAACTAATACCTAATCTGAAATAAAATTAATAATCAAATTTTACTGTGAAATTTATATCTACCTAATAAGATACTTTTATGATATGGGAGTGCAGCAAGGAGGACTTCTTTCACCAGTTCTTTTCAACATTTACATGGACGATCTGAGTGACCTGTTGAATAAGGAGGGAATTGACTGTGTGACACCCGGCATATTAACCACATCTATTATTATATGGTGCTGATAGATCTTTGCACCATCCTTGGCCGGTCTGAGACAACTCTTGGCAATACACGAGAATTACGCAATGGGGCACGCCTTATATATCAGGTCGTCAAGGATAAAATTTATAGAAAAAAAGGCAAACTTACAAATATAAGGAATTATTTTATTCATCAAAGTATTGTACCCATATTGTCTATACACTTTTGCCATTTAAGCGGCAGGTTGTTCAGGCCGGTGGTATAAAACCCTGGCGGACGAAAGTCAATGAATTCTTGGAAGGCCAGTTTTACAGCATTGTCGGAATTAAACTCCTATTAAAAAGTTGTCCAAATTGCGGAAGAAGTGGTAGTCAGTGGGGCTAGATCTGGTGAGTATGGATGATAATGAAGAAGTTCTAATTCTTGTAGTTTTGCCACAGTCATTTGTGCAGTGTGTGGTCTAGCGTTATCATGTAATAGGATAGGAGTCGATCTGTTGACCAATCTAGGCTGTTTTACTTTATGTTTTTGCATCATTTCGTCTAGTTGGTTGCAGTATATTTCTGCTGTGATCGATAAGCCAGTTTTTTTTTTGTTTGGTTTTTAAGTTACCTGTACAAAATTTGGCGAACTAATTTGATATAGTCTGCTGCATAGTAACACTAGAGCCAAATACACTATTCAAGTTTCACGCGGTCTGCGATGCCGTAGTTCCACGTAAGAACTCATACTTCATAATAGTGCGAATTTCCAACCGTTCCATTTTCAACAAAATTAATTTTTAAAAAAAGTTTTTAAAATTTTTTATAGCATAAAATGATTTCTTTAAACAGGCGAAATGTGCAACTTTCAAACAAAAAAAAAAAAAAAAAACAGAACGGTAAAATATTAAGCCAATGTCAAATAGTAAGTTGTTATAATTGGCAATATTATTAACTACAAATTTCATCCTTGACGACCTGATATTATAGCATTACAACGCAAGGCAAATTCTACTCTAATTGAATCTAAAACAATAGGAAAATTACCTCCCTTACAGTACAACTTTTACTATTCTAGAAAAATATTTTAACCCATTTAAGATCACAATTTTTAAAGGTTTGGTACTCTTTAGTGCCCGTAATTATTTTTTTCTTATAATTTAGATTTTTTACAATATATGTAATAAATATAATTCAAAACAGATTTTACTTTTTTATTTAGAATTGGTGCGAAAACGACCATTTGGGCTGATTCGCTGTTATGGTCGTTTGCGACCGTTTGGGTTTAAATGGGTTAAATTAATTTCAACATTCAGTGTTGAATGCGCTTTATTCTAAAAGCACACATCTGCTTTCCTTTATCTAAATACTGCAGTGTTTATCTTTCTATAATTTGCCTCAGTTGTATAACATTAATTTAAAAGTATGCTGTGTCAGGGAAAACTTCACAATTAAAATAAATAATTGTCATTTTAAAACAATTAATGCTGAGTCATTTTAATTATACAATGAACCCAATTATTGTATACTGTTTTAACTAAAATTAATTAAAAATGAAACAAAGAAAATCATTGAAAATTATTAGTAAGTGAAAAATATTTGCAAATAAAGTGATTTCTCTGAGTGAACAAAAAATCAGATTTGTCGTCTTAAAATTATTTAAAATGTTTTTTTAACTTCACAGGGCTTTTTATCAGATTTATATTGATTATGTGGCAGCTTTTCGATGCTTTGAAGCTTCGTAAAAAGTGAGTAAACAACTTTTAAGGTAAGTACAAATTTTCGTATAACTTTAACACTTTCTAAATTTATTGGAATCCCGCATCGGTAGCGCAGGAATAGCAATATTGTGATGTGCTAAAAATCTCGGGTTCAATTCCCACTAGAGGCATTTGTAACCTTTTTCCACCTTCTGCTTTAAGCAGTTACAATTACTCCTCGTATAGCATGGTAGTTAAGTTACTATAAGTTCGAATGTAATACGAAATCATATAAATTAAAAAGAAGATTATAAAACAGTTAAATAGTGTTAATCTTATTGTAATTTTGATGCTTAAATAGCAACAAAAAATAATTAATAATTAAACAATTTACTCATCTCAGTGTAAACTTGTTTATGAGTCTAACTCAGTGTTCCCAACCAGTGTTCCGCGGATCACTGGTGTTCCGCAAGCATTTCAAAAGTGTTCCTCGATAATTATGTACTACTGAAGACTGTTGGCGTAACGCCAACAGTCTATGGCGTTGCCCGGAAAATGTTGCGAAAGTTTTTAGCAAAGAAGCAAAATATGAAGGCTTATTTTATCATACAGAAATAAGGTGGCTTTCTCTAGGGAAGGTGCTTTCTCGTATGCTACAACTAAAAAAAGAATTGCGTAGGAAGAGTTTGTATGGTGCATGTAAATCGTGCATTAACGGTTTTGATTGTTACGCTACGAAGCTCTCGTTATTTCTGTTAAGATTTGTGGGTTTTCGGTGTAATATTTGCTTAAGGGCCGAAGGTCGTTATCATTTTGGGCTAATCCTATGAAGTTTTGAAACTGAGTCATAGTTAAAATGTTTTTTTCAAAAATATGTTCATTAGGATTAGGGATGGGAATTTATTTTTGAATATCGATATATGCTCAATTCGATATATCGTAAGTGTGATATCGATATTCGATATATATCGAAGTAAAAATATCGATATTTTCGATATATCGAAATAACGAACACGTAACATGTAAGATATTTAAATTACAGTTTTATTTTTGTTGGCTTGGCGTGAAAAGAAGTCGCCATTTGACAGACAATCACTTTACAGTTGGTACTCACCCAGCTACCAACCAACTTTCCAATATTTTCCTAGTTAACTGCTCTTATAATTAAATATATATAGATGCTGTTCACTTTTGTAAGGACAAACCAGATCTTTTTGGTTACTTTTATAGTAAATATAGTAAATATTTTTTTTAATATTATCTGTCTCATTTTGTAATACGTAACTAACAGGGAAAGTTCATTTTTTATGTTGTATATCTACAAAACATTTATAATATTATCATAGTATTGGTTCACACGGATACAACACAACTTATAGTAAAAGTACTTTTATAGTATATTACGGACTTTAAATGTTAATTAAAAATATTAATTACGTGGTAAAACCGACTTTAGATTTATTGCTTATGACCATTATTAAAAAGTGAAAATTAAAAAAAAAATTAATACCAACATGACATACAATTTCAAAGGTGCAAATTATTGAAATCAAAATTTCGTCTTACTTTAACGATTAAGCGGAACTAAATGGAAATTTCGTTATTTTCGGTTGTCACGAAAAGGGACCTTGCTTGGGTTATTTCATGTTTCAGGTTTGGTATGTGAAATTTTAAAATTCCAACAGTGAAACTAACGCCAGTGAAACCATGGAAGCGAATGACATATGTCAAATATTTTAATACGTTCTTCCGTATTTTGAAGACTGAAAAATAAATGAATGGAATTTTTTTATTAAGAATGACAAAAAATTAAAATGAAATGAAAAGGACATTTTATAATGACAATCAATTTAATCTAGAATTTGCAATGTGAGTATGATTTACAAAGCTTAAACAAAATGACCAAAAGTCCGAATTAATAGATAAAAATTACTAGGTTTCAAAATCTAGTTCCGCCTAAACGTTTGGAATAGCCTATAGTTTGTTTTTATAAAAGTGAACAGCATATATTTAAATGTAAAAAATATACAAGAATACCGATATTTTGTGCGAATATCGATATTTTGCGCGATATATCGCATTTCAAATATCGATATAAATATATCGATATATTTTTCTAAAGTATCGATATTTTCGAAATATCTATATATCGTTCCCATCCCTAATTAGGATATAACCAGTCTTCAGTTTATGTGCCTGGGCTCGTGGATCTGGTTCTTCTATTTTTAGCTGGTTTTATAATTTTACTATGGTTGTCGTTTTCTGGTTCTTTTTGGTTGTTTCCGTGTTGATTAATATTTATAGATTCTAGACTGTCAGAGTTGCTCAAAGTTCGTTTTTGTTTTAGTGTTTGTTGTTGGCATTGCTG
The DNA here is from genome assembly GCA_963971575.1 of Liopterus haemorrhoidalis. NCBI lineage: Eukaryota > Metazoa > Arthropoda > Insecta > Coleoptera > Dytiscidae > Liopterus > Liopterus haemorrhoidalis. The sequence goes on from OZ020618.1 coordinate 47,569,617, forward strand.
TTGTTTTTGTCGATCATATTTCTGTTGTTGTTGCTGTCTAGATTGTTGTTGTTGTTTTTCGGGTTCTCTTTGTTGCTCGGGATTTTGTTGCTGTTCTAGCTGTTGCTTTCTAGCTTGGTGTGGTTGATCAACAACTAGATGTTGTTGTTTTTGTTGTTGATGTTGTTGTTGTCGTTGTCGTCGTCGTCGTCATCGTCGTTGTCGTCATCGTCGTTGTCGTCGTCGTTGTCGTTATTGTTGTTGTTGTTCACTCAAGAAAAACATCTGTTATAATGCATTCATTTGTAAGTGTTTCCAAAGAGCGTAATTCTCATCTGAGGAAAAATTGTGAGTTTCGGAAATTTGTCAAGTAGGAAATATTTCTTATAAAACTCAATTAGTAAATCCTTCATTATTGACTTCAAATCTAAGTTCTCTTATATCTCAAGTAAATAGTTCCATTTGCAGGGAAAATGACGTTTGTTCCACATCAACATCAATTGTTTAACCACATTTAATCTCTGAAAACAAAAATATCCTCGCGGGCCAGATTCAACGGGATTTTGGATAGTTAACGCTAGCCAGATAAAACGAGGCGAAGAGCTGGATTTGAGATTGCATATGCCTTTCGTTTTTTTTTTTTTTTTTTATCCAGGAGAATTTTATCTTTTATAGACACCATATTTAGGTAATGTCGGACTCTCCACAAAATGGCATACCGACTAAAAACCCTGCTTGCCTCAACCCTGCCATGGAACTGTCGTAGTTGACTATTCTTCATGGCAGGTTGGCTAGATCTTCTTGCCTTCTCTCTTGGATCTTCCTGTACTTCCTCCTGTTATTCCTGTGTTGTTCTTCCGCTATGTTCTCAACTGAGCACAAGGTCTATCGAGTCCCCCCGCCAAAGCTCCCTTAGGGTCCGCCAACTTCAGGTGTCCAGCTGTGGGCGTCCGTCTCTTGTTTTCGGACCTTGATCTGTTTACCAGATTATCCGGTCCGAATACAAAGAGATTGCATATGCTTGATATAGAAGAAAATTCGCTGTAAATTCTGATGCATAGAATGTTACAAACTTTATTTCAGATTTTTAGTTGTGTATAAGAAACTTATAATCTGTGGGGGTTATATGTACCGTTAATGGCTGTTACTAAAAGAACTAATAAAAATAATGTGTATTTCCTCACTAGTTCTTAAAGTTCCTCTATTATTCTATGATATATTTTTCAAAACATCCATTTCACAGAACATTCTAAAGATTATTACTTAATAAAAGTGGCAGTGTATATGTTTTTATCTCGTGCATTCTCCGTCTTGGTTATTAAAAATAATATTATAAATTACACGTTATGCACTTCCTGTAACATAAAAGCAACTGAAAATTAAAATGAATTTTTATGCAAATGTAATGTCTTACTAACTGAACTAATAAAATGTCAGATGTATTCTACTTTACACACGTGAATTTATAGTCAGAATAATGGAAATAAAAATTACAACGAGGAACTGACTTGTATTATAAAAATATTCGTCCTTTGTTGTCTTAAGAATACTTGTAAAATTGAATTAAATTTTGGAAAGCATATTAAGCCACAGACTAAGTTTAAGAGCTGTTCGTGAACAGTTTATTTTCTGCAAAAAACTGTCAATCGTAGATTTCATATGTTGTTGTTCCCCATAAAAATCGAGATATGGTAAAAATTGCATATTCCAGGAAATTCAAAACTATCCCAAAGCGGTAGAGAAAATACTGAAAAAAAAGTTATTGCTTAATAACTCTGAACACTACCGTCCCCTTGAACAACACTAAACCCTTTTTCCACGAAATGCCTAGAAACTTCTCATAAAAAGCCCTATCTCTCTGGAGAAGAGATCAGAGAGTATTCGGTCTTGTTAGTAGTAACATCTAAGTAAGGGCAGTCGTAGAGGCACTGTGTCGATAATTTCTGGTGGTCTACTCAATTCTGTTTGTTTTATTTTATTAATTCTTTTAAATACATATTAATAATTTAATCATTTAAACTATTTGTAAATATTACTGTCAATAAATTTAATTCATAAATTTTAAACCGTCTTAACGAGTGTAAACTTTCACATTTAAACTTAAGTGAACAGCTTAGACTCAGACTTAAGTACAAGATGCCTGTTCAGTCGGTTGGTAAGTACAAATACATATCATTTAATTCACATATCGTAATGATGAACCCTGGATAACACTCACGCCTACTACCCAAACTCCTTTAGTCAGAAGTCTCACTTCAGTTTGAGATTAGACGTAATATTATACCACAGGCTCGCTACCTAGTGGACAATAAACGGTACGTTGTAAAGTACCGTTACCGGTTCGCTACAATTTGGTACAATTAAAAATACCTTACAAATATATATTCAGATAATGTTTGGAATTTTATTTGATGTGCTGTAAAAAAATATCCATTCGGTAGTGTGCCGTGAGGTATAATAATAATAATCTACTAAGCTGCACTTTAGTAGTATAAAAGTCTAAAATGTTTAAAGAACTATTTGAATCCTTTCCCTAACTGACCTAAATTAAATGCAGCTTCCCAATATTGTCTCCACATAAAGACGTGAACATTCCACATTACTCGAGAAAATCTAATTGTTATGTTCAAAGAGATTTCTTGTTTTGCAACCTATTCATCTGTGTCACACCCATGTACAAGCTGTGCCCTTCCTGCTACGCATAGTTGGGGAAATTCCCAGATGACTTAACGCATGAACAACTTTATGTCATCTACGCATGTTCTTGTATTTCTGTACTAGGGGAGAAAGTACAAGGTGTCTCAAAAGAAATTTTATATTTAGTGGATCGTTTAAAAAAAAAGTAAGCCGTATATAGAAAAAATGTTTATTAATTATTAAAATACACTTTTTGGGGATTTATTTCTTAAAAATAATATCGTCTAAATGTAGACCCTCGCGTTTTCGGCACTCATTTAATCGAACAGTAAAATTACTTATGACGTCTCGGCAGGTGGACTCAGGGATGGCTGCCATTTCGTGACGGATATTTTCTTTCAAATGCGCCAGTGAAGTCGGTATATTGGCGTAAACTTTAGATTTAAGGTAACCCCATAAGAAAAAGTCCATAGGGCTTAAATCTGGACTGCGTGGAGGCCAATTTATGTCACCTCTCCGGGAGATCAATTTGTCTGAGAAAATTTCACGAACACGTGGCAGAGACATATTGGACGTGTGTGAAGTTGCTCCGTCCTGTTGGAACCATGTTCTTTGGTTATAGCCAGGAAAGTTTTGCAGTTCAGGTACCAAGAAGTTGTCTAACATCTCCACATAACGCTCAGAATTCACTGTAACTGCACGCCCCCTTTCGTCTTCAAAAAAGTAAGGGCCGATAATTCCTCGCGCCGACATCGCAGCCCATACGGTCACTTTAGGCGAATGTAGGGGTTTCTGATGTTTGCGTTTCGGATTCGTTGCACTCCAGTAGCGGCAGTTCTGCTTATTTACGTGGCCATTAAGATGAAAATGAGCTTCATCCGAAAACAAAATGTTGGTAAACGTTGAAAATCGCTCAATCACCTGATTTACGAAATTAAGCCTCTGACTGGCATCTTGGGGCTTTAATTCTTGCACCAATTTAATTTTGTAGGGGTGCAGCTTTAGGTCTTTGTGTATAATGCGATGTAATGATGATCTATGCACATTTAAAGCACTTGCGCGCTTCCGAATTGAAAGGTTCGGGTCGTCACGAACAGACTGATTAACATTCTCCACGTTTTCTACCGTTCTTGATGACCTAGGTCACCCGGATTTTGATTTATCCAGCGTTGTACCAGTCTCTTCAAACTTTTTAACCCAATGTCGAATGAGAGGAATGCTTGGCGCATCATTTAAGTGGCGAAAACCTCGAATACTGCAGAATTTTCTACGCGCTACAGTCGCCGAATCACCGTTTTTGTAAAACTCTCGCACGCATAACGCGCGTTCTGCTCCGAGAAACGCTCCATAGCCATTGAATTCCCAAGAGCCAGGCTACCGATTGACATAACCCCCGCGCCCCTCGGATACGTTGCGTTCACGCAGTAAGCCGAATAAATATAAAATTTCTTTTGAGACACCTTTTATTACCTATTTCTACTGGAATGGTAAAGCCACATTTATAAAAAAAATTATATTTTTTTATTTTCTAAACATTTTAATAAATATAATTGCTGTAGCCATGAGAATAATAAAAATAGAGTTAATTGCTTATATCAACTGTGCAATTACGAATGTGTGACGGTATTTTTATTTGTCATTTTATCTTTTGGAAAGCCTTATTATTTTTTTGTTTTGTTTTTTAGGCTTTCGAAATACCTTATTATTATTATATGTTACACTCAAAAAATTGGGCCCCTGCTTGAATAGAGTAGACTACCCAGATCACGTATGTGTGTTACCGGTCGTACTCATCCAGCCTTCTCCTAGCCTAGTGTTACACAGCACACCTAAGGAAACAGGTTCAGGAAGGTTGAGACAGTTACAAACCCTAAACTCCGCGCGACATAAAATGTTTGACCGCTGAGAAAGCAAGATGTGGTGACAGTCGAAGAAGTTACTGTACTAACATATAAGTAGCGAGATTAAATCTTCTGCAGATTTCAACAGTACTACATTTTATTCTACGATTTTGTGCAGTGAAATTGTGCAACTGTACATCGAAAGTTACCACCAGGTCTTAGAAAAGGGGTCAACATACACACATACGGCCGCATCACAACTTAGGTGAGTCTATCTTTATTTCAAAGTAGGCCCAGAGTATATCTGTACCATAATTCGTATCGCGAGATACGAATTTGTGGGAATTTCTGATGAAAATTCCCACGTGCTCATTGTAGTGGAAATGTGCGCACATTGCGCACGCAGAACAAAACTTCTAGTTCCGTGTATATTTTTTTAGGCCGTTTCCGTTTCCGTCCGTAGACAACTGTCTTACCATGGAACCACTGCATTTCTTTTCACAAGACTTTTCATGCTGTGTGTATTTCTAGACTTTATAAACAAGCTCAATATTATTATATACAAAATTTGGCCTTGCTGGTTACCCTTGAAACTTTCTAGTTCATCAAATATGCTCTTAACTTGCCACTTATTAGTTTAAATGATTATAACAGGGTGTCCTGAAAATGTATTTAGTCAAAGTAATATGTTCATCAAGTATTAGTTGGTCATGTGTAAGGAAATCAATATGGTTGACGCTTTGGCAATATTATCAAGCGAGTGGGTCGGCTTGTCACTGTGCCCGTTAATGCCTGAACTTCCCGTGTTATGACCAGCAGAATGGCAGATGAACGAAGCAGTGGTGGAGATGTTTCTACAACGTACTAGTTAATTGGCAAGTTACATCAATTACATGGTTGTCCATTTGCCACTCAACCTAAACGATATGAGTATATAGCTTCTCCAAGGACATAAGGTGACATGTTCACTTTTTGCAGTATTGAGGTTGGCCTTAGAAAAAGGACATAAGTGAATTATGCCTATAATACGAGGGTTACCTTTTATGTTTCTACAAACGACCACTAGATGGCAATATTAAAAGTAAAATTTGACATTTGTTATTGTGAAATCAGTGGCAGCTTATAAATTGACCGAGTAGTTAGTGAAAAATTGATATTACTAGTGAAGGTTTTCGTTGGATTTTTTACGATTTTAGTAAATGTCTAACTCAACAACAATGTATAGATTCGCCTCATTCAACTTTTGGTAATGAAGCACCATCAGAAAAGATGTTTAAAATTGGTTTGCAAAATATCGTCGTGGTCGTGCGTCCGTCAGTGATAAATCTCATGAAGGTCGACCAAAATCGCTTGTGATTCAAAAAAACATCAATGCTCTGAACGCAAAATGATTGAAAAAGATCTGCATGTGACTTACCGTGAGATAGAGGTATCCTTTGCCATATCGCAGGCTGCAATACATTAGATTTTAAGGTACCTCACAGTCATGAACAAAAATAAAAAGATGATAGCACGGTTTAGATGTGGAAACGAGGCGGCAGCGAACCAATACTGGAGAACAGAAGAAACAATTGAACATCTGAAAAACATCATCGTCATGAAATAGAAGAAGAAACTCTTCCTTTGGAAAAAGTACTGGACGATACTGGCGGAGGGATAGACTGGATGAAGAAGATCTTAGAAAGAAGAAAAGAAATCGAACCCGCTATTCCAAAACAAATTTGGGGTAGATAAAGTAAAATATGATAAAAGGAAAGGTTTTTGATTTTAATTCTATTTATTTACTTATTTATTTATTTACTTATTTATTTATTTACTTATTTTATCTTGTTTATTTTATTGTTGTGTTTATTTCGTATATTTTAATTATTTCATTTATCTTATTTATGTTATCTATTTAAGTTATTTTATTTCGATATCTTCATTTGGCTCACTTGTTTAATTTGGTAACTTATGTTATTTATTGCATGCATCTGTTTGCTTAAATTTGTTAATTGCCTCATTTGTGAAATTTTATTTGATTTTTTATTTTGCATGCAATATTACAGTTAAGGTTTGTAAAAGAAATGTATCTGTATCTCTTATTCAAAGCCGAAAGGCAAGAATAATAATAAATTGATTGATTGACATTCGATTTTGCATGAACATTTAGTGTAATTTAGTCGTCCAGCTGTGAAAAACATCTGTTTTATACACTTTTTTGGTTTGATGTTGAATTTCAAAGATATTATCAATTTTTTCACAAATTTGTTTTTTAAACGCTCACTGTCAACAAACTACTCGTTCAATTTATAAGCTGTCACTGATTTCATAATAACAAATGTCAAATTTTACGAATATAGTAAAGACACATTTCAATATTGCCATCTAGTGGTCGTTTGTAAAAACATAAATAGTAACCCTCGTATCAACTAGTCTTTATTCGATAAACAAATTACATTGAAATCCATGTATTTTTCATTCAGTTACGCTACTGAACTGTACTTTGAATGGCTATTTACCCAATTTGTATTCTAACGATATACACACATGTGAAAAATATGAAAACAACATTTTCTTTTCATCTCATTCTGTAATTTTCATTTCATTTTCATATAATTGCCATGTGAGATTTCATCTGTAATTATAAAATGGGATTACGATTTGCTTTTCCACAGTCAAAATGAAAGAGATATAAAACAAAATATCAATACTGGGAATGGTTAACTAGGACACATAAAACATAATGAAGACTATGGGAAGAAAATACTAAACTTGGTTCAGGAGAACACGTCAAAAAATATGTTAATACACCAGTAATAAATAGTGCCGTTACTAGACTGGTAAACGAGCACAGTGTCCAGGACGAGAGGGTCCCTAAAATTGCACACATTTTTTTTGCGACCTTATCTAAAACAGTTCTTTTTAGGGTTTTGTAGGTATGACCAAAAAACCCTTATACCGTCATTTTGTCGTCTGTCTGTCTGTCTGTCTGTCTGTCTGTTTGTCTGTCTGTCTGTCTGTCTGTCTGTCTGTCTGTCTGTCTGTCTGTCTGTTCGGTAAAAATTGTAGCCAAACTGCTAAACCTAGAAAGTTGAAATTTGGCATGCTTATACAACTCTTTGACCCGCACATAGGAAAAATACTAAAACATCTAAAAAACATATCCCCCTAAAAATATAAACAAATATGTGCTCATCGAAAAAAAAAATATCTTTTTATAATTCTGAGTAGGGTATCAAATGAAAGCCCTTGGTAAGTGGATTAACGATCAAATTTTTATTTTTGCAAAATAAATTATTTTGAAGCGATTTTTGCCAAAATTGTGCAAAAATTTTTTTGTCCCACATCCTGTAGCCCAGATGGTTTAAACTAAAAATCTGAAAAAATTATAAGTAATGTACATTGGTGTGAACCGGAATAGTTCAACAGGAATTTTTGATCAGATTAGGTTTTTGGAAAAAAACGCATTTTTTGTGATTTTTGGCTAATAATGTACACAAGTTACAGCTTTGTAACACGCCACACTGTAACGTGTGTGCTGGTCTAGTGGTATTTGACGCTGATTTTTCACCCAAGTAACCCGATCCGAAAGAGATCGAACCCTGTTAGAAGAGACTATATTATTTTTTGTTTTTTTTTTTAAATTTTTATATTGTTTAAATTATTTTTTTTAAATTCTAGTTATATTTTGGCAAATGTTGCATTTAATTTTTAAAAACGTAAATTTAATTCGGTTTCAATGTACACGAAATCAGAGGGGCGGAACTTATAACCAATGGAAGCCATTGGCGCAATTTTTAAAATTCTTAATGAACCTTGCTATATAAAGAAAAAATACTGCACATATTTAGAAACCTAAATAATGGTATTATGCGTTCGAATTAAAATTAACAAAAAAAAAAAAAAATTTAATATAAAATTTGTTTTCGCATCTAAAATAATGATCATTCACTTACTAAATACCTGCAATACCCTGAAATGTGTGAAAATTCACACTTCACATCAATTTTTTATCATCTAATTATAGACAAAAAGTAAATCTTTTTCGGCCTAGACAGATTCGCTTTCTTTGTAGGCTGCTGGATGCCAACACCATCTACAATAATAATGTTTCTTCAGTAACAAGATAATTTTTAAAATTATGGAGCTAATTAAAATAAGTTTAATTTTTCTAATTAAAATTACTTTTGGTCACCCAGAAGATATAATGTGTCCTCATCTGTTTCCTCAATCCAGATGTGAATCAAAAAGATCCACTTTTTGTCCATGATACACAAATAACCATTTCGAATATAATTAAATCTACATATTTTCAAGTTTTAAATTTTGACGCTGGAGTGTCATGTCATTAGCTTGTAATACACAAGCAGAATTTTTGCCGGTTCCGAACCGCGACCGGCCGGATCTGCTAAAGAATTCAGTCCTATGTGGCTAGGTCCAATTATTTCATACTATGCCCTTCGCATAAATTGCAGCTGTCCAAACCGACAGGTCTGGTCTGTATACTTCCATTAACGAACAAGTTTCGACTTGCAGTCTTATTTATACTATATTGTTAATTTATTTTCATATTTTTGCCTATGTTTAGAAGGGCGCGTAAATATTTAATTAAGATATTTCCAGATTTTTCAATAGTGACCTTACGGGCAGGAACAATGAATATATTTTTAGTCAGTCACCTGGTGGGGGGGTCGCCTGTAATATTTAATCCCGAAAGGAGGTTACCTGTAATTTTAAATCTCGAAAGGAGGTCGCGAGACACAAAAGTTTATGAAGAATTGATCTTAAGCATACCTTCATAAAAATTCCAAAGCTAACTAGATTTTTCTTAATGAACCTATGTTAACTAGTAAGCTACATATTTTGTCAAAACAGATAAAGTACCATTCAGATATAATAATTATAGTGATAAGTCTAATTTAACCGAACTCGTATCTTTTGTAGTTTTCAAATGGGACACCGGTACATTCAAAGCCAACTAGATTTTTTTCTTAATGGACCTATATTATCTATATTAACAGTTTTATTTTTTGTCGTCAAAAAGCGAATAACACCTCTAACTTCGCAATCGACGGTAGGATCGAGTGGAGTCTGCATAGTGGCTGGAGCCTGACTGCCGGATCGATCGGCGCACGCTCATAGAAATTTTACAGTGCTGCCACTACACCCAGACGCAAATTCCCTGAGACTCACAGACTTTTCCTGCCAACCACATGGATTTTAAAAAATAGTGTAACTTACTTTTGAGACGACTCTCGTATATATAGTGATATATAGTGATAAGTTGGCCTAATTTAACCGAAGTCGTATCTTTTGTAGTTTTCAAATGGGACACGGGTACATCAGTTTTACTGATGATGATTACATGGCAGCCGAATATTACACATTTAGTTTCGAATAAACATTTATTGAGAGACCACATTTTCTGCTAAATATTTTTATTCTCTTTTTTGTTTATCGTATTGTTTGTTGAATTGTTTTTGTAATATTCGAAAAACAATATTTTTTTATACCTTTCTATATTTCCTTTTTCTTAGAATGTTTTATTTATTTCATTCTTATTTTTCTTAGAATTTATCCGAAAAAAAACTCCATCCATTATGGTTGTCAAAAGAAGAGAATATCAAAAGATTAAATAATATACAGCCTTAAGCGTTTCATAGTTAAATATCCTTTCAAAACAAACTGAAACCGTGCAGGAAAAGCAACAACTTTTGGTATCAAAGCATAATTTACGCTTTTTTGTATATCTGTCCAAAGCACACATGAATTCAATTTCCTAATAAAATAAGAAAACGATAAAGGTTGATATATGTATTTTATATTCGCTGTAAGGGTTATTAATTTTATACCGTGGTTTTATTTCTTTTTGTTACTACCTGGTATCTAGTTTAGATATTAATGGAAGGATTAACAACACAGATTATAATTTTCTTGTACGAAACTAAGAACCTGAAATAAAATAAGTAATATTGAAAATACTGAAGAAGATATTAAGTGTATCGAAACCGATCTATTCAATAATTTGAATTTTTATATTAACACAACCTATTTCCTGCAAAAACAGCAAATTAAAATAAGTAAGAATATATAAAATTTTGCTGCAATTTTTTATCTGTCTGTAAGGGTGGTAAATTTTGGATTGTTTCAGAAATACAATTTCATAAAAAAATCAAAACAATAATCTAATTAAAGAAAAAAAAGGTCCTCATCTTCAGCGCCCTTTTCCTTAGTGCGCTAGGGGCCGTTTCAACCATATAAAGATTTTATATCGTTATATAAAAGAAAATTATTCAGAAAAATTTGATTGAAATTACAAACAAATATATTTCTAATATTAACGTACAGCAGAAAAGACTTTAATTCCTACCAATTAACCCTGTTTTGGATATTCAGCCAATTTAATATATATTTTTGTTTTAATTTTTCAGTGCATAGTGTATTTTTCAGTTAAATAATATTCTGATTTGTTTATGATATGTTTTTTTTGCAGTAATAAGAAGAGGAAATGCTCTTTGAAGTATATTATAATTAGATCACATGTTGCTCCAGCACCCTAGGGTACAGTTTCATAACAGTCAACAGGAAATTTTAACTTTTCACTAATGATGAAACAAAGTTGAATGTTATTTATAATGTGCAAATATTATGAAAATCCGTATGTTGGAAACATGCTATTGATGTTAAAGTAAATATGTACAACTGAAAATTGAAACAGCGGTCATTAAAAAGTTTCTAGTTGAATAAATAAGGAATTTTATATTAATATATATTGCACGTATATTGTATATATTGTAAAGTAAGCTTTTATGTTGGTCATAATGGGCCGTATGAATAAAAATAAGCATAACCTTTTACTTGCAAATTATGAAGCAAATCCTCCCAACAATATGAATAAAAATGCAAGCAAAACCTTCTACTTATGAGTAGGAAGCAAATGCTTTTTTGTTGATCTTTTGCTCAAGACAAAAGTAAATGGTTATGAATAAAACAGACCTTTTACTTTAAATTATAAGCAAATGCTTCGAAAACCATGCATCTATATATTCACATGCTCACTTGTGAACAAGTGTTGTAGTGAACTAATTGCCATGGCGGATATTGTGCATTTAAGAAATATGAAACATTATAGGCATCGTTCTTCATCACGTCGTACTGATATAAAATTTAGTGTCGTTTTAAACAGGAGAACATGGAGTGTTTAGCTAATAATTTTTAGGAAACTTTTTTTTTGTTGAGTTAGCTAGCTGATCTTGGATTTCAAAGAAATATCGGTGAGGAACTTGGGGTGGAGCAATCCACAGTATCTCTGACTGTCAGCAGTGTTGTTGATCAAATAGTTGCACAAGCTGGCAACTGGATTAAATTTCTTACTTCACAAAATTTATTAGTGAAGGCGAAAAAAATGTGGCAACGAAAATACTGTTTTCCAACCGCAGTTGGTGTCATTGACTGTACCCATACAGGGATAGAAAAACCGAAGATCCATGAAGATGACTATGTCAATCGTAAAGGAAAACCTATGCTAAATGTATAGGCAATTTGTGATACCAGTGAAATGTTCACAAGTGTAGGTGTAAAGTGCGCTGAATCTGTACATGACTTTACACCAATAAAAATAAACTGATATGTCAAACATGGAACTCAATACAGCACTAGTACAGTTTTGATAGTGTTTATAGACTAATTTCAATTTGACAGCAATCAGAAAGAAGTAGTACGATTTTTATAAATACTGATTTTCAGGTTTCAACCTAAACACATCCTCTTGACCTTTTACTCACCGGTAGAAGCATTGCCTTAAAAGGTAATCATTATTCATATAAAAAGAAGCAAATGCTTTTACTCCGACCTTTTACTCGAAGCAAATGCTTTTACTTCTACCTTCTACTTATGAGCATTTACTTCAACTTTATTCATACGGCTGAATGTCTCTAGTGATACAACTACACTAGAGACATTATGACATAATCAGCCGTATGAATAAAGTTGAATTAAATACTCATAAGTAGAAGGTAGAAGTAAAAGTCTTTGCTTCGCGTAAAAGGTCGGAGTAAAAGCATTTTCTTCTTTTTATATGAATAATGATTACCTTTTACTTACAAGTCAATGTTTCTACTGGTGAGTAAAAGGTCAAGAGGATGTGTTTAGGTTGAAACCTGAAAATCAGTATTTATAAAAATCGTACTACTTCTTTCTGATTGTTGTCAACTTGAAATTAGTCTATAAACACTATTAAAACTGTACTAGTGCTGTACTGAGGTCCATGTTTGACATTTCAGTTTATTTTTATTGGTGTAAAGTCATGTAAAGATTCAGGGCACTTTACACCTACACTTGTGAATATTTCATTGGCATCACAAATTGCCTATACATTTACCATAGGTTTTCCTTTACGATTGACATATTCATCTCCATGGATCTTCGGTTTTTCTATCCCTATATGTGTACAGTCAATGACACCAACTGCGGTTGGAAAACGGTATTTTCTTTGCCACAATTTTTCGCCTCCACTAATAAATTTTGGGAAGTAAGATATTTAATCCAGTTGCTAGCTTGTGCAATTATTTGATCAACAACACTGCTGACAGTCAGTGATACTTTGGATTGCTCCATCCCAAGTTCCTCACCGATACTTCTTTGAAATCCAAGATCAGCTAGATATCTCAACAAAAAAAGTTACCTAAAAATTATTAGCTAAACACTCCATGTTCTCCTGTTCAAAACGACACTAACTTTTATATCAGTACGACGTGATGAAGAACGATGCCTATAATGTTTCATATTTCTTAAATGCACAATATCCGCCATGGCAATTAGTTCACCACAACACTTTTTCACAAGTGAGTATATGAATACGGAGTGATTATTTAATGGCGAGACGACGTCACTGGAAGTTTTAATAATTTGCCGTTTCATACACATCGTAGCAGGCGATTATGCGCGCATGCGCATAATCATTTTTTCTTCATAATAAAATTTTCTTCAAGGTTATTATAGTCATAGTATTCTGCTAGGAGGCATGTAAAATTCGGTGACGTTGTCTCGCCATTAAATAATCACTCTGTATGTAGATGAATGTTTTTCGAAGCATTTGCTAATAATTTAAAGTAAAAGGTCTGTTTTATTCATAACCATTTACTTCTGTCTTGAGCAAAAGATCAACAAAAAAGCATTTGCTTCTTACTCATAAGTAGAAGGTTTTGCTTGCATTTTTATTCATATAGTTTCGAGGATTTGCTTCATAATTTGCAAGTAAAAGGTTATGCTTATTTTTATTCTTACGGCCCATTAACTGTTTATGTAAAAGCTGTTAACGTTGAAATAAGTAGAGCTAGGACATAGCTAGGCCTAAGCCGTCACTGTCGCTTGCGAGCTTTTTTTTTTTCAATAAAAACTATTCATTTTATTCATATGCCGAACTTGTCAAAACCGAAACTTGTACTTTATCCATTTTTAATACGCTCATAATGAGTCTAATCTCTTGTATTCCAATTAAATTTAACTGTGAAGACTCTAATTACTGTGTTAGACATCAACCATAGTTACCGTATTGAAGTTTTTCATATATAGTTTTCAACTTGAAATCTAGTTTTCAAATAGATGATCAAAAAGAAAATGTTAGGATAAATATGATAAAAAAAACACCTAATAAAAAATGGTAATTGTATGAACTTATATCTAAATTTTCTAAATTTTCGTTTGGCAAAAACTATTTTTGCTTGGCGTAAGAATATTTTTAAATCTTGTAACTGGACGCCACTGTGCCCAGTTTGTTAGTGCGAAGGGATAAGGGTTGCTATGGTTTTATATGTTGTTATTGTTGTTGAGATGTGGATTGTTTTGTTGAATGTTAAACGTCAAAAAATACAAAAACTATTTTACATTTATATATTATTATATCTGATTTAAATTAACAAAGTTGTTATTATATGTCTTGGATAGTGTGGTGTTTTTTAATTATGTAGTTTGTTTTACCCTAACCAAATCATAATAAATTATATTTTTGCAATAAAATGCTACAATCTTGAAAAAGTTCTTTCGATTACACAAGTAATGACGGGGGCTCTGCAAAAAACGATTCGATATTGATTAAAATATGGATTTAAAAAATCAGGACAGTCATCAGAATAAATTTGTGTTAATATACGAAGGTCTGGATTTTTTTGAAGAACTGCTTTTTGAAGAAGTGAATTTTATTATTTAAATAAAGGCCGAAGTCACGAGATACTTGTTTTAATTTTTTTTTTATGGCTTTTGCTGCTTCTTCAATTAACCAGGACAATTCTTATTCTTTGAAACATTCCATGGGATTCGAACCCGAGACCTTAGCAACGCAGAGCGCATGTGTTACTACTACGCTACGCCGGTCGGTATTAGAATTATCTTGTAGTCCATCGATATTAGTTCTATGCATCTTTCCACTGACGTGTTGAGTTAAATGATTTATTTTTGTGCATATTATATATTTTTTACAAAGTATACATGACAGTTGTTTTTCGTTAATAATTTGAAAATGATCAATAGATCATGTGTATACGAATTCTAAATATGTTTCACAGGCCAGATTGGGTTGGATTGGGGACCAGATATTTAAAAATCACAGAGGACGGGTGGGCGAAATTCTGAAAATCCTTTGAGAACTTAGGGGCGAAATTCTGAAAATCCTTTGAGAACTTAGGGAAGAAATTCTGAAAATCAATTAAAGACAGGGGGAGTGGAGAAATTCCGCAAATCTTCTGAGGAAGGGGGGAGTGTGATTCTAAAACAACAAGGGGCAGAAATTTAATGCGAGCCGTTTGAAACTTATTGTTGGGTCAGATTAGGCCCGCGGGCCATAGGCTGGACACCATTGCAGTATATGGATCAAAAAGTGCCCCCCACCCAAATATTTTACCCACCAGCCGTTGCGGTTCCCACGTATTTTACCTTTGTAATAATTGATAATAAAAACTACTGATAGAAAAACTGCTAATTATTTCATCCACCTACGTGACAATATAATCTAAAGTTAAATTCTAATTATTCTTTCTTTGTTTCAAATAATTTTCTACTATTATTCCCTCAGAATTGATTTTATATTTGGTGTCATTTAGAAAATGTCAAGTTAAGGTTGGCAGGACTGTTGAACGTTTATCCTTGCGGGATGATTGTGGTGTTATTGCCACATAAATATATTCCCTCGTGCAGTTTCCAGCTCTAATATGACTAGAAATGTCGAGAGGGAGCTCACTGCTTGATATTTATAGGTGCTACCAACCTAACTGATTGATTCTGATATCGACAAGAAAAATATTTTATTTCATACAAAGATAACGACATGAAATATGAGGAAAATTTATATTTAAAGGATTCAATACAATGAAAAAATGGCTTTTGTTTTATATACACTGCAGGCCAAAAGTTTCCGGACAAGAAAAATATTTAAAATATTTTAGTTAAAAGTCAAGTACAAAGGTACTAATAATGTTTTAATATATTTTTTTTTTTTACTTCTGGTTATAATATATTTAGTATAGAAAACATTTTGACATAATATAGAGATAAATAAGCAAAAGAAAAACACATAATCACTAAACTTTATTTTCCTCAAAAAACGAGTCTTTTGATTCTAAAAGTTTTTTTGCAATTTTTGGCAATCGATCGAATAATTTTTGAATGGTTTCTGCCGAAATTGCTCCCCATGACTCCTTTAAGATATTCCATAACTCATTTTTGGACGTTGAACATTTTTTTCGAACATTTCTCTCAAGTTCCTCCCATAGTAACTCGATTGGGTTTAAATCGGGACATTGAGCTGGCCAGTTCATATTTTTAAGGATTCCTCTGGCTTCTTGTTCTTGAATATAGTCGCGACATAATCTAGAACTATGTTTTGGATCATTATCCTGCATGAACACAAATCCAGGACCAATTAATCGTAAGCCAGATGGAATAGCATTTTCTTCTAATATTTTTTTATAATGTTCTTTTCTCATTATGCCGTCAATTTTCACAAGATCTCCAGTGCCAGTTGAAGAAAAACATCCCCACACCATCACAGATCCACCTCCATGTTTCACTGTTGGAACTACACACTGCGGATCCATCTTTTCTTTCGTTGTTCTTCTCACATAGACACGTCTTCGGTTACCGAAAACTTCAAATTTGGACTCATCTGTCCACAATACATTTTTCCAACCTTCTTTTGTCCACAACTTGTATTTTTGGGCCCACTCTAACCTTTTTTTCTTGTTTGCTTGCCTAAGCAGAGGTTTCTTTACAGCGACACGACCAAAAAGCCCTGCTTCTCTGACACGCCGTTTTTTCGTATTATAGATATTGCCTTTGAATGACTTTCATTAAACTGGGCGGTAATTTCGGGGGCTGTCAGTCTTCTATTACGTTTACTCATTAATACAATTGTCTTATCTTCACTTGATGTTGTGGTTTTAGGTCTTCCTGCTCTTTTTTTATCCGCAAAACTACCAGTTTCTTTCCAACGTTTGACAGTATCTTGAACAGTACTTTTTGGAACTTTCAATTTTTTCGAAATATCACGTATATTGTAACCTTCTTTGTGGAGAGTTATTATTTCAGAACGCTTTACAATAGTTAAAATGAATTTTCAACCCAACTCTACGTCTAATCTTCACTATACCAAGTTATAACTGAGGTAAACTAAATGAATATAGGTTCAAATCATCATAGTATATCTTATTTAAAATATTTACATTATTTCTTAAGTGATACGTACGTTAAAAGTAATGTTGATAAACAAATGCTGACAGCGGACGATACCTATAATAATAATAATCATAATAAAGATTTCGCTAAGTAGGCATATTTTGTATTTATCGTTCATCATTTCGTTCAAACTTGCTGTAGAGTCTTACAAAATGATCATTGAATTGTTTTATAAATATATTTCAATTGATTTACAAGAATATATATATTTTTTAGTATTTTAATGCAAAATCATATCTTGTCCGGAAACTTTTGGCCGGCAGTGTATGTAGATTATATACACACAAAAATTCTCTAAGGATATTTAAAAAGTACAAAAAATTCCTGTTTTGTTTTTATTGTTAATAGTTATTACCTTAAGAGAAACCTACACTGTTTACTAAAGAAATTACTGTATTTGTAAATATTTTAAAAAGAGTAACTAATTAAAAATATACCTCCAACATATACCATGAGTTCAAAAAGAAATTAGCTGACTGGCGAGCGTAGGGGTAACACATGTGCTCTGCGCTGCTAAGGACTCGGGTTCGAATCCCGTTCAGGCAGGGAATTTTTCACAAATAAAAATTGTCCTGGCTAATTGCCACATCAGCAAAGGTCATTCAAATTCAAATTTAAAAAAAATAAATTACATAAGGGTTGGCTATGGAAAAATAAAATAATGTCTACTGCAAGCTTTAGAATTAATTAACTGCCATCAATGTTGTTGTTGTCATAAGATATTTATTGTTATATAAAGCTTGCAGTAGACATTATGTTACATTTCCATAGCCAACCCTTATGTAAATTCTTATTGTGTATAAGGGAGGTATTATGATCATACCGATTTTGACATTTCAAGTATTCGATGGATCTCCACGAATCGAGATCCCTACATAACGTTCTTCCTGTTTTTAGCATGATGTCTGTCTGTTCGTCTGTCCATCTGTCTGTCTGTCTGTCTGTCTGTCTGTCTGTCTGTCTGTCTGTCTGTCCGTCCGTCTGTCTGTGTACACGTGCAGAGCATATTCGGCTAAAAGGATTTTTATGAAACTTCATATTTAAGCTTTTGACAATGAAAAATCGATTGACTAGAAATGGGAGTTTACTCGGGTCGATTTTAAGATTTTTGCGAATATTTCATAACAGAAAAATATTTAGAAAAACATTATTTGTAATAAAATAAAAAATTGCTATAAAAACAATAAAAAAAAAATGTTTTTGAAAAATTTTTAGAAATTTTTCTGTGTATCTATTTTTTCATACTTATATGTAACGTTTCTATGGTCATGATAAATAATATCTCTGTTAGATAATATTGAGCCAAATTATTTCTACTTTGCTAATAGAATGTATTTTATACAAGTACTTTGTGATGGCGG
Source organism: Liopterus haemorrhoidalis (assembly GCA_963971575.1). Taxonomy (NCBI): domain Eukaryota; kingdom Metazoa; phylum Arthropoda; class Insecta; order Coleoptera; family Dytiscidae; genus Liopterus; species Liopterus haemorrhoidalis. Next base: position 47,588,143 of record OZ020618.1, read on the forward strand.
TCGGTCCTGTGGTAGCCACAGCTGATTTTTTCATATTCCGTTTATTTTTTTTGCATAAAAGTCATTTTATTATAAAAACTAAATTCTTACTTCTTTTAAAGAAAGGTCAAATGAATACGCACACGATAATTAGTTTCTACTGCCTACTAGCCACTCGATGTAGATGCTCATGAAAAATGTGTGCACGACCGTTCAAGAATCCCGATAAGGGATCTGAAACATGGAGAGTTGCGTATACGAATGAGTTAAAAATATCCTTCGGCCCATCGATAGGTTAATCCACCCCGCTTAGGACAGCTCTACATTGATTAATAATTGAATATTGAATCATTATTGACAGCCCGAGGTGAGCTTAGGCCTCCTGTTTCCAGGTTTCATGACCATATTAAGTATTAAGTCCATTTTCAGTTCATTTACAGTTTATAGCTCGTTGCGAACGGCTAAGCAGAACCTGTAATTTGTATAAATATTTTTACACAAATTATTTGACATCAGCATGAATTGAAATCACGTCTGTGCCCTTGCCTAGCGGACAAATAGCAGGTACAAAGGATTTAACGCTTGGAGCTACAGGTTTGCTTTATCTACATGCTTGCTTTCAATAGTTGAACTAATTATTTTATATGCGAGTTTAGATGGTAACCGACGAGTTCATCGAAAATCAATTCATCGAATATCAATTCATCGAAAATCAATTAATCGAAAATCAATTCATCGAAAATCAATTCATCGAAAATCAATTCATCGAAAATCAATTCATCGAATGATCAATTCATCGAATGATCAATTCATCGAAAAAAAATATTTTGTAAATATTTGAGAGGAATGCCGAGAGGATCGGAAAGTCAAAAGAGCAGTGGTCAATAAAAATAGACAGACTAAGAAATAATTGCGTAAAATTTTTTATGTGGTTTAAAAAAAGGTACATAAAGTGACATAGTGTTTGAATATAAATAAAGAAATATAATAAGAAAACTTATATAATAAAAGAAATAAATGTTTTGTTTTTAAGGTTTAATAAGACAGGTTATGGGCAATTGCACGCAAATAATTTTTATAAATTCATACACAATGATGCGCATTTTAATTGGGCTAATATGGGGGAAAATAAAGTACTATGCGCCTAAAAACAAGGTAATTAGGTTAGGTTTAGTTAGTAAAAGTCTAAAACCGAGCGGAGCGAGTTACCCATCTTCTAGTTTAAGGACAAAGCACTATTTTAGGTTAGGTTAGGTTAGTAAGGGTTTTGTTAGAAGAAGCCGAGCGAAGCGAGCTACCCATCTTCTAGTTTAATGTCAAAACACTATCTTAGGTTAGGTTAGTAAGGGTTTGGTTAGAAGAAGCCGAGTGAAGCGAGCTACCCATCATCTAGTTTAATGACAAAACAAACTCACACTAACATAACAATGCCACCTGTTTAGAATCACCGTACATTGAACAAATCATGTGTGGTATAGTAAATATGAATAGTAAAACTATGTACATAACACAAAACCCTTAAGACTTAACAGATGGGGAAATACCATTTTTATAATCTTTTAAGAATGGGTGTATTAAGTACATTTACGATCCAATTAACCGGGTTTTTCTGATCTAAGGAGCCCTGTTCGATTTCAAAATAATCCAACAGGTATCTTTTACCTGGCGTATTTTTTGAATGGAAAATTTAAAAATTATTAATAGACCAAGTATGATAGTTATTTAATAAGTGTAGTCTGTCAACTTTTATTGACCACTGCTTTTTTGGCTTTCCGATCCCCTCGGCATTCCTCTCAAATATTTACAAAATATTTTTTTTCGATGAATTGATCATTCGATGAATTGATCATTCGATGAATTGATTTTCGAAGAATTGATTTTCGATGAATTGATTTTCGATGAATTGATATTCGATGAATTGATTTTCGATGAATTGATTTTCGATGAACTTACCGTGAATCAGTTTAGATATATCCCTATACAAATCTTATGTGCGCATTTCTGAATATATTTTAAAAATACAAAATACAAGTACTTTATAAACAACTTTAGATTATACACCCATTCATTGAGCGCTGAAAATGAAAATTCCAAGAGTATTCCGGATTGTTCTGCACCACATGTTCCTTTATTACGAGGATTCTCAGCACTTGCTTTATTAGAATTGAATGGTGCAAGGTGTAATATCAAATTACTTGGGGTAGGTAAAGGATTCCCAAGGATATTCAATTACGGCAGATGCGTAAATAATAATAATTACTCCGAAGCTTTCCCGAAGCATGCTGTTCTCAGAATACCAATGTTTAAGGTTATTTTGAGCAAAATATGTCATAACCGTACAAATCTATATTTAATAAACTTCAGGTATTCAAATTATTAATAAAGACTTCCATATTCTCTTTCATGGATCTTCATTCACCCAGTGGCGTATTGCTCGGAGCAAATCTCTTTTTGCAATAATTTATTTATTATTATATTATATTACCGGTCTGGGAAAAAGTTCGTGGCGTTTTTTTAGTAAAATTCAACTGGTTTTGTTATAGTGTGAAAATGAATTTATTTAAACCAAATATGCTCCATTATTATCGACAACGTTTTGCCATTTTTTGGGTAGAACCATGATGCCATCGGTGAAGAACTATGGTTTCTGATTGAAAAACTGAATCAAGTGATGTCCACAGGCTTCTTTTGAAACCAGCTTAATTCCATTGAGAGAATTTTGCAGAGTTCGGAATAGGTGAAAGTCAGAGGGTGCTATGTCTGGACTATATGGTGGATGAAACAAAATTTCCCAACCAAGTTCTCGCAATTTTTTACGGGTCATCAAAGAAGTGTGTGTTCTTGCATTGTCATGATGAAAGACAACACCTTTCCTATGATTCAATTCGGGCCGTTCTCTTCCAATTGCCTGGCGTAATTTCTCTAGTTGTCGACAATAGAGTTGAGAATCAATCGTCTGACCAACTGGAAGTAGCTCATGGTGGACGATTCCCTTCCAGTCTCACCACACACACAGCATCACCTTGTTCGGCGTCAATCTTCGTTTCGCGAAAGCTTGTGATGACTCAGCATCCCTTGTCCACGATCTTTTACGCTTCCGTTTGTCATACGAGACAATCACTGGTTACATTTTCCATGTACATTTTTATCCACGTACATTCCGGTTATGACACGTTTCAGAAATGGCTCGATTTTATTGCGTTTCAGCAGCACATCGCAAATGTTAATTCGGTCTATCATGTTTTTCGCGCTCATTTCATGAGGAACCCGGGCTTCTTTTTTTTGCCAGATTTCCGTAAATGGTTAAAAACAGTTTTGTGGTCAATATCGACACTACTGATATACCTATCTTGCTGGACTTTTTCAAGAATTTCATCAGCTTTTTCACTGATAGGACGACCAGAGTGTGAGTCATCTTTCACATTAAAATTACCAGAACGAAAGCGAGCGAGCCATTTCCGCGTAGCAGATTTTGATAAGGTACCTTCACCATACACAGCACAATTTTTTTCACAAGCCTGCGCAGCGTTCTTCCCTTTGTCGTAATAATATTGCAAAATATAGCGCAATTTTTCATTACTTTTCTCCATTTTCAAACGCAAACAACTTTCCAACCACTGCACAAATATTGATGTTTAGACACTCAAAGTAACGCTCGAACTGTCACCTTTCCAACGAGCACTTAGTGGTGTCGCTGCGATCTGTGTTTCCTGAGTTATTTGCAATTGGCGTCGTCTATCGGCAAAAACGCCACGAACTTTTTCCCAGACCTGATATATGCATATATACAGTCGGAGACAAAATTACACACAAATAAATCCACATTTTCAAACAAATAATAATATCTTCTTAAGTTTCCTACAGAACTTTCTTTAATTTTTAATCACTGTATTTGAAAAATCCAATTACACCTCTGAAATCCAATCCGCTACTGGTTTGGGACGATATGAAGACAGCCTTCCATAACTAATATAAAATTGCTCAGAAATTCTCGTTTGTAGTAGCGACGGCAGTTCCTTAAGAGCGCTTATTTTCGAAAGCAGGACCTAGTATATGCAGAGACAGAAATAGGCTTCTGGGCAAAAGGCTTACTTAACTGCTTTTTCTCGGTGCTTGCAATGAAAGAGAGTGGAGTGTTTAATTATATTTTAAACAATCACTCAGTCCTATAGACGACATTGCATTTTTTTACCACCATTATATGCCACCATTTTTTAATACCAACCTGACATACAATTTCAAATGTGCAAACTACTGAAATCATCCTCTTAGTTTATTTTTATTTTAAAGTGAACAGCATATGTAGGCTATTCCAAACGTTTAGGCGGAACTAGATTTTGAAATCTAGTAATTTTTATCTATTAATTCGGACTTTTCGTCATTTTGTGTAAGCTTTGTAAATCTTACTCACATAGCCAATTCTAGATTAAATTGATTTTCATTATAAAATGTCCTTTTCATTGCATTTTAATTTTTTGTCATTCTTAATAAAAATTTCCCATTTATTTATTAGTTTTGTTTTCAAAATACGTAAAAAAATATTAAAATTTTTAATAAATGTCATTCGTTTCCATGGTATCACTCACAAAACAGATTCACTGTTGGAATTTTAAATTTTCACACACCAACCTGATAAATGAAATATCCCAAGGTCCGTTCTCGTGACTCGTGACAACCTAAAAAAACGAAATTTCCATTTAGTTCCGCCTAAACGTTTGGAATAGCTTTTATACTTTAATCTATTTATTATTGTAATACAATTAAGTTGTTATAAGAATAAAATGTTAGATATGTTTTATAGATAATATAAGGTAATTTTGGTGTTATTTCATAAATAAAATTTCATAAATAAATTCATTATAATCATTTAATTAGAGTAAAATATTTAATCTGTTAAACGATACAAAAATAATCTATTTCTTAGAAAGGGCATTTAAGATAACGGGAGATTGTTTATTATTGCAACTTGACACTTTTGTCAATGTAACATGAAAAGTGAATCGTAAATTATTGTGTTAAAAATATACGTCAACCATAAGCACATAAATAATAATTAAATTCTGTCTGAGATATAAATATTATGAATCGGCTATTTTCTAATGGGATATTTATCTGAGTTATCACCAATAAATTATGAATTTAAAATAGTATAAGACAGATAATCAAGAGGTGTGAAATGACATTTAACAGTTGGGCGAAGTAAGCATTTCAGAGTAGTCATGATTTAAGGGCAGTAGATTAAAAACCATCATAATGTTAAGATGTTAAAAAAAGTTCAGCTTAAGCCGTCGTATGGTTAAGACCATGTTTTGGAGTTGGTTTTTTAAGAGACATGGGTTAGAGACATTTAGAGTGTTTGGGCGAGTCGAAATAAAGTAACAATATAATTCCGTATGAACGTTAGTGTAGTGACCAGCTAACAAAATGGAGAGACAATATTTAGAAACATGTAGTGGTTAAATTAGTGTTTGGTGTAAAGTGTGTCTAGAGTGTGCGAGTGTGTCTCATTTGGATTTAGCTGTATCAACGTAATTGTAAGTCTATTGTAATTAGTGTAAATATTTAAACCGTAATCGTAATTAAAGTAGGTTAGGTAAAATGTTGAGTTTAATTGAACAACCCTTAATCCTTCCAAGAATCATAGCTACCAGCTAGCGGACTAATAGGGAAGGGGTTCAGACTTGATCCGCTCGCAAGTCTTGGAACCCATAATGTGAGGGATGTACAGAGTAAGTACAAATGAAATAAATTATCAGCCAACCGTGACATTTCATATTTTATATATTAGAGTCCCCCACAATAATATATTTATTTTTCCGTTTGATACTTGAAAATTTCGATAATTTTTTCGATACGATGCCGGTATCGATACTTTTTATTCGATATTCAGCCCCCTCTCGGTGCGTCACTGGTCTGTACAGACACAGACCGACAGACACATGAGTGACGTTATAAGGTTTTTTTACTCATACCTACAAAATCTTAAAAATGCCTTTAACAATCCTATTCAATTCCTTATACAAAAATGAATGTTTACTTTGCCATATTTGAAAAATATATGACAGCAGTCCTTTTAAAATATAAATTCTAAAGTCATGTTCCCCCATATATCAAACACCATTCCGTAAGTAAACACATTTTATTTCAGAGTAGATTTTTCACTTCATTCACTAGCTGTGAAGATCTGTCGTTTTCTCCAATATCAACTTTTTTCTTTCATTCTAAGGTTTAAATGTATCCAGCCACATCAGCAAGCAGATGTTGCAACATTTGCAAAATGCTACCTTACATTTCAGAAATTCATACTTCGATATGCTCTACTAATTTTCTTACTATTGGAATATTTTTGAGTGTTCGTTGATATTGGAATTCTTGGAATTATAGGCGAAATTTTTCTATTCCTAGATAAAAATGAAATTCATAGTTTTAGTTGTACAATGGAAACCACTGAACATGAAACTATGAGATAGAAAGATATTTTTGTGTTAAAATAAGTTTTTCACTAAATTCGTAATTTATTCAACCTATTCAAAAAAACCATTGCGTCCACCTCTAAGAGCTCTAAAAACATGTTGTTTTTACGAGTTTTTGTCAAAATATGATTGAATTCTGGAAGTGAGAACCTTTTTTTTTAGTTCATCACTTGTATGCTGAAAATGACTGTGATTTTTCAATCCTGGGAAGAGGAAAAAGTCACAAAGACTCAAGTCAGGCGAATAAGGAGGCTGAGGAGCCACAAGAATGTTTTTACTGGCCAAAAACTCGTTTAATGAAATTGCTGTGTGATAAGTCAAAATCAATTCTTCCCCCTGTCAACTGACGATCTGAACGCACAAGTTCCCGGATTCTGTTGACATTTTCATCGGTTCTTGAAGATGAAGGCCTTCCGATGCATGATTCATCTTCAATCAACTCTCTTCCTTCTGAAAATGCCTTAAACCACCAAAAAACCTGGGTCCTTGACAAAAAAATCTCTCTGTAGACCTGCTGAAGTTTTGCAAAAGTTTTCGTTGCTCTGTGCCCAAGTCTGAAGCAAAACGTGATAGCACACCGTTGCTCGAATGAATATCACTCATTTTTAGAACGTACTACTTACGTAATGCATACGCTGCATATTCGTAATAAGGTAATATTTGTCATGACGAATGAATATCGGAACTAGGTCAATCAGAGGTATAAGTACATGGACGTCGTACGGAATCCGGGCAGATTCCTCTACAAGTTCCATTCAACACGGTGACGACCAAGATACCGACGCCATATACCTATACATCTGGTGAGCCAAGCAGCAGTACCATGTGAGTGGACGAAGGCTCCTCCTGGCTCTTCGACTCCCTGATCAGCAACCCCCACCTCAGAGATGGGTCCAAGCAGATTCCGGCCAACACGGGATGGACCGACACTCCTTAAACAAATTCATACAGTTACATTAATAATAAAATAGTAAACTATTGACGTATTTTCTAAGTACAGCCATACAAGTATTATCTTCATTCATAACAAACATTTCACTTGCACTACAATATTTGTACAGCCCATTGATAACTCTAAATGCATTGTTGTAGCAAAGCACTAATTTACGAATACCGGTTTTGGTGGTGTTAGCCCAAAGAGCAAATGTATACATACTGCCACAAAACGTATTGAAAAGATATTTACGTACAACAGTACTGCATTTAAAGAATCTATGGTTTAACATATTTGCTTTAACACATACAGAGCGAAATTGCCTATCAATGTCAGCTGTATCATTTAAATCATCACAGATAATATGATCAAGATAACATACAGAAGGTACTCTCTTAACGCACTGACCATTGAGTGAAATGTCGGGCACTGTATCTAATCTCTTATTCTTCGACTGAAATACAATAAACTCTGTTTTATTAACATTATAAATTAGGCCATGCTCCAGAGCATAAGATTCACAGAGTGCCAGCAATTTCCTCAATCCAGCCAAAGATGGTGCAAAGACCACCATGTCATCAGCATAGCTGATGTGATTAACAAGTGATGAGCCAACCATACAGCCAATCCTTTCCTCGTTCAGCCGTCGACTCAGATCATCCATGTAGATGTTGAACAAGGAAGGTGATAACAGGCCACGCTGTCATACTCCTGTGTTTTGTATAAACGCACTGGATTTAGCTGTGTCCCAGCGAATTATTTTTTATTTAATTGTAAAATGATAATTATTTACACTACAATTAAATTGTAAATTTGATAATTATTTAATAAATTGTATTGTTAAAACTAGCAGTTGGATTTTCATCTTATCACCCACATGACAGTATTACAAAATCTAATAGTAAGAACTAATTTCCAAACTGAAACGTATACCGAAAAATAAATAAATTAAATTACACTTTTGCAAAAAATTAAATTAAAAACATCATTTCATGCATCTATTTTTAAACTTTTTAGCGTGTAATACAAAATTGTGTTATTCTATGCTATTTTACAGTAAAAGCTTTATGCTTTTTTTAAATGTTGCATCACTTTGATGAAATACTTTGTGTAAACATAGTTGTAAACACATTTTTTACACAAGTATCTTTGCAATTTTCAGTTAAACGAATTTTACAATTACCGTTTAATCAAATTCGTTAGTTTCCTTTTTATAAAACTAAAAAATCTTCAATTGAAACGAATTTAAAATCTATTACATTAGATTTTTTTTTCAGTTAAATTTGAATTGAGGGTAGAAAGAGATTTGAATTAAATATATAGACGGATTTAATTATATTGAGAATATCTTGATTAGAGAAACGCGTTAAAATAATTCAAGGTTAATGTTTTTATCAGTTTTTGGTTTTTAGGATTCGTAGATGTAACAAAAAAATTGATGTGAAGTTTGTGTTTTCACACATTTAAGGGTTTTGTTGTTATTTAGTAAGTGATAGCAAATATTTCATCATTCTTTATGGTACGTACTTTGAAACGCCTTCCACATAGTTTGTTTTCAATACTCGCGAGCGGATCGAGCATGAAAACTTCTTAAATGTTCGCCAGCTGGTTGCTATGATTCTTTATGACTTAGGAAATGTGTGTTTATAATTAAAGTCCGCATTTTACCTAACCTTTGTTTAATGATAGTTAAAAGTTTAATTTCATATACTTGATTACATCAAATTTACAATTAAAGACGGCTACAAATAGCACCACACAAAAGAGCCTCTTAAATACCTCACACACTCATAGGGTTTAAGACCGTTTTCGAGTTTCGATTAACACCAATAATGAAAATGTTTTCAATCAATCTTCGACTAATTTTAGTCTAACCACTACCACGATACTGAGATTCTCAACCCAATGCTTGGGAGGTCCGTTTGATTATTATAGCGTTCAAAAACCAACTGCAGTTGAAGCACCCCTAAATAAATATAATTTAAAAAAAAAAACAACTGCCTTTGTCTCTCACAAGATTTTCTCATCTATTTTTGTTGTGGTTTTAAAAATAAACAGCTCTCCAATTATTAAATAGAAACCTTTTATCTTTAAAACGTATGTTTTTACTCCCATAATTTATAAACCCAAATAATAAATTTAGACTCTACTACTGAGTTTATATCATTGAAAATATCGTATATCAAACATCTGTAAAAGAAATTCAACAATGCACTTAAAATAAACGCTGACAACATTTAAAAAAAATCATGTTAAATACGATCGAAAAATGTGCCCCTGTCTTCAAACTTTAAACTAAAAAAACTGTCACTGATAACTCAACTAATCTCTGAAGATGTTTATCTTAAAATAGATTAGTTTGTATATTTAAATAATTTGTATATTTTTAACTAATTGAATAATTTTATTTTAAATTAAAAATGAAATTTTATTTCTGATATTACTGCTCCGACAGTGGGATAATGTCCCAAAGGTAACTCCAGGTCAAGATTGCGAAACCTAGACATTGTGACACACAGCTGTCTGATTAAAAAACTATTTGCCAATTCTTATAATTATTGCATATTTTATGCATTTTTTTAATATCCTATTTCAAAATAAATATTGCTAAAATATTTGAGACATAAAATGTTCCAACTGAAAGAACTAGTTGTCATAATTTTGGCAGCCCATCACTGGATATTTATAGTTTTTAGAGATTCATGTACATATAAAAAATTTAAATTGTATATTTACCCAAATACAAGCTCAGTCAAGCGCAGAGTTTTTCGTTTCGATATGGAAGAAATAGGTTTCCATAAATCGAGTACAAATGTACTCAATATGCAATAACCAAATCTGTATTCGATAAGAACTCGGTCAGTTTTATGCTTGTGTTTCTGCTGTGCATCTGACAGAAAACTATTATGTTTACTTTATATTTTTAAACGATAATGTTGCAAATAAATTGAAAATTTTTGATCGGAACTACGAAATAAAAATAGATTTTAGTTATTATATTTTCGTGATGTCAAAACAATGGATTTAACTCCTTATATAGATACACCAGTGAGGTAAAAACTTTTCAAAACTCAATTATTAAATGAGTTTATGTTTATTTTTTTATTTTTTATTTTTATTTAATATTGATAAGCTGGACAGAATTGAGACTCAAGGAGGAGGAAAAAGAGTTCCACGTATATAGATCTCTTGTCCCAGTTTAGAAAGGGTATAAAGTAAAGCTTGTAGTCCTTATAATTGGTGTTTTGGATAGTATGAAAGCCTCCTATCGAAGGGAAATCGAGTCCATTCCCGCCAGCAGAATTTCTGCCACCTCTTTGATCTGTAGGTTGCAAAAAGCAGTGCTGCTTAGGTCACTCCGCATTGTGCGGGAACTGGATCTGGCGTAATTCTCGTCTGCATATCGTCATCGTTTGGGATGCAGCCGTGTGTATTTAGCTCCACTAGTCTTGCGATTAGTGGACGCTTGTCAAGACCTGACAAACCCCATAATAATAATAATTGGGAAAAATGCGTTGTTTTTATCATATCTACAGACAAAAATGTTTAGACGAAGATGTTCAATTGGTTGGGAGCATTAAAACATCTTAATGCCGAAGGATCTTAAGGGTTTTGGGAATTAGTGAGAGGGGTGTCCAGGATGTCACACTCATTAAGCTGGCCCTTCGCAACAAGTATATTGCACGACTTATGGCAAATATAGAGATCTTTTCTGTCTAGCAGGAACACTTTCACATATGATTGCAGATACCTTCATCACATAATTTCATACACTCTTCGTGTAATGAAATGGAATGCTCATGAACATCAACCGAAGACTTCACCCGAAATTTTATGTGCATCGCATTTAACCTCGTCAAAACGGGGGTCGGGGATTACTTAATCTGGAGCGTTTGCACGATCGACTCGATCTGGTACCTGCTAACAGTATCCTCAGAAGTCAGAAACTACTATTACAATTCGTTAGTAAGCGCGAATTTAGTGGCTAGGGGGCGTTTCTTTACCAAGCAGCGCGAAGAGCAGTAACAATATTTAACCTGGCAAGCTTGACTTTCATCTTTCATCAATTCTCTCGGGAGGAGTACATCTGAGTTACCAGTTCGGTGAATCGAGAGGAAATAGACATGTTGACAAAATAACACCTGAGTAAAGTATGCACTCTGTGTTCTTCAAACATATTAAAAGTCTAGAGTTGTCACGTTTCTTAAGCCTGCCGGTTTGAGATCGAAATCGGAAGGTTTTGTGTTTGCGTGTCAGGATAATGTTATAAATACTTTGGCGTACAGAGCCCACATATTCCAAATGGCTGAGTCCGCACTCTGTAGGTTGTTCCAACACCATTCTGAAACCATTATGCACATTCTGTCTACGTATCCATCACTTGCAGTGTCGAGCTATGTGTCTCGACAAAATGCTGCCCTTCGCGTGCTCTACTATCATCTTAGACATGCCTGTGGTATTGATCAAATACCATACGTCCCTTGTGACATAGAATCGGTGGTGGAAAATTTCAAGTGCCACATTTATTGGAATAATTCCTAACCACCTCGAGGTTACTGACAGCCACTGAGGTGAACATGACCCTCCTGATATCGAGACCAAACTGATGTTTGTGATCAAATTTTCAAGTTCTGCTGAGAAGAATATGTTTTCAAGGAGGAAGAAAAGAGGTCCAAGTATATGGATCTCTTGTCCGAACTTAGTATTTAGGGTATAAAGTAAACTTGTAGTCCTGATAGTTGTTGTTTTGTGTGGTATGAAATCCTCCTACAGAAGGAAAATTTAAATCGATCAACATGCCAACTACTTTCAATTTATTTACTTAATACTCTCATTCCCGGCTACATAAAAGTCTTAAAACTAGATGTAAGTTAAAACTCGATGTAAAACACAAAATTAGCCTACACCTACACCTTACACCTAGCAACGCAATGCGTTTTAATGAGTTTTTAATGAGTTATAGCTTATATCTAGTTTTAAGACTTTTATGCAACCAGGAATCAATGAAGTAAATTATAAATTGAAAATGAATAAGAAAAAAGAAACTGGCTTTTACTGTTCAGTGTTTTGATATTGCAATGTTTGCGATATAATGCAGAGCTGCCGTCACTTCTCGATCGACAAATGTGCCCAAAGAAGTGATTCACGGCAAAAAAAGAGAAACAAATATAGCTTCAAATTTTATTTATATAGGAAAATCGGCAAACAGTGCAATTGCGTCATTTGAAACGTCACAAAAAAACGTGACGTCATGGTTTAGTACGTATTCATCTATTTAACGAATGTAATATTTGTACGCTGTCACTTGTATCGAAATTAAATGAAAATATAAGAATAAGAACAGAATAGAAACAAATAAACTATTCTAATAGGCAAAATAGTCCCACAAAGGACTGATGTGATCCAAAAATATGATCAAAGAAAAGAAAATAAAAATAAGTTGAATATAACCTAAAAACTATGCAGTACACACAAAATTAAATAAGAAAATCTATAAGAAAATATATAACTAAATACAAAACTACTAAATAAACAACAAACTAAATAAAAAAGGTTTTTAGAAAATAATTTAAGTTAGATATTTGAACACAAGTCAGTATCAAAACACAACAGACGTATTATTAAATAACAAATGTAAACATCGTTTTATTCAGAGATACCAATAAAAATAAATTGTCCCTATATTAAATATACATTATATTAAATAAACACTTTTAAAATTTGTAAATTTTCAAAATGACTATCGAACACAAACTAAATATGACTTGTTTTAGTAAAATAAAAGAGTAAAGAGCAATATTAGTCTATCAGATCAATTCTGTAAAAAATGACTGTGTAGTAACGTTACTACAAGATAAAATATTAAAAAAAGTATAATGACTTTCATTCATGATAGTAACTGACCTTGCTCATAGTGACGAATTTAGTTACTATTATCATAGTAACTGAGTTACAGAATTGGTCTGTATAATTCACATGCAAAAAAATCGACTTATTTATTATCGTTATTTTTTCGCCACCAAGTTTCTTATTGAAGTAATAACGCAAAATGACGAACTGCGCTGTTTCAGCGACGGAGCTTTAGAGATAGAATAAAAATTCAGTAAAACAGATTTTTTATAAGGCTATATTTATTGTCACTTAAAATTCATGAAAAAAAAACATTTTTCTTCATATGATCAGGCGTTAAACTAAGATAAAACTTTGTCTATAAATCATATAATATTGAATTATCATCATTCATCCTATCCTCTTGAATTTCGATTTACATGCAAACATAATTTAAATCTTATTTTGCAAATAAAACCCGAATCAAATTGTCAAATAAAACTGGAATGAGATGGGTAACCCTTCGGACATAGCATCAGAGCGAAGCTGTCTATGTTGACAACCACTACAGTGACATCGTCAAACGATGGGGGGGATTCTTTATCGGAACAGAGTACCAGTGATGTTCAAAAGAGGAGCACAAAAACAAGAGGGATGTACGTTTAATTAAGTGTGTACTACATATCAAAGGAATCCTGTCATTACCCAAATTTATTTTAGGAGAATTTTCAGAAATAAATATTTTAAAGGTCGATTTTACGAGTGTTGTTTTGTTTAAGTTTACACTCTGTTAATTCCAAGTTGTGGATTTTTAAAATCTAAAACGTATTAAAAGTTGACTAAGGTAAGCTTCGATTGAGTTAATGCTGTGCTTTTCAATTGGTGTGTTACGACCAGCGTTGCCAGATTATTATTTTACCAAACCGGGATTGTTACCAAATAAATTAAGGGATTAAGGGGGGGGGGGTATGGTCAGAAAATCGTTTTTTTAATAGATTGTATAGTGACTCAGGAGTGTCCATACAAAATTTCAGGTCGGTCCGAGCAAAATTAACGAAGTTATCGGCTTAACAATACAAATAACTCAAATTCATATTTTCGCGCAAATCGCGTGTTATAGCGTTCCTTTCAGAACGCTGCTTTATTAGCCGCGCGCAGCTCTCATATACGTAATAGTAGAGTCTTCCCACTCTATCCACACCTGTCTGTGCTATATTTGTGTTGGAGGTTTCACTCAAAATAATAATGAGAGCTTGAACCAACTTATTTGGAAAATAAGTCCAAAAATACTGAGTGGAACCTCCACAATTGTTGAAATTGCAGCTGATGTAGCAGCTAGTTATTTCAATGAAGGCAATTTCGCATATCTAACGTTTATGGAAGAGATGGGCATAGGCGTAGGGACGCGCTCTCATGAATGGGCACGCGAAGAGGATAAATTTCGGATTAGCAGAGCTAATCAAAAAGCTGCAGAGGCTACTAAAGAAGCTCGGGTTTTAAGAAGACAACAGCAAAAAGATGCATTAGACATCCTTGCCGATGGCCCTACACTTTACGGACCCGGAATTGATGACTCCGTGTGATTATGAAGAAAAATTAACATGTTAAAAAAAAAAAAAATTAAAACGCGTTTTTTGAGGAATTTTATTTTTCAAGTCGGTGAGACATGTAACTCGAAAACTACTCGACCGATCTTTCTGAAATTTTGCACACTATTTCTGTAGGAAATTTACTAGGTAACTCTGTCGAGATATTTTTTTTTCTTGCTATTTTTTATGGAATTTTTTACAACTGAAAACAGAAATTTCGAAAAAAAAATTTCCGTTTTTTTCGTTTTTTTGACTTCAAACTTATACCAAAAATTAAATAATCTAGATATTTGAAAAAACTCGACAGCGTTACCTCAAGAAACTCATAAACTAACGAAATATTTTTGGTTTTTTTGTTTTAGATGATCCAGTCATTAGTTATGTGTCTCACCGCAAATCAACTCTTTTTGCTGAACGAAAATTTCAAATTCATGTCACGAGCTTAATTTTCGATATTTTTCAATAATTTTTTTTTTGATACTCTTCAAAGGTTGTTCTTTACTGTAGGTATTACCCCAATCAAGTTACTATTAACAGTTTTCTAAAAAAAAATCTTGAAAATGGGTATAAAATGGGCTGCTCTGACCATACCCCCCCCTTAAGGCGCAAAAAGCTGAACAACCTAATAAAAAATACAGTTAAATATTTCTAAATGTTTATTTATCTTAAAGCAATCAAAATCTGATATTAAACTTAAGATTTAGTAACGTTTTAAAAGAAAATTTGTTTATTTTATAAACAAATTTAAAACTGTACGCTTATGTACAGCAGCGTACTTAATTAAAATAAGACAATATCGCATAACTTTCGGTAACCATGATTACACAATGATTTACAGGTAACAAACATTCATTTCTGTGATTAGTGATGAATGTATATTTACCTATTTTGTGAAAGAAACACCTTACTGTGTATTTTTTGTTTTTTTTTTTTTAACTGGCAGTTGGAGGCAATAGTAATAACGTGAAATGTACATAAGTTAAAAAATAAAATGATCTTATTCTAAAAGAGGCCAATATAGCGTATCTCAAAAACTAGATCTGATAGACCAAATCTGACGGCTGTTGGATTCTGCACCCAAAAATCAATTAGAAACAGTTAAAAAATCGCAGGCACCAAAATGTCTGTTGGGCTGTGTGTTATTTATAAAGGTGTCTCAAAAGAAATTTTATATTTAGTGGATCCATTAAAAAAAAAGTAAGCCGTATATAGAAAAAATGTTTATTAATTATTAAAATACACTTTTTGGGGATTTATTTCTTAAAAATAATATCGTCTAAATGTAGACCCTCGCGTTCTCGGCACTCATTTAATCGAACAGTAAAATTACTTATGACGTCTCGGAAGGTGGACTCAGGGATGGCTGCCATTTCGTGACGGATATTTTCTTTCAAATGCGCCAGTGAAGTCGGTTTATTGGCGTAAACTTTAGATTTAAGATAACCCCATAGGAAAAAGTCCATAGGGGTTAAATCTGGACTGCGTGGAGGCCAATTTATGTCACCTCTGCGGGAGATCAATTTGCCTGAGAAAATTGCCTCTGACTGGCATCTTGGGGCTTTAATCTTGCACCAATTGAATTTTGTAGGGGTGCAGCTTTAGGTCTTTGTGCATAATGCGATGTAATGATGATCTATACACATTTAAAGCACTTGCGCGCTTCCGAATTGAAAGGTTCGGGTCGTCACGAACAGACTGATTAACATTCTCCACGTTTTCTACCGTTCTTGATGACCTAGGTCGCCCGTATTTTGATTTATCCAGCGTTGTACCAGTCTCTTCAAACTTTTTAACCCAATGTCGAATAAGAGGAATGCTTGGCGCATCATTTAAGTGGCGAAAACCTCGAATACTGCAGAATTTTCTACGCGCTACAGTCGCCGAATCACCGTTTTTGTAAAACTCTCGCACGCATATCGCGCGGTCTGCTCCCGAGAAACGCTCCATAGCGACTGAATTCCCAAGAGCCAGGCTACCGATTGACATAACCCCCGCGCCCCTCGGATACGTTGCGTTCACGCAGTAAGCTAAATAAATATAAAATTTCTTTTGAGACACCTTGTATGTGTACTATCAGATCATTTGCCCAACAGCGAAGATCCTCACGCAACAGATCTTGCCAGTGCTTGCACGATATTTTATTTCCAAACCCGAACTTAATCGTTGGATTATATTATACAAGATTTAGACCATTGATCTTTTAACGTTTATATTTACCTATAATGGAAAATTAAATCAAGCGATGATAATGTGATTTTCAAAAAGAAATGATGCATGAAATGAATACTGAATGATAGCCTAATTCTAAATAACAATTTGGTAGATAGAAAAAAATCTGTTTATATTATATTGGATTGGATTAAATGTATTTTTGATTACAAAATTAATAAAAGAATAATACTGTTTATATTTTTATAAATATGCTTTATGGTTGGAAAGAAAAACCAAGTTTCCGTAAAGAAAACATGCAAAAGAATATGATACAAATATTAAAGCTTATAATTAATTTTACTTATTTACTTCCTCAGATAAATACACGGACTATATTCGTATAATTTATCAAATATCAGAAGTTTCCTCTTTCATAAAGATCTGCAGGAACATTTAACTCGACACAGGAAAATCTCCCAAAGTGCCGTCTACTACGAACCAAATCAAACCCAAGATAATTACGATTATCTAAAGAAGTCGTCAAGGTCATATGACTGAAATAATAATTAACGTACTAATGTGTTTCTCTCTCACTCACATTGGCAAAATAGTAAGAGAAATACAAATGAAGTTTGTCAATCAATTTTGCTTATTGTTCAGATATAGCTACTACAAACGTAGTTATACATAGTAAAGTTTACCGTAGTTTATCCCACCTCGGGGTTTGTCTGAGATTACTAATGTTTTCTAGTGTCATTCGTACTGAACCAGTGGCGTCTAAAACTCTGTTTTGCTGTTTATTTCATCGTGTTTTTCATTAAATCTGTCCTTTTCAGGACAATATTTGTATTTTAAAAATTGTTTTCTTTAATTTAAAACAATATAAGTGTAAAAAGCAAAACGTTAAGAAGGCAGTCCCATGAATTGGTTTATAATCTATACGAATAATTCCGACGAGAGCAAGAAAAACAGTGGACCTTTGTTAACTGTACATGCAGCTCAGCAGGTAAATAAATATGAATTAATGTTTCTTATAATTAAGATTAGGCTCCGGGGTCATATATATTCACACTTATTTTCATATAAAGACAATAAAAGACTAATTGCTAAATAACATAAATAAAGCCATGCGGATTGGTACCAATAACATCAACAGATTTTACATTAACGGTGAAGAATTAGAAGATGTGGAAGAATTCTGCTACCTCAGTAGTGCAATAACCAGAGATGGAGGAACTACAAGGGACGTAAACAACAGAATACTTAAAGCTCAACAAGCATTTGTCTTGTTGAAAGAAGTCTGGAAATCCAATAAGATCTCTCGTAACACTAAGGTACGCATATGTAGAACCAATGTAAAATCAGTTCTGATGTATGGCTGCAAAACTTGGTTGGTCACTAAAGAAATTACCCATAAACTTCAAGTTTTTATTAACAGATGTCTGCGCAAAATTTTTCGCATTACTGTAGCAACAGTTTTCAACAGTAGGTTTTTGTGACCATGTGCGTTATCTCACAACTATGTTAAAATATTAATTATATTCACATTGAAGCATCTAAAAAGTTTTATCTATGGAAATAATTATCAGTTTTGATTATGTATAATTAAAACATCGATGTACAACCACCTTTGTATGACACTTAAATATTTCGCCCTGAATGAAGGCATAAAATAAAGCCGAAATATCGGAATAAATGTTGTCTTAAACTTTATTTAACATCAGTCCAAGAGTGCATATTCCAATATATCATATATTTTAAAATATATATACAGTTAATCACAAAATTGAGCATACAAGAATTTGACAAAAATACTTTTTAATAAAACGTGACTATAAAACAGATTTTTTTAAAACTAATTAATTTTTATTTATAAAATACCTTGAAGATCCAAAATTATTACAAATAGTATAAAGTATAGTAATATTTGTTAAAAATTTGTTAAGGAAAACTAAAAATAATAATTTTTTAGAGACACAAAATTGAGCGTACTAGTTAATTTCGATTGATTTAAGACCTCTCTTTTCCTGAAATTATATTGCATAGGTTTTATCTTGCAAAATATGGATTTTTCATTAGTTTAGTTTGCATTTGGCCACATTCAAGTACAGTGATTTTGTTTATATTATAATGGAAAATAAACGTAAACAGACTGACGAATCTACATGAAAACTAATAGTTAAATTATACGCCCGGGGTCATACAATGCGTGAAATAAGTGATATAGTAAACCGAAAACTCCACAATTCAAAAAATAATAAATAAATTTAAATATGAAGGTACTATCAAAAACAAAACGGGCAGAGGCAGAAAAAAATTGTTATCAACTGTGGAGGAAAGGTTTATTTTGCGAAAAATCAAGCAAGATCCTAAAATTAGTGTACCCCAGTTAACGTCAGAATTATCACAAAGATTAAATAAACAAATTTCAGTAGAGACAGTCCGCCGAGAACTCCGGAAAAATAACTACAATGATCGAATTGCACGCAAGAAACCATTGATTTCCAAAACGAATAAAAAGAAACGCTTAGAATTTGCAAAAATGTATTTAACCAAACCAATTAGCTTCTGGAATAAAGTTATTGTTTCTGACGAGACGAAAATTATTTTTTTTTGGGTCGGACTGCAGACAAATTGTTTAGCGGAAGCCCAATACAGAATTAAAAAAAATTAATACCGTTCCGACAGTAAAACACGGAGGCGGATCAGTTATGTTGTGGGGTGCTATGGGCTCAAACGGCCCAGGTAATTTAGAATTTATAGAAGGAATCATGGATAAATGGAAATATCTAAACATCTTGAAAAATAATCTTACGGCTACTGCAGAAAAATAATCTTACGGCTACTGCAGAAAAATTAGATATGCCACCAGTTTATTATTTTCAACAAGATAATGATCTCAAACATACTGTGCTTATTGTAAAGGAATCGCTGTTATATAATGCACCAAAATTACTCAAAACACCGCCACAATCGCCTGATCTCAATCCAATTGAAAATTTATGGAGAGAAGTAAAAGTTCGACAAAATATAAATTTATATTAACTGATTGTTCTCTAATTATTTTATTAGTATATCTACTATGTGTACGCTCAATTTTGTGTCTGAAAATGTATATATTTTTTGTTTTCTTTAACAAATGTTTATTAAATATTATTTAATTTTATACCATTTATGATAGTTTTTTATCTCTAAAATGTATTTTAGAAATAAAAAATAATTGGTTTAAATAATCTGTTTTATAGGCATCTTTACCTAAGAGGTATATTTCTAAAACTTTTGTACGCTCAATTTTGTGAGTAACTGTACATATATTACTCTAAAAAAAAACATATCTGCGCATATAAATTCGGGTTAAGAAAACAATCTGCATTACTCTATCCTAGACTATGTTTCATTTTCTAAACTAAATAAGTACGATATTTCCTAGTACACAGTTCCATATTTCTTGTTACACTTTACGAATTATCCATTAACACTACTAAAAAATCTATTTGTATTGATCGTTTCCATTGCTCCTGGGAATTATTTTCTGCGCGAGATCCTACAGAACTC
This sequence comes from Liopterus haemorrhoidalis, assembly GCA_963971575.1. Lineage (NCBI taxonomy): Eukaryota > Metazoa > Arthropoda > Insecta > Coleoptera > Dytiscidae > Liopterus > Liopterus haemorrhoidalis. The sequence goes on from OZ020618.1 coordinate 47,608,653, forward strand.
GTTAAACCTTTTCGCTTATTCCACACGTGTGGAGTATAGTATACATTCGTTCGTGTTACTGACAATGAACGAAAGACGGGTTTTAGACTTTTTTACACTTTAGACACTATTTGTACTTGTCTGCACTGAATTATTAACTCCGTATATAAAGTCCGAAAGTAACTGGATGTACTATTGACAGAAACAAAAAACTTTTACAAATTATGTGTGTTCAATACTTTTTACTGTTATTTGAAAGGCAATCTAATATGACTGTTTTTTTAAAGGATATTTTAAAACTGGTATATATTTAAAACAAATGTAACCAATGTTGGATTTAATTTTGTGGAAGTTGTAAGCTTATGCTAAGTCAAACTATAGTATGTAGGAAGTTAGCAAAATAAAAAATATTAAAAGACAGATAAGTTTATAAGAAAGTGATGAAAATTATGAAATATACTGCGAGACATTACAAAAAAGAACACCCAGTATTTATGAATACATCGCAGTAATTTCATGTATACATGTTTGTTTAGGTTAAGACAAGAAATGATCAGTTTTTCAACCATATCGATACACTGTTTTTTGTCTTAACATGTTTTTAAGACATAAAAGGAAACAATGAACTTTTGTAGGTACAGTGAGCATTTGATTTTGGTACAGTACATTTCTAGGAGTTTCTTGGATCTGTTCATTATGACAACAGCGAGACAACACGCATATTTTCATCAATTTAGCGAGTTTTTTTAAAATAATGGGTCTGCGAGAGTCCGGTTTATCCTTTAGGGAAATTGTCACTAGAACGAATAGGAGTCTCTATACTGTGGTGGATTGTTGTTGGGCATGGCTCCAGGAAGGCCGAATATGAAGAGCAGGAAGTATAGGACGTCGCCGAAAAACCACAGAACGCGAAGATCGCCGCCGGAGACTTTTGGCTCTAAGGGGCCGCCTTCACTTTCACAAGGGTGAATGCGGATCAATAATTTACAGAACATGGAAGGCCTATTAGAATGCAAACCGTTTATTGCCGCATAAGAAATTTTGGACTGTTTTCATACCATCGACGTAACTGGCTGGAATGGTGCAGAGAACGACTACAATGGAACCAGAAATTGAATACGGTAGTATTTAGCGACGTATTCAGATCCTGTTTGGGTATGCATGATGGTTGGACAAGGATGAGAAGGCGACGTGGTGAAAGATGTGATCCTTAATTTTATTTGGAAAGGCCAGTGCACCGCACCGTTGGAGTTATAATGTGGGGGGCTATTGCTTTTGCCAGTAGGTCACCTTTGATCTTTATCAGAAGTAACAATACCGCACGACGTTACATTCAGGAAGTAGTGGAAACACATATTCTACCCTATCTCAGGACCCGCTGCAATCCACTGTTTCAACAAGACAAAGCGCGGCCACATGTAGCCAGAGTTGCGTTGAACTACTTTGAGCGTAATCAAATTAATTTGTTACCTTTGCCACCAAGATCTCTTTTTGGGCACTAGAGGGTTAATGTACAAACACAGCCTCTAACTTTATATGTACGTACAGATTAGACAAAAATTGCATATTTATGATGTTTTTCAGTGCATTATATACATATATATATAATTAAGTTTTTAGTGCATATTTTGCCGCTATCTAATTATAACAATCGAAATCCATTAAATCGAAGGAATACTTAATAAATATTTAGTCAACGAAACACTAAGGAGTTAGTGGATAGATCTGCCAGAAAGAAAAAGTTCGTCGACTAAGAAAGTTCTAGAATCACTGAACTCAAGTTTAGATACTAAACTGTTACATGAACGGTCATCGTTTATTTGCAGGTCTCCGAGAGAATAAGTTCTTACTGTCTGACCTACCCGCAGTACTTGTTCTTACGATTCAGTTCCGATGTATAATAATTTATTTGGTCCCCAGAGAATACTATGAAATTAGTTTATATCTTGAGTCTTGCATAATAATTCTATGTAATTTACCGACTTGCAGTTTGTGTTCATCAGTTAAGTTAGACAGTAAATAATATCTACCTCAAAACAAACTAGTGACCAGTAACCAATGTTACTGTCAATGGACTCTACAAACTACTTGGTTTATAACTAGGTACATCTTACAACCCATCTAACAAGTATATACATCTCTCTCCAATTAAGGGTTACAACTTCCCATTAAAAGTTCCATTCACCAAGGTCGCAGTAAGGAAGGATAGTATTTCGATTTTGAAAATGTCTTTGGATAATATTGTTACAAAGGTAATCACCTATACATTGTGACGTTCATCTGTTTGATTAAAAAATTATTTGTCAGCGTCTAGCATTAGTAATCCAATTCCGTAATGCATACGCTGCATTTTCGTAATAAGGTAATATTTGTCATGACGAATGAATATCGGAACTAGGTCAATCAGAGGTATAAGTAAATGGATGTAGTACGGAATCCGGGCAGAGGAACCTAGCTAACTCCTCTACAAGTTCTACTCAACAAGGTGACGACCAAGACAATGTTTCAGTCATAAACATACATATCGTTTTTATATAACTGTTCAGATCAAGTCTCCGAAACTCACATATAAATATAACTAATCCCGCACGATTCCGACACGGCTTTCGAGAAGGCACGGCTGACAGTCCAACGGTCAAGCCTCAAAACACCACATCTTTTTACATCAGTTTCAGTGAAAATCGGCTGGTCGCACTTTCAAGGTCAAAGTGTCACAAATATGACTTAGTTTAACTACTGAGCGACTCCATAGACCGGTACATCCGGTGAGCCAAGTAGCAGTCACCATGTGAGTGGAAGAAGGCTTCTCCAGGCTCCTCGACTCTCTGTTCAACTCGCGCCTCGGAGATAGGTCCAAGCCGATTCCGGCCAATACGGGGGGAACCAAACACTTCCCCAACTGCCGTGGACGAATACAATCTTACAACAACTCTGTAATTTTATAATTATTTAATAAATTGTATTGTTAGTACCAGAACTTGTATTTCCATCTAACCACCCACGTAACAATATTTTGACGTTGAATACGTATTTGTCCGCAGCTCGTATAGGAAATATTTTTCAGAAAACGAGCGTAAAGCGTTAATTTCAAAATGTTAACAATTGCACAGAAAGTATGTAAAACAAAATAAGATTCGGATGAGAGAAGACAAAATGCCAAACAAAATAAGGAATTTTTGAGCGGAGACGAACGAGCATGACGCTCGAGAGAGCGTTGTAAGACTGAGCCATGCTGCGTCAACATCGGAGTTGGCACATTTACCGCGGACTGGCATTGTTTCATTGAAACACACACGTGATACTGTCACGAAACTTACGTCTCAATTGTAATATCAAATCCGCTTTGTGACATCATCAATGCATGTCTAGAAGAAGCTATTTTTCCAGAAAACATGAAAATAGCTAAAATTGTTCCTATATATAAAAGGCCAATATCACTTCTACCAATATTTTCTAAAATTTTGGAACATGTGATTGCAAACCAGCTTAACAATTTCTTTGAGAAAAATTAATAATTTTCTGATCACCAATATGGCTTTCGACCGCACAGAAATACAACGGACGCAGCAAAGGGATTAGTTCGATATATCTGTACAGCACTGGAAGATCATCAAGATTGCTCCATTCAGTTATGTGACTTAAGTAAGGCTTTCGTTAAAAAAAAAATTTTTTATTAAAAAAAATTATATAATTTTTGTGAGTGAAATTTTATTTTACAATTAAAAATGGGTAAGCGAGGAGAATTAAGCACTGCCGAAAGAGAAATAATTCTCGTTTATGGCGAAGAAGGTTATTCGCAAGTCCAAATAGCAAAAAAAATGAAAATTTCAAGATGTTGTGTGCAAAGGACATTGCAACGATACGAAGAAAATGGTATCCATGCAAGTAAAAAACACTTTGGGAGACCTAGAAAAACTAGTAAATTACAGGATAGAGAAATAAAAAAGATTTCCATATCAAATAGAAGGTACACCGCCGAAAAAATCAGATCTGTGTACAATCAGTTCAATGATGTTAAGATTAGCACTTCCACTGTCAAAGATCGACTGAAGCAATTCGGCTTACAAGGGCGTGTAGCCACTCGTAAACCCTTATTAAGACCAGTTTATAAGACAAAAAGGTTTAAACTGGGCTAGAAAACATAAAAATTGGTAAATCGAACAATGGAAGAACGTCCTTTGGACAGATGAGTCAAAATTTGAACTTTTCGGTTCAAAACACCGTGTTTTCGTTCGAAGATAAGCGGGAGAAGGGTATTCTGAAGAATGTTTGGTACCAACAGTAAAACATGGAGGTGGATCTGTCACTGTTTGGGGATGTTTTGGTGGAGAAAAAAGAATTTAACATAGAATCGAGGGAATAATGACAAAAGAAATTTATAAAGGCATTTTAGAGCATCAAGTACTACCATCAAGTGAGAGATTATTTTCTAATCAGTATTTTTTATGCATGATAATGATCCAAAACATACCAGCAAAATCTGTAAAAACTATTTAAAAGAACTTGAAAGTCTTCAAGTTCTAAAAATAATGGAATGGCCACCACAGTCATCAGATCTTAACCCGATCGAGTTACTATGAACTTGACAGAAATGTACGAAAACAGCAGCCGTCTTCTATAGAAAACTTTTGGCACATAATGCAAGTAAAATGGAACGCAATATAACCCGAAATACTGCGTAAATTAATTAATCGTATGCCGAAGATCTGTGCACCCGTAATAAAGAATCGAGGAGGTTATTTTAATGAAGCAAAAATTTAAGCAAAATGTATTTTTAATTTGAAATTGTTGATACAAAATGTTAAATTCATGTAACCATAATAATTAAAGTACAAATTTGACTTGAAAAGGTTTATTTATTTAGCTATTTCTAAAAATTCAGTACCTGTCTCAAACTTTCTGTCGGTAGTGTATTATTCATTGCAAGAATTTTTTAATGACAAAATTGTAAACACCAATTAATTTTATATTCTATGTAAACTAATCGATTATTTTCTGTGTACTAATTACATTCTGTTGACTTAACTTGTACCTTTTTAAAGTTTAATAAAGATTATTATTATTATATTCTAGATAGCTGGCGTTTCCTCAAAATACACTCCCGTTTTTCTTTTCTTTTTTTAAGGTTTTGTAGGTATGACCAAAAAACCTTTATACCGTCATTTTGTCGTCTGTCTGTCTGTCTGTCTGTCTGTCTGTCTGTCTGTCTGTCTGTCTGTCTGTTCGGTAAAAATTGTAGCCGAACGGCTAAACCTAGAGAGTTGAAATTTGGCATGCTTATACAACTCGTTGACCCGCACATAGGAAAAATACCAAAACATCTAAAAAACATATCCCCCTAAAAATATAAACAAATATGTGCTCATCGAAAAAAAAAATATTTTTTTTTAATTCTGAGTAGGGTATCAAATGAAAGCCCTTGGTACGTGGATTAACGATCAAATTTTTATTTTTCCAAAATAAATTATTTTGAAGCGATTATTGCCAATATTGTGCAAAAAAAATTTTGTCCCACACCCTGTAGCCCAGATGGTTTAAACTAAAAATCTGAAAAAATTCTAAGTAATGTACATTGGTGTGAACCGGAATAGTTCAATAGGAATTTTTGATCAGATTATGTTTTTGGAAAAAAAAGCATTTTTTGTGTTTTTTTGCTAATAATGTTGACAACTTATAGTTATATAATACGCTAAACAGTAACGTGTTTCTTGGTGCTGTGGCTAAGATACTTGCGTTCTGTCCAAGAATTCGTAATCGGACTCATGTGTGAGTCCTACGTGAGGAGACAATATTATTTTTTATTTATTTTTTGCATTTTTATATTGTTTAAATTATTTTTTCAAAATTTTAATTATATTTTGGCAATTGTTGCATTTAATTTTTAATAGCGTAAATTTAATAACCAGTGGAAATTGTTGAAATTATAATTTAATTATATATTTGAATGTACACGAAATCAAAGGGGAGGAGCTATGACTAAAAACAACCAATGAAAGCCATAGGCGCAATTTTCAAAATCTTAATGAACCTTGATATATAAAAAAAAAATACTGCACATCTTTAAAAACTTAAATAATGGTAATAGGCATTCGAATTAAAATTCATAAAAAAATATTTTGTCATAAAATTTGTTTTGGCACCCCAAATAATCATCATTCACTTACTAAATACCTGCAAAACCCTGAAATGTGTGAAAATTCACACTTCACATCAATTTTTTTTTATTTGTTGTACTAAGTTTTTCTGATTGAAAAATATTTGCACCTTTGCAAGACATTTATTCATACCATAATAGAAAGATCGATTTTAGAACAACTACTAGCTATTTCTCTCTAGTTTCTCTTATTTAACATAGAATAGCCTTTAATTTACAGATTTATTAGGATGTTAACTTGACTCTGTAATGAATTTCCCCAGACCGAAGCAAGGAAACGCCCAACAACTCTTCTAAAGATCCAATTCTAAAAAAAACTAAGATTGAAAACATGCTCTGAAAAAACATTAACGACATTAATGGTCGAAAGGATTGTTAACCCGAGATTTTGTTTTGTCCTGGTGAATAAAAGAACACAAGGGAAAAATACTGTATTTATAAAGCTTACATAAATATTAATCCGAAACAATAAATTTCATTTTCAAAATAAAAAATTGTAAGGAACAAAAAATGTAAGACGGTGTTATGTGAAGCGGAAAACGTTTTATAAATTGACAAGTGCTCATTTTGAATAAAATCTTTTTGAATTATTAAGTTATTTCAAAGGAGGACTTATATTTTATTCTACAAGTTGGACTAAAGAAATGAGAATAATGTAATTTTTTTGTAGAAACTCAATAAAGTAAAATACAGCGGTTTTCTTATCATAAAGAGTGTCCCAAGAGACCGGTGACAAATACCGGTCACTGTTTCGAGAAAGCTCTAGTTCAGTATTCTTCAACCTGTGGTCCGCGAACCGATGCCGTTTCGCGAAATATTTTGACCGAATCATGTAGATGCACACTTCTATTCACGAGTATGCACATTTTTTTAGTCGACGCAGAAGCTAACTTTATTACCTGCAGAAATTAAACTTCGAAAATAAGAACCACCCTAATAAGAAAAAAATGTGAAAATATATTTCTTATTGTACATTTAATGTTGTATTTCAATTAAAGTAGGCAATTATGAGTAGTTAGATATGGAGAACAAGTAAAAACAATAACCAACAAGACAAAACAAATACAAATTTGACAAATTTTATTCAGTACATGATCCGTAGATTGATCAAATGTTTCATTTTAATTCGATTTAAAATGTTTATATTAATAATTGCAGTGTTTTTAAGTAGTGTAATTATTTTTTAATAATGGAGCGAAAGCATTTAACTATCCACGAGATGAATCGTGTGGTGGGACTTCTCCAAGCTGGCTTCAGGCAAGTTGATGTAGCCAAGCGGATAAGAGTTTCTCAAAATGTTATCAGTCGGTTATGGAGGCGTTACAAGGAAACAGGGAGTCCGGCCGAACAACATCCGGGGCGTGGTCGCTGTACAACAGCAGATCAAGACAGATTTTTGGTTTTAAATGCTAGAAGACAACCTACTATTACAGCTCCATTACCAAGGAGTTACAGCGAGTGCATAACTTAACCGTTAATCGCGATACTATAAGAAATCGTTTCCACGAAGCGTATATTCTATCTCGCCGACCAATCAGATAGCTCTAGTTCAGTGTTCTTCAACCCGTGGTCCGCGAACCGGTGCCGTTCCGCGAAATATTTTGACCGAATCATGTAGATGCACACTTCTATTCACGAGTATATGCACATTTTTTTAGTCGACGCAGAAGCTTACTTTTGTCCGAACCATGATTTATTTAATATTTACTAGCACCAATACAACGACTCTCGCAGCTATTTTTCATACATCTGAAGAAGCTAGCTCTTGGGATAAGTCGCTTATAAGAGGAAGATATAGAAATGTTTCCACTTTTGGAAGAATTTTTGATTGCAGCTATTGTCAACCAGAAAGTCATTTCCAACAATAAGTCAACATTAAGGAACATTAGCTGAAAATTTTAATAATTATATCCCTGAAAATGAGGATCATCGTAAAGATAACCTCTGGATTAATAATCCATTCTTGAAAAATATTTAGTCATGTGTACTTGATCCGTGAAAAAGAACACCTGATCGAGTTGTCTTGTGATGTCACTCTGGTGTCCAGACATAAAATGCAATCATTGTCTCAATTTTGGAATTCGCTAGAAAAAGAATATCCATCTTTGAGTTATAAAGCTATCAAATTATTAGTAATTTTTTTCGACTTCCTACTTGTGCGAAAAGATTTTTTCAGCCATGTCAATTATAAAAACCAAACAGAGAAATCGAATGGATGTTAACGTAGCGCTTCGTCTCTCAGAAACAACTCTACAGCCACTTATATCAAATTTTCTAACAAAGAAGCAGATGTCGTACTAAAAATTGTAATTATATAATTGTATAACATAAACCTATTAATAATAAAATACTATATAAATTGGTTTTTATTTGTGTCTTAGCTGTCAGCCGGTCCGCGAAATATTTTTTCTATTTTCACCGATCCGCGGGGACAAAAAGGTTGAAAAACATTGCTCTAGTTAATATCTAACAAACTTTCCGATATGATTTGTTTAAAATATTGTTACCTTTTATTTAAATACATGGATGAATGTTTATGCAGATATTGATATACGACCTTATACGGGTTGATGCAAAAGTTTGTACCGTTATTTTGACAAAAATTGAAGAAACATTTAATTTACTAAAAGTTACATTTAATCAATATACGAGGGCCACCTTTTAAGTTTCTACAAAAACTAAGAAAGAAAGTTTTTTTTTTTTTTTGAACAAAGTGTTTTATTGCTTTTGAGAATATTCGCCTTTAATTTATATACTTTTGCATGCGTTCAAACCAATGCTCGAAATATTTTTTACAGTCTGAAGTTGGTATCTCAAAAACATGGTTTTCGAAGGCTTCAACAGCTTCTTGAGGTGATGAAAATCGCTTTCCGCGCATTTTTTGTTTGACATTGGGGACAAAAAAAAGTCGTTAGGGGATAAAGCAAGTGAATACGGGCGATGGACATTAATTCAATAATTTTCTCCTTCAAATAATCAACTGTTTGAAGTGCTGTGTGGCCGACCGGCGTAGCGTAGTGGTAACACATGCACTCTGCGTTGCGAAGGTCTCGGGTTCGAATCCCGTTCAGGCATGGAAATTTTTTCAAAAATAAAAATTGTCCTGGCTAATTGCCAGAGCAGCAAAGGCCATAACATTAAAAAAAAAAAAAAAGTGCTGTGTGGGAACTAGCATTGTCATGATGAAGAATGATGTGACGTTTTTGGTTGTTTTTCCTGATTTTGTTGATTACATCTGCAAACAAATTGTTGTATAACTTTCAGCATTAACTGTTCTCCGATCCTCTAAAGGAATGGTTGCGACATGTCCAGTACAACAGAAGAAACAAGCGATCATTTTCTTGGAAGTCCTTCGTGAATGAACAACTTTTGTGGGTTTCGGTGCATCTCGGAAGAAACAGTGGATTGACTTAGTCTCCGGCTCATATGAATAAATCCAAGTTTTGTCACCTCTAACGATGTTGTATACGGATTTTGCAGTGCCTATGTTAAATTTTTTAGCATTCCCTTACACCAATCAACACGAGCCATTTTTGAGCTTCGGTCAAATTATGCGTAATCCATCGGGAACAGATCTTTTTCACAGCTAAATGTTCATGCAAAATCAAATGTATTGCAGTCTGCGATATGCCAAAGGATGCCTCTATATCACGGTAAGTCACATGCCAATCTTCTTCAATCATTTTGCGCACAGCATCGATGTTTTTTTAAATCACAACCGATTTTGGTCGACCTTCACAAGATTCAACACTGACGGACGCACAGCCACGATGAAATTCTGTAAACCAATTGTTAACAGTCTTTTCTGATAGTGCTTTATTATCAAGTTTGAACAAAGCGAATCTATACATTGTTGTTGAGTTAGGCCTTTACTAAAATTGTAAAAAATCATCCAACGAAAACCTTCACGAGTAATATCCATTTTTTCACAAACTTTTTTTTAACGCTCACTGTCAACAAACTACTCAGTCAATTTATAAGCTGTCACTGATTTCACCATAACAAATGTCAAATGTTACGAATATAGTAATGACACATTTCAATATTGCCATCTAGTGGTCGTTTGTAAAAACATAAAAGGTAACCCTCTTATTCTATTTGTTAATTAAAAAGCAATATAAATATAGTGCAATTTTATAAGGTTTCAATGAAATCTTTATGCAATTATACCAATATACCCCAACTCTGTCCAAATCTATCCCATGATGCGGAACAAACGAATAAATGCATGTTGAAGAAACATTTTACCTCAAGATATAGTTGAATATTCGTAGTTTTGATAAAAAAAATTAAAGAAAACATATACTGCGAAACTGCGCATAAAATCCTATTGAATAAAAGAATTAAAATCTGTCCCATCTTTTCTTATTTGGTTATGTGAAAATATTTCTTTGGCTGCCCGAAACCGGTCCTCGTTCATGGCCAGTTCGCCCCTGGTAATGGATGCTTATGAACGTGGTTTTAATGACTTTTTGACTTTGGTGATTTGCTGACCACCATAAATCAGAATTTATTTCCAAATAACCTAAAATTGTAATCATTCTCGCTTTAATACAAAAGCCAACTCGTCAATCAAAGTGTGTATTAATTCCAACCCAAAACATTAAAATTGATGAACCTTTCCCAGTATCCAACTATCCTCTACCCTAGTTTGTTGTTTTGAGTTAAGATGGCAGCATCAATCAATCAAATTAATCTACGCAGCTAGAAAATCGCCAAGAAAGATTTTAACACAACTCCACCAACTATTAATGTATTATATTGAATGTTCATTTAGTTGTCAGCATTTATGGACGGAGAACTTTGAAGAATTAAAGTAAGGTAAAGTTTTTTCGAAAATTAGTTTTGAAACGATGGATAAAAGGCCTTTATTCATTGTTTTCAAAGTTTGGAAAAGAAATGTATTAATTTTGTTAAAAACATATTTTATACATTAAAGTTCTGAAAGATAATAAATTTATTATTTGTCAGAATATTCATTTTTCCAAGATATGAATAGGCGAGGCAATGAAGCACAAAAATCAGCCCAACTTCCGATTTTTGGCGCAGTAAGATGGATTTACATGCGGTTTGGTGCATTCGACTCGTTAGAGCCTCAGGAAATTTTGTGAACCAACGCGATCAATGCAAAATGAAAAACTGCATTTGTGCATAAGAAAAATCCATTGGAAAAGTGCATTTTCCAGAGTTGCAAAATCAAAAATTTATAACTCCGTATAAATTCACTAAAATAAGTCAAATATTGATACTCGGGGGTTTCTGGGGTCGCTGAACACGAATATCGGTACGAGAGAAGTGTCCAAGGTACCTGGTGCCCAGGGTGGACACTACGTACATCGTCTCCTAGAGTTTTATGCAAATTTGATACAAAAGCAGTTGAATCACGTTACTCGGGGGTTTTTGGGGTCGCTGAGCTCGAATATCGCAATAGCGAAAGTCCATATTTTTAGGAGAATCCATTTAATAGGAGAATTTTTTAGTACTAGAACGAATTCTCCAAGTTGAACCGTTCTTGAGTTATCGTGTATACACACGCACAGCACACACACATACAGACGGCACTTCGAAAATAGGTTTTTTGGATTCCCTGGACCATGAAACGTGGTCATCAGTCAAAATTTCGACATCGAAAATTTTCGCGTTTACAATACTTGCCTCTTATATATTAAGGTCGGGCAAGTAAAAATATGAAAATATATTGCTTGTTGTATATTTAATGTTGTATTTCAATTAAAGTAGGCAATTATGAGTAGGTGAATATGGAAGGCATGCAAAAACAATATCCAACAAGACAAAACAAATACATATTTGACAAAGTTTATTTAGTACATGATCCGTAGGTTGATCATATGTTTCATTTTAATTCGATTTAAAATGTTTATATGAATAATTGCAGTGTTTTTAAGTAGTGGCATTATTTTTTAATAATGTAGCGACAGCATTTAACTATCCACGAGATGAATCGTGCGGTGAGACTTCTCCAAGCTGGCTTCAGGCAAGTTGATGTATCCAAGCGGATAAGAGTTTCTCAAAGTGTCATCAGTCGGTTATGGAGGCGTTACAGGGAAACAGGGAGTCCGGCAGAACAATATCCGGGACGTGGTCGCTATACAACAGCTCAAGACTCACAGGTCAAAACAGATTTTTTGTTTTAAAATTGGTAAGGAATCCGAATTGGTAAGGGAGTTACAGCGAGCGCATAACTTAACTGTTAGTCGCGATACTATAAGAAATCGTCTCCATGAAGCTAATATTCTATCTCGACGACCAATCAGATATCAACCCCTCTCCAGAGGAAATCGCAGAGCAAGATTATACTGGTGCAACAATTTTCAATAATGGTGTGATAATGATTGGGCTACAGTTTTTTTTTAACTGATGAGTCCAGATTTGGAATTCATCCAGATTCTCGTCAAACAAGGGTATAGAGAAGATCCGGTAATTTGGAACGTTTGAGGCTCGTCCAGAAAATTCACAGTGACTGAGGTAGTATTGTTATGACACGGGGTGGGATAATCATTGTCGGTAGAACTGATCTCGTTTTTCATAATGGATTTTCAACAGCACAACACTATTTGGAAAATATTCTTCAACCTATTTTGCGTCCGTTTCGTGGTGCTGTTGGTGATCAGTTTCATCTTGCCCAGGATAATGCTCGGCCACATGTTTCGCGAATTGTATAGAACTAGCTGGATAACGAAGGTATTGATGCGATACCATGGCCAGCACAGTTACTGGATCTAAATCCAATTGAACATGTTTGGAACTTAACCCTTTCCACGCCAAGCCTTTTTTTGTTTTTATTCCACCAGCTCCACGCCAAAACTGCGTATTTTTAACTTTTAGTTTTTTTTTTTTATATTCGATAATGCACAGTTGAAAATAAGTTGTTGACGACAGCACGGTGCGATAACAACTAGTGAACTTTTGTGATTATCAATCGTGATTCAAAAATTTTAGTAAAAAAATCCCTCCTATTTTAAAATTGTCCGCAAAAAGAAGTATTACACCATGTCGAGTGTCACTCGACATTGGAGCTGGTGGAACAAAATCAATGTCGAGTGACACTCGACATTGGAGTGGAAAGGGTTAAGAGAAGAATTACTCCACATATGGATAACATCTACGATAATTTTAGATTCAGAGAGCTTCTAAGAGTAGAATGGGCACAGTTACCTCAAGAAGACATCAATAATGTTATTTTGTCCATGAATCGCAGATGTACGGCTGTGATTAACCAACGTGGAATTCATACTCTCTATTAGCATTTGTTTTTTTTTTTTCTTCATTTTTTGCACTTCTGTACATAAATCTGTACATTAAAAAAAATGTTTATTTCAAATATTAATTATTTTTATGACTAACATTTAGCTTATTTTGTTGTAAACTATTCTTTATTGACTATTTTAATTGATAGAATACAATAAACGTACAAAAGAAACCATACGCTATTTATTTTCATATATTTTTTTATATCCCTAGACTTTCGGGTGTGTGTAATACACATAGTGCACATTACGATAATTGCCAAATGGACAAACGGATGCACATACTGAATAAAAAGTGTCGAACGACTAGAAGTGCAGATTGTGCGGAAGAAACGAATCCAGCTTTTATTTTCAAAGTGAAAACTTGTGAGACTACAGTGGGACGTTTATGTCAAATCAATTGCAAAAGCATCAAGAAAATTATGAAATTAGGTTCTTCTGCTGAATCAATAAAGTATCCAAGATACGAAGACATATATAATTTCAATAACTCTGCTTTTTCGTCGTCCTAATCACAACAAATTCGCAAATACAAAAATATAATTCATAATTTGTCCGATTTACGATCCCTAAATGAGAATATCGACCTTTCGTCGCTAAAAATAGAGATATCTCATGTCATATCAGTACTATACTAGTTTTGTTTGCCAGAGCTTAATAACTTGTGAAAATGAAAAGCTTTTAGCATCCATTAGTGCGTAGAATGTGAACAAAAATATAATTTGTTTTTTGAGAATCATTAATCATATTTAACAAGAATTCGACAATGGGAGGGTTTGGCAAATTATGATCTGATTTCGTTGACGATAAAGTAAAATGAAATTTAATGGAATTATGTTTGTACAACAACGTAATAATTAATTACATATTTTCAAAATATAATGAATTAAATTATTCAAGTTTAAGTGACTCTTTGTATCAGTATTCGAACTCAAGACCTTTGGAAACACAGACTTCCTTTGACTGGTCTCACAAATATTCAAAATTTTTCAGCCTCAAAGCGTGTTTTTTTTTAAATTTTGTGTACACCTATTTTTGTTAGATATTTATTTGAAATTCATTTTTAGGGTTTTGTAGAAAAAACCCTTATAACGTCATTTTGTTGTCTGTCTGTCTATCTGTCTGTCTGTCTGTCTGTCTGTCTGTCTGTTCGTTAAAAATTGTAGCCAAACGGCTAAACCTAGAGAGTTGAAATTTGGCATGCTTATACAACTCGTTGACCCGCATATAGGAAAAATACCAAAACATCTAAAAAACATAACCCCCTAAAAATATAAACAAATATGTGCTCACCGAAAAAAAAAATATTTTTTTAAAATTCTGAGTAGGGTATCAAATGAAAGCCCTTAGTACGTAGATTAACGATCAACATTTTATTTTTGCAAAATAAATTATTTTGACGTGATTTTTTGCCAAAATTGTGCAAAAAAAATGTATCCCACACCCTGTAGCCCAAATGGTTTAAACTAAAAATCTGAAAAAATTCTAAGTAATGTGTAAGTAAGGTGGGAGCCGGAATAGTACAACAGGAATTTTTGCTTGACCTTGTAAAATATTTAACAACTTATGTAACACTGTAAACCAGCATGCATGGTGTAATGGTTAGCATTCTCGTGTTCTAATTTGCAAACTAGGGTTCGCTACCAGTCTCGAGACAATTTATTTTTTTCTGTTTTTTTGCATTTTGATTTTGTTTAAATCATTTTTTCAAAATTCTAGTTATATTTGGGCAAATGTTGCATTCAACTTTTAAAAGCGTAAATTTAATAACCAGTGGAACTTGTTGAAATTGAATACACGAAATCAGAGGGGCGGAGTTATGACTTAAAACAACCAATGAAAGCCACACGCGCAATTTTCAAAATATTAATGAATCTTGCTATATAAAAAAAATACTGCACATTTTTAGAAACCTAAATAATGGTATTTAATTAGGCATTCGAATTAAAATTAACAAAAAAAAATATTTTAACATAAAATTTGTTTTGGCATCCCAAATAATCATCATTTACTTACTAAATACCTGCAAAACCCTGAAACGTGTTCACAAAAATTTCACACTTCACACATTTTTTTTTTTTTCGTTTCGGTTTTTTTCGGTTTTCGGTTCAGTTCCGAGTGATAAATTTTTAAATGCTTTTATTTGTATTAGAAATTTATTTTCTACTATAATTCAGAATTAATTTTTTTATTTATTTTTTTTTAAATTTGATAAAATGGTATGCTGCATCTTTGGCTAGTAGCTCCCAAAGAACATATATACTTACAGCTGTTAAAAATATTTAAACGTAAAAACATTCCAAAAATTTACTTATACAATACTTACAAAAAAATTAAAATAAACATAATTTTTTGAAATTTGTTAAAATAGTGTGAAGCATCTTTGACTATTATCACCCAAAGAACATAAAACTTAAAGCTATTAAAAATATTGAATCAAAAAAGCATTTTCAAAACCATTTTCCTGCACAATATTCATAAAAATCTTAAAATCCACAGAATTTTTTGAAATTGGAAATAATGGTGAAAAGCAATTTAGGCTATTAGCGCCCAAAGAACATACCAACTTACTTAGAGCTGTTAAAAATATTGAGACGTAAAAACATTCCAAAAATTCACAATACTTACAAGAAATTTAAAATCCACAGAATTTTTGTAAATTTAAGAAAATGGTGTGTAGCATTTTCAGCTATTAGCGCCCAAGGAACATACATACTTAGAGCTATTAAAAATATTCAATCGAAAAAACATAAAATTTACCTGTACAATACTTACAAAAATTTAAAATCCAAAGAATTTTTGTAAATTTAAGAAAATGGTGTGTATCATTTTTGGCTATTAGCGACCAAGGAACATACATACTTAGAGCTATTAAAAATATTCAATCGAAAAAACATAAAATTTACCTGTACAATACTTACAAAAAAATTAAAATCCACAGAATTTTTTTAATTTTGAAAAAATGGTGTGCAGCATCTTTGGCTATTAGCTCCCAAGGGATGTCGACTCAGTATAGGATGTCCCTTCTTAACCCTTCAATAGACACTCAACTTGTTTCATCACTATTGCACTTTTTCAAATTTTACTTTTTATAAAACTGGTAAAAATGTGTACACACAGCATGTATGGCTACTAGTGCTTAACGTAGTTATTAATTTAAGGGTATTTTATACAAAAAATGCACTGGTCAACGTATGTTGTTACTCAGAACGTTTCATAACCTATTGTGAACGAGAAATATTTGGGAGGATTAAATTATCAAATAAAGGCTTAAGTAAAGAAATTAATCCTCTTAATTAGTTTCGCTAATGGGAATTTTAATGTGGATTTTTTTGCGTAGTTCTGTATTGCGTAAACAATAAATGGTCCACGACAGTGCACAGAAATTTAAATATAAAAATTTTAAAAATTTATTAAATTTATAATAATTTTGTTAACCAGTATTAGCATTATAGGCTATTCTAAACATTTACCTGGAACTAAATTGCTTTTGCGTAGTTCTGTATTTTAACAATAAATGTATAAACAATAAATGGACCCCGACAGTGCACAGCATTTTTAAATATAAAAATTTAAAAATGTTTTTTAAAATTTATTACAGGGCTTCGAACCGTTATTTTTTTCGTTTCGGTTTTCATTCCGGTTCAATTAAATAATATATATCAATCCGATTCCGGTTTTCGTTCTGGCAAAAATAACGATTTTTTTCGGTTTTCGGTTCAGTTCCGAGTGATAAATTTTTAAATGCTTTTATTTGTATTAGATATTTATTTTCTACTATAATTTAGAAGAACATTTTATTCTTTAATTTGTAATAATCATACCAAGGCCGCTGCCAATGAGGGGGGGGGGGTTTGGGCGTTCCTTCTCGCCTGAAATAATAGAATCGCAATTTATTTTTTACTTGCCAGAAAAATTACGATTTTTTTCTGCTCATCAGTTTAAAAAATAATCTTAAATAAAATGTAATTTATATTCACTCACATAACCATTATCTGAACCGAAATAAACTGATATTTTTTTTTCGGTTCAGTTCCGGTTTTCGTTCCAACAAAAATAACGTTTTTTTCGGTTTTTGGTTTTCGGTTCAGTTCCGGTTCGAAGCCCTGAAATATATTACGGGTAAATCACCCAATTTATACAAACATAAAATATTTTGATTAAAATTTACTTGGGCCAGTGTAAACAATGTCTGCTCGAAACGTCTATCACGGACAGCCGCTATTCAATTGAGCAGAGATTATGTTTGCTTTGTTTGATGGAATCTATGTATATCCTAGAATATGTATGTGTTGATTTGGGCATGTTTTGATATCTATATACGTCATATCTGTCAGTTCGACATGTTAGGAGGGTTGGATGGATTGCCAGGTAATAGACATATTGGGGTACTATTCAACCACCAATGACTTATTCTGGAATCTGACATGCCGTATTGATTTGATTCAGAAGAATTTAATCATCTTTAATGAGAGAACAATAGGGCATGTTTCTTAATTCAGCGCTGGATCTAGCGCATAAAGCACAAATCTAGCAAACCGTTTCTTAATTCAGCGTAAAATTCTAGCAGGCTGTTTCAGATTACAGCACTAAATGTCCGCTAGGTACTAGCGTTAGACAATGAATCTAGCGGTTAATAAGGCTGCTAGATGCTAGAGCTAGAGAGGTGAACATCACAATTTGACATTTGACGTAATAGTTTTCTGCTGTCACGCATTGTTAATGTCAAATTTGTATATATGGCAATTCCTAACAATAATTTGAAGAAGTCGTTTCATTACATAAAATGTCATCTTTACTAACAACTACATAACCTCCTTGAAACCTAGCAACATTCTAGCAAATCGTTTCTTTATTTTTGAAATTTAGTATTTAGCGCATTAATCTACCATCACACGAGCATCTAGCGCTAGAAGTTAGCACTAAATTGTTAGCTGAATTTAGAAACATGCCCATATAATTTAATTCAGGAATTGTCTTGAATAAAACTAGAATTCAAGCAAGCGTTCATAAATGATTGATAGGCATTTGAATTTCCCACTCATTAGATTCATTTTATAGGTTGGTACTTACCAGTGGCGTACATGGGAAAACTTACAAAGGCAAATTAATAAGGCAAAGAGTCACTGACAAAGCCATTTATTAAAAACTGATATTGCTTATGTGGTTTTTTTGTATCACTGTATACTATATTTTTTTTAAGAACGAAGTAGATGGCGCTTCGAGCGCGGTCGCTTTCATACTGTATCAAATTAAAGTTTATAATTTAAAATGAAATAAATTTTGCGGTTAATTCAAATTTGACGTTTCAAAATGAATGTTTTTACAAAAGTTATAATTTAAATGCATAAAATTGCTATTTAAATAAATTGTAAAATTTAGATAAATGAACAGTTCAATAATTAAAATTTAATTAAAATATATTATTTATACAAAACTTATAAAAAATAATTAAGACAAATATATAAAATAATATTGGAAATCAGTTCGAGTCATCAATGGATTCTTCTTCAGTTCAAGTTTATATTTAATCCTTATATTTAACACTACAGCACAAACGTAATACGGACATAAATACATAAACGGCAACACAAATTATTAATATGGCGCTCGTTGACAGAAAAGAATATAACAGTTGACAGCAAAACAACTGTTGTGTTTGGTACCAGAGGCGTACGTACATTAATTCATTTTCAGACGACTTCATTTTAAAATATTTCTCTTAATAAATATATTATAAATTAATTTAAAATCTATTTATTCAATGACTTTTATATTCTAACATTATTTAAACATATACCTCCGTTTTACTTATTAGAAATAATAGGTAGTAATATATTCACCGTAAACTTAGTTTGTACGCCTATGTTTACAAATTTGGGTTAAAATAACAAAGACAAATAGAATAAGTTGAGATAGAAATCTATTTTTGTACAGTGTAAACTTTTCCACGTTCTTACCCAATTAAAAACAAGATCGAAATAGCTCCTATCTTGCCCACACTTCGATCTTTAAAAGAACGAATGTATAG
This sequence comes from Liopterus haemorrhoidalis, assembly GCA_963971575.1. Taxonomy (NCBI): domain Eukaryota; kingdom Metazoa; phylum Arthropoda; class Insecta; order Coleoptera; family Dytiscidae; genus Liopterus; species Liopterus haemorrhoidalis. Next base: position 47,628,085 of record OZ020618.1, read on the forward strand.
TCCTTTTACTAAGTAGTGAGCGTGGTTGACTACCACACACACACCTGTGTAGTGCTTGTTGCACGTATCGCAGATATATGAAACTTACATTTTAACGTGTATTCAGAACTACTTTTATTGATTTTTGGGTAAATACTCGTCAGCAAACTTACCTCGGTAGCATCCCTTCTGCTTTTCAAAAGAGAAGGACTGAGAAACTATCTGAAAAATGTTTGCCGACACCGGGAGTTGAATAGTACCTTATGTACACTAACCAACTGAGCTACAGTCGTCCCCGACTAAAGCTTAAGTTTTGCTTACCAACGATATAATGTATAAAAGAGGCAATAAAAACATTTCAGTATTATTTTTCTTATATTCGATTTTCAGTATCTGTATCTGACGCATATTTTCCCTGCATTAAATCTTCTGATCCCCGTCTGCAGTAGACGGCCGTTTATATAAGAGTTCTGATAGCATTTCCTGGAATGAAAGTCTAAAATTGATAGGGAGCAGAAAGTTTACAACAATTTGCTAACTTTTTAATTTTTGACGATTATATTCATATTTATAAGAAAATTTTCAAAAAAATTAATAAAACTAGGTTCTTACAAAAATATTATTATTGGTTTTATTATATTTATTCAACCACTTTATCAATGAATTTCAAATGCACTATACAAGAAGAATGTCATAAGTGGAACAAGGGTTCAATATTAAGGGTGATTTATTTAACTTGGTCAAGACAATAATATTGTTTTAAAACCCATAGTATTATGGAACCATAACAGTCAAGAAAAAATAAAATATTCTAGAAAATGTTGGTTTTATAACATTACAATGTACAACAATATTTTAAAATCGTTATCCTGAAAAAAATAGTATTTTTGAGATGTGTCACTTTTCTTGTGCACCGACGATTTTGTTGTGATATGTAGACCTTTGATATTCCTCACCAATTTCGCCAATCTTCGTAGAATCGAACTTCGTTCGATATCTTCATTCCTTCATCTTTGCTATAGTTTGGTCAACACTGGATCTTCTTGGATCTAGGGAGGAATCTTATTTGGAATAGATGACTTTAATATGAATTTAAAGATTTTTTTCTTTTTTGTTCCGTATCTATATATTTGTATCAATATCTATTTGCAAGTCTCTCTATATACCTAGAAAGCTGTCTATCAACCTATCATCCTGCCTTGTCTGTTGGGTTTTTTGTATATCGTTTGTCTACTGATTTATAGGACTCTTCGCTTTGGACTTAACTCCTGTAGTTATGCTTTAACGTAATTGTTTACACATCTGTCTGTCCATCTGTCTGCCTGCCAGTGTGTGAACCTGCCTGTTTACTTCAGTTCTTATCTCTTGTTTTTCTGTTCTCTTGTAAGTTCGTGGATTGACAGTTTGCTTGAAATTTAGCAGGATAGGTCGAGTTTCATTTTGCATTTATTTATTTTTTCTTTTCTTTCTTGCAATTTTATTCACAGGACTCGGGATGGACTTATTTTCACCTGTTACCCCGAATTTTAACTCTTTCTATAGAATTATCTGTAAATGAGTACAGTGCTAGACATAGTTTTTGTCATTTTGAGTTAAAAACAGCATTCTTCGCGTAAACTATACCTGTTTACGTCTCGCTTCGCTCAAACCGTTAATTTTGTTTTTTGCAAAAGACATTCTTTCCATGACAAGACGTCAAAAGCTTTGTACAATAGGGAGCTTTTTACGAATATACTTTAGAGGATATTGTACTTTCTACAATGTAAAAAATGTAATATCACCTCAGATATTCTTTAGTGAATTCATGTGGACTTGAAATTTTTAAATTAAATATTTTATTTTCTAATAAATACTATTTGATGCGTATGATTTGCGTATGATAAGCAAATTTTATAAAAAGAAAGAAAATTTGTTTTTTCTTGCGCAAAATTATTATTATTTGAGGGTAATGCATTTTTATGTTTTTTTAGGGAGTTGAGAACTACTCTCTAAGAAACATTTAAAAAATTCTACTTGAGGTAATATATTTTTATTTAATGAAATTAATTAGTTAAAAATTGATGTGAAGTGTGAATTTTTACACATTTCAGAATTTTATAAGTATTTAGTAAGTAACAACAAATTGTGGGTACATAATTGCCAACGGAGTGGCCGAGCACATTAAGTCGTGCGGTTTGTACTGGTGGAAACAGTCTAGATTGTACGGCGGTGGTTCGAGCCTCCTTCGTTGGTAATATTATTCGGGCGAGAATAATATGTTTACATTACTTCCATTTTTCACAATCATTCATCCCTCATCCAGGTGTAAGAGCTCGCCCCCTGGCATTGGCGATTAGTCTCGTTCCAGAAATAGGCCGATGTAAAATAAAGAAAATAAAAAAAATAAATAAAATAATAAAAATCATAAATTTTGATAACTTCAGAAAGAATTGTCCATTTTTCCATCTATAGATTTCTTCATTCAGTCAGATAAATATTGTAAGCACGGTGTTGCAAAGAATTCTATAACTTTCGAAATAATTATCAGATTAAAAATTCCCGTTGTCCTATTCGGTTCACATTAATGTGCATTACTCAGAATTTTTTCAGATTTTTAGATGAAATAAAATATCTTTTAGCATCTTGTGGAATTTTACTGAAGTTTGTAACAGTATTTATGGCAAGGCTAGATATTTATTCACAATTCCCCGTTTAATTAAACACAAAGTTTTAATGTAAATTAACATTGAAATGATTTCCCTAAATATTAAATTAATCATTGTTGCCAAATAAACATTATTTGTTGCTGCTGTCAGCTTAATGAAAGTAAACATGAAGTTACATATCAACAAAATCTACGAATTACATTAATATAATGTTATAGATAAATGCAAATAATTAAAATAGCCAATGATTGCCATTAACTTTATTTACTTCTGACTGTGGAATAATTTATAAAACCAGATTTACTTTAATTAAACAGAATCAAAACGTCATTAATGATGTTTATTTGATGATATAAATCAACATAACTAATTTTGGTTCATAATAATAATTATTATTATTATGATTACACTGATTAGAGCAGAAGCCAGTGGCTTGTTGTGCTCAATGATATAATACATAACATTATATACATACATTTATATTCAAACAAATCACAATTGAAAATGTTACAGTAGAGAATATACACTGGTAAACAAAAGATGTAACATCAATATATACAGCAATTATTATATATTAAGAGAAAGAATATAAGATGGGAATGGTCAGGGACAGAAATTGAAGAGGTAAAGAGTATGAAGTACCTCGGATATGTTCTAACGAGGAACAACCGAGCAGAGCAGCATGTTAGAGAAAAGGTGAAGAAAGCAAGAATGGTTATGGGGAAGCTATGGAGCATAGGAGAGAGGAGGTTTGACGACGATATCAGGTGGAGAATGAAATTGTTTGACGGGATTGTGAAGAGTATCCTCATGTACGGAGTAGAGATCTGGAGATGGAAAGAATGGGAGATATTAGAAAGGGTACAAGAGAGATACATGAGATGGATTATGGGATTAGACAGAATGACACCAGGATATATAGTGAGACAGATAATGAACAGGGAAAAGCTGAGAGTAGGAGCCGGGGCGAGGGCGGCGAAGTATGAGGTGAAAATCAGGAGGGACGAAAGAAGGAAGATATTAAGAGAATGCTGGGTAAACTGTCGGAATGGGGAGAAACAAGGAAAGAGTATTATTGGAGATGTGGGATGGACATAAGGGAAGCTGAGCGAAAGAGAAATGGAGGAAGAAACATAGTAGAAAAATTGAGAAGGAGAGACAAGGAGGTACAGGAGCAGGAAAGAACAGTAAGAATAGACAATTCAAGGAATGTGAAAAGGTATAGGGAGATTTAGAATTTTTTTAATATATTACAATAGATGGCGCTTATATTATCACAGTCGGTTTTAAAGTTAACTAATTTAGGGTTCTGAATTATATGTATGCTCTCAGTAATCAACCTTTTACTGAGATTGTCTACTTTATCTAAGATTTTAATTTGTTCAAAATTAAAATTGTGATTAGTGGTGAAGAAATGGGTACTGAGTGCCGTGTTTTCTTTTTTATTTTTAAATTTATCCTGACATCTATTTTTATGTTGATATACTCGGTTTTTAAGATATTGTTTAGTCTGTCCGACATAGCCTAAATCACATCCTCCACAAGGAATGTGATAGACTACTGACGACATTTTATTAAATTCAGTAGGTTGTTTAATTTTTGAGTGGAGTTGATTAATAGTTTCAAGATTATAGAAAGCTAATTTTATATTATAGGGTTTAAAAAGTTTAGCAATTTTAAATGAAATATTTTTGATATGTGGAAATTTTATATTTATTTTTCCCATTTATAATTAGTTTTCTTACCTAAATTTATGCTGCCGTTATGCTAGTTTATTGTAAAATAATAAAAAATTATTCGAAATATTTTGCAGTACTAAATCATCGTACGCATTGCGGTTATATACATATTTTTATATGAACATTACTCTTCATAAAATATAAAATATAAAATATTTATTTGACGTATCCAATAGCAGGTTATTGATCAGGCTTTCGCGGAAAAGATCATGAATCAAATATATCAGAATCGAAGGCCAAAAATTTTAGGAATATATAGATGCAAAGAAGCGGAAGTTTCTACTTTAACTTCAAAGACGAAGTACCTGTGTAATATTTAGAGATACAAATGTAATTTTTACATACATATAGAAAATTTGTACTACATACTTGAAATTGAACTTTTTTGTCCTTTTTTTATATTATTTCAAGTCTATTGTAATGTTTGCTCTTATGACAACAAAAAAATGTACTGGGAAACAATTATAGAAAACAGTGTATGCCAGTGGTTTCTAAACTTTGTTCAGTAACGCCCCCTTAGAAAAAAAATCCCATCTCTGCCCCCCCCCCCCCCTATTTAGGTAATTTATAAACAATTTGTAAATAATTTCTTTATTGAAATAATAATCACAAAAGTAGGAAAAATATGTAATGTAAATAGTTTTTCTAATTCCTAAATATTTATTTTCAAAACATAAATCACGGAAATCGTATAAAAATAAATTATATTAATGTTAAATATGTAATACAAATTAAAAATATAATAAAAATCAATTTTAATGTGAAGTATGGGCTTGTTTCTTCGCACATAATTCGTTAAATCGCGGTTTATATGTAGAAAGAGCCACTCTTATTTCGTCTTCCACTATTAACCGTGCGCGATATTTTGTTTTAATAACAGCTAATGTGGAAAATCCTGCAACCCGCGACCCTCTGGTGAATCTTTTACGACCCCCAAGCGGGTCGCGCCCCCCACTTTGGAAACCGCTGGTGTATGCATCTATTGTCCAATAACAAATACAGATATACCACCCATACATCAATAAATTCTTTATAAAGAGTCGAAATAGAGAGTAAACTATAAATAAAATAAATAAATAAAAATAAAATAATAGGTTTCCAACGCCTAGATAGGCGTATTAAGGCAAAGAATGTAAGTTCTCTATTTCTAGACCGCCGGCCATAGATATGAAAGCCACGTGATCAGTGTAGAGTTTCAACTGGTCCTATTATCCCTGTATAAACAGGTACTAATTTTAAGTATTAAATATTTGAGACTGAGTCGACTGAGTTCACCAGTCTATTTGCAAATGATTTAGTCATCTTCCAGGAAGGAAGGAAGGGGGATGAGGTTACCTAGAAATAAGGAGGAAGGAAGAGAGATAGGAGGAGGGGCGAAAAAATGGTTGGAAGGGAAGAGAATGAACTAAAATAAAATAAAATAAAGCAAAGATGGGCGAGAGAACAGGAAGAAGGAAGGAGATCGGAAAGGGAAACCAGAAGGGGAACAGGAAGAAGGAGAGGGACATTGGAGCAAGAAGATAGAAAAGGGAAAAACATTGTAAATTGTAAATTGTAGTGGATTGTTTTTTATGTATTTTTGGATTGATTTTATTTGGTTTTATTTTTGTCATGGCTAATACCCTGAACGCCGCAAGGCCTAGGGAAATAAAGAATATATATAGTCATCTTCTGCAGTGGGAAACATCTACAGACAATCCAACGCCACCTGCAAAACGCAATTTCTAACCTAATAGACTGAACCAACAAAACCGGTTTCCAGTTCTCCATATCAAAGACCAAAGCCATAAACTTCAACAGGAAACAATATAATAATTTAAACCCCAGATTAGAAATAAATGGAAATTCCATTGACTACGCCGACGACATCAAATTTCTAGGAATTAAATTTGATAAAAAACTTATATGGAAGCAACATTTAATAAATCTGAAAATAGACTGTGCACAGAGACTCAATATTTTAAAAACTTTTGGACACCACAAATGGGGTGCTAACAGGGAGGTGCTATTAAACATCTACAAAGCAATAGTTAGGTCTAAATTAGAATACGGAAACATGGTGTTTAGCACCGCAAAACCAAGCTACCTAAAAATAATTGAACCCATATAGAACGCGGCGATAAGAATAGCCACAGGAGTTATGCGCACAACTCCCACAAAAACCCTACTATGTGAATCAAACAATAATCCCTTGGAATATCGAAGACTACAGAGTACAATAAACTATGTTATACAGCTAGCTAGCAAACCAGATATACCAGTCTTCTCAGATTTATTCCAGAAAATTGACAAACAACTGACATTAGCAAATCATGCAACACTACAAAACAAAATCAATCACAGCCTTTCTGAAATCAATATACTCCTTCCATGCACAGACAGACAAAACCTGAGTACATATCCACCGTGGATCCTAACTAGCCCATAATACAATCTCTCCTTATCTCAGTATCCCAAAGACTCAACTAATCCAGAACTATTTAAAGCTCTGTACCACGAAATCCAAGACAACCTTAAAGAATCTCATGCCATTTACACTGGCGGGTCCAAAATAAAAAATAAAACAGGTGCCGCAATAATATTTGAAGGTGCAGTACATAAATTTCGTCTACCAGATAGTGCCACTATATTCACCGCTGTAGCATTTTGCCTATTAAAAGCAACAGAACTGATACTTCGCCAACAAGAAGGCTCCAATAAATACGCTGTTTACTGTGACTCCTTGAGCGCCATCCGAAGTATACAGCAGCAATACCCAGGAAATTAGATAACCCAAAAAAACCAAAGAAAACATACACCGTATTAGAGACATATACAAGGAAATCACGGTAGTGTGGATTCCATCTCATATTGGTATAGATGGCAATGAGAAGGCAGACACAGAAGCAAAAGAAGACCTACGGGAAGATCTAACTCCAAAACCGATCCCTACTTCCGACTTAAAAATGTCAATCAAAAGATATGTGCAAACAAAATAGCAAGACGAATGGAAAGACACAACTAACAACCATCTACGACAAATCAAAGAAAGGCCAGAACGATGGGATCCAAGATAAGACCGACGAGACCAAATTGTACTGACGAGGATGAGACTAGGACATACTATATTAATACACAAGTACATATTCGAGAAAGAAGATCCCAGCACATGTGACAACTGCCATTTTAGGCTATCAGTGGAACATATCGTAATCACATGTCCAAAATACGATCAGCAAAGACAAAAAACAAGATCCCACCAACCCTTAAAGAAGCATTCCGGACAGAAAAACCGAAGATTCCACCATTGGCTTTCTGAAAGACATCAACATGTATAGCAAAATATAAACAAAATACCATAAATATATTAGACCTGTGTACCAAGGGCGTAGCCAGAGAGGAGGGGGGGGGGGCTAGGGGGCCTGAAGCATATTACAGGACAACTATTTTTATTCCCTTTATTGACCATATAAGCTCCCAGTTAAATGCTAGGTTTTTGAAACGTAAAGAAATATTAGAATCATTCCAGTGTTTAATACCCACAGGCAATTTTCCGACAACAGAAGATAAGAACCATCTAAGACGGTTAGCTAATTTTTATGAGGATGGTTTAAATTATACCAATGAAGAGGTTCTAATGAATGAATATATTATGTGGTTTGGAAAATATATTAAATCGTCACAAAAACCTACTAATGCTATAAAATCAATTATTGAGTGTGATAAAATATTATATCCCAATATATGCATTATTGAAAATGCTGGTGACATTGCCGGTGACAACAGTGACGTCAGGAGCGACTCAATGGCTTGGCGTCTCTTAATGTTCATTGGGAGATAGAAGTGAAAGAAGAAGATGTAATTGATGAATTGAAAAAAACGCCTCGCCGATTTGTATTATAGAAATAATGTTACAGTTTTTCATATTCCTGTTTCATGTTCCATCCTGTTAATTGTAAAATGTACATTAATAATCAATATTATTTGATTTCGTTTCATAATTATATGCACATCGTTTAAATTTACACATGTCACAGTTACCGTTTGATGATCTATGTTATATTTATCTTTAAAAATAACTATATCCGCACATATTTTGCATCAAAATGTTTTATTATATTTTAGACAGATTCTTCCGAAAATGGAATTACCCCCCCCCCCCCTTGCGGAATTTCTGGCTACGCCCCTGCCTGTGACAATGTAATATGTAACCTTATAAGTAACAATGTTATCTAAGTACTCTGGTGCTATTAAACGAGATGTTGATGCACCTAAAATAATAAATAAATAAATAAATATATATATTAACTCCGAAACACCTCCCTAGAATAAAAATTTTGAGATACCTTATAGCCTATGCTGGAATCCTAGTTTTCTATTATCTTCATACCAAATTACGTGAAAAAATATTAACCTTTTCTTGTATGAATATGATATTGGCTTAAATAAAATAAAATAGATACGGCTAGCAATTTTACTGTCGATACTTCATCGAACGCTTGCATAACTACGCAGAGACTATAATTTTCATTTAAAACTTTGTAAATACAGTATTAATACACAATCGAGAAAATCTGTAGCAAAAAAACACATTTATTTCCAGCCAATAACAAATTCGGGATGATATCCTATAAAGCGTCGATAAGTTTTTATTGATTAAGTCGCGAAAATACGTGTTGAGGAATGTGTAAACAGGACACGAGTTATTGCAAGTTCCCTAACTCGATCTGTCACTCGGCATCCCGTTCACAAGTGTAAATAAACATGCGTTCCAAAAGGACGCCTCCAATCTCCGTAGAAAAACATCCACATTGTTTTGCCAGTCCCAAAATTTAACCATTTATCTTCTAAATGTCAGGTTTTATTAAAAATTAAAATTAGATTGTTTACTTGGGGTGAGCTTAATTCATTTTTAATAGTTCTGGTTTGAATACGTAACTTCGTTGCTCTTAAAATAAAAATTGATATGAAGTTTCACACACTTTAGTGTTTTGTAGGAATTTAATTAGTGTCAGAAACCAAAAAAATACCGGATGTCTAAGACAATGTACGAGGGCATATTGAAAACCAATACCTCCATGGCTATAAGTTTATTAGTAATTGATATATGGTTTACATATAAATGTGAAATAATAGTATAAACTGTCCTCTACGCACTGATATATTTTACACATTTTTATACACTTTTCCACGTAATCGCCATTGACAGTAATACATTTACGTCAACGTGGTACGAGTTTTTCAAGTCCGTCACGGAAAAAGTCTGAAGACTTCCCAGGGCACCATTTCCGCACCTCCGCTATCACCTCTGCATCCGAAGAGAAACGCTTGCCCTTGAGATGTTCCTTAAGCTTTGGAAAGAGGAAAAATTCACAAGGCGCAAGATCTGGGCTATAAGGTGGATGAAGTAAAACGTCATGAAACCCCATCTTCTCCAGTGCTCAGCGCGTTCTCTGATTTGTGTGAGGCCGAGCGTTGTCTTCTGAAATACCTACCCTGTTGGCTATGTCAGTTTGTTTACACCGTCGATTCTCACGAACCAGTGCATCCACGAGAGCCACCTGCCTTTCACCACATGCAGACACTGCGTGCCTGATCATGGACATACGTTTCAGTAGAACTTTTACAGTCCTTACCCACCTCCTGACAATACTCACATCAACACACGCCTCACGGTAGACGGCACTTAACCTTCGATGGATATCAATGAGCGCTACACCCTCAGCAGTAAGAAAATCAATGACAGCTCGTTGTTTTAACCGCACATCCATGCCGGTCGCCATGTTTAGAACTGTCATGCGCAAACGAAATGTTGCTGAGAATCTCCGCTAGGAGGACTTATGTACAGATACTTAAAGTAAATGGCAAACCACTTATGACACGGTCTGGCCCGTTAATATAAAAGTTAGTGCCATGGAGGCAATAGTTTTCAATATGCCCTCGTATATTTCTATAACCACATCAAAATCGATAGTTTTTTAACATAGATATATTTTAACATAAAATTTGTTTTGGCATTCCAAATAATCATCATTCACTTACTAAATACCTGCGAAACCCTGAAATGTGTGAAAATTCACACTTCACATCAATTTTCTTTTACTTATTTTTCTTCTTCTCTCGTTACTTAGGCTTTTTTCATACTTTTTTTCTTCTTTTTCTTTTCTCCTCCATTAGGAAATACACTATTCGGAAGTTAATGTACCTACTCTAAGTAATGTGTTTTGTTACGCATTAAATATCTCATCTTTAAATATCACCAGTTGTTTTATATTACTTAAATTTGTTTGTAGAACGTCTGGTTTAAAGCATTGAATAATTTGTTGTATCTTATAACAACACATGTAATAAAAAATGTTCCAGACACGAGTACATACATGTGGATATCGTCCAACTGACGTTTTCACATGGTAACACAGCGCCGCTTGCGTTTGCTTTGCTTGCAATAATGTGCGGTGGCTGGAGTTGGAAACTCTCTTGAAGTACAAACAAAAAGATTAGTATTTCTTAACATTGATAGAAAAATAAAAATAGTGCACTTTCAATATCATGATATTATAGTGTTGATTCTTTATTAAAGGGTCTCAGATTAAATCTGCTAAATAACAAGACTGAGGCCCAGTATTATAACCGTGTGATTTATTTATTTAACCAACAACTATACAGATTTGTGCAGTAGTGCACCAGTCCTGTTACATAGTACTGGGGGATAAAAACACAATATTATAATAATAATATAGAAATACTAATGAATAAAATAAAGAATAAAACAATAAGTATACTTGTCTTAGTAGTGCTACTAAGATTTAGTAAAACATTATGAACATGGCCCATAGATTTCAATGTTATTCTCCTATGTTCGAGGTAAAAGTTGTCACCCTATATATAGGGCTAGTAATGACATAATGGCAAGTTCTTTAAATTTATCTTGAAAGAAATTTTAATTTCAGGGCTACTAGTAGATGAATGGCAGCCTTTTAAAGGACAAAGACTCTTTGCCAGTCTGAAGAGAGACCAGGACATGTCTCCATCATGTAAAAATATCCACGTCTTCTGGATACTGCCTAATTTGGGTAATGTTTAATTTTATCGAATCTCATCGAAAGAATGAACAAATAATGTTTCTTATTCAGAATCTGTAACAAATGTAACGTTGAACACGTTCTGATTGAGTTATTCAAAATTAAAGAGTTTTCAGATTTTATCTCGCCTGAAACAGGAAAATTTTATGTATAAAAGATATTTTGTTGAGTGCCCAATCTGAATAAATTAATAAATTTCTGAAATACTGACATAAAACAGAAATAAGAGCAACTGTTATTTAAAACTTTTTTGAATAAATTTACGATTAATTTACCTTTGTACTTACTAAATTTTATGAAAGTGAATTTAAATTTTTGCAACAGTAAATTATTAATATCATAAAATTAAAATTATATTAAATATCTTAATCAATTAGTTTTTATTTCATTATATCTTAAGATATATACGGGGTGGTTCAAGAGGAATGTGCCTAGTTTAAATGACGTGTTAATCGAACAATTTTAAACAAAACAAGTCAACATAGGGTCGATTCGACCCGCACCCTTTTACCCCAAAGGGGTACAACTAAAAATCTGAAAAAATTATAGGTAATGTATATTGATCTGAGCCGGAAACGTACCAGAGGAAGTTTTGTAGTATGTTAGCTTCTTACACTTATTAAATACCTACAAAACCCTGAAATGTGTGAAAATTCACGCTTCACTTAATTTTTTTATTTAATTGCAAAATAACTTTGAAGTAGTGTTTTGATTCGTTAAATTTTTCATTTTGAGTCCTGTAATAATATTTTGAAATCCTTCAAAAGTAGCCTATACTCATTATTAAAACCTACAGTATTGGCCATAAAGATTGCAACTTTTAACATCTTTCAATTTTTCAAATTTTAATAATAATATTGGAAAATAAATACTCTGAATTCTATAATTTAATCATATTTAGTTTGTTACATCAATCAATAATCAAATAATCTGACTTACAGATAGATATATTTATTTATCTACCAATAACCCCTCTCTGTCATCGGAGAAAATTTTGGGCCTTTTGCCACAAATGGATCAAGAAAACATCTCAACAAGAACTATTCGCAGAAGATTAGTTAGTGAGGATCTTTTTAATCGCCTTCTTGCTAAAAAACCACTTCTATCCAAAAAGAATGTGAAGGCCCCATTAAAATTTGCTAAAAATCATATTGACTGGACTGTGGATCAATGGAAAAAAGTTATTTTTAGTGATGAATCTAAGTTCAATTTGTTTAAAAGTGATGGTGTAAGTTACGTTTGGAGGCCTGCTAATAAAAGATTTGTTCAAAAATACACCTTGCCAACAGTTAAACATGGCGGAGGCGGTGTGATGGTATGGGGCTGTTTCTCGGGATATGGTATGGGTCCTCTATACCACATTTAAGGAATAATGGATCGATTTAAATATATAGACATCCTTCAAAATGTTATGAAATCTTATTCTGATGAGTTCATGCATTTAAAAAATATTTTTCAGCATGATAATGACACAAAACATTCTTCGAAGTTGGTAAAAAAATGGTTCGAGGATTCAAAAATTAACGTAATGACTTGGCCGTCACAGTCACCAAAAAACACAATCTCACAAAAAACCTTTGGGAGATTGTCAACAGAAAGATTAGAAACAAAACACATTCAAATATTGAAGAATTGTTTAAAGCTTTGCAGGGTGCCTGGTCCAATATTGATAATGAAATGATCACGAAATTATTAGAATCAATGGCGAAAAGATGTCGGGAAGTTATAAATACTGGTGGTTACTATACAAAATATTAAAAATGATCTGTTAATAATAATTCATTTTCTTAATTAATGAAAAAAAAGATTTTTTTAAGAGAAGTTGCTATCTTTATGTCTAGGTAAAAATAATAAATACTATAAAAAAAAATAGAATTTACTATTAAAATTGAATTTTTTACTATAATATATGTAGAGGATTGTTAAAGGTAAGAATTACATTTTTTTTAATTTTAAAAATATTGAATAGAATAAAAATAAAATAGGATTATCAAAAGTTGTTATCTTTATGGCCAATACTGTATATAGTTGTAGATAAAATATTGTATTTGATTCAAATATAATGGCTATATTACCAGGGCTTCGAACCGGAACTGAACCGAAAACCGAAAACCGAAAAAAACCGTTATTTTTGTTGGAACGAAAACCGGAACTGAACCGAAAAAAAAATATCGGTTTATTTCGGTTCAGATAATATTTGTGTGATTGAATATAAAATAGATTTTATTTAAGATTATTTTTTAAACTGATGAGCAGAAAAAAATCGTAATTTTTTAATTGATAAATTAAAAAAAATCGCTTCTATTATTTCGGGGAGGGGGTTGAACGCCTAGAACCCCCCCCCCTCTCAGCGGCCTTGGTATGATTATTACAAAATAAGGAATAAAATGTTGTTCTAAATTATAGTAGAATAGTATATTCTCTTCCAACTGAGTCACAGACCCTACATTCTCCACGACCACCAAAATGAAAAAAAAAAATTAACAAATAATTATTTTAACAAACATTTCATCTTAACAAATAATTTATATTACATAACAAATTAATCAATTAATTAAACTATTTTTTTTTTATTTATTATTTGTTTAATTTTAATTTAATTTGCCGCACATAGGCCACTATTTTAGGTTAGGAAGTTATGTTGCATTTATTTAATGTAAACGTTGCATATATCTTAATGTAACCCTACTAAAAAAAAATACAACAAGTATGGAATAGTGATGGAATGAAAAACACGCGAAATGCATAAGAAGATAAGTGCTTTAGAATAACATTCCAACTCTTGTGTTAGAATATTAACTTTCTGTAGTCAAAATTGGTTTTAGAATTGGTAAATTCTATAGTGGTCGTGGAGAAAATAAATTACTAATACCTACAAATAAAAACATTTAAAAATTTATCACTCGGAACTGAACCGAAAACCGAAAACCGACAAAAACCGTTATTTTTGCCGGAACGAAAACCGGAACCGAACTGATATATATTTTTTTAATTGAACCGGAACGAAAACCAAAACGAAAAAAATAACGGTTCGAAGCCCTGGAATATTACACTCGGAAGATTACAACCTTCTCTATTGGCTTGTGTTGAAAACTTCCTCTTCGGGTAATATAACCTACATTATATGCTTGTTAAATAATATTCTTATTGAACTGGTATTAAATAATAATAATAAAAAAAGAAAAAACAAAAACTTTCACGTATATAAGTTAGCAAATATTATAGTGTGTTGTGTTCGTCTAGGTTTGAACAGCTTCATTTTACCTGATAATTGTATATACCCTTAGGCAGTACAACGTCATGATTTCAAAAGGTGCATTGTATCGAACTGGCTTTTGGATTTAATCCTCCCGGCGTTCCTGAGACCGAGCGTTGGATTTAGTGTGCATTAGATAGTTAGTTAACATTTTTGGAGCACATCAATAAAGGCTATTTGCGCCATTTAGTGTGCATTAAAGCAAGGGCAATATATTGAAAAATCAAATTTGTGTTGTTATTTTTGTGCTGTACAAAAAAGTTCAGGTCAAATATATTCTGCCTTTGTATTTATACATGCGTTTTTTTTTTTTTAGTAAATCTGTATTAATAAAACTTGATGCTATATCCGTTTTTGTTTCGGTCTCATATTTGGTGTATCAGGTCTACAAGGATTTTTTTCAAACTTGCCGCGCAAACAGAGTGTGTAGTTCAAAGTTTCAACACATATGGCGTTTTGTTAAGTTATCATTAAGTGTCAAATGCATATAGGTTATAATTTGAAAAGTGATCATATAGTTTTGTTTTACTCTGTTAAAAATATCAAATTTTGTGCCAAATAAAGAGCATTCGCGGACAGTACTACTGTTTTGTTTTCATTTGAAAAAAACTGCTGCTGAATCATACCGACTGCTTCGAGAAGCTTATGGTGAATATGCTCCATCGCAAGATACGTGTGAACGATGGTTTCGGCGTTTCAAAAATGGGGACTTTGTTCTTATAGACAAAGAACATTGAAAACCTCCAAAAAAATTATACAAAATTGGAAACATTGCTACAGGAAGACGATAGTCAATCACAAAAACAACTAGCAGAGCAGTTAGGCGTTAGTCTACAAGCTGTTTCCAATTGCCTACGAGAGATGGGTAAGATCCAGAAAGTCGGCAGATGGGTTCCACATGCATTGAATGAGAGGCAGATGGAAAAACGCAAAAACACTTGTGAAATTTTGCTTGCACGATACAAAAGAAAGTCTTTTTTGCATCGTATCATTACTGGCGATGAAAAATTGATTTATTTTGAAAATCCCAAACGCAAAAAATCATGGGTGAACCCAGGCTCACCATCCACATCAACTGCAAGACCGAATCGCTTTGGCAAAAAGACAATGCTCTGTACTTGGTGGGACCAAAACTATGTTTTTTAGATGTTTTGGTATTTTTCCTATGTCCGGGTCAACGAGTTGTATAAGCGTGCCAAATTTCAACTCTCTAGGTTTAGCCGTTTGGCTACAATTTTTACCGAACAGACAGACAGACAGACGACAAAATGACGGTATAAAGGTTTTTTGGTCATACCTACAAAACCCTAAAAAATTAAACATAAAAATTATGATATAAAATATAATTCTCCCTGTTTGGGAAACGAAGAAAAAATCCATTGAATAGACCGTAGGTTAATTTTCTGTAACTCTATTTATGTTTGAGTCAGTCCCATACTCTGCAATATTATAGTATGCCTTTTTTATTAGGATTTTTACTTGCCCGACCTTAATATATAAGGGGCAAGTATTGTAATCGCGAAAATTTTCGATGACGAGATTTTGACGGATGACCACGTTTCATGGTCCAGGGAATCCAAAAAACCTATTTTCGAAGTGCCGTCCGTATGTGTGTGTGTGTGTGTGTGTGTGTGTGTGTGTGTGTGTGTGTGTGTGTGTGTGTGTGTGTGTGTGTGTGTGTGTGTGTGTGTGTGTGTGTGTGTCTGTCTGTCTGTCTGTCTGTCTGTCTGTCTGTCTGTCTGTGTGTCTGTGTGTATATACGATAACTCAAAAACGGTTTAACTTAAAGAGTTCGTTCTGGTACTAAAAAATTCTCCTATTAAATGGGAAGAACCCTATTATTTTTTATGAAAATCGGTTGACTAGAAATGGGAGTTTACTCGTGTCGATTTTAAGATTTTTGCGAATATTTAGCAACAGAAAAATATTTCGAAAAAATTTATTCAACAAAAGTTACTATAAATGCAATAAGTAATAACTTTTATTTGAGACATTTTTTGATAAAACGAAAATATTTGAAAATTTTTTGTAAAATTATTTAAAATTTTCAATTAAAGTCTCAATTTTGTCATACTTATATGTAACGTTTCCATGGTCATGATAATTAATTCGTAACTAGTAAAGCAAGCCTTGGACAAAAATTTGTATAGAACATAATTAGATGTATTTTTGAAGATTTATCTAAATATTTTAAATTTTTTTTTTTAAATTTACATTTTTTTTTTAATATTTTTTTTATGGGAGGGCAAGTCTAGCGGAGGTTTCCCTTCGCCACTGGTTTTAACATAGATTTAAATTTGACGTATGTTAGGCATTTGATTTCCACAGGCAACTTATTAAATAAATTTATCCTAACTATTTTTGATTGATTTCTAATGAGATATAGAGGATAAGGTACTTTTATATTATGTTTATTTCTAGTGTTGTATCCATGGATGTTACTATAAGTATGGAAACTGTTGGTATTTTCCTTAATGTGTGTCAAAATGTTTAAGAGCGACGGGAGTGTTAATATCTTATGTTGAATGAAAAGCTGCCTGCAAGGGGTGACCCACTTAACTTTACGATTCGAATAGATTGTTTCGCTTGCAGAAACGATCGAAGCTACAGACTTGCCCCACAGAATCATGCCGTAAGTATATGTCCGGTAGTCTTCTCTACCTTTGGTAATTACCAGAAATCGTAAGGCTTTTTCATCACCTGAATTTTGAAGTATCTGGTTTAAAAATAATGGCATTGTTTAGCAGTATTTATTTTCATGCGATAATATGGATCTTTTGTTAAAAACGGAGAATAGTGCACTCATTGTTGTTGCTGTTTGACATATTTTGTCGCAATACTGCATGTAATTTAATTTATTATCCATATGTAGTCCAACGTATTTAACTGTTGATTCCCAGGAGACATTTACACTATGTGGTTGGATAATATTATACTGCCGTGGTCTTCTTTTGGTAAATAAAATGGCTTCATAGCTTCGTTTAACTTTATTTTCCACTTCTTCTTGAACATTTTTGCGTTGCATATAACGAGTAGTAGACATTATTTAATCGAACAAAGTTGTTTATGTATATGATGAAGAGGATCGGTCTAAGGATTTATCCTTGTGGAACGCCAACTTCTATTTTCCTACTGGTGGATTTGTATTGTCTTATTATTACTTGACATCTTTAGTCTTGAATGTAAGAGCTAATAAACTGTGTCATGTATGGTGGAAAATTCCTTGTGATTAGTTTTAAAATTAAACCTTTGTGCCGAACTGTATCGAAGGCTTTTTCTTTTTCCAATAGTACCATTCCAGTAAGCTTATCTAGATCCGTCGGTAATACTTTCCTCTAATCTTGCTAGTTGGACAGTAGTTGAGTGTCCCTTTCAAATTATTAACTGGTTGACTGTAAAGTGATACAAGTGTTGGTTTTCGTTCAGTTTCGTTTTCAATCAGCAGGTTAATCAGAAGTTTTTTGATTAAATCCAAGTAATTAGTTTTATGTACATATTTATTTTCTTTTAATTTGGAATCAGTTTATTTTTTCTAAAAGCTCTTGAATTATATAATATGTTTGCAGTAGAAAAGTGCAATTTCTTTTGAAATGTAATAAAAAGTACAACTTTGAATTAATTAAAGCTCTTTTATAAAAGTTCATAAAACCTCGCAAAGCATTTCAGATTAAATATTAAAACTGAAATCAAACAAAAACTTGTCTAGTGAATTAAATGAAAAGAAAACAGATGCTTTATTATTTTATGTGGTAAAAAATAAAAAATATTATGCTGATAAGACGTTGAAATGTATAGTAGAGTTTCAATGAACTGAGGCTCATTTAACCGCTGAATATAATAAATAAAAATATAATAAATAAAAAATATAATAAATCAAAAATAAAAATTCCGATAAATTAGGAATTTCTTATACGAGGGTAAGCTTTTATGTTTTTACAAACGACCACTAGATGGCAATATTGAAATGTGTCATTACTATATTCGTAAAATTTGACATTTGTTATTGTGAAATCAGTAACAGCTTATAAATGGAGTAGTTTGATGACAGTGAGCGTTTGAATACAACAAGTTTGTGAAAAAATGGATATTACTCGTGAAGGTTTTCTTTGGATGATTTTTTACGATTTTAGTAAAGGCCTAACTCAACAACAATGCATAGATTCGCTTCATTCACCTTTTGGTAATGAATCACCATCAGAAAGTAATGTTTACAATTGGTTTGCACAATTTCGTCGCGGTCGTGCGTCCGTCAGTGAGCTCGTGAAGGTCGACCAAAATCTGTTGTGATTCAAAAAAACATCGATGCTTTGCGCAAAATGATTGAAGAAGATCGGCATGTGACTTACCGTGAGATTAGAGGTATCCTTTGGCATATCGCAGACTGCAATAAATTTGATTTTGCATGAACATTTAGCTGTGAAAAATATCTGTTTCCGACGGATTCCCCATAATTGGACCGAAGCTCAAAAAAGGCTCGTGTTGATTGGTGTAAGGGAATGCTGAAAAAATTCAACCTAGGCACTGCAAAATCCGTATACATCGTTACAGGTTAAGAAACTTGGATTTATTTATATGAACCGGAAACTAAGCAACAATCCACTGTTTGGGTCGTCCAAGATTAACCGAAACCCACAAAAATTGTTCGTTCACGAAGCACTTTCAAGAAAATGATCGCTTGTTTCTTCGGTTGTACTGCACATGTGGCAACCATTCCTTTAGAGCAGGGGTTCTTAAACTTATGTAGTCTGCGGACCCCCTCTTGAACAACTTTTTTTTTTGTGACCCCATCTAACATCGACTTAATTTCTGGCTCAGTAATCTCATAGGCACTACGTTATAATAAATATTGGTAAAAATGTATCGCTGGTTATTTTAATAAATGGTCTTACGCATTTATAGAGATGAACATTTTTATTAGCACATAGAATAAAAAACATAAAATGAATAAAAATAGTAGTAAAAAGAATTAGAAAAGTTACAAATTATAATACGTTAAGCTCATACAAACATTTCTTGGTCAAACATAGGTCAAAATACATCTTAATTATTCTCGAATTATTCAAATAGATCTCTAATTATTGTTTAGTTATGTCAATAACTAGTTAGGTAACAACAAATACAAAAAGTCCTGACCATATAGGATTTTTATTAAATGAGTTATTTGAATAAAAATATCGCGGACCCTCGGCAAAGGCTACGCGGATCCCTAGGGGTCCGCGGACCACTGTTTAAGAACCGCTGCTTTATAGGATCGGAGAACAGTTAATGCTGAATGGTATACGACAACTTATTTGCCAGAAGTCATCGACAAAATTAGGAAAAACAACGAAAAACGTCTCATCATGACAATGCAAGTTCCCACACAGAACGTCAAACAATTGATTATTTGAAGGATAAAAACATCGAATTAATGTCCCATTGCCCGTATTCATCTGATTTATCCCTTAACGACTTTTTTTTGTTCCTCGAATTGCGTGTACAGCGATTTTTGTCATCTCAAGGAGCTGTTGAAGCCTTCAAAAACTTTGTTTTTGAGATACCAACTTCAGTATGGAAAATATATTTCCAGAATTGGTTTGAACGCATGCAAAAGTGTATAAATCTTAAAGGCGAATATTTTGAAAAGCAATAAAATAGATTGTTCCAAAAAATATATTTTCTTTCTTAGTTTTTGTAAAAATTTAAAAGGTAGCCGTATAAGTTTGAAAGACTATTCGACAGGTTTTTTGGGGGCCCCCTAATGTTCCTAGGCCCATTAACAAGTCATTTCATTTAATTCTTGTCGAAGTATACTAACATTGAGCAAAAACTAGTTTTTTTTTTGCTGAGCGTTTGACAGTAAGGCGAAGTTTTCATGATTCCCTGTTCCGGATAATCTACAATAATACACAGTGTCTGACAAAAGACAAACAAATAAACACAAACAGAAAAAAAAAAAAAAATAAGAAAAAGAACAATTATCCACCGTTGTGAAAAATTCCTACCCTTATTATTTTCCTTTTGATTAATTAAAAAGATGAAATATATTTACACTTCTCTTTTAATCTTCCATTCTTCAAATTTCTAAATAAAGGAGAAATAATAAATAACAAAAAACACAAAAGTATCAAATCCCTTATGCGTGAACGCTTTGTACCAGACGTAAAATTCAGTCGGTTTGTTGGATTTCACATCACCGCTGAGCCAGTACGAGGAGATATTCGGGAATCGGGAGTCTGGTAATCTCCGATAAATATTTATCACAGATCTCACAAAGATCCGAGATTAAACGGGATGCCGGATATCGGCGGAAAATCATTTATGTCATGTTTGAGATGTCGAGTTTTTGGTGGCAGGAGTGGGATGGGTAGATCTGAGATGAAATTTAATTGGTCGTGCAAAACGAAACTGGATATTCCTTGAAATATATCACTTAGAAAGATGTCAATATATGTTTTAAATGAATAGAATTGCTGTTATAGTTTTATTATTACCAGTCCATAATCTGTTTACAAAAAGAATAAAACATTTGAAATGTTGGATTTCTAGGATGACTAGATTTTAATAAAGCAAACCCGAGGGGTGCACCGAGAGAACTTGCCGCCCGGATGCAAGGTTTCGTCTGCAGCCTCTATAGCAAAAGCAAAATAGTAATAATAATAAGAAGAGCATTATAAAAAGATTCCCATTTCACTGAATACATTTAAAACTTATTTTTCTGTTAATGAGATTAAAACACAAATATTACAATAATAATACAAATTTTATAAACATTCCGGAAATCTATTTATAAACTTTAACTTGCTTTAAAATTTTTTAAATCGGTCTGGGACAAAGTTCTATTTGTTTTTAAACAAATTTTCACGCATTTATTATTAAAATGGCAGATAAAGATTTTGTTAGGGCTCAGAGTGACAATTTACCCAACATTGATGCATTTATGCACACAACATAAAGTTTACTTTTTTCTGAAATATCGGTTTTATTTCGCCTCATAGCTTTCAGCCACAAATTTCGCCTTTTCTGTTGTTTTTCGCCATCAGGTAATGATATAAATTGTTTTTTTGGATTTCTATTTGAACTATTTGTGCACATCGATACTAAATAATATTTTCGACTATGTTTCGAAGAACTGGGGCCTGGATCTTACCATATTTTATATACTTTAATATAAAATTTAATTCGGTAAACATGTGTAAATTGTTTTTATAGAATTAAACTTTATTTTAATTAAAATCACTCTAACTTACATAACCTATAAAAGTTATACAAGCAAATACGTTCACAACAGACTATGTAGGCTGCACGCTGTACACTGGGTAGGCTGTACGCAGTACACTGGGTAGGCTAGTAGTGTACTGCGTCACTTAGAAGGGGTATGACGTCACACGTCGTTTTCGCACGCTACATACATTTATGATTTTTTAAGCCTTCAAATAAAAAAAAAAATGCAAAACTGTTTTTTATGTTTATATGCAACAAGAGCAATATAATAAAAAATTAAAATAAAATCATGCCTATCCCCTATTCTAGAGCTCATTTAGAAAGTGAAGCTTTATTTTTTAGGTCCTTATTCGTATTTTGGAAGTGAATATTTTCTGCTTTGTTTTTCGTCTCTTGTATTTTGAAAGTGACAACCTCTTTTTTTAAGTCATCACTTTAGTCAGCACATTTTTAGTCAGCATTTTAAAAAATAAAATGTTTTTGGTCAGGTCCCGATCCCTATTTTTATAAAACAATTTTGCCCCCAAAAAAAAAAAAAACTGGGTCGTGCCTGATGCACTGCATCTCTTGCTTCCATGGACGCCATTGCTTGTATGTATCATTAAGGCTGTGAATCGATTATATAAAAAGAGGAAATTTGTGTCAATTTCTTTTTAACTTCCTATTTTCTCACTTATATACTTTTCAAGGAAATTAGGAAAGTTCTTTTCCTTTTCAAGAACACTTGAAAGTAAATTAATTTATTTCTAAAGAATAATACAAATTTAATGGAAAAAAATAAATGTAATAAGTTTGTTTTGGTGATCGGATTATTGTGGATTTTAATTTCAGTTCCAATTCTCAAGAATTCATTTTAACGGCTTTAAAATTTGTCCGCCCTAACGAATTGAAGATTAATGTTACCATATGCTCTTCCTTTTAGAATTATTCGATTTGAAGATAAATATTCTGGAAGTGAAGTGAAAAATTGAATTTAGAATAAATAAATGGTTTTTAAATCGACTCACTGTTTGCATAAATACATTACAATCGGGAACAAAATTATGTGGACAGTACCCAAGATTATTAAAGTAAAGGTTGTCTCGTAACTTCTGACCAATCAGAGCGTGAGAAGGAATACGTCACATGTCTGCTTAGTTCAAACTAGCATACAAAATTAATATAGATGTTCCATGTTTTTAAATATTTTTATTGACTATATTCATAATAGATATTTATTTCAAGACAGTTCTATTGAATAAATAATAAATAAATCCCTAAGGAAATTTTATACTGATATATAAAATTTAAGGTGATGGGTATTTGTATTATAGTTAATAAATAACAATAAAATCAAATACAAATATAATTTTAGGTATATTTAAATAAAAATAGAAAAACAAATTGCTATAATAATATAGTAATTAATAAAATTGGAGGTTATATCAGTTTTTAAAAACGGCTGGACGTATTTTAACGAAATTTGGTACAATAGAGTACAACCAGGATCAAATATAGGCATATCACAAAATTTTCATTCTTAGAGGGTGTTTCTGGGTTAAAACTGGTTCTAAAAAATTTAAAATATTTCCTTTATAAACAGAACTATCTTTACAGAAAAAACTATACAATAAAAATTGTTTATAAGAAAACAAATCTTATTTGTTCTATGCATTTTTTCAATTTGATGAATATCAGAGTAGTTACGAGGGGACAACCTTAAACTAAAATATTGAAATATTTCACTTATTATTCTCTTCACACCAAAAATGAATGTGAGAAAATGTATTTAGAACAAAGAAACATTCCTTTCATAGAAAAAAGATATTAAAAAAGTAGAAAATCAAAAAATAAATATTTTTATATTTATAGACAAAATTTAAACTTCGCGTGTATATAACATATACGATAAACAAAGGCTGACGTCCCCTTAGCATACAGATGACGTGTAGCTTCGCTATTTACCCCCACCTTTACTTTAATAATATTGGATCTAAAGTTGGTTTTACACAGTTCAATTAATTGATCAAGTTTTTTGTCAATTAATTGAAAAATTTAAATTAAACCTTGAAAACAAAAGCACCACTTTACACTCATCAATTTATTTATCAATTTTTTTGAAAACTTTTACATTACCAATTGTAAAATATATTGACATATTTATCAGAATGAAAATATGGAAAAAATCTTCACAAAGTTACGAGCTGTAAACAAAAACAAAAGAAATAACCTAGATCAGTGTTTCTCAACCTTTTCTGGCATGGGACCCCCCAAAATGATGTAAATATTGTCTGCGTCCCCCTATATATATACAGGCGACCCTCGACTTTCGCACATAATTGGTTCTTGAAAGTGTGTGCGAATGTTGAATGTTCGAAAGTAGAGGGATGTAAAAAAAAAACTTCAAAAATTGTGTTTTAAAATATGTATGTATTTATTTATCAATAATAGGAACATATTACATATTTAAAATATACGAGGTCTCTTCAAAAAGTATCGCGAATTTTGTGTTTTATCAAAAATTATTTATTTATTCATGAATATCTATTTTGTCCCCTTCAAAGTAATCCCCACTTGTGGCAACGTTTTTTCCAATCCTCGAAGCACTTGAAAAAATCATTTTTTGTGATCTTGTTCAGCTCCTCCTTCGATGTCGTCTTTATCTCCTCACTCGTAGCGTAGCGTCGTCCTTTCATGGGCCTCTTCAGTTTCAAGAACCAGAAAAAGTCACAGGGGGGCAGATCTGGGGAATACGGTGGCTGCGGCATTATTAGTGTGTTGTTTTTTAACAACACACTAATACTGTTGTGAGAGTTAATTGAATATCACCCTTTTTCTTCTTTTCTTGATACAGAGTTCTATAGCTCTATAATGATTCTGAGAATGAGTGATTGAGCGCGATGTATGAGTGAACGCAACACAACCTTTGACAAAAATCTTTAAAAATATATTTTTTAAAAATGTGCAAAATAGCGAATTGTGCGAAAGTTGAATGTGCGAAAGTCGAGGGCCGCCTGTATATATATATATATATGAAGTGCAGTACCTAGCGGAGGAACAAAAAACTGTGATATGTTTATATGATGATTATATTCCCTATTAACAAATTGAAAGTAAAGTATTTTTGTTCGTCGCCGGATAATTCGCCGCGGACATTTCGTCGCGGACAATTCGCCGTGGAAGTTAGTTTCCTAGTAGATGTAAAAATAGGAATAAAAAGTAAATATTTATAATACTGTTGAATCTTCATTTCATATTTTACTCCGAATTGTCCGTCTGTAGATCCATTCTGGTCTAAAAAACACCGTATATATCCAATTTTACCCCGACAGATCGCCGTAGACCTATTTTGGTTTAAAAACACCGCTCACATATAGTTTTACCCTGTTAAATCGCTGTAGACCCATCCTGGTCTAAAAACACCACTTGCATCTAATTTTACCCCGGTAGATCGCCGAAGACCCATATTGGTCTAAAAACACCACTCGTATCTAATCTAATCTCGGAATTTTCCGCGGCGAATTGTCCGCGACTAATTGTCCGAGCCGAATGCGACCAATTTTCCGCTGCGAATTGTCCGGCGACGAATTTTCCGGACACCGTATTTTTATTTACAAGTGTTCAAAGTGCCTTCCATTTTGATTTAAACACATTCGCGTCCTTACTCTTGAGTTATCTGTAGCTCGGAGGGTAATGAAATTAAATAAATATATATATATATATATATATATATATATATATATATATATTGCATTTTCTGTTTCTTTGGTTTAAGCGGAACTTGATTTTCAAATCTAGTAATTTTTATCGATTCAATGAAGCTTTTGATTTATAAAAGATCATTTTACTCATTATAAAGCTAGCTAGTGACAACTTTAGAAAATTAAAATTCAATTTAGTTCCGCTTAACTGTTTGTAAAATAAGTATATTAAATATAATAATAAATAAAATATTCTATTATATTTTCATGTTTCGATCTTGTATGACTTCGCGGCCCCCCAACGAATTCTTTATGGCCCTTCGGTTGAGAAACGCTGACCTAGATGATAGTAAATTAGAACGTTCGAGGTTATCTCAAATTTGAAAACGAAACACAAAATATATATTTGGAGGTTATGCTACAACTAAACAGTTGGCAATATCTTAACAGATAAAAATATACCTAGAATTCCCTAAAAAATTGATGAAAAAT
Organism: Liopterus haemorrhoidalis; assembly: GCA_963971575.1. Classification (NCBI taxonomy): domain Eukaryota; kingdom Metazoa; phylum Arthropoda; class Insecta; order Coleoptera; family Dytiscidae; genus Liopterus; species Liopterus haemorrhoidalis. The sequence goes on from OZ020618.1 coordinate 47,654,140, forward strand.
AGAACTTGTTCTATTTTCAAAATAAATTGATCAATTTTTTTGGCAATTAATTGATCAATTAATTGACGAAATTTGTACACTTTACACACATCAATTAATTGAATGTCAACTTTTTCAATTAACTGATCAATTAATTGAATCGTGTAAAACCCACTTAAGGTACAGTCTGTTCCAAACGGTTAAGCGGAACTAGATTTTGCAATCTAGTTACTTTCATCGTTTAAATCGTGCCTTTCGGCCGTTTTGTTTAAGCTTTGTAAATCATATTTACAATAAACATTTTTTGGTTAAGGTTAATATCATTTTAAAATGTAATTTTCTTTATATTTTGATTTTTTGTGTCATTCTTAATACAAATTTCCCATTTATTTATTTTTTTTACATTAAAATATATAAAAAAAATATTTAATTTTGACATATGTCATTCGTTTCCATGGTTTCATTGTTGTAATTTTAAATTTTGACATCCCAACGTGAAAAATGAAATAACCCAAGCAAGGTCCCTTCTCGTGACAATCTAAAAGAACTAAATTCCCATTTAGTTCCGCTTAACCATTTAGAACAGACTGTACATATAGTTTTCAGTTATCTGAATGATCTTTTAATTTACTTTTAATTTTAATAGAGATCTAAGTCTTTCGAGATCTAAGTTCGTTCAGAGTCAACAAGTACACTAACCTTATGTACAAGTACACATTTGTTATGCATGGTGAGCCCAAAATGTATTTTCCTCAACAAAACCCTGCAAGCAACATAAAAAAACCTATTTTCTCGACAATACTTCAAGGGAAACTGTTAATATATCACCAAAATCTTGAAGATATGTGATTAATCCTCTGTATCTGTACGGATCATCTATGTTCTCTTGTTCTGTTGAAACACAACCACCTGCGGCTCGGAGTATGCGCCCTTCTATCTATCTCGCGCCTCACCCGACGTAGAGCGTCGAGACGTCCAGTGGTATACGATACTTCAACCGCGTAGCAACGTTACCACCCTCTACATCTATAACACGTGTATTTCGTAATGTGCACAATGTGTAAATATTTAAAATAAGTGATGAGTGAAAATATTTTATTACAAGTTTAATATTAGTGACAGGTTTGCTGGTAAATTATATTTTCACATAAATAATTAAAACGTTTAATCTAATGCAGAAAATTTTAAAAATTATTGAAACATGAAGTTTATTCAAAGATAATGTCACCAGATATTGAGTATCGTTGGATTACTTTTTTGCATGAAGGCTTAAAAACGATTTGCACGACTGGTTACCGACCGCCAACATATATAAAGGAGGTATTGTGATCATACTGATTTTGACATTTCGAGATTTCGATGGATATCCACGAATTGAGGTCCCTACATAACGTTTTGATTATTTTTAGCATGATGTCTGTCGGTCTGTCCGTCCGTCTGTCTGTCTGTCTGTCTGTCTGTCTGTCTGTATGTCTGTCTGTCTGTCTGTCTGCCTATCTTGTCTGTCTGTCCGTCCGTCTGTGTACACGTTCAGAGCAAATTCGGCTAAAAGGATTTTTACGAAACTTCATATTTAAGCTTTTGACATCAATAACACGAGTTGATCAACTTTTGGTAAAAATCGGTTTACTAGAAATGGGAGTTTACTCGTGTCGATTTTAAGATTTTTGCGTATATAACTGAAAAATATTTCGAAAAAAATTATTTAACAAAAGTTGCTACAAAAGCAATAACTAACAACTTTTATTTGAGACTTTTTTCATAAAACGAAAAAACTTTGAAAATGTTTTCGTTATTTATTCTTAGTATATATTTTTTACAGACTACCAACATATATAAGGGAGGTATTGTGATCATACCGATTTTGACATTTCGAGATTTCGATGGATCTCCACGAATTGAGGTCCCTACATAACGTTTTGACTATTTTTAGCATGATGTCTGTCGGTCTGTCTACCCTTCCGTCTGTGCGTCTGTTCGTCTGTTCGTCTGTTCGTCTGTCCGTCTGTCCGTCTGTCCGTCCGTCTGTCAGTCTTTCTGTGTACACGTGCAGAACAAATTCGGCTAAAAGGATTTTTATGAAACTTCATATTTAGGCTTTTGCCATCAATAGCACAAGTTGATTAACTTTTGGTAAAAATCGGTTGACTAAAAATGTGAGTTTACTCGTGTCTATTTTAAGATTTTTGTGAATATTTCACAACAGAAAAAAATTTAGAAAAAATTTATTGAACAAAAGTTGTTATAAAAGCAATAGCTAATAAATTTTATTTGAGATATTTTTTGATAAAACGAAAAAATTTTGAAAAAAAGTCGCAAGTCAAGTTACTTATAAGTATGAGAAAAGTTACATATATTTAGAAAATATTAGGCCAAGTTATTTCTACTCTGCTGCTAGAATGTATTTTACACAAGTACTTTATGATGGCGGTCGGTCCTGTGGTGGCCACAGCTGATTTTTTCATACCTATATGTAACGTTTCCATGGTCATGATAAATAATATCTTTGTTAGAAAATATTAGGCCAAGTTATTTCTACTCTGCTGCTAGAATGTTTTTTTTATAAGTATTTTACGATGGCGGTCGGTCCTGTGGTGGCCACAGCTGATTTTTTCATACTTATATGTAACGTTTCCATGGTCATGATAAATAATATCTCTGTTAGAAAATATTAGACCAAGTTATTTCTACTCTGCTGCTAGAATGTATTTTATACAAGTACATTATGATGGCTGTCGGTCCTGTGGTGGCCACAGCTGATTTTTTCATACTTATATGTAACGTTTCCATGGTCATGATAAATAATATATCTGTTAGAAAATATTAGACCAAGTTATTTCTACTCTGCTGCTAGAATGTATTTAATACAAGTACATTATGATGGCGGTCGGTCCTGTGGTGGCCACAGCTGATTTTTTTTATATATTATTCTAGTATGTTAATTTTGTTATCAGAAACTAAGTTGTATCTTATTTTTACTGCTTCTAAATTGCACTATTATTTATTTAGTCTACAAGTATGAAATGCGGATTTTTTTTTTTTTTACTTAAAACACATTAAACTCAGAAGAACAGTAAAAGTTTATTTATTCAAAGTATGCTCCATTAGAAGTTATACATTTTTCCCATCTTTCAGGCAATTTGTGAATACCTCGCCAGTAGAACTCTTCCCCTTTCCCCGCAAACCATGCATCTAGCCATTCTTTCACATTTTCATGTGAACAAAAAAGCTGCTTGGCAAGTGCGTGACCCATCGATGCGAACAAGTGGTAATCTGAAGGGGCCAAGTCTGGTGAGTAAGCGGCACGGGGTAGCACTTCCCACTTGAGTGCCTCCAATGTGTTGCAAACTGCTTTTGCCTTATGTGATGGATCGTTATCGTGAAGAAAGTTTACTTTGTGCTGTCTTCTTTCGTATTCTGATAGTTTTTTGAGCAGCGAATGGTTCAATTCGATCAGTTGTTGTTGGTAGCGTTGGGTATTAACTGTTTCACCAGGTTTTAACAATTCATAATAGACCACACTCTTTTGGTCCCACCAAGTACAGAGCATTGTCTTTTTGCCAAAGCGATTCGGTCTTGCAGTGATGTGGATGGTGGGCCTGGGTTCACCCATGATTTTTTGCGTTTGGGATTTTCAAAATAAATCCATTTTTCATCGCCAGTAATGATAAGATGCAAAAAAGACTTTCTTTTGTACCGTGCAAGCAAACTTTCACAAGTGCTTTTGAGTTTTTCCATCTGCCTCTCATTCAATGCATGTGGAACCCATCTGCCGACTTTTTGGATCTTACCCATATCTCGTAGGTGATTGGAAACAGCTTGTTGACTAACGCCTAACTGCTCTGCTAGTTGTTTTTGTGATTGACTATCGTCTTCATGTATCAATGTTTCCAATTTTGTATCTTCATATTTTTTTGGAGGTTTTCCATGTTTTTTGTCTGTAAGATCAAAGTCACCACTTTTGAAACGCCGAAACCATCGTTCACACGTATCTTGCGATGGAGCATATTCACCATAAGCTTCTCGAAGCAGTCGGTATGATTCAGCAGCAGTTTTTTTCAAATGAAAACAAAACAGTAGTACTGTCCGCGAATGCTCTTTATTTGGCACAAAATTTTACATTTTTAACACAGTAAAAGAAACCTATTTGATCACTTTTCAAATTATAACCTATACGCATTTGACACTTAATGATAACTTAACAAAATGCCATATGTGTTGAAACTTTGAACTATATACTCTATTTACGCGGCAAGTTTGAAAAAAATCCGCATTTCATACTTGTAGACCTGGTACCATATCTAGCAACAATAACTAATCAAACACAACACACAACATTTACAAAGAAACAAAATTCAAATAATAAAAATCTTTGACTACAAAAAGAAAATACTCAATAAAAAATATCATATTTTCTATCAAATAAATTAAATATATTCAATGCATTAAAGATTAAACCAATTCCAAATTCAGATAAATTTATTTCATAATAATTCGCATTTAAAGTAAAATTTTACCGGGTCGCGAATGAAATGTAAAAACACAAAAAAGATTTTTTTTGTACATATTTTTTTTTTTACGTCAGTTAATCACTAGAATAGTTGTACAAGGTGTCTCAAAAGAAATTTTATATTTATTTAGCTTACTGCGTGAACGCAACGTATCCGAGGGGCGCGGGGGTTATGTCAATCGGTAGTCTGGCTCTTGGGAATTTAGTCGCTATGGAGCGTTTCTCGGGAGCAGACCGCGCGTTATGCGTGCGAGAGTTTTACAAAAACGGTGATTCGGCGACTGTAGCGCGTAGAATATTCTGCAGTATTCGAGGTTTTCGCCACTTAAATGATGCGTCAAGCATTCCTCTCATTCGATATTGGGCTAAAAAGTTTGAAGAGACTGGTACAACACTGGATAAATCAAAATCCGGGCGACCTAGGTCATCAAGAACGGTAGAAAACGTGGAGAATGTTAATCAGTCTGTTCGTGACGACCCGAACCTTTCAATTCGGAAGCGCGCAAGTGCTTTAAATGTGGATAGATCATCATTACATCGCATTATGCACAAAGACCTAAAGCTGCACCCCTACAAAATTCAATTGGTGCAAGAATTAAAGCCCCAAGATGCCAGTCAGAGGCTTAATTCTCAGGCAAATTGATCTCCCGGAGAGGTGACATAAATTGGCCTCCACGCAGTCCAGATTTAACCCCTATGGACTTTTTCCTATGGGGTTATCTTAAATCTAAAGTTTACGCCAATAAACCGACTTCACTGGTGCATTTGAAAGAAAATATCCGTCACGAAATGGCAGCCATCCCTGAGTCCACCTGCCGAGACGTCATAAGTAATTTTACTGTTCGATTAAATGAGTGCCGAGAACGCGAGGGTCTACATTTAGACGATATTATTTTTAAGAAATAAATCCCCAAAAAGTGTATTTTAATAATTAATAAACATTTTTTCTATATACGGCTTACTTTTTTTTTTAATCGATCCACTAAATATAAAATTTCTTTTGAGACACCTTGTATTTGTGCTCTTTATTACTATACTTAATTTTTTTTACTATACTATACTCTTTATTACTATTTATTACTCTTTATTACTAGAAACCTACTGCTTTAAAATAAAATTTGTTTTGTAAATTTTTTTTTTTTTTTTTTCATAAGGTGGGTCGCGAAAAATTTTAAAACATCGTACCGGGTCGCAGTCAAAAAAGTTTGGGAACCACTGGTATAAACAATAAAGGAGATACTTCAAAAGTTTAATTTTACCTATAGTTAGTAGTACCTATATATTTGTTAGACTTTATTAATCCCTAGTGTCTAATTTCACTTTTCAGAACTTTCCAAAACAAAAGGATAAATAAGTATACGAATTTTCAAATCTTAAATTAAAGTTTTTCTAAAAATAAATTAAACAATACCCAAATTAAATTCAAATTTTCTTCCTTGGGGATTTCTAAAAGTAATTTACAGTCTTTTCAATGTGAAATGTTGAATTTAAAGGTGTTTGAAAATATGAAATTGAATTAAATATTGTGAACTGAAGATGGTGTAATTAAAGAATGCGGTGAAAAAGGAGACATGGTTATCCTTCAATCCTGTTGCTGCTGGCGATCTGTTCGCAAAGGCAGCTATGCGAGTGCAGTTTATACAGCGGTAAGTCAATATATTATTCTCTATACTATTATTTATTTATTACGAAGTTGCATTGAAAGTTGCAGTTTTTTGATTATTTATTTCAATAACAAAATGCGTGGATACATTAACCTTTATCTACCGAGCGTACAGTATACTGTACGCTAATAATATTCGTTGTTAGCCGAACATACAGTTTAGTGTGCGAGGCTTGTTATTTTTATGTAACGCTTGCAGAATTAATTCCGGTCGGGAGGTTATGCTATGCGAACTAAATTACGTAAGATAAAGGTTAATCATTTTTCTAAAATTTAATTATTTAAATGGGAAATAAACAGAGACGTGAGTTTCCTTAGAAATTTCCACAGGTTACAAATTATATAAAGTAATAGGTTATTACCCGTCAACAATGACGGATTTATAATATAAAAATTTAATTTGTTTGTATGTGTATTTGGTTTTAAATATTAACGTATGTTAATTTCGTCGCCAGTCAGCGAATCACGGGACAGGATATCTTACCGTTAACCAATCACGGGATAGGATGTCACCTGTCAGCCAATCAAGAGACAGGGTGTCCCCAGTTAGCCAATCACGAGAACCTTAGGAAAAATTGACGTCATAATGTTACCGACACCTACATACAAACTTGCTAATTATATAGTTAAATTACTTATTCATAAACTTCTTATGATGGGAAAACGATTCGTTTTTACTCAGTACATTACATTTATATTGTTAAAACTAAAAATAATTTGAGACGTTTATTTATGCCTACGAAAACCTAGACATTTCTGTATGTCATATTGGTTGATTCTTATAGAATAAATTTGCAAAATATTGTTCATATCGGTCGAAGCATATAGGAGTATCTAGAGTTTCTTGTTTATGCCTACGAAACCCTAGACATTTCTATATATAATTATATTCGTAGGTTCTTAGAGAATAAATCTGCAAAATATTGTTTATATGGGTCAAAGGAAATAGGATTATCTAGAGTTTCTTGTTTATGCCTACGAAACCCTAGATATTTATGTATGTAATTATAGTCGTAGATTCTTAGAGAATAAATCTGCAAAATATTGTTCATATCGGGTAAAGGATATAGGAGTCTCTTGTTTATGCCTACGAAACCCTAAACATTTATGTATGTAATTATATTTGTAGATTCTTAGGGAATAAATCTGCAAAATATTGTTCATATCGGGTAAAGGATATAGGAGTCTCTTGTTTATGCCCACAAAACCCTAGACATTTCTGTAAGTTGTTTTATCCGCAGATTTTTAAATAATAAATCTGTAGAAGTGTCTTCAGTTTCTTGTTTATGCCTACGAAACTCTAGACATTTCTATACGTTGTTTTATCGGCAGATTCTTAGAGAATAAATTTGCAAAATATTTTTCATATCGATCATAGGATATAGGAGTGTCTATGAAATGAAATTTGTAGTTAATAATAATTCCAACTTTAACAGCTTATTATTTGACATTGGTTTAATATTTTACCGTTCTGTTTTTTTGTTTGAAAGTTACACACCTCGCGTGTTTAAAGAAATCATTGTGTGATCTAAAAAATATCAAAAACTTTTTAAAAATTTTGTTGAAAATTGAACGGTTGGAAATTCGTTATGAAGTATGAGTTCTTACGTGGAACTACGGCATCGCAGACCGCGCGAAACATGAATAGTATACTTGGGTCTAGTGTTACTACGGAGCAGACAATATCAAATTGGTTTGTCAAATTTCGTACAGGTAACTTAAAAACTAAACAAAACAAAAACCTGGCTCATCGATCACAGCAGAAATATACTGCAACCAACAGGACGAAATGGCGCAAAAACTTAAAGAAAGACAGCCTAGATTGGTAAACAGATCGACTCCTATCTTATTGCCTGATAACGCTTGTCCACACACTGCACAACTGACTGTGGCAAAACTACAGGAATTGGAGTTGGAACTTCTTCATCATCCTACATACTCACCAGATCTAGCCCCCACTAACCAATTCTCCCGCAATTTGAACAACTTTTTAATAGCAAAACAGTTTAATTCCGACAATGCTGTAAAACTGGCCTTCCAGGAATTCATTGACTTCCGTCCGCCAGGGTTTTCTACCACGGACCTGAATAACCTGCCGCTTAAATGGCAAAAGTGTATAGACCAGCGTTTCCCAAACTGTGCGCCACCGCGAAGACCCAGGACCTTTGATTTTTTTTTCTGTTTTTTAGAAGTGAGGACCTTTTTACCGACCGCCAACATATATAAGGGAGATATTGTGATTATACCGATTTTGGCATTTCGAGATTTTGATGGATCTCCACGAATTGAGATCCCTACATAACGTTTTGACTATTTTTAGCATGATGATGGTCGGTCTGTACATAGGTGTACAACTTTGCTTCCGCCGTTTTCCTATAGATGGCTTTAGCGCTAAGTAGTGGTCGATATAAATAGATCATAGACGTCATGCAATAAACTTGGGCATCTGTCAACATTACAACATTAACATCACAAAAACATTAGTCGATTTGTGTCTGCATCATAAAGTTATTCTCGATTGAAAATGTCGGTTTACGAGTCAAGTTCTCGTCATTTGCGGGAGGTTTTAATTTTCTGCTTCAATATGAAGAAATCTGCGACTGAGGCTCATCGAATGCTTTCAAATACTTATGGTGAATACGTGTCGTGAATGGTTTCAACGCTTCAAGAACGGTGATTTTCACATCGAAAACCGGCATAGAGGTGGAAGAAAGAAGGTTTTCGAAGATGCAAAATTGGAGGCATCACTTGATGAAGACTTGTGTCAAAGTCAAGAAGAATTGGCACGGTCATTGGGAGTGACTCAACAAGCAATTTCAATGGAACTTCAGAAAAAAACTGCGGAAGCAAAGTTCTATACCTAATGTATACCAATGTATTAATTTGGGGCGCCGCGGAAAAATTTTAATACATTAAGGGCGCCGGGAACCGAAAAAGTTTGGGAACCTCTGGTATAGACAATATGGGTGCATACTTTGATGAATAAAATAATTCCTTATATTTGTAAGTTATCAACCAACTTTGCCTTTTTTTCTACAGATTTCATCCTTGACGACCTAATAATATTTGTTTAATGTTTTAATAAATGTTTTATTAAAATAAAACGAAGATATATTACAAATTCATTTAACGTTAAGACCAAATGTTCATTATAGTGTAGTTTAATATAGTTAAACGTAAATGTATGTATAAAATTTATAGGTTCCTAACAGTGAAATTAAATTGAACTTCGTCTGTAATTATAAGTATATTAAATTGTTGAGTTATGTTTTAGTTACAATGTTGGCAATATTGAGTTATCTCCTTTAAATTCTGATTTCAGTTCCCAAGTAATTGAAGGTATTAGTGGTGCAGTTTCGGTTTTAATACGGATAGTTTGAGTTTTCATTACTTTTGTTTCAAAGATACGTATTTCAAAACATACTTGACGATATTACTGCATAAAAATGCTGGTGGTCAAGGTAACCTGGGAGACTATGTCGGCAAGTAGTGCAGGAAAAAGGAAATAGATAATAATTCTAAGTGGAACACAATTTTATAAATTTTGTGAAACATTTAAACAGATTTAAATTTTAAATACCTATACATGAGCCGTTGATTTTGAAATTGAGATAAGTCCATTTGGTGAAAAATATGAGTTCATGTTACGTCTTATTACAAATTGACATTAACTTAATGTTTTTAATCATTTACCAATATCAGTACAAATTTGTTACTGTTAGTTTATATGGTCAACAGTATTTCAAATACATTGATTTTGAAAGTGAGACAAGTCCACTCGAATAAATTCTCTCGAACCGAAACCCGCTTAATACCCCAGGATTATTATAAATTGATACAAAAATGTCGAAAGCATAATTTCTTTTAGTACATGAAATGAAAAGTGAAGACTTTTACTCTACCAAACCACTCGAGGAGGCAATTTTAAGAAGAAGGAAAAATACTGATGGAGAAATAGTTAACTGGTTGAATATTTCCTGGATAAGATTTTTGAGAAATGCGCCATATAAAATATTTTATAAAACGTCAATAGAAAAAGATTCACAATTAAAAACTCTTGATTTATCACCAAAGCGCGATAGACCGTGTAATTTCGGTAAAATAATATTACTATCTTTATATGAAACAACTAGGGCTATTACTAAATAAAAATATATAAAAAGATATGATGGATTTATTACTTTATATACCACCCATTCATCATGAATACTTTAAAAATCTTAAAAGTCTAAACTAACAAAATATAATTTATATGTATACAACTTATAATTGAATATTTTTTCATATTTTTTCAATTTTTGTTTTGTTTTTATTGTTATTTTTCTAACAAAGAATAAAATTTTATTGAAATAAAATAAATAATTAAATAAAAGTTTCAATTGTTTGCTACTATAATTCCATTTCATTGGGAGAAATCAACATTTTCAGCAAAACATTGCCTTTGAAAGTGAGACCAATCCATTGAGGTACACGACTTTTTTCAAATAACGCCAATAACACTTATCGTATAATAAAATTACATGCACTGAGAATACCAAAAATGTAAAATAAGTCTATTACTTCTTACGAATATTTTTAATTCCATTCAAATGCAAAACACTAAAATTTAGAAATAACGAAAAGTGGACTTGTCTCCCTTTCAAAATCAACGGCTCACATAATGTCCATATTTTTAAATAAAGAATTATTTTTTGTTATAAAATCGCAACTCTTCATTAACTATTTTACTCAATAAAGTGCATTTTTTTCTTTCGATTTGTTTCTACTTTAATAATACCAAATAATTTTTTCGTTTATTCTTTCGTTAAAATACTTGATTTAAACTGGCTTTTATATATTTTAAATGGAATATCATAACAAAATTTTATAAGCTAACCTTTTCGAAAAATTTCCCTAAAATGTTTAAAACAATTTAGGGCTTTTCATCGCGGTTTTAAAGCAGTTTTGCATAAAAACCACTACACCAGGGTTTTGGTAATGTTTAAAATTCCATGAATTTTTGCTCTTTCACACTAATAGCTCTCATGAGATAAATCTGTCTTTATTAAAAAAATATCTCATAGGAGCTTTTACAAAATACAAAATCAGAGCGCTCTATTATACTGTTGGCATTAGCTAACTGATAACAGAACAGGAGTTGAAACTGAAGTTATCAACAGCAGTTTGCTTTTAGATATGTCAGTTTTGTAACGGATGAAAATTTCATGTTTGCATTGAATATGTTACATAACATTTCAATTATATTATTTACGGTTGGAATGGTTTTAATTTCAACAAAAATGAAAGGTGATATCGGTACAGTTATACCTCAATTAACGAAAAGTATGCGTTCCACGAAATTACTTTGCTAAGCAAAACTTCGTTCTCAGAGGTAAAAATACTATGCCCAGAATAGGGACACGATCGTACGTAAAGAAAATGAAACCAGTGGCGAAGAGAGACATCCGCTAGACTTGCCCTCCCACAAAAAAAAATAATAAAAAAATTTTTTTTTTTTTTCAATTTAAGAAAGTTTTAGGTAAATCTTCAAAAATACATCAAATTATGTTCTATACAAATTTTTGTCCAAGGCTTGGTTTACTATATACGAATTTTTTTAAATTTTAAAGTTTAATTCCGCTCTAGCGCAGAAAGTATTTTCCGATTGATCAATATAAATTAAATAATACTACACATTTAAGTTTATTTTTTGTAATTAATTTTTATATGACAATTATTTAAAGTATTAAAATTAATTCCTCCTTCGAACAAAGACTTGTTACACTATTATATATATTATTACCTTTCTCTTGATTTTTGCGGCAAGAGTTCTAACACTATTTTCTTTGCCACTTCCTCTATCTCCTCGTCAGCATCTCTGCTTACTTCATCTTCATACATTATTATTTAACAAACGTACAAATACCAATGTATTTTAAAATAATTATTTTGACATTCGTTTAATTGTTTATAAACATCGTAGCAACGACAAGCCACCTATTATGTATATAAATCTAACATACATAATGATTTATATTTCTTATTTTTTGAATTTTTTAAAATATGTGTTCGTAGAAAAAATATTATGTGTGACACGCGCAGAAAGTACATTTTCTCAATCAATATCTTTCTCAATCGGCAAATGTATACTTTCTGCGCTTGTTACACAATATACTATTGGGTTCCTTAACATATTATCGCTCTCATTTCCCATAAGAGCAACAGTGAACAAAATTAATCATTCTAGTAATCTTTTAAACTTTTGTCGAGCTATATATAAATGAATTCTGTTTCGTATAGAAACTATTTAGATTTAATTTGATTCTATTGATCCGCTCTTACAAACACCATTGAAATTTAGATTTTCCTTGATGTGGGTCTTGTGGCCCTTTTCACGAATTGTGTGCATCAATGGTTAATTAGATTTATTGGAGCATGCGATGCGACATCTACATCTGAAGTCTGAAAGGATTCTTGCTCTTTTTAACGGGTTAAATTTAAAGAACATTAGTGGGTTCCGCTCATGTATTACGTAACGTATTTATCAATGTCTACTAAAACGATTTTAAACTGCTTTTAAAAACAAATTAGGTTCATTTTAAGCACACGTAGCAGCACTTGATTTTTTGCAGCAAGTTAATGATACTGGTTTCGATACTGATTTGGTATCAATTTTGTAACGCTGATCTGATAATTATTTTGAAAATAATCGATTTTTTGCAGTAATAATTATCGGAGTGCTTACAATATTTATCAGGTTGAATAGAAAACTAAATAGCTATAGCTGGATCTTGATCAGCACCTCAAATACATAAGTTTCTTGATTTTGCCAAAAATTTGCCGCCCGGGTGCGATTACAACCCCAGGTTGCGGCGGCTCTACCTACAAATGTTGCAACTTTCATGATATCTACGAGTGTGCGTTTTTACATTCGCGAAATGGGGGATAAGGAAGGTTAATAAAAACCAAGAATTATTTTTCTTTTTCAATGTATTCTCCTTTCCCCTTTTTTTTTTATTCCTTACATTATAATTTTAACTAAAATATAAATTTAATTTCTGCCTGTTGGCTTGAAATCTATTTTGTATTATTTCTTATTATTTTCTTTTTCTTTGATTTCCTTTCTCCTCTCTATTACTTCTTTCATCCATGTGTATCCGCAGCCATTTCCGTTTAAAATATCTTCTCTTGTTCCTCCTTTGCTTCTCATTTCTTCACACCCTTCCAGCATATGTTCAACCGTCTCCCTTTCTTCTCTGTACATTCTACATCGTTTATCTTCCTCTTTTAACCAAAATTTGTTTGTTTTTTCTTCATTCCCACATCTAAACCTTGCAATTATTCTTTTTTTTTTTCCCCCGTTTCCCTTTTCTTTTAGATACAGCGGTCTTTGCGTGCTCCAATTTTTCTTGTACTTATAATTGTACCTTGATCCGCTTATTCTGTCGCTTAATTCTTGTTGTTGTATGTCCTTCATTCTTTCTATTATCTCCTGCATTCCATGTCCACTCTCCCTTTTCCTCCATACTTCTTCTGTTGAATAGCCTCCGTATTCGTACATTTTATTTCTTTTTATCTCCCATTTTGATGTTTTTTTTTCTGTTTATCTCTATTTTCCAATTCCTTCCAGCATTCGTTTAATAATTGTTTTTCTTGGTTCTTTGTTATATTTTCTTCAAATCTTATTGCTCTTTTAAGGGCTTCTATTTTAATTTTGTACACTTTCGTCTCCTCTAATACTATGTACTTTCCCTTTAATACATTTCTAAGATCTAGTAATTAATTTATTTATACCAGTGAAAAAAAAAAAATCATTCTTGTTTTCAAAATACGCTGAAAGTGCAGGTTTTTACTTCATCATCGGACGAAATTTTTTCCTCGAAGTTCTTCATATTCGGGAACAAATAGTAATCGCTGGGGGGCAGGTCTGGACTGTAGGGTGGATGATTTAATTCCTGGAAGCCTGCCTTGTGCAGGGCAGTTTGTGCAACTCGACTTCGATGAACGGGCGCGTTGTCCTGCAAAAGCAGCACACCTTTTGCAAGTTTTCCTCTTCTCTTTTTTTTTTGATGGAGTCCCTTAATCGTTCTACAAGAGTGGCATAATATTATCCCGTTATAGAGACGCCCTTTTCTTTGTAGTCCATGAGCAGATTATCTTCAGTGTCCCAAAATATAGTCGCCATTAGTTTTCCAGCTGACTGGTGCACTTTAAACTTCTTTGGCGGGGGTGTACCTTTTTTGTGCCACTGCATTTAATCTTGTTTGGATTCTGGTTCATAGTGATGAATCCACGTTTCATCTCCTGTAACAATCCGACTTAATACTCCATCCTGGTCTTCACTACAGAGCTTCAAAAACGCCCGTAAACATGCCATTCGTTTATGTTTTTGAGGCGGCGTTAGCATTCTCGGTACCCATCTTGCACAGACCTTTGTGATACCGAGATGATCGTGCAGAACTTTAAAAATGGTTTTATCTGATATTCCAACCATTTCTGCAAGTTGTTTCTTTTTCAAACGGGCATCTTCCAATAGTAAATCTTTAACTTTTTCCACTAGTTCTGGCGTGGTTAAGGACGTCCAGGACGAGGATCGTCTTCCAGGGATTCTCTGCCTTGTTTAAACTGGTTATGCCACTTATATATCATGGTTTTACCAGGACAGGAGTCCTGGTAAACCGCTGACATCTCTTCAATAATGGTTTGCACTGGTTTTCCTTGTTTTGTCAAGAACTTTATAACACGATTTTTGACTTAACTCATGTTGAAAATCTCTTCACTTTCTGACTTATGTAAATGACAATAACTCAAATACTACTGATTGAATAATAATGCAGTTCGGTATTTATAGTAATAAGACATCAAGGTAGACGTTACGATTGGTTTACCAAGCTCCAACCCTCAGCAACCCCTCCATGCCGCGCATATAAAAACGCACCCTCGTATGAAACCTTGAGAATTCACACTCCACACCAATTTTTAATTCGTTTCTAAATTCTAACAAAGAATGGCAAAAATTGCAAGAAATCAACACTTTCCGAACATCTCTATTTCACTAAAACATTTATTCTTAAAACATTCAAAATATTTGTAATATGGCAAGATATTAAATAAACTTTAAATTAAAACAAAATGATTAATGGAAGGAAAATTAAATTGCCAATGTAGTAGTATATTAAATGAAAATTATCTTTTATGGTACATTTACTGGAGTCTAATGTACATTGTTTATGAAATATTTCTCTGCAGTTTTATCAACTGTGGAATGTTATTTACTTGCTTGTGAAATTATTAAGATAATATTCTTCAACTTGCTTTTATTAGACTAGACAATATAATTGAAAACAAGATATCACATTTCTTTGTATAATCAAGAATTCAACAAACGATTTTAATACTGAACAGACATGTAAAAAAAATAAAAAAAATAAAAAAATATACTAACTGCATTTTACTTCGTAATAAATCTTTAATTCAGAGAAAACATCCAGAAACTCAACAAAAATCAGGTTCCAAACGTTGGCTATGTTCACTATGTTAGATAGTGCGTTATTTGTTTAGTGCTATCCGAAATAGTTTTGAGGACGAAACTCCGAATTATTTCCTCAGGATATCCTCAATTATTACCTCAAGGCAGCGTAATAGGCCCTATTCTGTTTCTACTATTCGTCTCTAACTTGGTAGTTCATCTATATCCCAGCACCAGATGTTTGCAGACGACTTAAAAATTTACAATAAGTCAGAAAACCAAGCCCATATACAAGCCGATTTCAACACGATCCAAGAATGGTGTAGTAGGTGGCTTCTACCATTAAACACGTCCAAATGCAATATTCTGCACCTGGGGTCTACCAACCCAAGGCACACATACTACAACGCGGGACACGCAATCCAACATGACAAACGTGTAGTAGATTTTCGACTTACTGTGACAACTACACTAGACTGGTCACCATACGTACTCACAGTAGCAAGAAAATCAAACAAAATCCTCTATCTGATTTTCAAATCCTTTCCTCACTGAACTTCTACCTTATTCCGCACAATCTACCTATCGTATATTCGTCCCCTTCTTGAATTTGCGTTTGTTGTTTGGTCGCCTTACTTACAAAAGGACATTCAACTTCTGGAGGGGGTTCAGAGACGCGCCACCAGTTTGCCAAGAGGTTTCCGCCATATGCCGTATGAAGAGCGCTTAAGAATTCTTGACTTTCAATCTCTGTCAGAGCGCCGAAAACGTGGAGACTTAATCCAAATATATAGGATTGTAACGGGCAAGTTCTCTACCGATAAATCGTCCCTATTCCACCTTAATACCGACCAGAGGCTCCATGGTCACCACCTTAAGTTGAAGCACGGGTTTAAACGACAACCAAGGCAGTTTTTCGTCACCAACCGTGCCTTCGACATGTGGAATTCTCTCCCGGAAGAAGCTGTGTCTGCCCCAAGCATAAACACTTTTAAAGCCAGGATAAGTCAACTATTTCCCCGAGCAATGTAATTTTAGTTCTATGATTAATTTAATTGTAAAATCAGCATTTCTTAATTAAGTAATTATTTGTTTATTTTTGGATATTATGTAACTAGTTTGTAGGTATAAAATGTATGTTTCAATTGAGCATAACAAGTCCTGGGTTTCTGCTCTGAATGTAATAATAATAATAATTTCCATCGGATATTATAGAAAATAATAAAACACTTGATTAGATGAGTTACGTCCGTAAGTTAATAATTATAGTTGAAGGTAATGGGATTCGGACCAGTCAGAAAATAAAAACAAATTTATTAACTTCGCTAACGTTTCGATTTAATTTAAATCTTCATCAGAGCTTAGTTAATAATCACGATATAAAATAACAATTTTAAAATTAATAGAGAATACATCATATTGTCCGGTTATTGAACTCAGAGATAAGCATATGAATGAAGCATATGATAAGCAATATTCATATGCTTATCTCTGAGTTCAATAACCGGACAATATGATGTATTCTCTATTAATTTTAAAATTGTTATTTTATATCGTGATTATTAACTAAGCTCTGATGAAGATTTAAATTAAATCGAAACGTTAGCGAAGTTAATAAATTTGTTTATATTTTCTGACTGGTCCGAATCCCATTACCTTCAACTATAAATAATAAAACACATTAAAATAAGGTGCATTGCACATTTAAAACAGTAAGTTCGATTGTCTCAAGAAAAGTATCAGCCTGTTCTTGAGTATCCTGTCGTCACTTAAAGCAACTGACAGATCACTGACCTCTCCCTGAACTCTTCGAACTGTACGCACTAAGTTAAAATGTGTATCAGACACAAATTTGTGTTACACGTCTCACAAATAGGAAGCTCTTCACCTCGAAGGAGGTGTCTATGGGTCTACCAAAAGTAGCCTGTACGGCGTTTCCTCCCTGCAGTTAATCCTGTACCATTATCCAAATGGTTAATACCATTCTACCGATATCCAAAACATCTCTTCCCTCACATTCTGAGCATTCAAATTATGTATTAATAGGATATTTAGTACAAGCGGATGCACTGGATCTGAATATTTGATACTTTTTAGAGAGTCCGTCAAGATAACACTTGAACGACTTTGCTCTGACCAAACTTCTATGATATAAAGTATAATTTAATAACTAGAAACTTATATTTAATGAAAGCAGAAATTTCAGAACAACCAAGCAAAACTGTACAGGATTGCCAACTATTAATCTGTTAAAGACGCTACGTTCAGAATATTTTTACCATGATATGCCCAGGAGACTGATACTGTTTGGTTGCCTAGATTTAAATTATCTTTTAAAGAAGATGAACAGATATTCAACGCTGGGTCAAATGAATTACCCCTATTTACTTCTGTAGTATTAAGCCTATTATTTCCAAAGCCATAATCGAAGGAAAAAAATAGTATAACACCCACAAATATAAATCTACTTACGAATAGCTACCCTTGAAATATTAGTCGCCTACGTATTTTTCTAACATCGTATTTAAGTACTTTTTATTTAATCTTTTATTTTCACAAGTTTATTCTTATTTTCCTTTTACGTACAGTATTTTATAAAATATATTTTGCATTACAAACTACTATTAAATTGAATTTAGTTGAGACGTGTTCAAAATTTTCATAAATAAATTTAAAATTAAATTACCATAGTAAAACATAAAAATCAAAACAACAAAATTCGGAAGTAAAATTTTACACGCGAACAAAGAGGTTGTTAACCCGAAATGTTCAAAAATGGTAGAAAAAAGATTAATTTCATTAAATGAATTCTTTATTTGGAAATTTAATTTTTTAGAAATACTTTAATAAAGTTGCCGTGACTCAGTATTCAAACGATTGTGTACACGGGTTCGAATCTTTCATCTCCTTTTATTTTTATCATCCGATATTATGCAGTAAGCTCTGGGACTGACTCAGCCTAAAGTATTTAATATTTAACATGAGTACCTTTTCATACAAGTATAAAAGGACCGGTCCAAACGTTAAACTAACCACGTGGCTTTTACATCTATTGCCGAAGTTCTAGAACCGAAGAACTTTTTTTCTGCCACATTGTAGAGGCGAGCGTACACCCGAAACACGAGATTTACTTGGAAATGAGTCCCGAAAATTCCCGGGACGTTTTGCATACAATTTATAAAATCTATAATATAATACGCCAACGTGTGACCCTGCGTGGGTCCGTGCTAGGACGTCAAAAACAAATTTGAAGCGAGATTCCGAAATGTACCGAAATATTCCGAAGCTCACCGAAGTGTATATTGACATATTACGCGTGATAATAATAGTTGTTAATTGATATGTTTACACAAAAATAATATAAATTAAAATAATTAGTAGCAGAAAAATAATTATTTACAAAAATATTTGGTTTTGATGAAAGTATGTACGAAAAATGTGACTTTTTTTATTATTATTTTTTCAATGCTTTATTATTTTTTTAGATTTCTACAAAACACTCCTTGGTAAAAATGAATAATTTTTACCAAAATTACCGGCCGAGTTTGGTCATTCATATCAGCCCCACTAGGTGACAACTTATTTGTGTAAATTTAAAATTGGTTCGAAATATTTAAAATATTTTGGTAAAAAATTACAAATTGATAAATTCAATAGTTTGCACCTTTGAAATTGTATGTCATGTTGGTATTAAATCATGGTAAAAAATTTCACTTTCTTAAAATGTCATTCCATTTGACATATGTCATAAACATAAATGATACCTTAGTTATAATGATCATAATCAACAAATCTGAAGTAGGTTTTACAGCGTAAGGAACATTTTGAAATGACAAATTTACAATTAAAAGTCAGTACTACACTATAAAAGTAATCAAAATAAACAGATCTGGTTTGACCTTACAAAAGTGAACGCAATATATAAAAGCGGGCAAACAATTCAATTTTACTGTGTAATAGTTTCTCACGATTTATTTCAAACTGATTTGAGATATAGTGTAAGTATGCTTTTTTCCGTGTGTGTATTTTTCCGTGTGCGCTGTTTTCCCTGTGTGTATTTTTTCATGTGCGCTTTTTTCCGTGTGCGTATTTTTATATTATATAAGAAATTGGAAAATTTATTTTAATAAATATATTTTAAATTTAACGTCTCAAATCATTTTTAGTTTTAACATTACAAATGTAATGCATTGAGTGAAAATGAATAATTTTCCCATCTTAAAAACTTAATGAATAAATAATTCGGAATAATACTCATATTTGTCCATTTTTAGGGTTTTGTAGGTATGACCAAAAAACCCTTATACCGTCATTTTGTCGTCTGTCTGTCTGTCTGTCTGTCTGTCTGTCTGTCTGTCTGTCTGTCTGTCTGTTCGGTAAAAATGGTGGCCAAACTGCTAAACCTAGAGAGTTGAAATTTGGCATGCTTCTACAACTCTTTGACCCGCACATAGGAAAAATACTAAAACATCTAAAAAACATACCCCCCATAAAATATAAACAAATATGTGCTCATCGAAAACAAAAATATTTTTTTTTTTAATTCTGAGTATGGTATCAAATGAAAGCCCTTAGTACGTGGATTAACGATCAAATTTTTATTTTTGCAAAATAAATTATTTTTAAGCGATTTTTGCCAAACTTGTGCAAAAAAAATTTTGTCCCACACCCTGTAGCCCAGATGGTTTAAACTAAAAATCTAAAAAAATTCTAAGTAATGTATATTGGTGTGAACCGAAATTACAACAGGAATTTTTGATCAGATTATGTTTTCGGAAAATACAGCAGTTTTTGTTGTTTTTGGTTCACAAAGTATAAAAGTTACACCAATGTAAGACACTTACATGCAAGGCGTACGATAGCGTAATGGGTTTGAGCACTGGTGTCGTAAGCTAAAATTAGTTGGAAAACGAAGGGTTCCGAGTTCGAGTACGGAGTAAATTTTATTTTTTCTGTTTTTTTTTTGCATTTTTATTATGTTACAATTATTTTGTCAAAATTCTAGTTATATTTTGACAAATGTTGTATTTAATTTTTAAGAGCGTAAATTTAATAACCAGTCTTATTATATGATTAACAGACGATAAATTATTTTAAAAATATCGTTCATTTTGGTGTGATTACTACAAAGTAAAATTCGTCCTGCACACTCAGCATACCGCCTTCACTTAGTATATACCTGCGAAACCTTGAAATGTGTAAATATTCACACTTCACATAAATTTTTTAATAATGGGCGAATTGATTCAATTTGAATTGGATGAAGTAAGGCGTATGGCTGGAGAAAGAAGTCTGAGGTGTCGAGCAAGTTCCACATTAAGGTAATGATGTGTTTGCTAGCACAGTTGGCAACGGGTGCACTAGTTACTAATAATTTTCACTTAATATTTATTACTATACATCAAACATTTTAAATCAGACATCTTCTTCGTCCGAGGATATGATTGTTACTAAACTTTCCATACGGTTTCAGGTCATCGACCCCATGCACACCCCATATATCAGGATACTACATGAATCTTACAAATCTGTGATTTTTTCAGCTAGTCACCATTATCAATCTTATAATACTACGACACACCTGTGCTCATATATATTTTACCTATTTATTATTATTTTATAACACATTTTAATTTGTTGTATCGTTCATTTTAATCTCTGACTTCGTTTTACATTATTTATTTATTTATTTATTTATATTTCAACAATTTTTTTATATAATGACCCGTTTTTATCTACCTCACCATTACACTTAACACTGTTATCTCAGGTATGGTTTACAATGTTATACTTATATTATTATTATATTCATTTATTGTTATACTATGTACATTTATACTGTATTTCGATTCTCCTGTATGTAGCAGCTCTGATGAAGGAATAAACTATTCCGAAACTGGTCAGCTGTAGATAGTTGTTTTCATTCATTTATGTCCGACACCCGTACAACCTTTCCACTTCTATTCACTACGGACACGACCATCTCCACAACTAAACTTTCCATAACAGTGAGCGCTTTATTCAAATCACGTTACTTCTAAGTCATATCTTCGTTAAATATTTGTCAGATTATTGTTATATCATTATCCGTGTTATTTCAATGAGCGCTCGGATTAACAAGTGCAATGCCAGGATGCAATAAGTCTGAATTCGCATTTATTATCTAATTCGTGACACTTTGCTTCGATTGATCAACAATAGAATTATTTACATCTCATTCCAGATTTTCCACTTAAGTTCATTACCGCTCATTAATCTAATGGCTTTAAATAAAATTTTCATCCATTTAACTTTATAAATATTAAATCAGCCATGAACCGAATAGTTCGTAAACTAAAGTGTCTAAACAGAAGTTAACATAATCTATAATTTAAGCATTTAACACCGATGAGTTAGAAGTTTTTTTAGGAAACAAGTTTGGGAAAATTTTGACAGCTATATTTTAATCTGGAATTTAGTTGTAAAAATATATGTCCTTGGTGTAATATTTGTCATTTTGAAATAGCTGCTACTCAAAATTTAATTAGTTGTTAGTAATAGTGTAAACACTGGGATTGATGCCAATATTTTAATACAATTTACGAAAAATGTTACATTTGAATTAGTGAAATGTTTACATTAGTAAATTAGTATATAACAAAATATACAAATCACTTTTAAAATATTGTTTTAAATGAATA
Organism: Liopterus haemorrhoidalis; assembly: GCA_963971575.1. Classification (NCBI taxonomy): domain Eukaryota; kingdom Metazoa; phylum Arthropoda; class Insecta; order Coleoptera; family Dytiscidae; genus Liopterus; species Liopterus haemorrhoidalis. The sequence continues at coordinate 47,676,420 of OZ020618.1, forward strand.
TTAAGGAGGCGTATAGCAATATAGTTTTCACAAGTTTCTTATACAAAACTAATAATCTGAAATAAAATTAGTTCCATTAACGTTCTGAAATAAAATTAGATCCAATCTACGAGGGACATTCAATAATTAAAGATGTAGAAAAAAAAAAAACGGTTTGTAAGAGGAGTTTGGTACTTTCATGACTTTAGGTTAGCATCACTGGGGTGAGCTGAGAACACCTGATGGATAAAAATTGTTTTGTTTATAAACTCAAAATTGTATTTAACGATGACGTGTCCGCTTGAAGCTTCCACATAATTTGAAAAACGTTCAGGAAACGTTTCGGTACAGATTTACCGAAAAATTTATACTGTACAAGAGTATTGAGAAGACCACCGTATTAGATGATAAATCATTATTTTGGTGTCATATGTACTCTTCTGATATTCCGCAGCGATTTCTCCAATTTTCCAAACACTGCACATGCTTTGAGTATAGAATATATATCTTCATTCCTGCATCTCTTTTATAGTTTGGTCAAAACTGCTCTTGGTAGTTCTAGGGAGGAATCTAATTTGGAATAATTAACCGAGTGCAAATTAATATGAATTTGCAGCTTGATTTTTGTGTGTTCCATATACGAGGGACATTCAATAATTAAAGAGACAAATTGATGTAGAAAAAAAAGGTTTGTAGGAGGAATTTGATACTTTCATGACTTTACTCACCCCAGTGATAACGTTGGCATCACTGGGGTGAGCTGAGAACACCTGATGGATAAAAATTGTTTTGTTTATAAACTCAAAATTGTATGTAACGATGACGTGTTCGCTTGAAGTTTCCACATTATTTGAAAAACGTTCAGTGATCCGGTTTTTGCTTTCTGAAGGTGAAAAACCGTCTAAAATCTTTTATCGAATGATTTTACAGTATGGTGAAAGTTGTATGAATCGCAGAAATTTTTATAAGTGGGTAGAACATTTCAAAAATGGTCGAATCTCAGTGACTGATGAGCAACGTCCTGGCCGATCAGTTGAAGTGTCAACTCATTTGCTTGAAACCCGCATTGACGACATTATTCGTGAGGACCAACGTATTACTGTTGAAGATATAGTAAAAAAAGTTGCAGTAGGTGTTAACACAGTTCATCACTTTATCATTGACAAGCTCAAGTACAGCAAAACAAGTGCAAGGTGGGTCCCGAAACAGCTAACGCAACAACACAAGGAAATAAGAATCAAAGTGTGTACAGACTTGAAAGAACGCTATGAAAAGGAAAGTGGCCCTTTTCTAAACAAGATTTTAAGTTGGGTTCACCGTTTTGAACCAGAATCCAAAAGACAAAGCATGGAATGGAAGCACACCAGCTCACCTGTCCGAAAAAAATTCATAACGCAAGCATCAGCGGGAAAAGTCATGTTGACCGTCTTTTGGGATGCCCGAAGTGTCGTCTTTTGTGATTATTTGGAAGATCAGCGTACAATAAACAGTACTACTACTCAGACATGCTGATGAACAAAATAAAGCCAGCAATAAGAGAAAAACATCGCGGATCTCAAAGATAAGGCGTGATATTGCTCTACGACAATGCTCGCCCTCATACCGCCAAGCTGACCCAAGAAACCATTAAAAAAATGAGTTGGGAGATACTACTTCATCCTCCCTACAGTTCAGATTTGGCTCCCTCTGATTTTCATTTTTTTGGTCCACTCAAGGAGCCATTAAGTCAAAGAATTTGTGGGAAACTGGCTCAAACAACAAGACAAAAATTTCTTTGCATCAGGTATAAAAAAACTAGTTCATCGTTGGGATAAGTGTATCAATATTCCTGGGGATTTTGTTGAGAAGTAGTAAAATGAGACTTTATTTTGTAAAAATATATAGTTTTTTTTTACATCAATTTGTCTCTTTAATTATTGAATGTCCCTCGTATATAGGAAATTTGTACCTAATAGGATATTTTTACCGACCGCCAACATATATAAGGGAGGTATTGTGATCATACCGATTTTAACATTTCGAGATTTCGATGGATCTTCACGAATGGAGTTCCCTACATAACGTTTTGACTATTTTTAGCATGATGCCTGTCGGTCTGTCTCTCTGTCTGTTTGTCTGTCCGTCCGTCCATCTGTCTGTCTGTGTACACGTGCAGAGCAAATTCGGCTAAAAGGAGTTTTATGAAACTTCATATTTAAGCTTTTGACATCAATGGCACAAATTGATCTACTTTTGATAAAAAGCGGTTGACAAGAAATGTGAGTTTATTCGTGTCAATTTTAAGATTTTTGCGAATATTTAATAACAGAAAAATAATTCGCAAAAAATTATTTAACAAAAGTTGCTATAAAATCAATAACTAATAACTTTTATTTGAGACATTTTTTGATAAATCGAAAAAAATTTGAAAAAATTTTCGAAAATCTATTTTTTCATACTTATATGTAACGTTTCCATGGTCATGATAAATAATATCTCTGCTATATTAGGCCAAGTTATTTCTACTCTTCTGCTAGAATGTATTTTATACAAGCACTTTGTGATGGCGGTCGATCCTGTGGTGGCTACAGCTGATTTTTTTAGCTACGTTAAGGCATTATTACAGCCTGCGACGTTCTGAAAACTAAAAAATACTAAATGGTAACTAAAGTTGAATGATATGAATATTATAGAAATTAGAAAGAACTGATGTCACAAGCCTTTATTTATTTCGAAAGTCATTTAATTAATCAAGAATTAAATGGATCGAATGGAATAACGAGCTTTAAAGCTTGCTCATGACAGGTGCAAATAGTTTGTAGAATTGAACACGTGGCATTCAACACGCTTACTAAGTAAGATTATAATTGATCAGACCAAAAAGACAGTACATTTTCCTGAGATAAAGATCACAAAATAATGATGATACAAAAATTTTGAAACTGTAGGAGTTAGTTTAACTTACATTTAAAAATAATAATAAATAAAATAAATAATAGGTTCCCAACGCGTGCCAAGGTGTGCCACAGGGCTCCCATTTAGGACCTTTGTTATTCTCCATATTTATTAGTGACATCGGTACTTGTTTTAAATATTCGAAACATTTATTATAGGCTGACGACTTAAAGTTATTTAAATGCATTACCAAGATTGATTACTGTTTAGAACTCCAAGATTGAACAGGCTTTTTGACTACTGTATTATAAACAAACTAACATTGAATCCAACAAAGTGCAAAGTAATGACATTCACAAAAATCATGAATCCCCTTAAAGACAACTTCACTTTAAATGGTTTGCCTCTGCAACAGGTATCAGAAATCAAAGGCTTTGGAATCATCATGGATACTAAATTAACTTTTGATCAACACGTCCATTTTATTGTCAAGAAATCTCTCAGGAACTTGGGCTTTATTTTCAGAGTCACAAACGAGTTTTCCAATCATCGGGCGATTATTTTCCTATTCAATAGTTTAGTTAGAAGCACACTAGAATATGCTACCCCGATTTGGAATCCTCAATATAATATATATATTGACCAAATTGAAAAACTTCAAGAGAAATTTATTGATAAATTAAATTATAGGTTTAACAGACACTTGCATTTCCGCTCGTATGATGAAAATTTAAAATTCTACAAAATGCAAAGTCTGCGTGACAGAAGAACTATCCAGGATCTAGCTTATTTACATAGAATATTAAATAATGAACTAAATTCTATCAATTTAATTCCCTACTTTGAATATAATTGTTATATGTTCTGAGAAATCGTATGCTGTTGCACAACCATCGTTACAACAGTAATCTGGGTATAAATTCTCCAATTGCTAGAATATCAACTAGAGTCAACCCAGATCTGGACATTTTTTCTGTTCGCTACATTATTTTAAAAAACATTGTCTAGATCAGGGGTCGGCAACGCGGTGCCCGCGAAGCAATTTCTAAGTGCCCACCTAACCACGCGAAATTTTATTTCCGAGCCGCTTTTAGTAATAAAAGTACTGTCAAGAAGACTAGAAGTGTTATAGTTTTATAAATAAATATAATTTAATATTCATTAAATTTTATTGTAAAACTAAATTTTAAAACAATTCCCAATATAGACCCAATATGAAAGAAAGCAATAATAAAAATGGTAATAGAAAATTATTGCGATGGAAATGCTACCACCCATCAATTTGCCAAACATTTTGATACATTATTGGAAGAATTTAATACCAGATTTGAAGACTTCTACGAATTGGAGGCATTTTTAACATTTTTATTAGTCCTTTTTCTGAAAGAGAGGAAGATGTGACTAATAAAATCTCAACATATTTCGGTATTTCCAATAAGGAGGACTTAGAATTGGAAGTTATAAATATAACAAATGACATTGAATTAAAATCACATCGTAACGCAGAAAAAGTCTGGAACTTGGTGAATGGGAATAGCTACCCATTGTTGAGAAAATGTGCTCTAAAATTGAAGTCTCTCTGCGCGTCGACATATGCTTGTGAATGTATGTTTTCTAATATGAAATACTTAAAATCAAAATACCGAACAGGCCTCACTGACGCTCATGTGGACCAATGCCTGAGAACTAGAAATTCTACTTATGTCCCACATTACAACGAATTGGCCGCGAATTTTCATTGTCAAATATCGCATTAATTATCACTTTAATATTATGTATTTTTTTTATGAAAATTAAAATTTTAAATTGCATTAATATTTTTATGTTTAAATTTTACACCCCCCCCCCTCTTAGTCCCCCGGTGCCCACCTAACTCCCGCATTTCTGAAATATGCCCACTTAGTAAAAAAGGTTGTCGCCCCCTGGACTAGATAATTGATTCAATTTATTTGTACACACTTTTTGTTTTAGTTTTTTTTTTTATGTAATAACTGTATATATATGTATATGTACATATATTTTTGTACTGTTTATATTCTATAATATTTGTGTTAACCTATAATTGGAACCATCTACTAAGATGTTTCTGTTGGTTAACCTACTTTAATAAATAAATAAATAAACGCCTAAATAAGCGTGTCAGGGGCAAGAAGGTAAGTTCTTCGTTTCTAAACCACCGGCCATAGATATAAAAGCCACGTGATCAGTGTGACGTTTAGACTGGTCCTATTATCCTTATATAAACAGATACTCAATTTAAGATTTAATAACTTGAATCTGAGTTGACCCCAGAACGGACTGCACAAAATAAAAATCCGAAGGAGGTGTTTTAAAATATTATACTAAAAATAGTCAAAACGTTATGTAGGGACCTCAGTTCGTGGAGATTCATCGAAATCTCGAATTGTCAAAATCGGTATGATCACAATACCTCCCTTATTATATGTTGGCGGTCGGTAAAAAGAATAATAGTTGCTATCAAAAGTTAATGTTACAAACAAACTGCAACATTCAAGTTTAAACGCGATACAAACAACACGAGGTAGCAACTAGTAAACAATAAACAGTTAAGTATTACATAACGGTAAGGAATTAATGATGTCACTGTATAATGAGGGATATATTACGCGAAGATGAATTTTACCACCCGAGCCGTACGCGAGTTAAATTGAGAAATGGAATCAATAAAAATGATTGTTTTTCAGAAATAATATTTCATAATCTCATAAAAAAATTACGAGCAAACTACACCTACCTTTTGCATAAATTTTTGCATAACAGAGTGTTAAAGATACGATTATCCTAGTAATGGAAGGAAATGGCTGTCCCGGAGATGAAAAAAGAAGTTTAAAAAACAAAATGAAAGGTTATAAAGGAGATGGGTTTGCGTAAAATGACAGGAAACTTGTGACAAGGAGAGAAGCGATGCAAAGTGGAGCTCAAGAGTTTGACATTAATAAAGAAGTAAAAGGAAGAAACCATGTCAACTACGTAGATTGAATGTTAGTGGCTGGATTCTTGGATACTGTCAAACATATATGAACGAACGGTTTGAAATTTCACTTCATAATACAGGTTTTAGTATTATAAAACGGAAGGCAATTTGAACTCCTGTTAAAAATTTAATAATGTCACAAGGCTTGCGAAATATTAGCTGCACAAATAAATGAATACTTTTTGCAAATATTTAAAGCATAATTTAAAGCACGGGTCGGAAACGGGCATTCATTAATGCTACGCATACACTTCAAATCTCAAGTGAGTACTAGTACTCATTTAAAGTGCGTACATTGCTTGTCCTCGTTTTTACTCACGTACAAGTGAGTACTTTTGTACGCACTTTAAATGAGTACTAGTACTCACTTAAAGTGAGTACTAGTACGCGTTTTAAATGGGTAGTGGAAAGGAAGAGAGGGTAGTAATACGCACTTATAGTGCGTACATAGGTATAAAACTCTTTTCCTGAGTGACGTCACAATAAAGCTTTAAAATTCAGGAAAAGTAAAAATGTTGATTGAACATCAGAAAAATAGTTTTTAAATTATTATAATCAATAATTTATACACTTTTTTGCCAATTTTCAATGCAATCCTTTTCCAGAATTTATGAAGCTTCATATTTTTCTGTAAATAATAAAATGCGATTATTATTATTTCTTGAATATATTTATTTAAAAAATTTTCAAACCTTTCAGATATTACAACTAAAATAATCATAATGATTAAGTATAAGTATGAACTTAGTTATCATCAAAAATTCAATAAATTATTCTAAACAATTTCTACGAATAATAGAAGATAAAAATTATGATTTTCTCCTTAGTTACATTTTGAAACGTATTATTTTAGTATCTAAAATATAATGTAATTGTCTCGGTAATTATGTCGTATAATAGAATCAATGTTAAATCTTTAAACATATCTAGAAGGTACCTGAATTAATCTGAGCGCATTTATTCCTAAAATAATACAATCATCACATGTGCTATTATTATATCGCATTTAAATTAAAACTGCATATTTGTATAACTAACTTTGAGGCTTCCGAACCTACTTAAACAAAAACTATGCAAAAATAAATTCTGGCTTCAGCAGCCTCTCAATGCTACATTTCACTTTATTATTATTATTTTTCGCTTTTACTTAACTTTAAATTCACTTATTAATCAGCAGGTACTTTGGCACTTTTTTTTAAAATTTTTAATTGTCTAATAAACGTTAATATTGTACTATTATTTGGTTGTTTAGTTTTAAAGAGCTTATATGACAAGAAATTTAATATGTTAGGTTAGGTTACTCACATATAACGCGTATTAAAAGTACGCATTTAAAATGAGTATTAGTACTCACATATAACGCGTAGTTTCAGTTCCGCTTTAGAAGTGAGTACTTGTACTCGTTTTACGTGAGTATTTTGAAGTACTCATTTATAACGAGTACTAGTACTCACTTCAAGTGCGTACACTTATCTCCTTCTTCAAAGTGAGTACAAGTACGCACTTTAAATGAGTAATATAAAAAGTACTCATTTAAAAGGAGTACTATTACTCACTAAGATTTGCAGTGTAACCCCAGAGATTACATGTTTCTTATACAAAACAAACAATCTGAAATAAATTTAGTAACAATCCATAAATCAAATTTTGCACAGAATTTTTATCTATTTATGTAAAAATAGTATCAGTCAACACGCTTCTGTAATTTTATAAATATATTTGTGGATTTCAAATATTTGTTGTATTTATATAGTTTTTTGTAGCAATTCATTCAAAAGAAAATTTATTTAAACGATCTTTAAATAGTGTTTCGAAGATAGTTTTTAAATAATTGAGAAATATTTTTCTTGGGGGGGTCACGTATATAATCCTTCATTTACACGAAAATGCGATGCTTAAAAACGGAGTTTTAAAGGTGGGCAGGAACTCAAATACGTATGCTCGTCCATAATATTTTTAACATCTTTTATAGGAATGTGTTTGGATAAATTTCTTTATTATATATCTGAAAACATTCTATAGTTGATTTTGGTGGCATATTTACTTGGTAATCAGTGGCGGCGCTAGCTCTTAAAATCTGGGGGGGGCAAAAACATTTTGAGTAAAATTTGGGGGGGGGCAGGAAATATTTTTTAATCGTTTACATATGAAAATGCAAGGTGTCTCAAAAGAAATTTTATATTTAGTGGATCGATTAAAAAAAAGTAAGCCATATATAAATAAAATGTTTATTAATTATTAAAATACAATTTTTGGGGATTTATTTCTTAAAAATAATATCGTCTAAATGTAGACCCTCGCGTTCTCGGCACTCGTTTAATCGAACAGTAAAATGACGTCTCGGCAGGTGGACTCAGGGACGGCTGCCATTTCGTGACGGATATTTTCTTTCAAATGCGCCAGTGAAGTCGGTTTATTGGCGTAAACTTTAGATTTAAGATAACCCCATAGGAAAAAGTCCATAGGGGTTAAATCTGGACTGCGTGGAGGCCAATTTATGTCACCTCTCCGGGAGATCAATTTGCCTGAGAAAATTTCACGAACACGTGGCAGAGACATATTGGACGTGTGTGAAGTTGCTCCGTCCTGTTGGAACCATGTTCTTTGGTTATAGCCAGGAAAGTTTTGCAGTTCAGGTACCAAGAAGTTGTCTAACATCTCCACATAACGCTCTGAATTCACTGTAACTGCACGCCCCCTTTCGTCTTCCTCGCGCCGACATCGCATAACCCATACGGTCACTTTAGGCGAATGTAGGGGTTTCTGATGTTTGCGTTTCGGATTCGTTGCACTCCAGTAGCGGCAGTTCTGCTTATTTACGTAGCCATTAAGATGAAAATGAGCTTCATCCGAAAACAAAATGTTGGTAAACGTTGAAAATCGCTCAATCACCTGATTTACGAAATTAAGCCTCTGACTGGCATCTTGGGGCTTTAATTCTTGCACCAATTGAATTTTGTAGGGGTGCAGCTTTAGGTCTTTATGCATAATGCGATGTAATGATGATCTATGCACATTTAAAGCACTTGCGCGCTTCCGAATTGAAAGGTTCGGGTTGTCACGAACAGACTGATTAACATTCTCCACGTTTTCTACCGTTCTTGATGACCTAGGTCGCCCGGATTTTGATTTATCCAGCGTTGTACCCGTCTCTTCAAACTTTTTAACCCAATGTCGAATGAGAGGAATGCTTGGCGCATCATTTAAGTGACGAAACCCTCGAATACTGCAGAATTTTCTACGCGCTACAGTCGCCGAATCACCGTTTTTGTAAAACTCTCGCACGCATAACGCGCGGTCTGCTCCCGAGAAACGCTCCATAGCGACTGCATTCCCAAGAGCCAGTCTACCGATTGACATAACCCCCGCGCCCCTCGGATACGTTGCGTTCACGCAGTAAGCTAAATAAATATAAAATTTCTTTTGAGACACCTTGTACAAGTAATGACCTAAAAAAAAGGTCCTCACTTCTAAAATATATTTTTTTCCAAGCAATTCTAGGGGGCCAAATGGGGGCCATAGCAACTTACGGAGTCCTATGTATATGATGCTTTTTTAAAATTTGTATTTGTTTTTTGTTATTTTAAATGAGGATGAGGTGATAAGGACAATTACATTCGAACCCGGGACCGAGCACAAGAAACAGAGTCACCTCTGCGCAACTGAGATCGACTATATTGTTATATTTCTAATAAAATGAGAAAATTTACTAAAAATACCTATATATTTAAAAAAATAATGCAGATTTTTCAAATTATATATCTTCATTTCTGTTGATATTGTTGTCCTTGAAAATTAAGAGGGGGGGGGGGGCGAGTGAACGTGCACTCAATCCCCCATTTCAGTACGCTATTGCACATTCTAATAAAAGGGCGCAATTTAGCTAGCCTTGCTCCGGGCGCCAAAGGAGCTAGAGCAAGCTCAGGCTGGCCAAAGCAGAACCAACCGTGCTTTGCCCAGCCTGAGGGAATTAGTGAAGGTACGTGAGTGCTTCACTACAGTGCACGGACTGATATACAACGTCAAAAAGACTTAATATATTGTTTTCCAACCCAAGAGCAAGAGAACCGCGTGTGTCGTCCATGACACATCTTTGTCACATATTGTGCCACGATCTTCCGGACAATGCAATAATTATTAGGTAGTGCCGAATGTTGTGCTTGCGCACCAATATGCTGATTTGCCAGATGTAGTAAAGGTGTGTGCAATTATTTACCCAATTCTTACTTTGCGTTTGTCTATGCATCACCCCTATGGACAAATGCAACTAAAGCAATTAGGCATAGATTCAGAGTTTGCTACAACAACGCCTTTAGAATAATAAGTGGTTTGGATAGATTTTACAGAACTAGCATTATGTTTGTGTAAAATAGGATGACAGACAGTTGGGGTATGCTGCACAAACGATTTTTTTTCTCTCTGCGCAGCAAGCTTTCACTGCCAACAAATAATTTTGTTGAGAACTGTTTAAAAAATGATGTCATGTTTAACTACAACTAGTGTATGCAATCAATACTGCACAGATACCAGGTTCTGTAATGTGGACAGATGGGAACAATGGTTGTAATTATATCTTTCTTTGAGAGTTATGTATTTATGCAAATATTCTGTTCTTTATATGTTTGTTTTGTTATGTTCTTAGTACTTGTATGTTACATGTATATTATTTTTGGACCAGATGCCGTTATATAAATGATAATAATATATCTGAATCCTAGTACTTGATAATGTTATCATATCCAGACATACCAACACTCAAAGTCCCATCTGAACGTTGCTATAAACCCTTTCTTTATCTTATTCTGTTATAATTTTTAGCACGACTCATTAAAATTTGACATTTGAATTAATTTATAATTTACTCTGAAAAGGGTCGAGAAATATTTTATTTCATACGAAGTATTTCCACTGGGGTGACACTGTTTTACGTTTACGACTTTACCCTTTACCCAATGTTTAACTATCTATACTTAACAAATTTGCTTTAAACTCTACAAAGAGGAAATCCTGAAAATTTAGCACCATTTCTTGAAACAAATCGTCTAGAAATAAATTTAAAAGGTCTTTTAAAACAGTCATTTGCAAGTAAATTTAAAGAATGTTTTTAGTAATTGAGAAATTTGTAGGCCAGAAAATGTTTTCAGTACATTTGAATAAAGGAGATGTTTTAGTGAATGAGGTATTTTCTTAAGAAGCAAAGAACTGTCAGTTTAAAACAATTTGATAAGAAGAAAAATTTAGTATTTTAAGCTGTGTGCATATCTAACGTGAATAAACAAATATTTTCAAGAATTGTGTGTTGAAGTAACAACGAGCACAAATGAGCACAAACGAATATAAAGTAACAACGAAGAACATAAACTATTATTCTTTGCTTGTCAGTACTTCAAAGGAAACGATTCATTTGGGATCGTGTGTATGCGATAAATACGACAGAAGTAGTTTCTGGATTGGTAAAAAATCAACAAACACCAGCTCTTATTGCGTATCCATCGATCGAAAAGTGGCAAGTCCTCTTATATTGTTTCACGAAACAGTAAACAGTATAAAATAAATAATAGAAGTTTTTTTTTATTGCCATTGATTTTTGCGCAGTATTATTAATTTCGGTTCGCACGCGTTTGGCAGAACTCTTTTTGTTCAGCTAATAGTTTTCAAAATAGTAAATTTGCAATATTTATTTGACAAACTCGATCTTCTTTGGGTCCTTTCTATCGGGTTGACTCTTGGCCTCACTCACATGAGTACTCCATCGTGATCTGTTCATTGACAGAACTTTCTATGTGTCCTCTATACTAATACTTGTTAGATCTTTGGTTAGCTGATCTCTCCATCCTTTGCGATTTCCTCCCTTTCATTCTGTCTTCCCTCATCCTCATCAGGTATCCCCTCCCGAAATTTACCTGCGCACATCTCTGGATTTGGGTATAGGTGAAGACAGAAGCAAAAATTCTGGGGAAACATTGTTACAAAAATAGCGTAACTTGAAACACTGAAAGGTGATAACATTTTAAAAAGCAAAGTAGTCTGGACCAGTAATTCTGAAACTAAATGATTCTTAAGGCATCTACAGACGGCGTGGCAAGCCACGGCCAACGTACGCTGAGCTTGGCGCTGGCCGATGTTCGCTTCCGAAGCGGTATTCTTATCAAAAGTCAAATGAGTTTGACTAACATCGGTGCAGACTTGTGCATGCATGTTAGCACCGTACACACGACGCACACACACTTGTCATCACATCAGTCGAGAGTGTTGTGCTCAGAATGAAGGTTATAACCATTTTTGCTTAATAGGGGATACACATAAAATTTGTATTTTCTTAAAACTACATTATTTTGATATGTTAATGTTAGTTATGTCACCTAACAAAACAAAAATTACATTTTAATTAATTTTATAGCCAAATTTTTGAATTAAAATATTGTAAAATTGAAATAATCCGACCACGGAGCGAAGGTTGCCGAGTAGAAACGACTGAGTATGACGTCAAACGATAGGGGTTTCACGTCACAGATACAGCTACAATATAATCTTTACACGTGTGTATATTGTATTGTTCGAGAGTTTTGTATTTGTTTTTAAACAATTTTTCACGCATTTATTATTAAATTGGCAGATAAAGATTTTGTTAAGGCCCAGAGTGATAATTTACCCAACATTGATGCATTTCTGCTCATGGAATATATGAAAAATAATGAATGCTACAGTGCTGAAGAAATACGTGGTGTCAAAGCAGACCTGTAAGTAATTTTTATTTTATATTCTATAACTTTATGTAAACAAACGCTGCAACTCTGTAAAATGTAAATATTTATGTAATTTAGATGTCAGAATTTTACTACATTGTTTACATGAAGTTACAAAACGTTAGAGGCATAATTGAAATACTGCAATATAAGTTATATATTTTAATATAAAATTTAATTCGGTAAACATGTATAAATTGTTTTTATAGAATTAAACTTTATTTTAATTAAAATCACTCTAACTTTACATAACCTATAAAAGTTATACAAACAAATAAGTTCACAACAGACTATGTACGCCGGTAAGCTAGTAGTGTCATGCGTCAGTTAGAAGGGGTATGACGTCACACGTCGTTTTCGCGCGCTACATACTTTTATAATTTTTTTAAGCCTTCAAGTTACAAAAAAAAAAAATTAAAAACTGTTTTTTATGTTTATATGCAACAAGAGGAATATAATAAAAAAAATTAAAAAAATCATGCCTATCCCCTATTATGAAGTTTACTTAAAGTAAAAAGTAATTTTTTATACTCTTAATCTAATTTTAATATCAAAATCAAGGTCGGAGCTGCGACCATAAGCCCATGTTCACTATTTTTGTACTTGACCAGCACTAACGCTTTATCGACATATCATCTGTATGGTACGTATGTCCAAGTGTCCACCAGTGCTACATGTTACGGCCAGCGTCAGTACCAGCGCTGGCGAACGTTCACACACCATCAGTAGGATCCTTTAGAAAAGCCCAATAGCACACAAATAATCCATTTTAGTTTGGTACGAAGAAGAAACTATTTTCGGTTCTTTCGAAAAATTTATTAACCTTAACAATTTCCAAATTGAAAAAAAAAATATTTTGTCGAATCTTTAGTCCCATTCAAATTAATAGTAAAGAGAGTAGGAAACGTGATGATGAAGCAAAACTAAATGACAAAGAGAAACTAGGAAAAAACTTGAACACACCTCGACCTTTCTTGTATTGTATACACAGTGTTTCCCAAACTATGTTCCGCGAAACTCTGGTGTTATACGGAAAGCAAATAAATGTAGAGTGCAAAATTATCAACATTAATATGAGAAACTTCAGAAGTGTAATAATAATAATAATAATAGTTTTATTGACCAAATTACAAATACAAAGAACTGCTTTCAGTCAGTCAATACAATATTAAGAGACAAAGTCATAAAAGTTCATCAAAATTAACGTTGTTAAATTCATAAATTGTGTACAATGGGTTATTTATAAATAAGTGTTTAAGTTTAAGTTTGAATTTGTCTAGTGGTAGTGTAGTAATAGTCTCTGGTAAAAGATTATAAAATTTCACAGCAAAGTAATTTGAACAATTCCTGGATTTATTTAAGCGCAAAAACTTACCACGAATATTATTTTTACAACGCGTGTTGTGTTCGTGCGTTTCACTAAAAGTGATATAATTGTGTAAGTTTTTGCGTACAAACAATAGACACAAATAAATAAATAGTGAAGGCAATGACATTATTTTCAGCTTTACAAAAAGATCTCGACAATACGCTCTAAAAGGAGCACTGGCAATTATTCTTACAACTTTACGTTGTAAGCTGAAAATTCTTTTGGCTGCAGGTGAATGTCCCCAGATTATTAACCCATAGGTTAGGTGGGACTGAAAGAGGGAGAAATAGGCTTTCAATACAACATCTATGCTGACTTCATGCTTCAGATTCCTTACTAGATACACGGTCGATCGCAATTTACGACTGAGTACATCCACGTGCTGATCCCAACGAAGGTAAGGATCAACGTGGATACCAAGAAATTTAACGAAAGGGGGATTGGCAAAATCATGTTTTCTGGTGCTCAGTAGCAAGGTCTGGGTTTTATCTGTATTTAAAATTAGTTTATTGCTAGACAACCAAGAGTTTGCACTGTTCTTCAGAGAAACATTTTCTGTAATAAGGGAATCTAGATCATGGTTGCAATTTAGTAATGTTGTATCGTCAGCGTAAAGAATTGATTTAGATGTCATAGCGAGAGGCAAGTCGTTAACATATATTAAGAATAGTAGCGGTCCGAGAACTGAACCTTGGGGAATACCAAAATGTAAAGGAAGATACTCAGAAACGCTACTTTTAAATTGGGTAAACTGTTTCCGGTTAGATAAGTATGATTTAAGCATGGCACGGCTCTTGTTGTCAAAACCATAAAAAGATAGTTTGGTTAATAAAATATCATGAGATATGCAGTCAAAAGCCTTGCTTAAATCAAGAAAAACACTAAGACAGTATTTCCCTGATTCTAATGCATCCGAAACATGTATTTCGCACTAGTTTAATACCAAGCCTGTCGTGTGAAATAAGCGAACCTTCACTGTACAATAGTCATAAAATTATATCCCTATAAAACTCTACCGTATTAAATTTTGCATAAAAGTTTGTTCAAATTTTTGAACTACATCGACGATGGATTTTTCATAAAAAATATAATGTATTGTGATTCGTACCTTTTTTAGTTAACAGCGATGAATTGTGTCGATACATGATTTAAAAATTTGACAATGGGGACACAAACCGTGTTGTATGACAGTGTGGTTGTTTAAGGAAACGAACTACAAAGCATTTATTAATGATTGATAGGCGTTTGAATTTAGCGCGTGGCCATAAATTTCATCCGAAACTGTTTATACATCACGTATTTGATCATAAACGTAGCTACGGATATTATTTGTCATTGACAGCTGTCTGATATTGACAATTTCTAGAGCATTTATTATCAGAAAAGGCTCATTATACTGCCCATTTTTTACATTATTTCATTGGTAAGCAGAAAATAGCCATGTATACAATAGCTAATTTATATTAATAAATTGCTTTCTCAATGACACATTAATTTGCCTTTGCAAGATTTCCCATGTACGCCACTGGAAAGTAGTGTATACCGCAAAATCTATAAAATTAATCCAATGATCGGGAAATTCAAACGACTATCAATCATTAACGAACTCTCCCCAGCAAACATTCAACTAACGGCCGAATGCTGGCAAACTGCTTTTATGCTGGTAAATTACTGGCACCAAAAGTAAGTGCAACGCCAGTATTAATAATGTACTTTACATTTGTATTTCGCATTCCGCCTATACGAAGTACTTTACCAGCATTTTATAAGCACTCTTCTTCACTCATACTTTTTACTTAAAACCATCAGAAATAAATCTTGCAACTAATGCGATTATTTTGCACTTTACCGTTGCTGGGCCGGCAACTGATACATCAATGGGCCAGTAACGGCCCCGGGGACACCGGGGTACTGGTCCATTACTTTCAATGCCGGGGAGTATGTGCTTTACCAGTACTGGCCCGTATAAAAATGTTTGCTGGGTCTTTATTATTATGTGTTTTATTTTACATAATTATATTTTGAAAATAAATCCTCGTTTATAATAGATGTGCTATGTGTCCATAGCATAAAAATTACAGTAACCTCTTTGTTCTGTTTATTAGAAATAGCCCAGCAAACATTCAACTAACGGCCGAATGCTGGCAAACTGCTTTTATGCTGGTAAATTACTGGCACCAAAAGTAAGTGCAACGCCAGTATTAATAATGTACTTCACATTTGTATTTCGCATTCCGCCTATACGAAGTACTTTACCAGCATTTTATAAGCACTCTTCTTCACTCATACTTTTTACTTAAAACCATCAGAAATAAATCTTGCAACTAATGCGATTATTTTGCACTTTACCGTTACTGGGCCAGCAACTGATACATCAATGGGCCAGTAACGGCCCCGGGGATACCGGGGTACTGGCCCATTACTTTCAATGCCGGGGAGTATGTACTTTACCAGTACTGGCCCGTATAAAAATGTTTGCTGGGTCTTTATTATTATGTGTTTTATTTTACATAATTATATTTTGAAAATAAATCCTCGTTTATAATAGATGTGCTATGTGTCCATAGCATAAAAATTACAGTAACCTCTTTGTTCTGTTTATTAGAAATAGGTGTTCGGAAAGGTCAAAGCCATTGTCTCATCCTTATATTCATCGTATATTAAATTATGGAACTATTATAAACGTTGCTTATATGTTAGTTTTTTTTTTTCTTAACATTTAATTTTACTCATTTATTTAATTTACTATTTATATCTACTTATTCTATAAAATGCTGTTCCGTAAAAAATGCAGGATTTGTGAACTGTTTCGTCATAGGAAAAGTTTGGGAAACGCTGGTAAACAACATAATGAAAAGACTTGACACTTAAAAGATTAATATGGAGCACTTATGTCAGTGACACCAAATTTCATCCAATTGACATTATCTTAGAAGAAATCACAGTACGTAGATATTATATTTAATAAAAAATAATATAAATAAACTGGACATACAGCTGTGAAGCATATTCCACTTATATTTAGAAAGATGAATTGTTGGCAAAACCCTCCATATAAATTTCATACCTGGTTTGTGTCTGACAGATTGAACTAACTTGAAATCTAGCCAATCTGCTAAAAACATTTTTTGCTTCCGTTTTATATATGGAATTTAATAATTAAAATGTTTGTGATTCAATGATATTTTGTTGTAAACAACTGAATTTTTTTTATATTTTTATATAATAATATATAGAGTTTTATAGTAACAACTAGCTGAGATACCGGTATTTCGCTTCGGTATTTAAATACTTTATGGTCAGAAAATCGTTTTTTTTAATCGATTGTATAGTGACTCAGGAGTGTCCATACAAAATTTCAGGTCGATCCGAGCAAAATGAACGAAGTTATCGGCTTAACAATACAAATAACTCAAATTCATATTTTCGCGCAAATCGCGTGTTATAGCGTTCCTTTCAGAACGCTGCTTTATTAGCCGCGCGCATCTCTCATATACGTAATAGTAGAGTCTTCCCACTCTATCCACACCTGTCTGTGCTATATTTGTGTTGGAGGTTTCACTCAAAATAATAATGAGAGCTTGAACCAACTTATTTGGAAAATAAGTCCAAATATACTGAGTGGAACCTCCACAATTGTTGAAATTGCAGCTGATGTAGCAGCTAGTTATTTCAATGAAGGCAATTTCGCATATCTAACGTTTATGGAAGAGATGGGCATAAGCGTAGGGACGAGCTCTCATGAATGGGCACGCGAAGAGGATAAATTTCGGATTAGCAGAGCTAATCAAAAAGCTGCAGAGGCTACTAAAGAAACTCGGGTTTTAAGAAGACAACAGCAAAAAGATGCATTGGACATCCTTGCCGATGGCCCTACACTTTACGGACCCGGAATTGATGACCCCGTGTGAGTATGAAGAAAAATTAACATGTTTTAAAAAAAAAAATTTTAAAACGCGTTTTTTGAGGAATTTTATTTTTCAAGTCGGTGAGACATGTAACTCGAAAACTACTCGACCGATCTTTCTGAAATTTTGCACACTATTTCTGTAGGCAATTTACTAGGTAACGCTGTCGAGATACATGTCGTCGATACATGCTGTCGAGACAGCATGGGGTCTCTCGATGAAAAAGAATGACTCATATATATATATTGAATATTGAAAAAGATATACATACTTTTATAGTTTCACCGCCATAGCATTTTAATATGATTAATGTAAAATTCTAAATTACATTTTTATACATGTGTATGGGTAACCTCTATCAGCAAAAACCAATTATATATCTCTCATTGGGCTTAAGAGATATTGAGGAATTAGTCAAAAAGCATTTTGCCCCTTTAGGGGTGAATTTATTAAAAAATCAATAAGTTTATAAAGATTTAAAAAAAAAAACTTATATGCCAAAAGGGAATGTTATCTCAATAAACATAGGAAATGCAAAACGTTCTACAATTGACCCCGAATGCAGATTTAAGGATTGTATAGGGCAAAATCCTGAATTTCGTTCATAAATATGTATTCTTATTGGTTCCAAGATATATTGAGGAATCCTTGAAATCATATTTCACCCCTTTTCACCCCCTTAGGGGTCGAATTTAAAAAAATCTCTTGTTTGTCGGTGCTTACATCATTTGGAGAATATGCTTTCCGAATTTCATGACTATGTCCAAGGAACATTCTATAGAATAAAATATAGCAATTTACTCCATTCGGGGTGCAATTGAAAAAATATGTTAAAAGATATTTTAAGTTTTTAAGTTAACAGTTTTAATCCCGAAACACTCCCGAAAACCTTAGAATAAGACTTTTTAGATGCTATGTGGCCTCTGTTCAAATTCTGGTTTTACTCTATTATCATACTAAATTTGGTTAAAATATGTCAAACTGTATTTTAAAAAATTTCTTCAAAAGCAAAAATAAATAAACGGAAATAATAAAGTTCATAAATATCGGCAAAAATAAAAAAATATAATATAGATGTTGACTCGTTCTACATAAACTAATTATAGTTTGGCTAAATAACTGAATAAAGATCATTTGTCGCCTCTATAAATTTGTCGCCTGTTAAATTTACCGCCCTAGGCTATAGCTTACTGCGCCTAATGGTTAATCCGCCCCTACATGGAATCACGACATTATATAATATTGGACAATATCTAAACAATTCCAATATCTGAAACTTGAATTTTAGATAGAAAGTTTTATTGTATAAAGTGGTTCTAACCGCATCCTGCGTTTTGATAAAATTTACTCTTTGCGAAACTGTTTTTAAGCTATCAGTGAAAGGGCATCTTCATACGAACCCCAGTTCACAATGACTTCCGTTTAGGATAACCATTGTTGAATACAAAGGTGGAGAAAAGCTGAGTGTGGTCTGCATTTCAATGTGTTTCAAGAATTTCATTTTGTTTTTTTGTTGAATCTTGTTAATTTAGTTTTAAAATAACATCAGACTTGATGGAGGCAATGTTGTTAAGCAATTTACATTGATTAGACTATAGTCATTTCATTAAACTTTATCAAAAATTGAAACAATTTTGAAATGCTCCTTTTTTGTAGTCTGCCTGCACAAAATTCACCAAGGTAATAATAAAACCACTAGATTATTGTTTAAATGTTAGCGTTTTTAGGGTTTTATAGGTATGACCAAAAAACTCTTATACCGTCATTTTATGGTGTCTGTCTGTCTGTCTGTTCGGCAAAAATTGTAACCAAACGCCTAAACCTCGAGAGTTGAAATTTGGCATGCTTATACAACTCTTTGACCCGCACATAGGAAAAATACTAAAACATCTATAAAACATATCCTCCTAAAAATATAAACAAATACCTATGTGCTCATCGAAAAAAAAAAAAAAATTAATTCGGGTTTAAAGTAGGGTATCAAATGTAAGCCCTTAATACGTGGATTACCGATCAAAATTTTAATTTTGCAAAATAGACTATTTTGACGTGATTTTTGCCAAAATTGTGCAAACATTTTTTTGTCCCACACCCTGTACCCCGGATGGTTTAAACTAAAAATCTGAAAAAATTCTAAGTAATGTACATTGGTGTGAAGCGGAATAGTACAACAGGAGTTTTTAATCAGAGTATGTTTTCGGAATAACGCATTTTTTGTGTTTTTTATTGACTAAGTAAAATATTTAATTCTGTAACACAGTAAACCAGTGCGCTTTCCTAGTGTAATGGTTAGTCTTCTCGCGTTCAAATTTGCAAAGTAGGGTTCGCTACCGGTCTGGAGACAATTTTATTTTTCAGTTTTTTTTTTGCAGTTTTATTTTGTTTAAATTATTTTTCAAAATTCTAGTTAAATTTTGGCAAATGTTGCTATTAATTTTTAAAAGCGTAAATTTAATAATCAGTGGGAATTGTTGAAATTATAATTTAATTCTATGTTTCAATGTATACGAAATCAGAGAGGCAGAGCTTATGACATAAAACAACCAATGGAAGCCATAGGCGCAATTTTCAAAATCTTAATGAACTAATGCTATATATAAAAAAAAAAATACTGCATTTATTTAGAAACCTAAATAATGGTATTAGGCACTCGAATTAAAATTAACAAAAAAGTATTTTAACATAAGATTTGTTTTGGCATCCCAAATAATCATCATTTACTTTCTAAATACCTGCGAAACCCTGAAATGTGTGAAAATTCAAGATTCACATCAATTTTCGTTTACCAGTGTAATTTATTCAATCTTCATGGGGCATGGTAATATTTAATAATCCGTGGAGGTAACTATAAAGTGTTGATAACTTGATGTTATAAAGGTGAGTTGCTCCTCTATGCGGACGATCTTGTGATTTTCTGCAGAAACAAAGACATTAAACTAATCAGAGACTCACTTCAAGAAGCAATCCTCAGTATAGAAAATTGGGCCGATAAAACAGGGTTCACCTTTTCCTCAACTAAAACTAAAGCCATGCATTTCACAAGAAAACATTATTCGCATTATAATCCAAAGGTAAAACTGTACGGTGACTCTATTACATATGTAACGAAGACTAAATTTCTGGGAATCACACTGGATAGAAAATTAACCTGGCAACCTCACATACAACAACTCAAAAAGGATTGCATGCAAAGAATGAATATCTTGAAAACACTGGCACACTACAAATGGGGCGCCCACAGAGAGATATTATTGAGGCTCTATAAGTCACTGATACTGTCGAAAATGGATTATGGTAGCATAGTGTACAGCAACGCAAAACCTACTCATCTAAAAACATTAGACACAATTCAGAACACCGCAATCAGGATAGCCACAGGAGCTTTCAGAACAAGTCCTATAGTCAAAATTACCAGTGAAGCTAATCAACCACCACTTCATTTCCGCAGACGTCAACTCACCTTCTCTTACCTAACGAAATTAGCAACAGATGTGAATAATCCCACATATAACTATATGTTTCAAAATTTAAAAAACCAAGTAGTCCTTAAAAATAGAATACCTTTTCATCAACAAGTTCAAGAACAATTAAACAATATTAGTATGACATTTCCACAGCTAGGTCCAAACCAATTTAACAAGATACCCCCCTGGATCCTGAACGCGCCAAATTATAATCTCCTTCTAACTCGCCATAATAAAAAAGAAACCAGTCCATCCATCATTTTAAAATCTTACCATGAAATCATGTCCAAATACAAGAATCACACTGCCATTTACACAGATGGTTCTAAAATACAAAATAAAACCGGGGCCGCAATGGTAGTAGAGAAGAACGAAACAAGAAAATATCATCTTCCAAATATGACGAGCGTCTTCACTGCCGAAGTTTATGCATTATTCCAAGCAACAGAATATATAAAAAGCATTCGAAATAAAGAAGATTTTATAATTCATATTGATTCCCTCAGCACCATTGCAGCCATGAAACAAAGCTATTCAAAAGACGCCATCATCCAAAAAATTCAAGATAACATCCACTACTGTATTGACCAGGGGAAGAAAATCACAGTATTATGGGTTCCATCACATCGCAACATTCCAGGAAATGAAAAAGCAGATGAAGCTGCCAAGGAGGCCATACACCAAGAAATAACTCAAATGCCCACCTAAACATATGATGCCAAGAGTTTTTTCAAAAGAAAACTGCAAGAAGAATGGAACAACATCCGCTACAAAATTCAAAGTCCGCAAAACTATACATCAAGACATGAACAAATAATTCTAACAAGAATAAAAATTGGGAAATTCCACACATGACTCACTCATCAATACATTTTCGAAAAAAAGACACCACCCATATGCCCCACCTGCAACACACAACTTACGGTGGAACACGTACTTCTAGAATGTCCACAATATACAGCACAAAGAATCAAACACAAAATTCCAACAGACGCACTACAAATTTCCACCAATATGTATGAGAAAAACATTTTAAAATTTCTAGAAGATACAAACCTATTAGACAATATATAAAATTTCACATAGATTCTAATAGTCTAAATTTATTATAATAAATATTTATATATTATATTTTATTATGTAATTATACTAAATATGTAAAACAGATATTCCGGGGTGCTAATAACCAAGCAGTTGAAGCACCCCTAAATAAATATATTAAAAAAAAAAAAGGTGAGTTGATGATATAGGAATGGTGGTATCTATACAGGTGTGCTTTCTTTATATGCTATAAAAGTTGTTATCACTATGTGTAATAGTTAGCTCCGACAATAGCCGAGTGTTTTCTTGGGTTATTTCCTCGTTCAAAAAGTTTCAATGAATGCCTTCAGCAAATTCAATTAATATTATTAAAAACTTTTATTTGAAAAGCTATCTTTCAAGATCTCTGGTTTAGTATATGTGTTAAGTGTATTTTTATGTACCTACGTATTTTCCAAACACATAACCTACTTACGCTGAAATTTCAATCAACAAGATTAAATGATTAACTGTTTTATTTCTTTATTCTCTTCTCGATTGCAGATATAAAACTCAGTATCAACATCATCATAAAAGACTTATTAGTTTTCCTGTATTATTTCCCGATGAAATATATTTACAATAACCAGAATCCGGGCAAATTTAAGAGATAATTCTGTTTAATTGATTAACCAGTAGCGTAGTTAATTATCGATATAAAATTAACGTTTCCATACTTTCTCCAGTACATTTATTTGTATTCTTCAAACTTTTTATTAAAAATTAATAAAACGTGTATTTTTTGAAGTAATTGCCTGAGAAATTAATTTTTACAAATAATTATTTTAGTTCTACTCCTAGTTAACTACAGCCGGACAGATCTCTCGTGGCCGGGCGTGAAACATGCGCGTGAAATTTGTAGTGGGGATTATAACTTTGGCGAATTGCATTATTTCCTACACACGCTATTACAGTCAAGTGCATAAGTGCAACATTCAAAATATATTAAATATTTAAAATCATGTAGACAAAAAGCAAACTAGGTGGACGTGCTATTAATAGTCAAAGTCGAGAAATAATTAGCAATGTTTTTGATTTTTGTAAGCCTATATTATTTACAATCTACTTGAAATTGCTGGAGTTTGGACGGGGGTGCTCTGGCCAATAAATAATTCGACAAAGTGAATGTCAAATGCAGTAATCACTTAAATCAAGCAGCTACGTTTCTATAGTTTTGTTGTTCGACTGTAATGGGAGGAACTTATGTTTGTCGCCGTACTTAACTGATAAATATAATGTACACGTGTAAGAATGTGAACTTGTTTTTTTGACTGTTCTCTGTATCTGACACTGTCTTTCATAGTGCCCTCTCTAAGCGCACCATAAGCCACGCTCGGCCACGAGAGGTCTGTCGGGCTGTAGTTGTGCTAAAAATAATTATATATTTAAAAATTTATTGTTTGGTATCAAAAGAAAGCTCTTAAGAAGTAGATTAAAGAACAAAAAGTAGATTTTTAAAATTCGTTTCTTTTAACACGATTATAGCCCAAAATGTGCTAAAAAAATCCTGGTCCCGCAACCTTTTACCCAATGGGATTAAAATAAAAATATGAAAAATTTATAAGTCATGTACATTGATTTGAGCCGGAAACGTAAGAGAGGAACTTTTGTTCAGTTGGAGTTTATGGAAAATATTGCAGCTTTTGTGTTTTTGACAAAAGTAATTAATTTTTTAATTAATGGCGAAATTATGGTTAATAATGTTATAGATTTTGTTTATTTATGGCTAAGGTAGTATATGTCTTCATTTGAAATTAAAAAAATAATAATAAAAATTTTACAGCTGAAAATCAAGTTCATGTTAAACGCCATAAGCCCACTGTTAAACGCCATGATTCAACTGTTTGAATTAGTTTAGTTTTTTGTTTTTAAGCCTATCAAATAAGAATGAACAATTTCAATTTTTAGTAGTGAAATACTCATAAATTAAATAAAAAATATTTACAGACTGAGTTAAAAGAATATCATGCTGAAAATAAAAATTAAACTAGTTCCATCTCTGGCCTTTCCAATTGCCCTCTATGCTTCAGAATCCTGGACATTGAAATCAACAGACAAGAGTAAGCTCGACTCCTTCGAGTTATGGTCCTGGGGGCGCATATTACGAACACCGTGGATCGCAAAGAGTACTAATTATAGAATTAGTACTCTTTAGTACTAGAATTATAGAAGAACTTCAAATTCTAACCAGGCTTTCCACGTGTGTTCAGCAAAGAATCGTCCAGTATTTCGGACAACTGTCATGCAGGACTTTTGACAACCTAGAAAAAATGGTTATCTAGGGCAAAATTGAACCCGTCCAAGAGGAAGACCTTCTAAAAGACTGCCAAATCAAATAAAATGTAATACTATACCTGGTCTTAAATAGAAGTCAGCTTCAGAAATGCATAAGATCGGTAGAAATGGTACAACATCGACATACAAACTGATTCTGTAACTATGTGCGTCACGACTCCTAAATACTGAGGAAATCGACTAGAAAGACGAGAAGAAGAGTTATGGCAATGTAAAATAGAAGAGATCTACTGATCAGCGGATATTTATTTTCCTCCCAGATCTTTATTTGCTATAGGGGAATAATTTTAAGATCGTAGCGCCACGCGGATTTTTTTGAAACCATTCTAAATCAGATACCACTTGACATTTAGTAGTAAATAATAGCGAAAAGTGTATCAAAAAACCACAAAAAATAAATAATTGTTTGGGATTTTCTGATTTTGTGAAGTGACATTACTTGTAAACATCTAAAATACTACATTTTGTGATCTGGTTTTAAGTTATGGCGGTTTTCCATTGTCGATTATTTTAACTATATTGGGGGAAATAATAATTCCCGTGTTGTTTACCAAGGGGTAGAAATCTACAATGCTGGGCATATAATATTGTGTGGAGTCACTGAAAAAAACATAGAGTTCATAAAGATTTATGCATTATGCCTACAAACTTGTGCATTACAAACCCACACACAATAACAGGAATTTTCAAGATATGCGATAATAAATACAAAATTGAAAATATTTTTTGTAGTCACTATCATTAAAATGTAATGAGCAAACTTTGATATAAGGGCTCACTTTTTTTCCAATTTTTAAATTGTTTATCTAAACATCGCGTCGATTCATAACCTCTTGCTTTCCCAATTTTGTTTCGAACCGTACGGTGTCTGATATTAGTGGAAACAAATGAAACGATGTTTCCGGGTTTCTTCTTTTCAATGAATTGCACATAGGCACACAACAATATGTATTATACATTTTTCAATGATTATAATAAAACTTTAAAAACAAACTTCATACAAAACCAATACACAAAACGAAATGTTATCTGATGTACACAAGTTCATGAAATGCTCACCAGATGGTAGGGTGCTTAGCTGCAAATCCCTATATTCTTCCATCATCATCACGTGTCCTATTCACTGTATTCATCATTCCCACATTTTCTGCATGATGTTTGGTACTTATTCCTTCATTCAAAAGTTAATTTAAAATCGGTGAATATTCGCATTCGCAAAATTTGTAACATTTAATATTACAGGTACACGTACATTTTCTGTTATTATATCATTGTTGAACAAGCACGAATGTCATAACTAAAATGCATCTTTTGTGTTAAATGTTCATTTAGCTTGACGTAAACGAGGTTGAATATGTAGAGGCAAGAATAGATTATAGACGGTAATAATAGAATAGTTTTAAAATAGAAACTTTCTGGACATCAAGATTTAAAACTCGTTCGACCAATCTTTTTAAATAAATAAAGGCCAAAAGACACGCAAATATTTTAGCCAAATGTAATAAAACGCGTGCGCACAAACGATATAATGTGATATTTACCAGGTCTACAAGTATGAAATGCGTATTTTTTTCATACTTGCCGCGCAAACAGAGTGTATAGTTCAAAGTTTCAACACATATGGCGTTTTGTTAAGTTATGATTAAGTGTCAAATGCATATAGGTTGTAATTTCAAAAGTGATCATATAGTTTTGTTTTACTGTGTTAAAAATGTCAAATTTTGTGCCAAATAAAGAGCATTCGCGGACAGTACTACTGTTTTGTTTTCATTTGAAAAAAAATAATGCTGCTGAATCATACCGACTGCTTCGAGAAGCTTATGGTGAATATGCTCCAACGCAAGATAAGTGTGAATGATGGTTCTGGCGTTTCAAAAGTGGTGACTTTGATCTTACAGACAAAGAACATGGAAAACCTCCAAAAAAATATGAATATACAAAATTGAAAACATTGCTACAGGAAGGCGATAGTCAATCAGAAAAACAACTAGCAGAGCAGTTAGGCGTTAGTCAGCAAGCTGTTTCCAATCGCCTACGAGAGATGGGTAAGATCCAGAAAGTCGGCAAATGGGTTCCACATGCATTGAATGAGATACAACTGGAAAAACGCAAAAACACTTGTGAAATTTTGCTTGCACGATACAAAAGAAAGTCTTTTTTGCATCGTATCAATACTGGCGATGAAAAATGGATTTATTTTGAAAATTCCAAACGCAAAAAATCATGGGTGAACCCAGGCTCACAATCCACATCAACTGCAAGACCGAATCGCTTTGGCAAAAAGACAATGTTCTGTACTTGGTGGGACCAAAAGGGTGTGGTCTATTATGAATTGTTAAAACCTGGTGAAACAGTACCCAATGTGAATACCCAACGCTACCAACAACAACTGATCGAATTAAACCATTCGCTGCTCATAAAACGACCAGAATACGAAAGAAGACAGCACAAGGTAATCTTTCTTCACGATAACGCTCCATTACATAAGGCAAAAGCAGTTTGCAACAAATTGGAGGCACTCAAGTGGGAAGTGCTACCCCACGCCACTTACTCACCAGACTTGGTCCCTTCAGATTACCACTTGTTCGTATCGATGGGTCACGCACTTGCCGAGCAGCACTTTTGTTCATATGAAAATGTGAAAGAATGGCTAGATGAATGGTTTGCGGGGAAAGGGGAAGAGTTCTACTGGCGAGGTATTCACAAATTGCCTGAAATATGGGAAAAATGTATAACTTCTAATGGAGCATACTTTGAATAAATAAACTTTTACTGTTCTTTTGAGTTTAATTTGTTTTATTTTTTAACCTGGTATCAAACATCAAATTAAAATGCTGTCTGTTGCCGGGCAACTAATACTTATTCATCACTCCGAGTCAGGGTGTAACTTATATTGCCACATATCTGAAGTACCGTTAGCCAAATAAGGGCATTATACAGTCATGCCCTAAACTTGCCAAAACGATATTGTTACTAGCAATGTAAGTTTATAATTATGACTTTCCTGATACATCAGTTTATGTATCAAACAAAACCAACTTTATTTTATGCATATTAAAACCATGGATAACTATCCGAGAATAAAAACTGCATTGCAAAAGTGAACTTCGGAATAAACTTATACATCCGATAGTTATTCCGCTGCTTACTCGAAGTTTGTAAAAGCGACATTTATTTCACTTTTTATCCTAGACGAGCTTTATCCAACAATTGAAATAGTTTTTAGGGTTTTGTAGGTATGACCAAAAAACCCTTATACCCTCATTTTGTCGTCTGTCTGTCTGTCTGTCTGTCTGTCTGGTCGGTAAAAATTGTAGCCAAACGGCTAAACCTAGAGAGTTGAAATTCGGAATGCTTATACAACTCTTTGACCCGCACATAGAAAAAATACTAAAACATCTAAAAAACATATCCTCCTAAAAATATTAACAAATATGTGCTCATCGAAAAAAAAAAAAAAAATTTAAATTCTGAGTAGGGTATCATACCCTTGGTTCTTGGATTAACGATCAAATTTTTATTTTAGCAAAATAAATTATTTTGAAGCGATTTTTGCCAAAATTGTGCAAAAAAAAATTTGTCTCACACCTGTAGGCCAGATGGTTTAAACTAAAAATCTGAAAAAATTCTAAGTAATGTACATTGGTGTGAACCGGAATAGTACAACAGGAATTTTTGATCAGATTATGTTTTTGGAAAAAACACATTATTTGTGTTTTTTGGCTAATAATGTACACAAGTTATAGTTATGTAAGACGCTATATTGTAAGGTGTATCTTGGTGTAGTGGTTATGACCCTGGCTTCTTACCCAACTAAATCAGTTCGATCCCTGCGAGAGGAGACAATATTATTTTTTGTTTTTTTTTTGCATTTTTATTTTGTTTAAATTATTTTTTCAAAATTCTAGTTATATTTTGGCAAATATTGCATTTAATTTTTAATAGCGTAAATTTAATAACCAGTGGAAATTATTGAAATTGTCATTCTTAATTAAAATTCCCATTTATTTATTTATTTTCTCTTCAAATATGTAAAAAAGTATTAACATTTTTCTAAAACTCACAGAACAGTTTCACTGTTGGAATTTTAAATTTTCACATACCAACCTGAAAAATGAAATAACCCAAGCAAGGTCCGTTCTCGTGACTCGTGACTACCTAAAAGAACGAAATTCACATTTAGTTCCGCCTAAATGTTTGGAATAGCCTTTATACTTTAATCTATTTATTGTTGTAAAACAATTAAATTGTTATTATAAGAATAAAATGTTTTTTACGTTTTATAGAAAATATATTAATTTTTCCTTTTAATTCTTGAAAATATCGACATTTTACGATACCGGTATCGATACTTTTTATTCGATATTATCAATACCCAAATATCGATACTTTCTCAGTATCGCATATCCCTAGGTACGAGTTACAACCCGATGCTAAAGAATGCGACTCAATTTACTCTGTCCTTATTGACGATTTTGTGTCTCACAATGCTTGCCAATATTATGCAACTGGCAAGTGTGCCACGTTCGATTGTGCGTCGTCGTGTTTCATAATATATTATTCAGTTGATAGAAACTAGTTATTTCAAAGGATCCCTTTACCATTATTTTTAAAAGGAAAATAATATAGGAAAGCCCTATATGTAAGCTATTTACTTAGCAACCACTAAAGGGAACAAAACTTCGAAGCAAATCAAGTTTCCTTTCCCAAGATGTCAATATCATGATTACAAAGTTTTCGTACTTCGTCTCGGTTATTGAAGAGGTAATTAAATTAAGTGTTCGTTATAAATGACTATTGAACCCCAAAATTAGGTTAGACAATAACAATACAGTCTCTAAATATAAATGCTTCTACCATTTGTGGTTCGTTTATATAATGAATGCTTTGAACAGTAATTTATGACGAAGAAAAATCAACAGCTTTTGAAAAAATATTATTTTAATAGATAGTATAAACAGAAAATGTTGATGTGTGGCATACTTAATGTAACTGATTATTTATGAATTATATGTAAATCTACGCCAGATGATTTATTTAAAAGACCCCAACAAATAAGCCTTCGGCAATATTTTTTTTGCCATTCTCAGTAGTTCTCAATCTTTTCGAATTCTTATTATTAGGTGTACTGGTTTTTTCGTTTTTATTATTACTGAAGTATGCGAACTATAGTACAGGAAATGAAGCTCAAAAAATGACCAAACCTCGCAATTTTTTCGTCCAGCATCGATTTAGATAAAAATTTGGAATTAGGCTCATTTCACCCTCTAGTTCATTTTCTACATTGTGCCGTTGTACGCTTTTTGTTTTTTAAGGGTGAAAACTACCCCTAATTGTAAAAAATTATAAAATAACATTTTAAACCTTAATATGGGTAAAATTTGGTTTGGATTAGCTAAATATGGATCGTTTTATACTTTATAATACAATTTCATAATGTTTCAACCCTTAAAAATCAACCCTTGTTGGATTAAAAAATGATTTCATCTTGCATCGATTTGCACCAAAATTTGAAATTAGGTTCGTCTCAACCTCTACTTCAAATTTTATATCAAGCTCATGAGCACTGTTTATTTTTTAAGGGTGAAAACTACCCCTAGTTGTCAAAAATTATAAAATAACGTTGTAAAACTTAAATGGGTAAAATTTGGTTTGGATTAGTTGAATAATGATTGTTTCATGCTTTGGTATACTATTTCTAATGTTTCAACACTTAAAAACCCACCCTGTTAGAGCTTGATATAAAAAAAATCGCTCCGAACCGTGCTATTCGAATGTTTCGAAAAAAAATTTATTGGTTTTTTAAACATAGCTCCTTCATTTTTAGTGATAGAAAGTTTTTTCAAAAACGATTTTGTAGGGCTTTTCAAGAACTATAAGACTGTGTAAATTAAATTCCTTAAGATTCCTTAGTTTTTAAATGGGGTGAGTTTGAAGGGCTCGAATAAGGTGGTGTTCGCTTGTAAATAGAGGTTTTAAACGGCTATATCTCGCCAAATATTCACTGTACAGAAAATATATGCACAGGGAAATTTAAGTCATTAAAAAAGCTACAATTTAGTGTTCTATTATTTTTTTCGTATCTCCAGTAATTTCGGAGAAATTTTGAAGAAAAGGGTGAAAAATACGAAATCGCAAAAAATCGTTTTTTCTTTAAACTCCAATTTTTCTAAAATTAGGCAGTTTAAATTGGTCAAACTTCTTGGGTGTACTGAAAATACATATAAAAAGATAACCACAGAAGGGTGAGGATCAATTTTAATTAGGAGGGGTAAATAAGGGGTTGTTTTCACTGATTTGAACGTAGAAAAAAGTAGGTACCGACCTTATTTTGATCATAAGTCGCTTAATTTTTATGCTAGAGACTTTTTTGTTTTTTTGTTTGAAAGGTCTAATCAAATACTTTAAAAAAGATTCAATGAGTTTTCCTCGAAAAATGCCAATTTTTTCTGTTATTTGACTTTGAATCTTTCAAATTATGCATTTGGCGAAAAAAAGTTAACCATTAACATGCCGTATCTCGGTTCGTATTGGTCGTAGAAAAATAATAAAAAAAGAATTTTGTTTGTTTTTTTAAAAGCTACAATTTTACTTTCTACAGTTTTTTTGATAAAATGCATATTTTTCGAGTTATTCGCAAAAAACTTTTTAAAAACATCGATTTTTTCGTCGAAAAACTGTTACTTTAAACCACGAATAACTCAAAAAATATTAGTTTTACGAAGAAAACGTAAAGAACATTTTTTTCTTAGAATTACTTTTCCCATCGATTCCTATAGTTAAAATGTAGTAAAAAATTTCCACCCCCGAGATGGAGTGGCAACCACCCCCAAGGTTTTAGCGTACACTGGCATGATGTAGAAAATGATCCTTGGGCTATTCCCTAACTTCTGCGAAAATTTCACGTAATTCCATGCTGGACGAAAAAATTGCCAGCCAAAATGCTTCATTTCCTGTACTACTAGCCACGATTTATTCGCTGAATTAAACAGACATCTTTTGCGTTTGGATTGAACTCTGTAATCTTAATACTCAGTAAATTTTTTATTCAATGGTCAGAACTCTTCTTGAGTACTGTAGCATTGTATGGAACCCTCTCTATGAGACTCACATAAATAGATTGGAAAATATTCAACGTCGGTTTTTAAGAATAATTACCTATAAATTTCGAAGTATATATTTCCTTGATTCATATAACAGTCGTTTATCATATTTTCATATGCTTAGTTTGAAAAATAGGAGAGAACTACTTGACTTAAAACATCTGTGTAAGATAATTCATAACTCTTATGATTCTGCTATTTTTCTAAATTATATTAATTTTAACGTACCGACTTATCACACCAGGTCTCATTTAGTCTTTTGCCCGGGCTTTGCGTCAACAAACCTGTCTAGAAACTCACCATTTTTCCGTATGTGTAATAATTTCAACAACCTAGCACTAAAAGTCGATGTTGACATTAATTTTCTGTCGCTTCCACATTTCTGTAAAACTGTTGAATCATATTTGCGTCAATTATTGGCCTGAATTTGCTGTTAATAGGTTTACAAATATTTAATAACATTGTAAAAAATAAATAATAATAATAATAATAAATAAAGAAATAATTAACTAAATAATTAAATCTTAAACGAATTGTATCTATTTTTTTTTTTTCATTTTTGTAAAAATGTCTCTAAAATGTTTCTGCTATATTGTAAATTTCTGTAATTCTGTAATACTTTGTAATGATTCTTGTTTGTAATACTTTTGTGACAACCTGTAATTGGATTTGTTCAAGCAAATCTGTTGGCTGTCCTATCTCAAATAAATAAATAAATAAAAAATAAATAAACTAAGTACCTAATTATTGTTTTCGTTTCATTTTAAACCCTTGCGTTTTAAAATGGCGGAAGAATTTTCATCAAAACATTTTTTATGCTGTTTAATGTTGAATGAGTACCATAAAACAAATCTGCTACAGTTGCTACATAAAACATTTGCACTGTTTATGGTGATAACTAAGAGTACGCACATGTCAACATTGGTTTAAAAAATGTATGTCAAGAAATTTATTCTTTGATGATGAACTTCGATCTGGAAGGCCCTATAAAGGAATAATTTATTATATATATATTCTTTATTCCCTAGGCCTTGCGGCGTTCAGGGTATTAACCATTACAAATAGAAATAAAACAATAAAAAATAAATAACGTACAATACAATCCAATTTACAATATTTTTTCTCGTTTCTTTCTTCTTGCTCCAGTGTCCCTCTCTTTTTTCCTATTCTCATTCTGGTTTCCCTCTCCGATCTCCTTCCTTCTTGCTTCTAGTTCTCTGGCCCATCTTTAATTTATTTTATTCCATTTTCTTCCCTTCCAACCGCTTCTTCACCCCTCCTCCTATCTCCCTTCCTTTCTCTCCATTTCCAGCTAACCTCAGCCCCCTTCCTTCCTTCCATTTCTCCTCTTCTGCTTCCCACCGGGCCTCTTCATTCCTTCCTTTACCCCTTCCTGTTATCCTTCCCCAATCTCTATCCTTCTTGCCTCTAATTCAAAGCCCTTGCCCGCCTCTCCCCCCTTCCATCTTCGTGCAACAGGTCTAATGTGCTCCCCGACCATACTGTTATCTCTCTACACCTCTTCGCGAGGTGATCTATATCTTCCACCTCCTCCCCGCACATCCTGCACATCTTATCCTCCTGTTTCCTCCAATATCTATTTCTTCTCTCTTCATTCCCGCACCTTAGCCTCGGAATCCTCCTAACTCTCCCTCCTGACCTCCCTCGTTCTCCCTTCAAGTAGCTTGGTACCCCTATAGTTCTGACCTCCTTATATCTCCCTGCGCTCCTTGATTTGTCTATTCTGACTGTCCTTTTTTGCTCCACCACTTCCTTATCCCTCCTCCACAAATCCTCAATCACGCATATCCCGTCTTTTCTTCTCCTTTCCACCTCTTATATTGAGAATAATTTACTATGAGATGTTAAAACTGGGGCAAAGTGTTAATTCTGATCTCTACTGTGAACAATTGGATCGACTGAATCAGAACTTGACCAGAAATCGACCAGAAATTGTGAATAGAAGAAGAGTTATTCTTCAAGGCAACAATGCCTGACCTCATTCATCAAAAAAGACACGTGAATCAAAATCACACGTGAATCATCAAAAAAAGACAGTTTTCAATCCTGATTGGGAGGTTCTAACACACCCACCCTACTCACCAGACATTTCACCCTCCGACTATCACTTATTTCGGTCACTGGAACACTTTTTAAGAAACAAGACACTTAGAGATATGAACCATGTTAAAATGAGCCTTGAACAATTTTTTCCTTCATTAAGTCAAGAATTTTATAAATCGGGAATATTTTCTCTTCCTGATAAATGGCAGATTGTTATAGATCACAATGGTAACTATTTTACTCAATAAAGTACATTTTTATCGAACTTTCCGGTCGATGGGAACACTTTTGCCTTTTTTGGAGACGGGAAACCGCGAAGAATCTACTGTTTGGACTGTTCCTTAATCTCTGGTGTATAATAATGGACCCTCGTCTCATCCATGGGCACGAAGCGAAGCAAAAAGCCACCGGATTTTTACTAAACCTATCCAAACCAGCCAAGAAAGTTGACATCGAATGAGTTTATTCTCCGCAGAAAGTAATCACTGCAACCATCTTGCGGATTGCTTCGCATATCCAACTCTTCGATTAAAATAATATGTATGCGTTCCTTCGCCAGCTATTTCTTACTTCCTTCCACTTTAACTCTCTTTTCGTTGTAGCTTATTTGTTTCTTATTATTAGGTTTTCTCGGTCTTCCAGGTGTTAATTTTCTCACTGTTTTTGCTTCAAAAACTTTTTTACTATTTTGTCTTTGCTTATTCTATGTATTAGTTGTAGTCATCTTAGTTGTCATTCTTCTATTATGGTCTACACTCGAGACTGGCTTTGTATCAAGATTTTCTTTGAATTCCTAATTTCTAAATCTGCATAATTTAACTCAAAGTTATACTAATAATAGTTATAGTTAATATTAAATTAATGTAATATTAACTTTTATAATAAGTTTCCAACGAGGAATTTGGATACTATCTTCGAAGTTCAGCTGATTTCTGTAACATTGCTTTTAAGTTAGCAGCAGCGTTTTTCATCAGTGACTGACTGGGTCGTTGCGAGACAGCGAAAGCAGACAAAAATCACCGGTCAGAAGACAGGGCCCGGGACTGAATTCTTGTTAGGGTTTTGTAGGTATGACCAAAAAACCCTTATACCGTCATTTTGTCGTCTGTCTGTCTGTCTGTCTGTCTGTTCGGTAAAAGGGTAAAACGGTAGGGTATCAAATGAAAGCCCTTAGTACGTGGATTAACGAACAAAATTTTATTTTTGCAAAATAAATTATTTTGATGCGATTTTTGCCAAAATTGTGCAAAAAAATTTTTGTCCCACACCCTGTAGCCCAGATGGTTTAAACTAAAAATCTGAAAAAATTCTAAGTAATGTACATTGGTGTGAACCGGAATAGTACAACAGGAATTTTTGATCAAATTATGTTTTCGGAAAATAACGCATTTTTTGTGTTTTTAACTAAAATATGTTAACTATTTAATACTTTGTGTAACATACCACATCAGTAGCTCTCGTGGCGTGGTTGGATTTGTCGTGCGCTTAATAATATAAGTTAACTTGCAAACTAGGGTTCGAATCCTGTTGATTTTATGTTTTGTTTTTTTTTTGCATTTTTATTTTGTTTAAATTATTTTGTTAAAATTCTAGTTATATTTGGTAAATGTTGCATTTAATTTTAAAAAGTGTAAATTTAATAACCAGTGGAAAGTGTTGAAATTATAATTTAATTCTGTTTGACGAAATCAAAGGGCGGGACTTATGATGTAAGCAACCAATGGAAACCATAGGTGCAATTTTCAAAATCATAATGAACTTTGCTATATAAAAAAAATACTGCATATATTTAGAAACTCAAATAATGGTATTAGGCATTCGAATGAAAATTCATAAAAAAATATTTTGACATAAAATTTGTTTTGGTATCCCAAATAATCATCGTTCAGTTACTAAATACCTGCAAAACCCAGTAATGTGTGAAAATTCACACTTCACATCAATTTTTTTTTTTTAAATCACTATCCAGTTTTATTATTATTTGTGATTTTGTTGCATAATTTCTTTGTCGGAAATTGTAACGCGTAAGAATAATTAAAATAATAGAGTTTATAGGTTCCAGAGCACATTTGTTTATATATTTAGCTGTCATGAGTTATCAGTATTTTGGACTCCTTAGTGACGTTCTTATCGGTAGCTTCCGCTTGGAAGATGTGGACGTCATGAAAATTATCTCTTATATTTCAGCAAAAATAAAGAAAATTTCCTGTCAGTGAGCATTTTCTTATTTGTTATCGAAACATAATTATCGTTTTTCAGGAGGGGGGGGGTGTATTATTTTACCAGAACCCGGCCCAGAATTATTGTTTTACCAGAGCCCGGGTTTGCTGTCTTTGGGCAGTATCAGTCAAGTTGACTTTTGGCCTCACTAACATAAGTCCTCCATATTGAAGTATTCATTGTCAGGTCTTGCCAAGTACCCTGTATATCAATACTTGTTAGATCTTAAGTTAGCTGATCCCTCTATCTCTTTAATGAAGGATTACTGTGTTTTTTATAATTCAAATCAATGATGCTTCTAATTTTTGGAAATGAGTACGTGCATTTGCATGTGCTACTTTGAAGTTTACCGTCAGAATATTCCTGTTATGTAAAGTTTCATTACATATAATATTGTTTACACATTGCTTGCATAAATCTTACAAAATTCACTCTGCATTTACATTATCAAGTGTAGAAATTTCTACTTTGGCACACTTCCAGAGAAGATAAAATTATTATAAAATGAAAAGTAGAGTGTTTACTATCTTAGTTTCACAGGATATTTCAAATTCAAGAATCTATTTCATTTCTTAAACTGTTATAAATAGGGAGTAGAGTATGAAATATTATAAACTGTGACTTTACAAAAGAGACATAAACTTCAAAGTAAATAACTTTGAGAAAGAAAAATTAAAGTTGAAGTAATGTTGCCAGAACTCTTCACGAGTCAACTTTTAAAATTTATCATTTTTCAAACTTAAATTAAAATTAAACACTAATAAATTACCGTATTTTTCGGGTCGTAAAATTCAAATTTTTACTAATAAAAATCGATTTAAAACTGAGAAACGTGTTATGGTTCAAAGATAAATGATAAATGTAGCCAAAAATTAACTTTACAACTTTTATTTGATACGTATACCAGGGCTACCTTATAAGTTTTTACAAAAATTAAGAAAGAAATTATTTTTTTTTGAATAGGGTGACCATTCGTCCCACATTTCGCGGGACGTCCCGCATTTTGATTTGGTGTCCCCAGGGCCGAATTTTGCTCTGTACTTATATTTGGGAGGTGGAGACCTTTAATTTGCTCTTTACTTATATTTGGGAAGTGACGACCTTTTTTTTGTTTGCTCTTCACTTATATTTCAGAAGTGACGACCTTTTTTTTGCTCCGTCCCGCATTGCCTTCTCCAAGAAAATGGTCACCCTATTTTAGAACAATCTGTTTTATTGCTTTTCAAAATCTTCGCCTATAAGATTGATACACTTTTGCATGCGTTCAAACCAATTCTCCAAACATTTTTTCCACTCCGAAGTTGGAACTCAAATACATGGATTTAGAAGGCTTCAACAACTTCTTGAGTTGATGAAAATCGCTGTCCACGCTTTGTTTGACATTGGGGAACAAAAAAAAGTCGCTAGTGGCTAAATCAGGTGAATACTAGCAATGAGACATTAATTCGATGATTTTCTCCATCAAATAATCAATTATTTGACGTGCTGTGTGGGAGATTGCATTGTCATGATGAAGAATGCGACGTTTTTTGTTGTTTTTCCTGATTTTGTCGATGACTTCTGGCAAACAAATTCCTGTATACCATTCAGCATTACCTGTTCTCCGATCTTCTAAAGGAATGGTTGCGACAAACAACCGAAGAAACAAGCAATCATTTTCTTGGTAGTGCTTCGTGAACGAACAACTTTTGTGGGTTTCGGTTCATCTTGGAAGATCCAAACACTGTTGCTTAGTTTCCGGTTCATATGAATAAATCTGTTTCGTCACCTGTAACGATGTTGTATACGGATTTTGCAGTGCCTAGATTGAATTTTTTTAGCATTCCCTTACACCAATCAACACGAGCCTTTTTTGAGTTTCGGTCAAATTATGCGGAATCCATCTGGAACAGATCTTTTTCACAGCTAAATGTTCATGCAAAATCGAATGTATTGCAGTCTGCGATATGCCAAGGATGTCTCTATCTCACGGTAAGTCACATGCTGATCTTCTTCAATTATTTTGCGCACAGCATCGATGTTTTTTTTACCAACCACAACAAAATTTTGCAAACCA
Organism: Liopterus haemorrhoidalis; assembly: GCA_963971575.1. NCBI lineage: Eukaryota > Metazoa > Arthropoda > Insecta > Coleoptera > Dytiscidae > Liopterus > Liopterus haemorrhoidalis. Next base: position 47,714,573 of record OZ020618.1, read on the forward strand.
TTTGTAAACTGTCTTTTCTGACGGTGCTTCATTACCAAAAGTTGAACAAAGCGAATCTATGTTGAGTTAGGCCTTTACTAAAATCGTAAAAATTCATCCAACGAAAACCTTCACGAGTAATATCAATTTTTTCATAAACTTTAACTTTTTTTTTAAACACTTACTGTCAAAAAACTACTCGGTCAATTTATAAGCTGCCACTTATTTCACAATAACAAATGTCAAATTTTACGAATATAGTAATGACGCATTTCAATATTGCCATCTAGTGGTCGTTTGTAAAAACAGATAAAAATTCGCTCCAAATTTTGAGGTATAGATTGTTACTAATTTTATTTCAGATTTCCAGTTTTGTACAAGATACTTTTAAGAACTATACCGTTGTGCCTCCCCTTAAGTATATTTTTACAACGTGTTTCATTAATTTTGTAGGCAATTTCAGTATTAATTCAATTAATTTCCCAACCAAATGTTACCATCAACCTCTGTTTAGTAATAAAAATTTTAAGACGTCGTAAAATTGTTTAATTTAGTGGTATATTCTCAAGTTTCACCTGCAACTAGAGGTTCCAGTAAACAATTATAAGTTTGTCTTAGATTAAAGTTTGTAGAAGTACGTACAACTGCCACTAGAATACTTGTACACACAAGAATAAACTTCTCATTTTCCATTTCATTTTGTTTGAAAACATGATACTGTTATTGTTTCAACTGATGAAATGTTTATATTCACAATTTATTTTACCAATAAAAATTATATACAACATAAACATGTTTTCAAAAACTTCAAAGAAAATGTATTCATTAAAAGTTTAACATAACAAAAGTTAACAAAAATAATGTTAACTTCTTAATTCTATTTAGAAAACAGGATATTAGTAGAATAGTTATTTAACGTCCAATTTGGAAATAATTTACCAAATACTGTTGTTGATTACCTTGTGCTGTTTTCTTTCGTATTCTGGTCGTTTTATGACCAGCGAATGGTTCAATTCGATCAGTTGTTGTTGGTAGCGTTGGGTATTAACTGTTTCACCAGGTTTTAACAATTCATAATAGACCACACCCTTTTGGTCCCACCAAGTACAGAGCATTGTCTTTTTGCCAAAGCGATTTGGTCTTGTAGTTGATGTGGATGGTGAGCCTGGGTTCACCCATGATTTTTTGCGTTTGGGATTTTCAAAATAAATCCATTTTTCATCGCCAGTAATGATACGATGCAAAAAAGACTTTCTTTTGTATCGTGCAAGCAAAATTTCACAAGTGTTTTTGCGTTTTTCCATCTGCCTCTCATTCAATGCATGTGGAACCCATCTGCCGACTTTCTGGATCTTACCCATCTCACGTAGGCGATTGGAAACAGCTTGGTGACTAATGCCTAACTGCTCTGCTAGTTGTTATTGTGATTGACTATCGTCTTCCTGTAGCAATGTTTCCAATTTTGTATCTTCATATTTTTTTGGAGGTTTTCCATGTTCTTTTTTCTGTAAGATCAAAGTCACCACTTTTGAAAAGCCGAAACCATCGTTCACACGTATCTTGCGATGGAGCATATTCACCATAAGCTTCTCGAAGCAGTCGGTATGATTCAGCAGCAGTTTTTTTTCAAATGAAAACCAAACCGTAGTACTGTCTGCGAATGCTCTTTATTTGGCACAAAATTTGACATTTTTAACATAATAAAACAAAACTATATGATCACTTTTCAAATCATAACCTATACGCATTTGACACTTAATGATAAATTAACAAAACGCCATATGTGTTGAAACTTTGAACTATACACTCTGTTTGCGCGGCAAGTTTGAAAAAAATCCGCATTTCATACTTGTAGACCTGGTAACTCATACTCTACATAAATCACGTTTACTCAAAATGAAAACATCACTCTCTAAAACGGAAAGTAATATCCGTCATTTGAAATGTAATGTAATAGTCTACTTTATTAAATGAAGTTCCCATTCCTCTTTGTTTATTTGTTTTAATGACTACTTAAATATTTTTAATGTGTATAGCACCAGGGAATTAATTAAAGACGTAGATGGTAAAGACTTGCTTCTATATTCACAGTATTAAAAGAGCCATGAGTATTATATAAATATTTAATTTGTAATCAGAGATTTCCATTAAAACACATTAACAACGAGTGCAATTTTATATTATACAATGTTTCTATAAGTGGCGGATTTTTATTTGATTGCCAGTTTGCGCAACCATAAAAAAAGACAACGAAAAAAATATTTAGTTTTTCATAATAATAATCAACGCAATATATTCGTTATATTATATAGTTTACGAAAAATATTCAGAGTTTTTTCGAACAATGTATTCGCGAATGAATCGGACCCAGTATTTCTGATCTCGTCTTCAGATAGACTGGTGTATATAAAAGGGTTCTGATAGCATTTCCTGGAATGAAATGTAAGTAATGAAAAGTATGTAATGAAAAGTAAGTAATGAAAAGAATGAAAAGTAATGAACATGGGGAACGATTCCACCAAGACATTTCCGCCATGGAAAAGCGATATCAAGGTAAATGGAGACCAAAATTGCTGGCTGATAATTGCTGGACATTATTTAGGGATGCTTTAGAAACGAAATATCGACGTAAAACATCATAAACAACATTTTGAGGTAAGTTAAAATTAATAATAATACGTCTATCGGTATATTTCGTTAGAAACCAACAATACCTCATAGCAAAAATATAATGGGTGATAGAAAAAATCTTAGGCCATTTTCGGATTTTAGGTCAAATTTCACGTGGGATACACCATGTTTTGTCGATAAGTTCATTTTTAGGGTTTTGTAGGTATGACCAAAAAACCCTTATACCGTCATTTTGTCGTCTGTCTGTCTGTCTGTTCGGTAAAAATTGTAGCCAAACGGCTAAACCTAGAGAGTTGAAATTTGGCATGCTTATACAACTCTTTGACCCGCTCATAGGAAAAATACTAAAACATCTAAAAAACATATTCCCCTAAAAATATAAACAAATATGTGCTCATCAAAAAAAATATATATATTTTTTTTAAATTCTGAGTAGGGTATCAAATCAAAGCCCTTAGTACGTGGATTAACGATCAAAATTTTATTTTTGCAAAATAAATTATTTTGATGCGATTTGTGCCAAAATTGTGCAAAAAAAATTTTGTCCCACACCCTGTAGCCCAGATGGTTTAAACTAAAAATCTGAAAAAATTCTAAGTAATGTACATTGGTGTGAACCGGAATAGTACAACAGGAATTTTTGATCAGATTATGTTTTCGGAAAATAACGCATTTTTTGTGTTTTTAACTAAAATATGTTAAATATTTAATTCGCTATGTAACACTCCAGATTCAGAAACTCTGGTAGCTCAGTTGGTTTCGTGATGCACTTTGTAATTTGCAGTGCGAACGTTGCAGAGTTCGAATCCTGTTAGTTTTTTTTTTCCTGTTTTTTTTGCATTTCTATTTTGTTTAAATTATTTTGTCAAAATTCTAGTTATATTTTGGTAAATGTTGCATTTATTTTTTAAAAGCGTAAATGAATAACAGTGGGACGTGTTGAAATTTTAATTTAATTCTGTTTGACGAAATCAGAGGGCGGGACTTTAAAAATCTTACTGAACCTTGCTGTATAAATAAAATACTGTACATATTTAGAAACTTAAATAATGGTATTAGGCATTCGAATTAAAATTCATAAAAAAATATTTTGACATAAAATTTGTTTTGGCATCCCAAATAATCATCATTCAGTTACTAAATACCTGCAAAACCCAGAAATGTGTGAAGATTCACACTTCACATAAATTTTTGTTTACCAGTGTAATAAGGGAGATATTTCAAAAGTTTTGTTTTAGGGAGTCCCCCCATAACTCCATAAATATTCAGTAAAAAAATAAAAAATAGATATAGTCTCCAATTTTATTAATATAGATAGATACATATAGTTGTATATAAAATATTGTATTTGATTCGCATGTAATGGTTGAATGTTTGTTAAATAAAATACTATTATTTAAAATTTTACTTTTTTTTTACATCCGTATGAGCTCCTACATTATAACAGTTAGAAATACAATACAATATTTCATTTAGTTTTAAATATTTTGTTTATTTTTTATCCTCTACATGTTTTTATAAAATTTATTATATTATACATAGGTATATGTTTATTAAAATATATCATATTACACAGTTAATAATTCACAAAAAATAAAATAAAACTTTTTACATGTTTTTATATTAAAGGATTATTTACAATTTGCTTTAATAATTATTTGAACAGTAATCAAGGATGGGTATAATAATAATTTAGAAGCATTTACCTTCCTGAATTAAGAGAAGTGACTGTCCATGAATCTTGAGACATTGCTTTGCGTCGTGCCTTTGTATAATTTAATACGGCACGGAAGGGTCGTCTAGGGTGTAGCACTTCCTTGGGAATGTCTTATTTTAAAGTTCATGCCGGTCACGGATTAGAAATCAAGTTAAAATACAACAAACAATTTAGTAGAAAAATAAGAATACACTGGGATATATTATTTAATATTGCCGAATTTGGATCGTATTCAAATTTGATAAATGGAGAAAAACAGGAATGAAGTGATAGTAAAAATCTTACACAGTTGTTTTGAATTTTTTGAATTCGTAGTTTGTCAACGTGAGTGATACAGGAGTGGTATATACGAGGTCTGTTCAAAAAGTATCGGCACTTTTGTTTTTTTTTTCAAAAATCATTTATTTATTCATGAATTTCTATTTTGTCTCCTTCAAAGTAATCCCCACCAGATATTATACACTTGTGCCAACGTTTTTTCCAATCCTCGAAGCACTTGAAAAACATCATTTTTTGTGATCTTGTTCAGCTCCTCCTTCGATGCCGTCTTTATCTCCTCACTCGTAGCGTAGCGTCGTCCTTTCATGGGCCTCTTCAGTTTCGAGAACAAGAAAAAGTCACAGGGGGGCAGATCTGGGGAATACGGTGGCTGCGGCATTATTAGTATGTTGTTTTTGGCCAAAAATTCGCGCACAAGCAACGATGTGTGGGCAGGGGCGACCCGTCTCATGCCCAAATCATTGGTAAAAATCGAATGGCACGAGCCAATCGATATGTTTAGGTCCTCAGCAACTTCTCTAACGGTGATTCGACGATTGGCCGATACTATTTTCTTCACTTCATCAATGTTTTCTGTTGTTGACGTGCTCGGGCGTCCGGCACGCTCTTCGTCGTTCACATCTTCTCGGCCCTCTGAGAACATTTTGTACCACCGATAAACGTTGCTACGGTCCAAGGTAGCTTCACCATATGCCACAGTCAACATTCGGAATGCGTCCGCGCACTTAATTTTGTTTTTCACACAAAATTTGATACAGATTATTTGATCCATTTTTTGGTATAGGCAAAAATCGAAGGCGAGCCAAAACACGTGCAAGCAAAGCAACTGTCAAAAATTAACTGAACATTCAAAATGGCCGAACTTGTCGGCATAAGTGAGAGACATGAGTACCAACATAACGCCACAAAAAAATCGAAAATCGAATATACGTATCCCGCGGAAATTCAAAATTCGCGGTACTTTTTGAACAGACCTCGTATATCACCATAATTAAAAATAGAAAACACTAAACAAACAGCAAGTGATTTTCTTAAATTGCGAGATAGAAAAAATCTGTTCATATATAAGTTTTTTAAGGCGATAAAGGCCCTTTTTAAAAGACAACTAATATATGAGTTAAATCTCAACTGTGTATCAAGAACAATGCCTAGATTCTTATGCTCGTGCACTAATGGTTGAATATGGTTTTTTAGTTCAATTTTCACTTCACCCTGATCCAAACTATCTTTAGGGGTAGATTTATTCCCAAAGATCATAACTGCTGAGTTTTTAGCATTAACAGTTAAGCAGTGATTATTGCAATAATGTATAAGAGAATCTAGATCTTGATTCACGCTTTTAAATACTTCAGCTATTGTCTCTGGCTTGAAGGATAAATGCAACTGGGTATCATCGGCAAAGAGACGTATTTTATAATATTTTAATGCATTTTCCATATCAAAGATATAAATAGAATAAAGAATCGGTCCCTGACATGAGCCTTGTGGTACGCCTTTGAAAACGAATCTATCGTCGGAAGTTTTTTTATTCAACAATACTCTCTGCGTTCAATTATTGAGGTAAGATTCGAAAAATTTTGTAGTGTGGATTAGAGATGGGTCGTTCATGAATGAACCGGCTCAGTACACTGACACCGAAGTGACACGGTTCACGAAATTGAAATGAGCCGGCTCACTGCTCACTGTATAGTTTCTAGTTTCAAGGATACGATTGGTCGGGCGATTGTGAGCTGTGACCGGAGTGATCCGGATCTGGATCGATGTCTGTTGAACTTCGCGCGAACTCGGCTTGTAATGTATTATCATAAAGTGTATTTTGTCATCAATTTGTAAGGTAGTTTATTTGAAACTAATAGGCTTAGTCTGTATTTTCTTACAACCATATTATATGAAAATATTAAAAATATTGCCCAAATCCCAGATGTCCGATTTATAAGGGCAATAAACATCGCCATAAACTTAACACATTTTGTTTAAAATACAGTAGCTACATAAAGTGAATTGTTTGTTTCAAAAATGTTAGATAAGAGCCGAGGTTAAGCGACGTTCTACCTACGAGCGAACGACCGACAACTGACTGATCTGTTCATATATTGCAAGAACCGACTCTAAGCAATATCCGGCTCTAAGCGACGTTCTACCTACGCTCGAACGACCGACCGACCTGTGTCTCGGGATCATGTTTATAGTTCATATATTGCAAGAACCGGCTCTAAGCGACGTTCTACCTACGATCGAACGACCGACCGACCTGTGTCTCGGGATCATGTTTACAGTTCGTATATTGCAAGAACCGGCTCTAAGCAAGAGCCGGCTCTAAGCAACGTTCTACCTACCAACTAACGACCGACCTGTGTCTCGGAAACATGTTTACTTAACCGGATCACTGAGCCGGATCAATGAACCGGCTCAACAAACTGAACGACCTCTACTGATCCGGTTCCGCAAACTGAGCCGAAATTTCCATCTCTAGTGTGGATGTCAAAGCCAATGTAATTTAATTTGTGAAGAAGTTCATGGTTGATACTATCAAACGCCTTGGTAAAATCGAGGAGTAATAGGCAAGTTGACAATTTACTCTTAGTTGAAGCAAAAATATTGTCCGTGATATCCAAGAGAGCAGATAATGTACTGTGTCCAGTTCTAAAACCAGATTGTGTTTCAGAAATAATATTATTTGAGAAAACATATTTTGACAGCTGGGCATATATGATCTTTAACACCTACCAGTACGCCACATCAGATATTTTGACAAGCACTGGTCTAGTCAATCCTGACATTGCTCTTCATTATTTAATCTAATAATATTTTCAAAAACGTCCAAATTTTTTCCATAGACTTTATTAACTTCAAATGTCCTTTAACTAACCTGAACAAGAAACGGTAATTACAGCGTAATTCTAGTTTCTTACTGCGTGAAATTGATTGCGTAAATAACATTAAATTAACGTTTATTTTTATCATGCAAGTTTATTCAGTTAAATTAGTTTAAGTTTTTTTTACAGAGAGAATCAATGTAGATAAAAAGTAATTCATTATGTGAAAAAGTATAGTCCAGTAAATTTACTGAGAGAGAAAAAAATTAGGTCGTTAACCCTACAAAAAGTCCAGAACCATTAAAGGAATGTCCGTCAAGAGGACATTAATTTAACAATACCTATGTTTAGGTGCAACGAGATTAATACTATAAATCTTCCTTTGTAATACTTACCAATGAAAACTGTTAGGTCTCATTTGGCTCAAATTGTTGCTTGGGGAAATGAAAAAACAATCTAATGAATACGGAAAAAACAATATCAACAGCATAAGTCAAGAATAAGACAGGTTTGATAAAGCCGGTTTTGATAGGTGCATCGTGCGTGGGTGCACGCGGATGAAGAGTTTTAATGGCGTAAAAATATTGCACAAAAAAAAAATGTACGTGAAGTGTAAATTTTCACACATTTCAGGGTTTCGCTGGTATTTAGTAAGTGATTGATGATTATTTGGGATGCTAAAACAAATTTTATGTTAAAATATTTTTTTTATTAATTTTAATTCGAATGCCTAATACCATTATTAAGGTTTCTAAATATGTGCAGTATTTTTTTTCTTTTATATGTAGCAAGGTTCATTAAGATTTTGAAAATTGCGCCTATGGCTTCCATTAGTTGTTTTACGTCATAACTCCGCCCCTCTGATTTCATGTATTCAATTTCAACAATTTCCACTGGTTATTAAATTTAGGCTTTTAAAAATTAAATGCAATATTTCCACAAATATATCTAGGTTTTGAAAAAATAATTTAAACAAAAGAAAAATTGATGTGAAGTGTGAATATTCACACATTTCAGGGTTTCGCAGGTATATAATAAGTGAAGGCGGTATGCTGAGTGTGTAGGACAAATTTTACTTTATAGTAATCACGGCAAAATGAACGATATTTTTAAAATAATTTATCGTCTGTTAATCATATAATAAGACTGGTTATTAAATTTACGCTCTTAAAAATTAAATACAACATTTGTCAAAATATAACTAGAATTTTGACAAAATAATTTCAACATAATAAAAATGCAAAAAAAAAAACAGAAAAAATAAAACTCACTACCCCGTCCGTACTCGAACTCGAAACCCTTCGCATTCCAGAGAATTTTAGCTTCCGACACCAACGCTCTAACCCGTTGCGCCATCGGACGCTTTGTATATGAGTGTCTTACATTGGTATAACTTTTGTACTTTGTGAACCAAAAACCACAAAAAATGCGTTATTTTCCGAAAACATAATCTGATCAAAAATTCCTGTTGTACTATTTCGGTTCACACCAATATACATTACTTGGAATTTTTTTAGATTTTTAGTTTAAACCATCTGGGCTACAGGGTGTGGGACAAAAAATTTTTTGCACAATTTGGACAAAAATCGCATCAAAATAATTTATTTTGCAAAAATAAAAATTTGATCGTTAATCCACGTACTAAGGGCTTTCATTTGATACCCTACTCAGAATTAAAAAAAAATATTTTTGTTTTCGATGAGCACATATTTGTTTATATTTTTAGGGGGGTATGTTTTTTAGATGTTTTAGTATTTTTCCTATGTGCGGGTCAAAGAGTTGTATAAGCATGCCAAAATTCAACTCTCTAAGTTTAGCCGTTTGGCTACAATTTTAACCGAACAGACAGACAGACAGACAGACAGACAGACAGACAGACAGACGACAAAATGACGGTATAAGGGTTTTTTGGTCATACCTACAAAACCCTAAAAATGGGAAAAAAAACCAAAATAATAAATTTGTCGCGAGCATGGTAACCATTACACTATCAAAGTATACTGGTTTACAGTTTTACATAAGTTATTAAATATTTTACATGATCAAGCAAAAAACACAAAAATGTGTTATTTTCCTTAAACACAATCTGATCAAAAATTCCTGTTGTACTATTCCGGTTCACACAAATGTATATTACTCAGATTTTTGGTTTAAACCATCTTGGCTACAGAGTGTGGGACAATTTTTTTTGCACAATTTTGGCAAAAATCGCGTCAAAATAATTTATTTTGCAAAATTAAAATTTTGATCGTCAATCCACGTACTAAAAGCTTTCATTTGATCCCCTACTCAGAATTTTAAAAAATATATATTTTTTTTTTCGATGAGTTTAAAAATCTTTCTTAAACTTTTTAAAAATCCTCTGGACCGGAGATTCCGACCAAACCAATCTCTGGCTTGGAGACAACCAGGCTTTTCAAAGGCTTTTTAGATTTCTAAAAATTCAAATTTAAATTTTCTCCGTTAATTCTTCTTAAATAGTCCGCCTCTGAAGTGCATAGTATTAAATTAGAATTGGTAATAGATAACATTAAATTGGGTATTACGAAGTCAGAGAAGGATATTTTTCACTCTCGAAGGCTGTAGGAAATTAAATCCTTTTCTTTAATTTAAATGTAAACTGTACAACTGCAGTGCTTTAGAAATAAAATTTTAAATGGCTGTTTTAATGATGTTTGCACATTTTATATTTAATTTTTTCTTACGGATATAGCTTCGTTTTATGAGAATTCAAGTATAAACAGTTTTATTTATAAGAATTTTAAAGAAATGTTTTTAATTGTTTTACGAAGTATATTATTCAAGTACACGTCTCTGTTTCTGTTTTTTTAAACAATAAACTTTTACAAGGATCCTAAAACTTTTTTACTTCTAAATTCCGTTGTCATAACCATATATACGAGGGTTACCTTTTATGTTTTTACAAACGACCACTAGATGGCAATATTGAAATGTCCCAGCAAACATTCAACTAACGGCCGAATGCCGGCTAACTGCTTTTATGCTGGTAAATTACTGGCACCAAAAGTAAGTGCAACGCCAGTATTAATAATGTACTTCACATTTGTATTTCGCATTCCGCCTATACGAAGTACTTTACCAGCATTTTAGAAGCACTCTTCTTCACTCATACTTTTTACTTAAAACCATCAGAAATAAATCTTGCAACTAATGCGATTATTTTGCACTTTACCGTTGCTGGGCCGGCAACTGATACATCAATGGGCCAATAACGGCCCCGGGGACACCGGGGTACTGGCCCATTACTTTCAATGCCGGGGAGTATGTGCTTTACCAGTACTGGCCCGTATAAAAATGTTTGCTGGGGTGTCATAGCTTATTCGTAAAATTTGATATTTGTTATTGTGAAATCAGTAGCAGCTTATAAATTGACCGAGTAGTTTGTTGACAGTAAGCGGTTAAAAAAAACATGTTTGTGAACAAAATTGGATATTGCTCGTGAAGGTTGGATGATTTTTTACGATTTTAGTAAAGGCCTAACGCAACAACAATGCACAGATTCGCTTCGTTCAACTTTTGTTAATGAAGCACCATCAGAAAAGACTGTTTAAAATTGGTTTGCAGAATTTCGTGTTGCTCGTGCGTCCGTCAGTGATGAATCCCCTGAAAGTCGACCAAAATAGGTTGTGATTAAAAAAAAACATGGATGCTGTGCGCAAAATGATTAAAGAAGATCGGCATGTAACTTACCAGGAGATAGAAGGATGCTTCTATCTCCTAGTAGGTATATAGTAGACTGTAATGTATTCGATTTTGCATGAACATTTAGTTGTGAAAAAGGTCTGTTTCCGATGGATTCCGCATAATTTGACCGAAGCTCAAAAAAGGCTCGTGTTGATTGATGTAAGGGAATGCTAAAAAAATCAAACTAGGCACTGCAAAATCCGTATACAATATCATTACAGGTGACGAAACTTGGATTTATTCATATGAACCGGAAACTAAGCAACAATCCACTGTTTGGGTCTTCTAAGATGAACCGAAAGCCACAAAAGTTGTTCACGAAGCACTTCCAAGAAAAGCGATCGTTTGTTTTTTCGGTTAATGCCGAATGGTTTACAACAATTTGTTTGCCAGAAGTCATTGACAAAATCAGGAAAAACAACCAAAAACGTCGCATCATACAGGATCGGCTCGCTAATCTGGACCCAGCTTTGCATGTCGTACTCAGCCCTTGTTAAGCGACGCCATGAGGTAAATTGTCTCTATGCTACATCTTGTCGACGGTACTGTGTTTCAAGGGCATAGTTTGATCTTGATGTTTCTAGAGAAAAACTTTTTTAAAAATCCTCTGTATACCAAACCAATCTGGCTTGGTGACAACCCTGCTATGCAAAGGCTTTTTAGATATTTAGAAATTCAAATTTAAATTTCTAGAAATTCTTCATCATGATAATGCAAGTTCCCACAGAACACGTCAAACAATTGATTATTTGAAGGAGAAAAACATCGAATTAATGTCTCATAGCCCTCATTCACCTGATTTATCCCCTAACGATTTTTTTTCTTCCCCAATGTCATACAAAAAATACTTACAAAAGAAATAGCACATTACTAATAGTGAGAAAGACGTTTCTGAAATTGAAAAAATAAGAATTGTAGTACGAGTATATTTTGCCGCGGAAACCAAACACCACTGCTACACATGATCTTTGTCCTTCCATCAATCAGAAACTAAAGGCAAAACGTCCAAATGACTGGGAATGACAAGGAATAATTTTTCATCATGACAAGGCACGTCCTCAATTTGCAAAATTAACCCACGAAAAATTCAGGACTTAAACTGGCAAATTACTCCACACCGTATTCACTCGAAAATCTGAAGGCGCGACCTTCAGATTTTCAACCATTAAGGTCTATCGAAAATACACACAGAGAAAAACAAAATCGAAATATCACCGAGGTAGAAAATCATCTGATCACTTATTTTAAGTCAAAACCAGAAAATGTCTATAAAGAGGATATCAAAGAATTAATACCACGTTAGGAAGCCGTAATAAATAGTGATGGAAATTATATTTTGTAATATAATACAAGATTCTTAAAAAAAAAAAAAATGTTCTCTAATATAATTGATTTCTTTCCATCCTCCCTAATATAAAAGGAATATTTTCTATTATACTTTAAATTTTTTATTAATTTTTGGGCTTAGGTAGTAAACTTACCAGTATATTTTTATTTTAGATACTTTAGTAGTTGTATAACAAATACAAACATCCATCCCATTACCAGGATTCGAACCCGGCACCCATGCTGAGCAGTCAAATAAGCTGACAACTACGCCATAGTTACCGGCTTTCTTATATACCTGAAATTAAAATACCTCAATTGTCACTTACGTTATAGCAAAAATATACATAATAAAAACTTACGAAATACGGGCACGCCAGCTAGTTGAATATAGATTTAAATTGCTTAGTGCGTTGATCCAGAATTTTAACCCAAAATCTTGTGCATCGTAGGTAACTGTTTTACCCCGAAGCCACCGCAACTTTGTAATAAATTGGTAATAAAACTTTAGAGTAACCATTGGAATTTTATAGTCACCCAGTTTTATCAGGGTAAAATATAAAACTGCAAAAAATAAAAATCACTGTGGATATTAACAGTCAAATAATAAATTACCCTATACATCTGCAATTGTCACTGCTGTTTTATAACAGCCAAAGGGATTGATACAAATGTGATTATGAAAAAAACACTTTTTCCAATCTCCATATTAGACTTTGCTATCGACGTATTTAAATTAATTATTCTAACACGAGACCTCTGATAAAAAGATACAAAAAACTTGGGTTAAAAACTTCATTGTAGATACTCTAAATGTACATTAGTTTGGTTGTGGAACGCCCTTTTTGGGTTTAAGCAATTTAGAAGGTTCAACGAGAAATTTTGTATCCTCCCTGGAGTATTTCTCATTACAAAAGTCTCTAAACAAAAATCAATATGTGTGAGGATATTTTAGCAATTTATCGGGTTTGACACAATCCTATTAAAGGGTATTCTCTTTTATTTTTAGAAAGAGTGCAGAAAGTAATGGAATATCATGTAGTTGGGAAATAAATAAGTAATATAATATGTTTTATACATCTATATCTGTTTATTCATACATCTAGATAAATACATATTTATTTATATTTTTCGCGCGATATATTTTTGAAGTCTCAATATTTCTCTTACTTATGTTCAGTTCTTTAAATCAGCCCCATGGCCACAATTTGTACCGAACGAACAGACTCATGTGACGGAATAAGGATTTCTTGTTATACCTACGAAAACCTAAAAATAACATGTAAGCATTTTCTGTTAATTTCAACACTAATCATAATAAAATATAGCTTATTATTATTGTAAAATACATAAGTTATTTTGCTGTACGATTATGATAAATTTATTAAATTTTTATTTCATTGGACCTTCAATTCTTATCTGAATTGAGTTTAATCATTTGACTGGGCGAATATTTTAGTCGATGTGTCAGGGGGAAGAAGGATCAACGCTCCCCTTCATATAATTCGTTGGAGCCTATTTCGAAAGTGATATATTTTCACTTGAACAATACTTATGTCACTTTATCAAGAGTAGGCAATCTTAAAAAAATGTTTATTTACACGAAAAAAAAATGCCAATATTGTTTACAATGAAGTAATTTAAAAATTAGCTACTGTTGTGGTTAACAAATTTTATCTTCAACTTTCCGAGCAGCGCCGTGCAATCTGCTAGTCCTGGGAGGGGTCCAGGCCCGTCACCCCCCCTTGGCTGCGCCACTGGTGTAGATACTAACTTGTCAATGCGACATAGTCTGACGGTCTCGTCAGACTTGTCGTATGCTACCATGTTGCCTCAATTTAGACGCGCCATTATAGTAGCAGATAGTTACAAATGTCTTTACGAACTTTTTTTGGCCAGCCTATAGGAACAGATAGTTGGAAATCTCTCTACGAACAAACTTATTGATGTTTGAGAATAGCCCGAGTTGAATACAGTTATGTAACGCAGGATATATTTTACAAAATTAACATCAAATTTATCTTCGTTACTGTGGACATACATTCATATAAACAATATATGAAAATGTATATACGCACATTAAACTGAAATGACAAACAAGAATAAGAAAATGATTTATTACATACACTTAAACTCAAACTAAACCAGACATAAAACATAACTTTCCCCAACATAAATCACCCTTGACCGACTCTATATTATTTGTTACAAGTAAAAATTAATTGTCAAGTTTTCTTAACGAAATATACTGTAACATCTGTAGAAAAAACTCACGAAGATGAAGAATGAAAATGTTCAAATAAATTACTGTAGAGATAAAAGAACAGTGATGCCAAGCAGAAAGATGTTTCTTAAATAAGAAGACAGTAAAAAATTACGTTATGTGAATTTTGTATAAATTTCAGTGATAAAAGGATTTTATGATATTAAAATGGAAAGCAATTTACTTCGTAATGAAAATGAAAAAAATTATGATTAATGGAATTTTTAATAATATAATAATGGAGGCATTATTTATATTTTTTTCTAGTCTGTCATTTTTAAAAATATTTTAAATGTCTTCTCGTTTGACGACGACTAATATTTAAAAAAAGTCAGTAATATTTAATATTTGTAAAATTTCATAATCTATACATTGTAATATTGTAAATGTGAGTATAAAAAATCAGCTGTGGCCACCACAGGACCGACCGTCATCATAAAGTACTTGTATAAAATACATTCTAGCAGCAGAGTAGAAATAAATTGGTCTAATATTTTCTAACAGAGATATTATTTATCATGACCATGGATACGTTACATATAAGTATGAAAAAATTGAGACGTAGAAAAAATTTCGAAAATTTTTTCAAAATTTTTTCGTTTTACAAAAATGTCTCAAATAAAAGTTGTCAGTTATTGCTTTTATAGCAAATTTTGTTAAATACATTTTTCTTTTGTTAAATATTCGCAAAAAACTTAAAATAGACACGAGTAAACTCCCATTTCTACCGATTTTTACCAAAAGATGATCAACTCGTGCCATTGATGTCAAAAGCTTAAATAGAAAGTTTCATAAAAATCCTTTTAGCCGAATTTGCTCTGCACGTGTACACAGACATCGCACGGACAGACAGACAGACGGACAGACAGACCAACAGACATCATGCTAAAAATAGTCAAAACGTTATGTAGGGACCTCAATTCGTGGAGATCCATTGAGATCTCGAAATGTCAAAATCGGTATGATCACAATACCTCCCTTATATATGCTCGCGGTCGGTAAAAATCTAATCTAATCTAATAGACAATTCTGAATATTTCGATACTGCTCAAACCATGGCAAAAGTGGACACTTGCCCCGTCCTAGAGTCCCCAGTTTTAAGTGTTTTATTCTAACCCGTATGCTATTTTCTTCACAAATTTATTTATTTTTATATTTTTCTTTTTAAGGTTTTGTAGGTATGACCACCAAAAAAACTCTTATTGCGTCACTCATGTATCTGTCTGTCTGTACAGTAGAAATTGTAGCCAAACGGCTTAACACAGAAAGTTAAAATTTGGCATTATATCAAATGAAACCTCTTAACGCGTGGATTAACAAAAAATTTTAATAAAAAATCAATAATTTTTTGGGATTTTTATGGGATTAAGTGAAGGTAAAAGACTGGGTAGGAAGACTAGAAAAATATGAACATAATATCAATATTGTTATTGTTCCAAGGCATTTTAAATATAAATAATAAAAAAAAAAAACTTATGTGGAGTGTGAATCTTCACACATTTTAGGGTTTTGTAGGTATTTAGTGCGTAATAACAAATTGTGGGTACTTAAAAATCTTAAATTTCGATAACTTGTGAAAGAATCAGTCACGTGCTTCCATATAGAGACAACCGTACTTGAGATGTACTTGCATCAAGACCCAACTATAGCTATCCAGTTCTAGTGAGTCAGATAAATATTGTAACCACAGGGTTGCAAAAAAATCGATAGCTTTAGTAATAATTATCAGATCAAAAATTCCTGTGGTACTATTCTGGTTCAAATTAATGTGTGCTACTCAGAATTTTTCAGATTTTATATTAACTCCCCTGGGTTAAAAGGTGTGAGATTATTAAAAATATTTTTGGTAAAAATCGTATTAAAATGCAGATTTTTAAAAAACGGCGAAGACCTAAGCTAACATTGATGCAAGAAGTAGAAGAAGATCTGAAAAGGGCCGGAATTACAAGATGGAGAAATAAAGTTAGAAGCAGACAACTTTGGAGAGAGATCGCAAAAAAGATATAATGCGAAATATAGGAATTGATCCATCCTGAAAAAGGATTTAGAAAGCCCAAAGGGCGGCGCAACCCTGTAGGGGTGTTTAGCCATTTATTATATATTATTGCTTTTCTATAAGTGGTTCAAAGAGTTGTACAAGCATGCCAAATTTCAGTTTTCTATGTTCAGCTGTTTAGCTACATTTTCTACCGAACACACAGACAGACATATGAGTGACATTATAAGGGTTTTTTGGTCATACAAAATCCTAAAAAGAGCAATTGGAAAACAACTCGATACAAACATAAACAAATAACTTGATGCGCAATCTCTACTGAGCGAGTTTTACTAGGTGTTTGCAATAGACACTCGCTCAGCTAGTTACAATACGTTCACTCGTGCACGACTTTACTCGCCAGCGAGTAGCTAATAAATTCACCCAGTGCAATTATCCTTTATGAACAAGTCGGTCGTTGAGAGTAGACAGAGTTTCTAACTAATATAAAACTGATTAAAATACTTTCGTTTTATTAAATAATAACAGCACGAGTAATAAAGTTCTAGTGATTGCAAAATGAGTAGTTTCTGCATAGATTACAACAATTTATGAGACAATCATGAAAGTGCATCAAACTGGAAACACTAAAACCAAATACCAAAATTTATGATCGAAACTAACTGACTCTCACAAAGTGACTATTCTAGATAATCGTTATATTCTGGCAAAGTTACTGAAAAGGGAATTAAAGGAAATGAAAGTTAACGTTGGCAATTATCTGATAATTCCATTTAGACGATAAGCTATAGCCAATTAATCACAGATGGCGTTGCCCTCAATTTCATCGCAGCTACATCATTATCACTTTTCAAATATTAATCTAAATTTGACATTGTTTCATCCACTCCAGTAATTATAATCTGTTCAAATAATCCCGATTTAAAAGACTCGTTATTTAATTTCAGTCAGATTTTATTGTAAATTTGATTGAACATTATAAATTATTTCGTTTGCGTGTATGTAAGTTTGTATGTATGTTCCCTCAAAACTATAGATTGGTTGCACTTACTTTAAAAAAAAATCACCAGCTTGAAAACAACGGAATTGTTAACTATAATTCTTTCCATAAGTATTACATGTATTGTTCATAAAAGTCAGTGGCGGCTCCTGAGTACGCGCTGCGGAGCTGCAGCTCTTACTTGAAAATAATAAAAAAAATATTTTTTTTTTTGAACTCAAAATGCATTTAACATAGTAATTGTGGTGTGAAAATGCTTTTCTTTAAATATATTTTGAACATTGAATGCTATTGTTTCATAAATATTTACAAGTTTCCTTTGAATAATTCTAAGCAGCGCGGCGCTGCTTATATCCTAGCGTCAAGGAAAGTGTAAATGTAGGCTTGTAAAGGGGTAGCGGTGCATAGGCAGTAGTGATAAACTGGTGGGGATCGGAGCTAGAATGCTTTCAGTATCACAATAAAGGATTCCACACACCAAAGCGGCCGCGGTGGCCGCGGTAGCGGTAGCGTTAGCGATATGACTAGAGATCAGGGCTCCTCACACAAACGCGGTGGGAATGGCGGTAGCGGTAGCAATCAGTTAGTGAATCACGGTATATAATTGTATGATAATATTGTTTGCGAGAATACAATAGAATAATTAATTGTATGTAGAGGAAAAATAATAATCTACTTACAGTCTGTTTCAAACGGTTAGGCGGAACTAAATGTGAATTTCGTTCATTTAGGTTGTCACGAAAAGGGACCTTGCTTGGGTTATTTCATTTTTCACGTTGGAATGTCAAAATTTAAAATTCCAACAATGAAACCATGGAAACGAATGACATATGTCAAACTTAAATTAATTTTTTTACATATTTTAATGACAAAAAATAAATAAATGGGATATTTGTAATAAGAATGACACAAAAAATCAAAATATAAAGAAAATGACATTTTAAAATGATATTCTGTGTACATGTCTGTGTACATTTGCAGAGCAAAATTGGCTGAAAGGATTTTTATGAAACTTCATATTTAAGCTTACGACATCAATGGCACGAGTTGATCAATTTTGGGTAAAAATCGGTTCACTAAAAATGGGAGTTTACTCGTGTCGATTTTAAGATTTTTGCGAATATTTCACAACAGAAAAATATTTCGAAAAAGTTTATTAAACAAAAGTTGCTATAAATGCAATAACTAATAACTTTTATTTGAGACGTTTCTTGATGAAACGAAAAATTTTGAAGTTTTTTTTAAAATTTGATTTTTTTTTGTCCTAGTCTCAATTTTTTCATACTTATATGTAACGTTTCCATGGTTATGATAAAAAATATTAGGCCAAGTTATTTATACTTTGCTGCTAGAATGTATTTTATACAATTACTTTATGATGGCGGTCGGTCCTGTGGTGGCCACAGCTGATTTTTTTCATTATTTTTCACACGCAGAAAATTTGTAGTAATATATAGATTAGTTTGTTTGTGGGTATGCATGTTATATCAAAACTAAAGAACGCCTTCATCGTTTAAAAAGAAAAAATACACACAATATTTAATCGTGCGTATAATAAAATATTTATATGGGTGACTGGATAAGTCTCTAGATGGAAGACGTGGATTAATCTTACAAATGTTATCGAAATTTATGATTTTTAATAAATACCCACAATTTGTTATCAGTTATCACTTACTTAATATTTAAAAATCCCTAAAATGTGTGAAAATTTACACTTCATTAAATTTTTCATACTTAAAATACATTTTATTTAATATATGAGCTTCCTTACACGATCTCAAGTTTTCATCTTGAATTGAATTTAAAATGGCACAAAGCAATATTGCAACTTTATTACCTATAATACGCAATTTGATACCAAGCGAGTAACCCGGAGTACATTGAAACATCCAATATCACATTTCTCTGATATAAATCTATGTTCGTGTAAGGAAGGATTATGAACATAATAAAAATTGTGTAGAGTATTTATAACTTTTTTAAACTAATTCAAAGACCAATTTTAGTTTTAAGTTCCTGGCAAGTTCAAAGAGGGCAGTAATATACTATCGAAACTTTTAATCACTTCTTTAGTAAATATCAGGTCCGGGAAAAAGTTCGTGGTGTTTTTGCCGATAGACTGCGCCAATTGCAAATAACTCAGGAATCACAAATCGCAGTGACACCACTAAGCGCTCGTTGGAAAGGTGACAGTTCGAGCGTTACTTTGAGTGTCTAAACATCAAAATTTGTGCAGTGGTTGGAAAGTTGTTTGCGTTTGAAAATGGAGAAAAGTAATGAAAAATTGTGCTATATTTTGCAATACAGCGCAAGCTTGCGCAGGCTTGTGAAAAAAATTGTGCTGTGTACTGTGAAAGTACTTTATCAAAATCTGCTGCGCGGAAATGGTTCGCTCGCTTTCGTTCTGGTAATTTTAATGTGAAATATGACTCACGCTCTGGTGGTCCAATCAGTGAAAAAGCTGATGAAATTCTTGAAAAAGTCCAGCAAGATAGGCATATCAGCAGTGTCGATATTGGTACGGAGCTAGGCATTGACCACAAAACTGTTTTGAACCATTTACGGAAAGCTGGCTACAAAAAGAAGCTCGATATATGAGTTAAGCGCGAAAATCATGATAGACCGAATTAACAGCTGCGATGCGCTACTGAAACGCAATGAAATCGAGCCATTTCTGAAACGTGTCATAACCGGTGATGAAAAATGGATCACGTACGACAATCGGAAGCGTAAAAGATCGTGGACAAGGGATGGTGGGCCGTCACAAGCGTTCGCGAAGCGAGGATTGACGCCGAACAAGGTGATATTGTGTGTGTGTGGTGGGACTGGAAGGGAATCGTCCACCATGAGCTACTTTCAGTTGGTCAGACGATTGATTATCAACTCTACTGTGGACAACTAGAGAGATTACGCCACGCAGTTGAAAGAGAACGGCCCGAATTGAATAATAGGAAAAGGGTTGTCTTTCATCATGACAACACACACTTCTTTGATGACCCGTCAAAAATTGCGAGAGCTTGGTTGGGAAATTTTGTTGCATCCACCGTATAGTCCAGACATAGCACCCTCTGACTATCACCTATTCCGATCTCTGCAGAATTCTCTCAATGGAATTAAGCTGGTTTCAAAAGATGCCTGTGAAACCAACTTGATTCAGTTTTTCAACCAGAAACCACAGAAGTTCTTCACAGATGGCATCATGGCTCTACCAGAAAAATGGCGAAACGTTGTCGATATAAATGGAGCATATTTGGTTTAAATGAATTCATTTTCACACTATAGCAAAACCAGTTGAATTTTACTTAAAAAAAAACGCCACGAACTTTTTCTCAGACCGATGTTCTGTGGACAGAGACTCGATAACGTCACAAATAGGATAAAACTATTGACGTGCATTAGGTACTGATTGCAATTGAATTTAATTTATATGTATTTTTTCATGATAACGATATTATATTTGTGATGCATGTAAATTACAGAAAAAATTACGTTTGACCATCAGTTAAAGGTTATAAATAAATTTTCTTGTAAAAAAAAAAAATCATTTTCGGTTTTAGATACGCAAGTGAGTTATGCCGCGAACATATAGAAAGCCGGCACTGGCTTTACTGGCAACAAGCGCTGATCTGCCGCAGTATTATTATTATTATACCTTTATTTAAATATAATGGATACAAAATAAATTCATGTTATATTTACAATAGGTACACAAATGGATCTACATATTATATGTGAGATCTTACACCACTTAGACTTAGAAGTCTGTGTGTGGTTTCTAAAATCTTAAATTTAAATTTTAAACAAGTTCTTATTTAAATTCTAGTTAAGTTTATAAAGTACAATTACATGATAAATGCCTAATAATACAATAAATGAAAACATAATAATAAAATAAATGAATAGTACAATAAATGATTAGTAATAATTAGATTCCCAGACTTTCATTTATGAAATTCTAAACATTCAAAAAAAAATGATAATTAATTAAATGTGTCCAAAAATATTGCACAATTCTTCTTTGTTTAAGCTATTAGCAAATTGTTTCGCTCTTTGTTTAAAATTATTTATATGAAGGATTAGTTCATGAGTAGTAATAAATTGCTGAAATTTATTGAAAATTTTGGGAGCAAAGTACAAAAAGTTTTTTTGGCTAATACTTTTTAGCTTATTTACTTTTTAGCTTTTGGCTTATTTACTTTATTTGGAACTGCGTCCATGTCCATGTTTTCAAATATAACCGCACACGCTGTGTACTGGTCGGCGTCGGTCGGTGTCGGCTACCCACTTACCGAAACGTTTAAGCAGTTTAAGCAGCTTCTTGTCAGCGCCGAAACAAAAAGTATTTAAAAATCTTGCATCAACTTCTTTTAATTGAGGAAAAAGGCGTTGGTATTCCCCATATTTTCGTCTCTCTTGGTTTATTGCATGTATACCTTTTCTTTTTGATTCCATTTTTAATTATAGTGATTCTGTTAGAAACAACTCATCCAAAGATGAATCAGAACTCGCTATTTTAACATAATTGAGCCAATATACGAAAGAGTAGCTATTCACTTTCAAAACTAGCTTTCACTCAATGGGTGCGTTTTGTTGTGCCCATTCTGGTTTCGGTTTAATCAGAATACGCGTTTTGTTGCGACTGTATTCTCATTCTATTCATTCTACTCATTCGATGACTCGAGGTCGAACGACTAGAATGAATGAGTGTGGTGGGGATGAAAAGTAATATTTGAATGCAGTTGTTTTCATTTGGTTTTTAAATGTACTAGAATTAAATCTTGGTATTACAGCTTCAAAATAATTTTCACTTTTAGGTATTTTCTCATTTTGTGTCCATAAATATATACCTAAATGATTTTAATACAGTATTGACAAATCTAAACTGAAAATGTATATACAATTTAATTACTCGTTCCAAAACATTACGTTCTAGAATATTTGCTTCAATTATAAACTTTCCATTTAGATGAAATATGTTCGTTATTTGTTCTACAACCATATGACTTAACCTCCATGCAAATGTCATTCCATGTTTCCACTTCAAGATCAAAATTGTCGTTTTCTTGCGCATCAATTCTAGTAATTCTAACCAGCCACCAACAAAACGCACCCAATGCTAGACCAATATAATTAAAATATGTACGATTAATAGGAAAAAATAAATAAAAACTTCAATATATAGGTTATGTCATCTGTCAGTGTCACATGCGATATCAGCTTTTAGTGTGTGCTCAACCAGTAACCCAGTATGCTTGTATTCGATACCGATTGTCAGCGCTGATTAACCAGATTTCTGTATGTTCGCGGCCTTACGCAAATCAAGCAACTGGAAAGCAGCTACTGTAACCAAATTGATTACTTACTCAATTCTTCAACCTTTTTTAGCGTTAGTTATCAGGCTGGGTTGGTTTGATTTTTGCTAAAGTTTGTAACTTTTTTTATAAGTCTTTCCATTCATTTCTGTCCCTCGTCAAGGCTTTAACGTTCAATTTATTCCTCTTTTTTCCGCATTCTTCAGTTCTTCACTCCATGCTTTCGATACGAAGTTTTACCATCATCATCATCACTAGTTCCTAAACACAATGTAAATATAAAATATTTAATAATAAAAATATATACCTATCTACTTTTTTGAAGATATGTATCGATTACTTTACCAACATGCCACGTGTTTCTTGTAACAAATACTCATTTAGAAAAACAGTTTAAAAAGAACAGAGCGCGAATATTTCAAAATCATTACAGAAAATCCTTTGTAAGCTGTCCTCTACAAAGTGGTCTGTGGATTAATGTATTGCAAGAGAAGCGGAACAAAGTAAATTTTGTTGCTTTTTCGCAAATAATTGGCTGAAACGAAAAAATATTAAACAAAAATGTTTCATTTGATCTTTGTATTGTTCAACTCTCAAATCAGTCTAAATTTTATTCTGAAGAAAAATAAAGCATTCGTTAATATAAAAAAATATATCTGGTAAATTATAAGAGTATTCTTCGACCAGAATTATTTGAATGACATGACTCTTGGCTTCCTGTTTCCAGGTTTCGTGACCATATTTTCAATCTGTATATATTCAGGAATAATAATTTGTTAGTATTACGTTTGTTTTTTAGCGCACATACAGGTCTATTCTGTATCTTTTGTGGTTAAAAAGATTTAGTTAAAAATGATGGTTTAAAAGTAACATTTTAACTACGAGTTAAATTTTTAACTTTGTTTCTTATTCTGTATCTCACGTTATAATCCAAGCATTGAATTCTAATTTTTTAACTTTATGGTTAAAAATATCTTTGAAATTATTTTGCAATGGTCCAATATTAATGCAGACACCTTTATTTTGGACGTTTGCCATTGCTGATAGTATTAGGCTAGAATAGTACAATATAATGAGTATTAGTATCAAAAAGATATAATACTTCAAGAGTAATAAAAAATTAAATTCGGACGTTTCGGATACTGCTCAACAATCTGTTTCCGTCTTCAGCGATCACGAGAAGTGATGGATGATTCATCACTTCTCTTATTAGTATCTTTTTGATACTAATACTCATTATATTGTACTATTCTAGCCTAGTACTATCAGCAATGGCAAACGTCCAAAATAAAGGTGTCTGCATTTATGGTTAAAAGTATGCTGTGAAATTATCTACAAGGGAAGGTATTTTGCTTCTGTAAATGTGGATTTAATATAAACAAGTGTTATGGTTGAATCGTGAATGAACAACATTCAAATATAATAAATCTATATTGCGGAAATGTACAATATTTATATATAAATAATTATGAGTGCAGAAAGTAAATAATATAATATTACCGTAACATGCAAACGTATCATCATTTTTTCTTTTTTCTGTATTAAGATACTTTTATTTTCAGGTTATGTTTACCTTATTTTTGTTTTTAAACAAACAGAGAAATTAAAATTTATAAATGTATCACAATTTTAAAGTTTTAAATATTTACTTGCAATATATCGGGCAATCTTTTGGTTTTTTCGGATTTTCAAAAAAAAAACAACATTTATAAAACAAGATATTCCGTAGGAGTTTTAGACAAATGTAAATATTTTAAAATGTTTCTTCAGATAAATTAAAAGGGTCACTCTTATCACGCAGTTGCTTTTGTTTATTTCAAATTGATCTCCTAAAAAAAATTGTATATATTTTTTATTCACCTATATTAATTTTTCACTTATTAACCTCTTTTTGTTCAATTTTTTCTAGTAATAATTGGTTTAAAATAAACAGACTTGCCATGATTAATTCTAAAAATGTTTTTTTTTCTGGCTATTTGACGTTTAGAAGTTAGAATTACAGCTGGTTAAAATGTTAACTCCAAAGATCCGCTAATTTTTCGTTTTATCAAAAGATGTCTCAAATAAAAGTTGTTAGTTATTGCTTTTATAACAACTTTTGTTAAATAAATTTTTTCGAAATATTTCTCTGTTGTGAAATATTTGCAAAAATTTTAAAACTGACAAGAGTAACTCCCATTTATAGGTAATCGACTTTTACCAAAAGTTGATCAACTCGTGCCATTGATGTCAAAATCTTAAATATGAAGTTTCATAAAAATCCTGTTAGCCGAATTTGCTCTGCACGTGTACACGGACCGACAGACAGACCGACAGACAGACAGACCAACAGACAGACAGACAGACCGACTATAATCTCAAAATCGACACGAGTAAACTCCCATTTTTAGTCATCCGATTTTTACCAAAAGTTGATCAACTTGTACCATTGATGGCACAAGCTTAAATATGAAGTTTCATAAAAATCCTTTCAGCCGAATTTGCTCTGCCCGTGTACACAGACAGACGGACAGACGGACAGACGGACAGACGGACAGACAGACAGACGGACAGACAGACCGACAGACATCATGCTAAAAATAGTCAAAACGTTATGTAAGGACCTCAGTTCCTGGAGATCCATTGAAATCTCGAAATGTCATAATCGGTATGATCACAATACCTCCTTTATATATGTTGGCGGTCGGTAAAAAAGGTTGCCGAAGTTAATACAGTGAAAATTTTTTTTTGTTAAAAACCCCTAATTTTTGAGGAGTTAAACAACCTAGTTTATAATAAATCATAATGCAACCATATTTCAAACAGTAATTAAAGAATCTTACTAGATTCTTTTTAAATTATACCTTCCTGGCAAGAAGATTTGCAGATTTTTATCTCTGTAGCGCGTTATAGTTGTTTTACGAAAAGGGTATTTTTAGCTAGTTGTAATTAACAAATTCAAAATATGCTTCCAAAAAGTTTTATTTAAGTTCTTCCTTAACACAAATTGTTTTACAAAATTGGAAAATGTAAAAAATGTGGGCTCAAGAGAGACGCACAAAATAGCCTATTTGCGCTGAGTAGCTTGTTCTATTAAAAGCTTATTTTCCGGTTTTAAACCATATTTTTATGTATATAGGGCATTTTTAGACGGTTAAAATAGTTTTCTCACAGCATATTTTTGGTTGTCCTGGTTATGCCGAATACGCTTTGTGTACAAATAAGTATTTATACAAAGTACACTGGAATGTTATCCTCTTTTTAAAGAATTAAACTGACTTATTAAAAATTTTATTTATTTAAAATATGTTTTAGTTTAATGTGCAAACTTACTTCTGAAAAATTATAGTATCAAAATGCCTTCCTTCGCGCTGCTGTACATCCTCAAGACGAGATTGGAAATATTCCATCCTCGCCGACATAGTGCTGGTCCAATTTCCAATCCGTGTCGTAACTTCATATTAAGCCCTCTCCGCAGAATCTTCGTTATGCTTACCAGTATATTTGTCAACTTTGTCTAGGTAACAAACTTCCAAAAATAAAAAGTCATTTAAAGATTCGATGAACCTCAGCATCGCATGGGCCGCTGGGTGGCTCTTCGTGAATTCTTGCTCTAAATTGAAGTAAAATCCTTTAAGCTTAACTCTAGGCCTTCAATTTAAGATTACCCCTTTGGTTAAAATTGAGATAACCAATTAGGTAGAAAATCATCGGTGTTAAGTCTTGATCTATGTACAGAACGGAAATGATTCTGTATTTGGGATCAATCTCGGTTCAGGCATGGTCAATTTTGGACAGAACTAGTAAAAATCAGCTACAAAATCTAACATACAGTAAGTAACCATCATTACATGAAGGCATTATAATAAATATATATATTTTTTTAACAGCATGTAACATTCTGTAATTTTGCATTATTTGTCAGTCAAGTGTTATCTTGACGTATTCGTTGAGCGCTCTGCATAGTATCCAAGATCCAGATCCAGTACATCCTTTTGTAATTGTAATCCAATTGCTACTCTACAATCTAAATGCTCCGAATGTGAAGGTAGACCTGTTTTGGATACCGGAACATGTTGGCATTAAAGGTAACGAAGCGGCTGATGAGGCTGCAAAAGCCGTCTCTCACAGGCTTATGATTGATGTGAGTTTCATATTAGACCGGGAACTCATGACATTTTTGGTCTCCGATTTCATACAGCATGCCTTTTGGAGGAGAGAATATTTACCCTGTGACAACAAAAAAGGGATGGTACTAAACCCCTGCACGCTTTCCGGTCATAGGGAAAATTGCATTTCCACTTGCACAAAATTTTTGTGTTTTTTTCTGATTTAATATTGCTTGCCCTTTTGTCAAAAGAGCAGTCTTTTAATTATAGGCATGCTGCATGAAAACGCGGGAAATCATATTTTTTTATTACAAGATCACATGACCGTTTGAGCCCTTTGGGACCCTCCAAATCGCATGCATATATTTAAAAGACTTTAAATTTGTTATAACTTTCTTTTGACAAAAGAGCAAGCAATATTAAATCAGAGAAAAGCACAAAAATTTTGTGTTTAAGTGGAAATGCAATTTTCCCTATGACCGGAAAGCGTGCAGGGGTTTAGTACCATCCCTTTTTTGTTGTCACAGGGTAAATATTCTCTCCTCCAAAAGGCATGCTGTATGAAATCGGAGACCAAAAACTGTCATGAGCTCCCGGTCTATAAATGTTCCGATGTGAAGTTAGAGCTGTTTTGGATACCGGTATATGTTGGCCTTAAAGGTAATGAAGCAGCTTGTGTAGCTGCAAAAGCCGTCTCTCACAGACTTATGATTGATGTGAGTTTCATATATCCCAAGAGTCATCTGAAACGTCTGGTGTTAGCCAAATGACAGCATTATTAGAACAGCATGATCTATATTAGGCGCAAAAAGCTGCCGTTGCTTTCCGCCAATAATTTTAACTATCTAACTTAACAAGTAGTATTCTGTAAGATTCTGTAGATAAAATTTATTTCAACTTATGTCTTGCAAACCATTTTGTTTCAAACTAAAATCTCTTAAAAATTTTATCACCTACAGAACAATGTGTTGTATGTTTCACCGACAATAAAATTCCGCGAAATTATTATAAGTATTATAAAGATAGCAGTGGTAAACATTGTCTAGACCGGGGCGAGCTTTTTATCTCGCAGAAAACAATCCGAACATATAATACGGTTAGCAAAAACTTTTGACTCCATATCGGATGAAATCTCGTATCTAAAAAAATATGTTAAAAATGAAAATGTTGGGGTCGCTGTTCTCGAAGTGTGATGTAAAGCACTAAGCTATAAGAATTTAAATTGAACCATTTTAGTTTCGCAGGCCGTGGAGGCATATGTAGCAAAACTTGATGAAACCAATCGATAAAAACGAATATAAAGTAGAAACATAATGTCAGAAAAGATAATCCGACTGAAACGTCATTTTACAAGGGTGTATAAAAATAATTTGTAATTTGTACATACTCTTAATGTGATTTTAATATAAAATCAAGTCGATATTTTTACAGACCGCCAACATATGTAAGGGAGGTATTGTGATCATACCGATTTTGACATTTCGTGATTTCAATGGATCTTCACGAATTCAGGTCCCTACATAACGTTTAGACTATTTTTAGCATGATGTCTGTCGATCTGTCTGTCTGTCGGTCTGTGTACACGTGCAGAGCAAATTCGGCTAAAAGGATTTTTATGAAACTTCATATTTAAGCTTTTGACATCAATGGCACGAGTTTATCAACTTTTGGTAAAAATCAGTTAACTATAAATGGGAGTTAACTCGTGTCATCTCATATTTCACAACAGAGAAATATTTCAAAAAAATTTATTTAACAAAAGTTGCTACAAAAGCAATAATTAATAACTTTTAATTGAGACATTTTTTGATAAATGTGCATAAATTAAACAAGTACTTTGTGATGGCGGTCGACCCTGTGGTGGCCGCAGCTGATTTTTACTAATATTATTAATATATATCATAACAAATGATACTTTGGAAAATATTTTATATCTTATCAAAAATTAATGAACTAATTAATAGTATTTTTTCTACGACTGTACGTGTATATGGTGAATGTTAAAAAAGTAAAAAGCAGCGGCGATGCAAGCGGGGATGCAAACCCGATTAATACCCCAGGATTATTATAAATTGATACAAAAATGTCGCAAGTATAATCTCTTTTTAGTACATGAAATGAAATGTTAAGACTTTTACTCTACCAAACCTCTCCTCGAGAGCAATTTGAAGATGAAGGAAAAATACTGATGGAGAAATAGTTAACTAGTTGAATATTTCCTGCATAAGATTTTTGAGAAATGCGCCACATAAAATGTTTTATAAAACGTCAATAGAAATAGATTCACAATTTAAAACTCTTGATTTATCACCAAAGCGCGGTAGGCCGTGTAATTTCGGAAAAATAATATTACCATCTTTATATGAAAAAACTAGGGCTATTAAGAAAAATATAAAGATATGATGGATTTATTACTTTATATACCACACATTCATCATGAATACTTTAAAAATCTTATAAGTCTAAACTAACAAAATATAATTTATATGTATATATATATATATATAAATAATTAAATAAAATTTTCATTTGTTTGGTACTATAATTCCATTTCATTAGGAGAAATCAACATTTTCAGCAAATCATTGCCTTTGAAAGTGAGACCAGTCCATTGAGGTACACCAAAACCACGACTTTTTTCAAATAACGCCGATAACACTTATCGTACAATAAAATTACATTGATTGAGAATACCAAAAACGTAAAATATCTCTATTACTCCTTACGAATATTTTTATTTCAATTCAAATGCAAAACATTAAAATCTAGAAATAACGAAAAGTGGACTTGTCTCACTTTCAAAATCAACGGCTCATATAACTATTACAAAATAATATTCATGTTATTTGCTACGGTAATATCGTGGGGTATTGTTTGTTTCTCTTTCAAAATAGCAGGTTTAAATCAGGAATTTTCATTTAATGAAACCATCCACGTGACAATATTGAAATTACAATGAAAGTTAAAAAATGTACACATTGAGTTTCTTCTTACATCTAACGTTATTTTCTTGTACACATCCATAAATCATAACAACACATTCTCACAGCAGTCTATTTGCTTTTATACAATTCTTGTTGGACGTTTTCTATGGTTTCATAAGACTTGAAACATGTCCAAAGTTTTTTTGCTTCATTCCCAGCTTCAATAAATAACATCGTACAAAGTATTTTTAAGTAAAAAATTTAAATTTCCTTCCATATGCATATAGATTTATCACAATAAAAATATTCTTATTAAAACGTAAAAAAATTGCTAGACATTCTTATATTATACTCGTTGAGGTATTCGCATTTCGTACGCGGATAAATGAAATTTATCATAGATACAGTGACCAAATTTTTTTTAGACAAAAATAAAGGACAAATCTGGAAGTTTTCTAAAAATAGCAAAATGGATTGTATCATTATATACGATAGGTGTTTGATAAGTCTGTAACTTAGAAATTAAATATTTTTTTTTACTAAAATGCTATTTATTTTTCAACGTAGTCTCCTTTAAGCTCGAATCATTTTGTATAACGATATTCCAACTCCTTAAGCCTTCCAAAAAGTACGATTTCTGGATCTCTGCAAAATAGGTATCTGTTTCAGCGATGATTACCTCATTCAGTGTGAATCTTCCAGATAGCCATTCATGTTTGGAAAGAAAAAAAGTCGCAGAGGGCCAAATATGGAGAAAAGGATCGATGTGGGAGCAATTCGTAGCGCACTTCGATCAATTTGATCGTTGCAATTGTGGACGATTGAGCTATGTATTGTTATGGTGAAACATACCCTTTTTTGCCAAATGGGGCCGTTTTTTCATAAATTCAGCATGTAATCGATCCAATAAAGTTGTAAGTATTTTCCTGTGATCGTTTTTCCCCTTTTCCAGATAGTCGATGAAGATTATGACTTGCAAATCCTAGAAAATTATGACCATGACCTTTCTGACCAAGGGAACCCTTTTTTGCCTTCTTCAGAGCACGTTTGCCAAGATAAATCCACTGTTTTGACTGTTCTTTCATTTTTGGTGTCTAGAGATGGATCCATATTTCATTAACGGTTATAAATCGCTGCAAAAACTCACTTTATTTGAGCTTGTACATGTTCAAACATTGCTTTGAAATGGTCACGCGATTCTGTTTTGGATCTACTGTGAACAGGCTCGGCACCCATCTAGCTTTTTTATGCCCAAATGTTCGCGCAGGATATAAAACACATTTCATCTGGGATCTTTACTATTTTGACTGTCTCGCGTATCTTCTCTCGGCGGTCGTCCAATACGATAGCATGGATTTTATTAACTATATCTTCAGTATCTGACATCCCGGAAACATTGCATCATTCATGTTCGTACAACCACAAAAAAGTTCAGTGAACCCACTCCCATGCGATGGAGCAGAGTTCCCCTAATACTTTTTAGATTTTCTTCAGTTTTCTTAAAGGTTTTTTTAAGCTAAATGTAGTGCTTTATCAACACACGGAGTTTTTTTTTTTTCATTGTAGCAAATAAGTTCAAATTTGTCCGCTTCCGAACGGTGTAAAAAATGTACTATTTCACATACCTACATGAAACGTAGTGTGTCTGTCTACAAGGAATGGCAAATTTCAAAAATAATATCAAACTTGCGCCATCTCTTATCTTAACCATTATCCGCTATTTAACGGGTAATGGGTTGATAACGGGTAACGAGTATTGTAGCGTAGTTCTTGATGTATTTCAGGAAAAACGACTCTAAATATGTGAACTGTAAGCTGGCTGCGTTCGTTCGGGTAAACGAGTGTAAAATAGGGAAAACAAAATGGTTGTAAGGGAGGTAATTTTGGTATTATTTCATAAATAAAATTTCATAAATAAATTCATTATAATCATTCAATTAGAGTAAAATATTTAATCTGTTAAACGATACAAAAATAATCTATTGCTTAGAAAGGGCATTTAAGATAACGGTAGATTGTTTATTATTTTAACTTGACACTTTGTCAATGGAACATGAAAAGTGAATCGTAAATTATTGTGTTAAAAAAATATACGTCAACCATAGGCACATAAATAATAATTAATTTTTGTCTAAGATATAAATATTATGATTGGGCTATTTTTTAATGGGATATTTATCTGAATTATCACCAATAAATTATGAATTTTAAGATAGTACAAGACAGATAATCAAGAGGTGTTAAATGACATTTAACAGTTGAGCTTAAACCGTCATAACGTTAAGATGTTAAAGGGAGTTCATTTTAAACCGTCGTGAAGTTAAGTCGTGTTTTTTAATTAGTGTGAGATTTTGTTAACCATGGGTTAGAGTCATTTAGTGTTGTCGGTCAAGTCAAGTAAAATGTAACAAGTAATTCCGTATGAACGTTAGTGTAGTGCCCAGCTAAAGACATGTGAGAGATAAATGGTTTTAGAGGATGTCAGTCAGGACTATGGTGTCCAGTGGACAAATTAGTGATTAGTGCTAAAGAGTCCAGTGTTTAGTGTTTGTGAATGTCTCATTTGGATTTAGCTGTATCGACGTAATTGTAAGTCTAGTGTAATTAATGTAAATATTTAAACCGTATCATAATTAAAGTATGTTAGTTAAAATTATGACTTTAATTCATCAACCCCTTAAATCTTCCTTAAGAATCTCTACAATAAGCCACATGGTACCATGGGGCTGACCTCTCAGTGCTGCCTCGATGCGTCAGAAGAGACCTCTTGTATCGTTTGCTACTGCACCAACTGCCTATGGGAGGGTTAGATACAGGAACAACTTACACAACAAAGCTGAGCCTTAAAGGTACTACTCTCGTAGTAGTAAAATTATGAATAAGACGAAACGACAAACTGACCGAAGTCAGCGGTGGTGGCTGCAATAATGCAGGAAGTACAAAAAAATAGACTTGTAGCGACAACTGTCTATAGCAAGGTTCGCGCCGCGATTTTAAGTAGATCTTTAGTTTTCTCTCGCTTCCATGTACCATTTATTTATTAAAAATATTTTATAAATACAATCCGATCCGTAAAAATTAAAACAAGCTTCTCGATAGTCTGCGTTCAAATGTCTCTTGATGGGCCTAAAGTCAACCGCATCCCCACCAATGACGGGGACCGGTGATCGCACATCAAAAAACCACTAATTTATAAAAATATACCGAAAAAAACATTATCCTAACATATCCTAACCAACAAAACTTAAAACAAAGAATCCTTTTCTAATCATTTTGCATTAAATTGGTTAGTTTATGTCTATGGGTTAACCATAGGGCTAAAAGTGCAGCCTTGGAGAATCTTTTTTTAAATTTCGTTTTGCTTATTAGGTTATATTTACATGAGAAACAGCTTTAAAATTGTAATATGTAACGCATCTCTTCAAAATATTTTTCCCGGGGGACCCGCTCACCCCGGAAGGGCACTCCAGTCTCCCCCCGCCCCCTCCGGTAACCGGCGACACGTTCTGGTCGATCGTGGTAACAATATATATAAAAAAGTAGATCCCAAATACAAAAAGGTTGAACAGCCCTGGTCTATAGCAAGAGGCAATTGACTACTCTTACAAACAAAACATGTGGTTTCTCCTACAAAAAATCACCTCCTAAGCTAAATAAAATAAAGATAAGGGTTTAAACGCGGTGGCGTGAACTAGTATTCTAAATCGGAGCCGAGTACAATCTTAATAGATCGGATAGCGAGTAGCTGGGTACCCATCGTCGTTTCTAGTACATACCAATTGTTTCGAGGAATATCATACCAATTAAATTTATAACGATAACATATTACAAGTCAAAATGCCAACGTTACAAAAACACGACATGATATTTTTCAAATATGGGCAACAATACATAATTTTTTTGTAATGTTCGATACGCATAAAAATAAATATTATAAAAATATTGGACGTTTATTGTTATTATTATTATTATTTATTTGACAGCTGAGCAGTTAATAAGTTAAATTACCATATGACAAACTAATTAGTGACAATCCACAGTGCATTAATTTATAGCTTTGAATACGGCTTAACAGTATGCACTGATCAAACACAGAAGGGCAAGAAGATTGCCTTGAAATCCTTCCAGTGACCAAAGAGGGATTAACGAAATCCCAACATAATCCTACGATTAACTTTTTTCACATTGCTACTTTCCCTTCTTGTGAAAACTTTCTTCCGGGTCAGATCTAAAATAAGATATCATCGAAAAAAAGTTTATACAAGAATAAATTTCATGCTTCATTAAATTTGATTTAATTTGAAAAGTTAAGCAAAAGTTTGAGATGATTTTTCACATGGATTATGAATTTTAATTAATTGCATGTTTATTTTCATAGTCATTTAACTTGCAACTCACGTTTACTCAGTGAGTACGAGGGTTTTGCTACCACGAGGTCAGGATGAAGAGTGGTGCGAATGAAAATTAAAGATTTTTTTAAAATATAATTTTTATTTTTCTGCGAAAGCACCTCCTAATTCTATAGCTATCACACACCTTGGTATAGGCCACTGTTGGTGGACCCATGGACACCTCCTTCGAGGTGAAGAGCCTCCTATATGCAAGACGTGTAACACAGTTTGTTTGTGTTACACATTTTAACCCAGTGTATATAGTTCGAGAATGCCAGGGAGTGATTAGGCCTGTGCTATGGCCTGTCAGTAGATTTTAATAATAATAGGGTCCTCATGAACAGGTTGATATACTCTTCCTACGGAAATCGAACTTATTGTTTTATGTGTGAAGTCTTGCATCTTATTTTAATGTGTTATTTAATTATTTTCTGTGATATTCGATGGTAATTGGCCCCTTTATAGCCCGTTACCATCACCCTGCATGTGTTCAAATTTTCGAACAGACTTTTATACTTTTTATTTGTGTTCAAAGACCGTTCTTTTATTAACCCAAGCTTGATCAAATGGGGTGTGTCACACCCCAGTATATTAATAGTGGAAATGATGTATCTATTGACAATATTTATGAATTAGTTAATATTTAACAATAATTTAATTTTTAATCGACAAAAAAATCAAAAACACCATTTACAAAAAAATATGTCTAAATTATATTTGGCAACAGCGCATTTCGAACGAATTATAAATAAATAACGAAGTATCTAATAGCAACTAATTCAAAATTCAAGCTTTGCTTGAGAAATGAGAAAGAAATTGTCTCCCCCACCAAAATACATAGACCAATCAGAGAGCTAGCTAAATTAGTATGTGTGAGAGTTGGTGTGAACGAGAGATGCAATGTTGTCAGTCAACACGAGACGCAACTTGAAGTATGATGCAATTTAGGAAAGAAATTGGCGTGATTTTGACTTTTATTGAAAAAATTATTAAAAAAGCATTAAATAATTACTTTGAATTTTTTTTTTTTTTTTTGTAATATTGTTCTATAGGCTTGACAGCATCTAACTGTATAAATTTCACTGCAAAATAATATTGTACGGAGATTGTGACCTCCACCTCTAAGCGATAGAAGTCGGATAGTGCTAGATCTGGCGAATAAGGTGGATAACCCACTACTTCAAACTTTAATTCATCCAGTTTTTGACTTGCAATGCCGTTGGAACGGGACGGTGCATTGTCATGGTGGTAGATAATTTTAATTTAGACCAAACCAGGAATTTTATTCAACAAAAATCAAGAAGGTTAGCATAGTACTGTCCTGGAGATAGTCTACGTCTAATATCCCTTTCGCTTCCTTAAAAATTGATGCCAGGTTCTCAGTTTTGCTTTCTTTTGAGTCGAGGAACCGCGATGAATCTACTGTTTGAACTGTTGGTTAGTGTCTGGTGTATAATAATGGACCCACGTCTCATTCATGGTCACGAAGCGAAAATCCACCGGATTTTTTTTAAAGGACAATCTGAAAGAGTTGTGATAGAAATTCTGGGTAGTGCAAACGCGGAACCTATCTTGCGGATCATTTAAACTGGCATAATGGACTTTGTCAAATATTTCCGGTGTTATGGCACGAATCAACCAATAAGTTAATATAAAGAGATAAAGTTAAGATAAAGTTCGGTGAAGTATATTTACAGACCAATTGCGCCTGACGGAAGATTATGCTTTAGTTGCTGTCCAAGTAGAAGTTCTCATCAGCTGTATAGTGCCGAAATGTGAAAATTCTAGATGGAAAATTTGGACTTCTCCGGAGTAGGGTTTGCAAAATTCTTGAAAATGTTCAGACCCTGGGAACCGAGATTGAAAATATGATTTCCGTGTTACTCTATAATATTGTTATATTTTTTTACATATATTTTTCTAGTTTTTAGCATAGAAAATAGATTGGTCGAATTTAATCGTTTAAGTAAGACCAACATAATTTTATTGTTTTCCATATTTATGAATGGTTCATATACTTTAGTTATCGTCACTGAATTATTCTGTCCATAGTGGGCAAATTGCGTAAAACCGGTTAAATTAGTCCGGCTTTCTTTTACTCAAATTCTATGATTGAGACAGCGAAAGAAAAAAATATGCCCAAGCTTATAATACAATGAGCATACAATATAGCAGTGTTTCTCAACCTTTTCTGGCATGGGACCCCCAAAATAACTTAAATATTGTCTGCGGCCCCCCTATATATATGTATATATATATATATATATATAGGACATAAGAATTTTATTTAACACCCATATTAATTTCGTCAAGAACTTTCTTTCGATTATATATATATATATATATAGGCTTATTATAATTATGAAACTCTAAACCGGGACAAAAACGGGAGCTAGGGGAAAAGAAAAAATTTAACCACAAAAAATTGTTTTATTATTAAGTCTTACAAAAGAAATATGCAGATGGTCTACTGCAGCAGAAAGTTAATTATTTTATTTATTGTACCAGTACAACAAATATTTTTAAGAGCAGGTTCTAACTTATAAATTGTTGTTGCTATACCAATATAATTCAATATTCATTTAGTCAATAATCGGGATTTATGAAAATTATTTAAAAAATAGTTTTGTTTCTCTAGTTATAGCCGATAGTGTATGCATGTATGTGTTTCTATATTGTTTATAGAAGCACATTCTACATAACAATAACTTACATTATAAAATTAACAAAAATTTCTACAAATACCTTTCCAGTCGCTCCAATTTTGGTCTGCATGAAGTCCAAACACTAAAGTCTACACTATAACACACTATTTCAAGTATTTTCTGCACTTTTATCACTTAAAAATAACTAAAAACGTCAGAAAAAAATGAAGACGCCACTTGCAAAAATCACGTATCACTACTTATCAAGATGGTTAATCCTGATAAAGCTCATTAAGGAATATAGTCATTAACAATTAATACATAAGGAACAGAATTGCTTAAAATAATTCTTTATGAGAATAAACACATATATTAATATTTTATCAATAGTATACAGGTGGTTGAAATTGAACTACCGGGCCCAATACACTATTTTTTTATTATTGAAGATGAGGTATAACGTTAAATTTGGAAGTAACTTGGTACTACATGATCTAAAATAGTTTATATTTTGTTACTTTGTATCTTTATATAAATAGTTATAAATTTTGATTGAGGATTTATTAAAATTTCAGAGCTATAGCGTTGGAGACACGGCCTATATGGTAAAATGGGAGGACAGAGGTGATAATAGGATGACTTTTGGGCTATCAATGATAATTCTGAGATCTCAGAAAGGGATGAAAATTACTATTGGAAGTATAATCTCTCGAGAATTTTATACAGGTTAATTTTTTTATTTACGGGTTCATTTGGAGGGCTAAGGTGTCCCCCCTGGGCATTAGGACCTTAAGGCCCGGATTTTCCACCTTCATTTAAACCACTAGGTAACTATCCGACAGATAATGTTATCTGGAACTTTATCTTCTGAAAAAATGTCATTACCAAGCAGTGAATTTAATACATCAGTCTCATTATCCGTTAGATAACTATCCGATAGATACATTTGTATTGAAAGACGGGATGACATTTATTCAGCACAGAAAGTATCGTATAACCTTATCTGTCAGATAGTTACCTGGAGCAGTGTTTCCCAACCTCCGGTCCTGTATATATATATATAGGGGGGAGCGAGGGAGGGATCTCAAGGTGTATCAAGATAGAGGAAACGCGATTTCTCTCAAAAAGACGATGTGTGAGCAAGTTGGGGAAAAAATTTGGTGACCAGAGTTTACCCAAATAATTGGATGGTAGCTTTTTTCTATTATAATTTCATGCTTCGATTTTATATGACTTCGCGGCTCCCCGACAAAGCTTTCACGGCCCCCCGGTTGAGAAACGCTGCAATATAGTAAATTATCTGAATCAGATTTTATTGACAGCCAGAAGTTAGTTTTTAGGTGTGCATAGCTTAAGTATCATATTTTAAGGTCAATGTATAAATGCTGTAAAAAGATTTTAGTGACTTCCATAAATGTTTAGGTAGCAAAAAATCCTTAACGTAATTCTTTTTCCAATCTCGAAATCCTGGGATTATTATTTTTCTGATCCCAGGATTTCCGAATCACTAATTTGTACGGATTGCAAATCCTACTCCGGAACATACCTGAGTTTGTCATTTACTAGCAATTCTTAATTTTGTCACATAAACAAAGAATGATGTTCTAAAAGCTTATTTCAGAATCAACCAGTATTTTACGTGTAAAATCATTTAATATTACCCGTTTCTCACCTTTTATAACATCATAAATTCTAATAAAATTCATCTCAGATTTATTACTAAATTTTATATAAAATTGATATCTCTTCTTTGATATTTAAGAGCAGTATTTTTATAAGGTTATTTGCATTTAAATTTATAACCTACACATCCAAAGTGAAGTGTGATTGGATTTTAAATTGATCCTAAATTACAGGAGACATAAATATCACAATCGCTCATCCTCATGTAATATCATTGAATTACATCAAAATATCAGGAAGAGGATATTTATGAGTGATTATATTAGAATGAAATACAGGAAGAAGAGATCTAAAAAGATTTTAAGTACAACCGTGTCAAGGACAAGGTATTGAGATGTTAGACACGGTAAAAATTATAATAATGATATTAATTATAATAATAAGAATTCATGTCGACAAAAGAACACATGAGTAAAAGTATGCACTCCGTATTCTTCAAACATATTAAAAGTATACAGTTGTCCATCGAACTCACGTTCTCGTTTCTTAACTCTGCTGGTGCGAGATCGGAAACGGAAGGTTTTGTGTTTGCGTGTCAGGATGGCATTATAAATACAAGGTGTCTCAAAAGAAATTTTATATTTAGTGGATCGATTAAAAAAAAAGTAAGCCGTATATAGAAAAGATGTTTATTAATTATTAAAATACACTTTTTGGGGATTTATTTCTTAAAAATAATATCGTCTAAATGTAGACCCTCGCGTTCTCGGCAGTCATTTAATCGAACAGTAAAATTACTTATGACGTCTCGGCAGGTGGACTCAGGGATGGCTGCCATTTCGTGACGGATATTTTCTTTCAAATGCGCCAGTGAAGTCGGTTTATTGGCGTAAACTTTAGATTTAAGATAACCCCATAGGAAAAATTCCATAGGGGTTAAATCTGGACTGCGTGGAGGACAATTTATGTCACCTCTCTGGGAGATCAATTTAAAACGAAATTTAGCCTCTGACTGGCATCCTGGGGCTTTAATTCTTACACCAATTGAATTTTGTTGGGGTGCAGCTTTAGGTCTTTGTGCATAATGCGATGTAATGATGATCTATGCACATTTAAAGCACTTGCGCGCTTCCGAATTGAAAGGTTCGGGTCGTCACGAACAGACTGATTAACATTCTCCACGTTTTCTACCGTTCTTGATGACCTAGGTCGCCCGGATTTTGATTTATCCAGCGTTGTACCAGTCTCTTCAAACTTTTTAACCCAATATCGAATGAGAGGAATGCTTGGCGCATCATTTAAGTGGCTAAAACCTCGAATACTGCAGCATTTTCTACGCGCTACAGTCGCCGAATCACCGTTTTTGTAAAACTCTCGCACGCATAACGCGCGGTCTGCTTGTACTTAGGCGTACAGGGCCCGCATATATCAATTGGCGGAGTCCACACTCTGTAGGTTGTGCCACCACCATCCTGAAATCATTATGCACATTCTGTCTGCTTGTCCATCTCCTGCAGCTTCGAGCTACTTCTCTTGACATAATGCTGCTTTCCGCGTGCTCTACTACCATCTTAGACATGCCTATGTTATTGACCAAATATCGATTATACCATACGTTCCTTCGGACATAGAATCGGTGGTGGAAAATTCTAAATGCCGCATTTATTGGAATTACTCCTTCCCCTAACTCGAGGTTACTGACAGCCACTAAGCCGGACATAACTTGGATATCGAGACCAAACAGATGTTTTTAAGCGAATTCTCAAGTCCAGCTGAGAAGAATATCTCTCTCAAGGAGCAGGAACAGAGGTCCAAGTATATGGATCTCTTGTCCGAGCTTAGAAAGCTGTATTCAGGGTATAAAGTTAAACTTGTAGTTCTGATACTTAGTGTTTTGGGTGGTATGAAAGCCTCTTACCGAAGGGAAATCGAGTCCATTACCGCCTGCAGATCTTCTACAAGCTCTTTAATCTGCCAGATGCAGAAAGCAGTATTGCTCGAGTCACTCCGTTTGGATTCTCTTTCTTTCTGTAGTACTGTTACTCTGAGCGTCGTTAAAAAATGCTCGTGTCATTAACGAACATATAGACTGAAGAGGTGTAACGTATATGAAGAATAAGAATGGACCTAGGATGGATCCCTGCGAGACACCACTAAGGACTGCTTGTGACTCAAAGAGTCTCCTATATACACACGAAAAGATCAAAAAGAAAGGTCATAGGCCAACTGTAGAAACTTACTACGGATGCCATAATGTTCCAGTTTGCTAATAATTCTATTCATTGGCACCTTATCGAAGGCTCGCGCGAAGCCTGAATTGAAGCATCCAGTAATAAAATAAATATTAATAAGATCCCAACTGCCAGATCGACGTATAAAGGGCAGAGAAGATAAGTGCTCCATTACTAGACCGCCGGACATAGATATGAAAACTACGTAGCAATATTGAAAGCATCCAGTATAGAGATGCGTCGTTCGCGAACGATTCGTTCCAAAAGAACAAATCGTTGCATTGATACAACTGAATCTTTTAATAAGCAGCGAACGAATCTTCAGTACACGAACTCACGAACCAATGTTAGCGAGTGGCGAGTGTGACTCGATATGGAACGGAACGGAACGAGGTTTGAGCACAGAACTCAGGCTGGTGGCTGTGTAGTGTGGAACACACGTACATCTATGTCTATAATTTCGTATGTACGCTCAGTCTGGATGGGGGAACATGGCACGAGTGAAAACTGAACGGCAGGCTCGAGACACTGCGCAGTACAATGTGTATACATGTACGTAAGTACGTAACACGTACACGTACTACTGACATGTTCGCCGTTTGCGAACTACTAGCAATTGTCTGTCGTTCACGGACGATGCATCGATGCTTTGATACGCAAGCTAGTAACTCGAAGCTTGGCTCTCACATTCTGCGCCCAGAGCTGAATATGTAAACTGTGCGAGCTATGCTTTTTGACATTATCACAGCTTCGCAAACGGTGTTCGGACAAGTTACAAATACAACATTACCAACAATAATAATGATTTATTTAATTACAAATTTATTAAAATATATTAGGTTGTGTAATAAATTCCCGCTTTTTTTGTATTTATCTTTTTCCTGCAATTTTGTGTTTTGTTAGGT
Organism: Liopterus haemorrhoidalis; assembly: GCA_963971575.1. Lineage (NCBI taxonomy): Eukaryota > Metazoa > Arthropoda > Insecta > Coleoptera > Dytiscidae > Liopterus > Liopterus haemorrhoidalis. Next base: position 47,756,407 of record OZ020618.1, read on the forward strand.
TAAGTTTATGTATGCATTCTTAAGTGTTTTTCGTTCTCTACAAACTTATCTGCTTTAATTTTCGGAATTAATTAATTTTAATTGAATTTGAGGCTTTTGAAATGGAACTTCCAGGAGGTAAAAAAAGTCATTTTCGACATCTGCACTATTTTGCCTTTCCTCGTGGCCAAAAAGCTACGGAAGCAGCTCGCGACATTTGTGACGTATATGGAGTAGATGCTATAGCTCCGAGGACCGCGCAAGATTGGTCTTCCCAGTTTAAAAATGGCAATTTTGACCTTGGTGATGCACCTCGCTGCGGCCGACCTCCCGGCTTCGACGATGATCGTCTCAAGATGTTTTTGAAGGAAGATGGTCGTCAAACAACACGAGAGTTGGCCGAAAAGATGGAATGTACCTTTACGACCATCGCTAACCATCTTTACTCCATGGGCTTTTTACTCAAAAACTTGGGAATTGTGTGCCACATAACTTCAGCGATGGCCACAAGATCTCAATGATCTCAAATGGGAGGTTCTATCGCATCCGCCATACACTCCGGACCTTGCGCCAACGGATTATTACCTTTTCCGCTCCATGTCGAACCAAATGAGGGACATACCTTTCGCTAACGATGAAGACCTGAAAACCTGGCTCACAAACTTCTTCAACACAAAATCAAAAGTTTTTGGGCGAAACGGCATCAACAAGTTGGTCGATAGGTGGGAACAGGTTGTAAATAATGATGGAGAATATATTATTGATTAATTTGTTACTATAATTATTGTTTTCTACAATAAATCTTATAAACAAAAAAAAAAAAAACGCGGGAATTTATTACACAACCCAATAAATATATTTTTTAAATAATTATACAAAAAAATTAAAGGGAAATTACTGTAATGCACTTTAATGCGTTAATTTTTTGTTTTCCAAATTTTGATAAAAATAACTAGTTTTAAATAGAGTATTTTAGTATTTTGGATTCCCCCACTAAGAGAAACGAACGCAGGTGAACTACAGAAGTATGTAGGTATACTGTTCACAGCTCCCAGTACACAACTATGCAATAACAAAGCCAAGTACAGTGTGACGTAGACAGTAAACACTAGATTTATTGTACGCCAACGATTCGTTCCAAAAGAACGAATCTTTTCAGATAGCCATTCTATACTGAACGAATCTTTAAAAAGATTCGCATTTCTCACCTCTAATCCAGTACTGTAGACCAATTATGTATAGCGTATAACAAATTAGATGTCACAAAGCGCCCTGGTAAAAGAAATATTAATTTTTTTCAAAATGAAATCTTATCATTATTATTATTTTTTTTTAGGGGACGCCTTTGATACAAGTTGCCTCAGGCACCAAAATTGCTAGGCACGACCCTGAATTTAGGTAGTTCTTCAAGACTAGATGCTAGATGGTCTGAATGAATCCTCTATATTTATTTATTGTTATTCTGTTTCAAATAAATGTTTATTTCCTTTGAAGCTAATCTTTTTAATCTAATGGTATTGCTTAGAAAAAATATTTGTTTTGTTTTTATGAAAAAATAAGGAGACATTTCAATTTTCTTCTTCCACAAACATTGTACACTAGAGTGCAATATATTATTTATCCCGTAACATAATATACGCGATCCCTTTTATGATTTCGCTAGGTGTAGCGAGAAGCAGAGAAACAACAATATTGGTATTGTTTGAACGCAATCATTCTGTAAGCTTCGTGTATTATTGCTATAACAATAATCTTATATAGCAATATTACGATTTTCATAAAATTTTTCTTTCATATGAAAACCTACTTTTGTAGGTAATGTATTCATAAAAAGACTTGGAGCAATGGAGCGAATTTAAGAACAAATAATATCTTACGAATAAATGTAAGTAGAAAAAAGGTTTGTGCAAAAAGTATTAAATTTTAAGATGTAGTTTTGTAATTGAAAACTGAGGAGTGCAAAAAAAGTAATAAGACTTATTTCGTTTTTCCAAAACCTGCAAAACTGTTGCAATAAAACTTCACCAATCCAGACGTGCATCACTCCCTATGTTCTATATATTTTGTAGCGTCGTTCGTGATGTACGTCAGGAAAATCGACTCTAAAGATGTGGACTGTAAGCTGGCTGCGTTCGTTCGGGTAAACGGGTGTAAAACAGGGGAAATAAAATGGCACAACGTGACTTACCTCTAAGTGCTGCTGCAACTGGCTGTGGGAGGGTCATACATAGGAACAACTCACATCACATAGCTGAGCCTTAAGGGCATTCCCACTCACGTACCAAGTCGCTCAATATGTCTCAGGTCTAACTAAGAAAAACTATTTTTTTTTTTAGAAATTCGACTTTATTCATAAACATACTTCTCCTTCAAGAGTGATACATTCATTCCAATGCTCCTCTAACTTTTCGATGCCTTCTTTGTAGAACGATTTGCCTTTGCCCTCAAAATAGGTCTCGGTTTCGGCAATCACTTCTTCATTTAAGTCAAATTTCTTACCCTGGAGCATCTTTTTTAGGTCTGTAAAAAGGCAGTAGTCGCTGGTGGCCAGATCTGGAGAATACGGTGGGTGAGTAAGCAATTTGAAGCGTACTTCATTCAATTTAACCACCGTTTTCATCGACTTGTGACACGGGCGTTGTCTTGGTGAAAGAGCACTGTTTTCTTTTGCATGGTAAGTCGTTTTTTCTTGATTACTACACTCAATCGATCCAATAATGCCATTTAGTATTCGCTATTGATAGTTTTACCTTTATCAAGATAGTCGATAAACAAAATACCATGCGCGGCCCAAAATACGGATGCCATAACCTTGCCAGTTGACTTTTGAGTTTTTGGTCGCTTTGGACGACTTCCACCGACTGCTGTCCACTCAACTGATGATCTTTTTCATTCAGGTGTGTAGTAGTGGATCCATGTTTCATCCATTGTCACATACCGACGCAAGAAATCCTTTTTATCTCACTTGAACAGCTCCAAACAGCGCTCTGAATCGTCGACGCGTTGTTGTTTTTGGTCCGGTGTAAGCGAACGCGGGATCCACTTCGAAAGCAATTTACGCATGCTCAAATTTACGTGTAAAATTGTAAATACACTACCTTCTGATATCTTTAAGGTGTCAGCTATCTCACGCAACTTGACTTTACGGTCTTTCAAAACTATTTTGTGGACTTTTTTATGTTTTCCGGAACAACTGCCGATTTTAGGCGACCAGAGCGTTCAGCATCATCGGTGTTTGTACAACCGCGTTTAATTTCAGCATACCAATCAGTAATAGTTGATTTGCCTAGTGCAGTGTCTCTATAACGCTTATCAAGTCACTGGCTTCAACAGAATTTATTCCCATCAAAAAACAATGTTTAATCAACACACGAAATTCTTTTTTATCCATTTTTTTGAAAATTACAAAACTGGAGTCACTAAAACCACTGTAAACTCTAAACTAATTGTCAGAATGTCATGAAATTTTCACACGTATCGTTTGAAGGTTGGTAATATCCAAAAATATATGGGTCTGTCAACAGTGTTACCATATATGTGTCAGACCGGAGACTTATTGAGTGAAGTGTTAGTAGTTAAATTATTATTTATTATTACACTGATTAGAGCAGAAGCCAGTGGTTTGTTGTGCTCAATAATACAATACATAAATATATATACATTTATATTCAAACAAATCACAATTGACTATGTCACAATACAAAATAAAAACAGGCAAACAAAAGAGATAAAATCAATATATACAATAATTATTTTTAAGAAAACAAGAAGTCAATTTTGCTTTTAAAACTGTTGAAGGAGTGGGCCGAAACTGCTTTATTGGGGAGAGAATTCCAGATGTCGAATATATGGTTGGACAGGAAGTTTTTACGTTGCTGTGTGCGGTATTTTTCATGCTTCACCTTTAAGTGGTGACCACGAAGACGTGGGTCAGCATTGAGATTAAATAATGGGGAAATGTCTGTGGAGAATTTTCCTGTTGTTATTCGATACATCTGGATCAGGTCACCATGGGTTCTTCGATCAGTTAAATTCGTTGATCAGTTGAATTCGATCAGGAGAAGACCAAGATTCTCTAGACTCTAAACGACCATTATATGGCAGGTGTTTAAACTTCTCGGGAGCTTGGTAGCTCGTCTCTGAACTCCTTCTATCAATTCGATGTCGCGTTAGAAAGAAAGCGACCATACAACAAATGCAAATTGAGTGGGCGAATGTAGGATAGGTACATTTTGCGAAATAATGAAGGAACAAGGTGTGGGAAAGATTTACAGACCAGGTAGAGAACTTTATTGGTCTTTTTGACTACTTGGAGAATATAAGTAGACCAGTCGAGATTCTGGGTTATAGTGACTCTTAAATCAACTATAGACTCTACGCGTTGGATTGCATTGCCCATTATGTGGTACTGATGTCCTGGGTTATTCTTTCCTAAATGAATCACTTGACATTTGGATATGTTGAGGGGAAGAAGCCATTGGTGCATCATGCAGTGATACTATCAAGATCATTTTGCAAATTTCTCCAGTCGGTTGCATTATCATAGAATTTTAGGTCGTCGGCAAACATCAGTGTTCGGTTAGAAGGTCAGTTATTAGGTCCACAATAAATATCAAGAATAAAATTGGTCCTATTACAGTACCCTGTGGAACACCGCAAATTATGAATAGGACGAGACGACAAATTAACCGGTCAGCGGTTGTGGCTGCAATAATGCAGGAAGTACAAAAAGAACTAGACTGGTTGTGACAGCTGTCTACAGCGAGAGACAATTGACAACTTTTACAAATAAAATATGTGGTTTCTCCTACCAAATATTCCCTCCTAAACTAAATAGTTTCCTATCAAGTTTGCTTATAGGTCGATAAGATGTTCATAGACTAAAGTGGATAGTTTTATTTTTTTTCAATTCTGGAAGGTTTGAAAACCAGATAGTTATTGTCATCATACAGTTCATATTACACTTCTTCAAACGCACAATTGTTTGCTTTTGTTAGGGTTTATATCTAATCCACACTCTGTATATTATTCTTTGTACATTTGTACAACCAATTCCAATAAATGAAATAGATAAATTAAAAAATAAAACAGAATTAAATAAACGTATTTGTTTTTCGTTCTGTGTATTTATTAATTAAAAATATTCATTAAAAATTTAGAGGTTTCATTTTGATGTCGGTTACAAATACTGAAATAATTAACTTTGCAGTTGCAAATATGCCTGATTAGTTTTATTTTAAAATAACTGATGAAATAAAATTTAAAAAATAGGTTCCCAACACATAGGTATAAGGGCAGATAAAGCAATTTTCTCTTTTCTAGACCTCCGGACAGAGATATTAAAACTACGTGGTCAATGTGACGGTTCAACCTGTCCTTTTATCCCTGAATAAATAGCTAGTCATTTTAAGTATTAAATAACTGAGGTTGAGTCGATCTCAGAGCTGACTGCACAATATCGGCAAATGAAAATTTCGAAGGAGGTTGGGGTTCGAACCCTCGTCCCTGTTATCCGTAGATAACCGTTTTACCACAGTGCCACGACAACTCTATTTTAAAATAAATTTGAAATACTTATTTTTTATGGCCAGTTGCTAAAGTAAGGCTTCCATTGGTTGTTTTAAGTCATATGATCCGCCTCTCTGGCTTCGTATACATGACACATAGTCTGAAAATATAATTCCAACAATTCCAATTGTTTATTAAATTTACGCTCTTAAAAATTAAATGCAACATTTGCCAAAATATAACTAGAATTTTGACTAAATAATTTAAACATAATAAAAATTAAAAAAAAAAACAAAAAAAATTGTCTCATCTGCCCGGGAGCGAACTAGTTTGCTGCGTAGCAAGCAAGCAAGCTAACCATTAGACCAGGATACGCCTTCTAGTATAGTGTGTTACATAACTATAACTTTTGTACATCGTCAACCAAAAAAAAAAACACAAAAAATACGTTATTTTCCGAAAACAATAATCTGATCAAAAATTCCTGTTGCACTATTCCGGTTTAGTGGTTTAAACCATCTGTGCTATAGTCGGATTGCTGATAGGTGACTGTTACATGTATGTATCAAGTAATGCATTCATATAATAATCTAGTTACCATTTTTCAGCGATTTTAAAAATGTTCTTTGTTATTTGTCTTAACTGTCAGTGTCTGGTAATAAATATTAATTAAAATATGGCTTGCGGCCAATTATTAAATTCACAAAGTTTAATTTTAAATCTGCTGGAATAAACAACAAATTATAATCCAAAATTTACGTATGAGTATAAATTTTTCCTTATTTATAATTATAACCTTAAAATTTTGTTTGTTTGAGTACTGCTGTAAATTTATTTTCGCGCTCTAATTAGTAAAGATATCTACGAATCATGCTATTTCTTTCTAATGCTTTGTTTTTTATTAAAATAATTTTGAAGGTTAGTTGTCAACTTGAGTCACTATAGGTTACTATGGGTATGCAAATAATTATAATGATATAGACAGAGAAAGCATATAGTAATGAATATCGATACTTGTAGCAACGAACAGTCACTTATCAGCAATCCGACTATACAGGCTGTGAGACAATTTTTTTTGCACAATTTTGTCAAAAATCGCGTCAAAATAATTTATTTTGCCAAAATATAAATTTAACCGTTAATCCACGTACTAAGGGCTTTCATTTGATACCCTACTCAGAATTTAAAAAAGATTTTTTTTTGATGTGCACATATTTGATTATATTTTTAGGGGGATGTGTTTTTTAGATGTTTTAGTATTTTTCCTATGTACGGGTCAAAGAGTTATATAAGCATGCCAAATTTCAACCCTCTAGGTTTAGCCGTTTGGCTACAATTTTTACCGAACAGACAGACGACAAAATGACGGTATAAGGTTTTTTTGGTCATACCTACAAAACCCTAAAAATAGTGAAAGGGTGCGTCAGATATTTTAAAATGGTTGGTTGTTACGTTTGTGGCCGTTCAAATTTCTCCCACTACCAAGAGCTCTCTAGTTCCTTACAAGGTCGCGTTCAGGTTCCTTCCGGTGTCTTTTTATTCAATAGTATAAATAATTTAAACAATAGTCTTGTAGATAACCGTTTTTGTCTTCGATATATATCTACACCCAATAAGTGCTACGGGCATAACAGTAGGATAATCGTAAGTATATATTCTAGTAATGGGGAATGGGGGAAAAGTTCGATTTTACCATGTCATATTATTATCATAATTTTGATTAATTTAGAATATCTATCGTGACATCTCCCGTCAACTATGAGTCAATGTATTGTAATAATAATATAGAATATATCCGCTGATATTCGTGATCTGATTAATTTTGTTTGATATAAACTGGGTCACTGGACGTATATTTCCAATCAGTGATCCGTAAATTAATCTATGTTACTTCTGTGGCTCAATTTTCAGAGCCTGTTCTAAAATTATATAGTATCTAGCAGTATCTAAAATTGCAGATCTATAAGATCTGCAATTTTCTTCTACACAGCAGTTTACCATTTAATTGAAAAAATTTAAATGAATATATAACTTATGTGCCGAGAGTCTGAGTCAGTTCAATTCTGTAAAAAATTACTGTGTAGTAACGTTACAACAAGATAAAATACTATTAAAAGTATCATGACTTTCATTCATGATAGTAACTGACCTTGCTCATAGAGACACATTTAGTTACTATTATCATAGTAACTGAGTTACAGAATTGGTCTGTATTAGGTGTGTGAATTCGTTCGGTCCGTTTTTTTTTTTCTTCCAGAAAAGATTTTATTGTAAAAAAACATGAGAAAATACACTATACAAAGTATTTCCCATTGCTTGCTATTATTTTTCCCATCTGTCTGGCAGTTCTTGTATTCCGTGACGAAAAAACGACTCGTCCTTCGAAGCGATCCATTCATTGAGCCATTTCTCTATTTCTTCATAATTGTTCAAGGTCTGACCGGAAAGCCAGTGTGCCATCGATCTGAACAAGTGATAATCTGATGAAGCAATGTCTGGTGAATACGCCGAGTGAGGTAAACCGTCCCAGCCAAGTGCTTTCAAGGTGGCCTTCACAATCTTTCCAACATTTGGTCTAGCGTTATCATGCTGGAGGATCACTTTGTCGTATCTCTTTACATATTCTGGCCGCTTATTCTTCAATGCGTTGCTTAAACGGAGCAATTGTTGTTGGCAAAGTTCGGCAGTGATGGTTTGGCTCTGCTTTAATAGTTCATGAGACACTACACCCTTCTGGTCCCACCATATACAGAGCAATACTTTCTTGCCGTGAATATTCCGCTTTGGTCTCGATGCGGATGGTTTTCCTGGGTCGCAAATGGATTTTTATTGTTTGGGATTATCGAAGTATATCCACATTTTCGTCTCCAGTCACAATACGATGCAAAAAACCTTTTCTTTTTTTGCCTGGCAAGCAAGATTTCAGACATGGGTTTGCTCCTCTCGATGTCTCTTTCTTTCAGTACGGCACCCATCTTCCTTCTTTGTAAATCTTTCCCATGGCTGCCAAACGCACAGAAATTGTTGATCGATCAATATTGAACAATTACACGTGCTCATATTACGATTGATACGGATCTTCATCAATTAGCGCCTGAAATTCCTCGTCCTCGAACTTCTTCGGCTGATCTGGAAGAGGTTTGCCATCGACACTGAAATCATCACTATTGAAACATAGAAACCATTCTATGCATGATTTATCAGTGGGAGCACTTTCACCATAAGCTTCTACGAGCATTCGATGAGCTTCAGTGGCTGATTTCTTCAAATGAAAACAGAAAATGAGAACTTCCCCGAAATGATACTTGACCATACCTCAATAGAATTACTTTTTTAAGGGAACATTTTTCAGGTCTCATTTAAGTGCGCGGGGATGTAAAGTGACCCCCTCAGCCACCAGATCTTTCACCATGTGATTATTTCTTATGGGTACCTGGAAGCTCGGGTTTACATTGAAAAACCATGGACTCTTGAAGCTCTATTGGTAGCCATAACTCGAGAAATACGAGCACTATCACGCGCTATGCTTCAAGGGTTTGTGGACAATTTTTCCACCCGCCTGCAACAATATCTGGACAAGAACGGTCGCCACTTTGATGGCGTCATTTTGTGCCTTTCTTAAATGGCATTGTATATGCAGTCTTTGGAAAAATAAAAATTGATATTTGTTCAAAATCATCTGTGTTAGAGTGTTTTGAAGAACATAACACTTCCTTACCGAACCCTGTATTTTGTTTTGCATAAATTGTCCACGCCTTGCTTATGTCAAAATACAAATTAATAAGACAACCTGTAAAATCCTGACCATTCCTATCAGTGTTTTTCTTTTCCTTTTCTCTATGGCTAAGACATGCGGCATACGCCAGATTCTAGAATCCCTAGATGCAAACAGACTAATAGGATAGAAACACGGATAAGGGTTTTGCTAGAGATGACTATCACAGCAGGAGTCATGAATATTTGGAAGTAGCCAATGGTACAAAACAATAAAGTTGGTAGTTAGTTATGTACCTACCTACCTACCCGCTGGCGTATGACTATATATCTATATTGCCATCGGTAATAAATTGTTCTAAAAACGATATTGTTCTATTTTCGTTGATGATAAGTAATTCTAAATTAACTGGGAACTGATTATGTATTGTATTTTATAAATTCTCGAATAGTATTAAGCGTGGGCTTGCGTAAATAGTATATTCCAGGAATATATGATTTAAATTTCCAACTGTTTCATTGTTGTAATTTTAACATGTGATGTTCCGGTGTCCGACAATGACGCAGTCTAATTCTAGAAAACATAACTAGAAACTTTCTAATACTATGCTTCTTTTGGAACCCTGGTTTGTTATCCATAAGTGGGAATGTTTATAAGTAACGCAATTTTTAGTAGAATTTGACTAATCACACTGTCAATCGTTTTTATTGGTGTTCCATACTACTTGGAGTAAAGTATCAACCGGAATTTTTAGGTAATAAGTTGTTGATAGAGTTTTTAGCCAAACTAACTGCAAGGTTGTTATTTTTAATCCTTTTGTGGGCTGGTATCCATATGAAGAATACTTTGTAACCTCTCTATGTTATTCAATATTTTATATCCTAAGTAATTGAGTGTGACTTGATATATTATTTAAATACTGTAGAACACTGCGAGAGTAAGTAAATAGATATATTTGATTAATAGAGAAGATAATATTCAAACAATATTTTAATGCCTCTAAAATAGCCAAAGCTTCTGCAATACAAATAGAGCAAAGGTTTGATAAATTGAATTGACGACCAACCCCATTTACATTGTCCCAAAACGCCGTTTCTGTATTATTCTTATTCTTTGACCCATCTGTAAAATTTTTTAGAGTAAGGCCATTTATTTTTTACTTCTTCTTCAAATTGTTCGTTATAAATAATAGAGTTATTTTGTATAGACTTTAATATAGGACTATCTTAAATATCAGTGGTGACTTAAAAATAAATTCTATTCTTATTAACACATATTTGTCGTTTGACTTCCTGTCCAGTAGATCTCATTATTCAAATATTATGAAAATATAAAGGACATCGTTATTTTTATCAGAAATATGAGCTTTTGGTTGCTTATAGGGTATCGAACGTGCGTCTCTTGCTTTGTAGGAGATAAAAAGAAGGTATATTAAAGAGAACGGCGAGGATCTCCTTTAAATAAACCCGAAATCGATTCGGTAACTTGAAACAATAATGCACGTTTCCTTGTTTGTTAACATAAATGTCATAATTTATGTAAACCACTTTGACATTTACAGTGCTCAAATAAATTAGTGCTAAATGTCATATTCTATAAACAAACACATTGTTACAATTCTTTCATTATCTAATTAAAATTTTCTGAAAACCCACTTGAGTGTGTTCTTTTAATTATAAAAGTGAAAGAAAGCAATTAATAAAATCCAGAAATTAAAATGAATATTCTTAAAAGTGCTTTTAAATGATAAAAAATTTAACGTTATTCCTTAAAATTAAATGAATTTATGTGTCTAAAGCCTAGTACACACTAGTAGAAAATGCGTAAGGTTTTGTATAAGACACACGATTTAAGTTTTCTCAACGCAAAATTATTTTTTTTAACGAAGACGCAAGAAAATCAATATGCCGTTCCCAATTTAATTGGCCGTCGATAATTAAGCCTAGGAACTTGACTGGTTCGCCAAAAGTGATGTCGTTGGCTATGTTCCGGTTTAGCGAGAATATTAAATTATGAGTTTTATTCTCATTTAGGGTAAGGAGATTGGCAAAAAACCAATCTTTGGCTTTGCTCATCGACTGCTCGGCTATTTGGTGCAGTTCTTCAGGAGAGGAATGTCTGGATAATATAGTGGTGTCATCTGCGAATAGGATGACATCAGAGCTGCCAACGTAATTTGAAGCAACGTAAAAATTCTTTTCCTAGCCCGGAAATCTGTTTCTACCCTTTTTTATTCTCATATAATTTGGAACACCTTTTCCAGTTCAATATTCTGAAATATGCAGACTCGATTTATTTTGTAAGTAGCTCCATTACAGCATCTGACAAGGCGGAAGCTTTGTGAAACTTCCCTGCTTTGTTAGATACGAGACTCGAACAGAATTGAGTCTAGGAACATACAGAATGAACATTGTCACTAACACTAGTTATTTAGATCAGTAAAGAGTAGAAACTACTAACTATTGATTGTAGATTACAAAAGAACTATTGCAGAAAATTTAAACAAATATTTTCAATCTATTCTAGTTAAGAGAAACTTCATAATTCCATAATAAGGATAATACTAAGGATAATATGAAAGAAATAGTCACGAGTTTATAATATTATCTAAGATTACACTGGTCTAATTTCGTGATAACTTGCGCGTAATAATAAAGCGCGCAGTTTCTGTGCTACAATATTATAATTATAAATTTGTTTTTGTTTTACTACTACTTATAAAAGCAGCAATATTTAAAAAAATATAAATTATACTACATGGTGGGATGCAAGAATTTCCTTTTTACTTGCCCGACCTTAATATATAAGGGGCAAGTATTGTAATCGCGAAAATTTTCGATGTCGAGATTTTGACGGATGACCACGTTTCATGGTCCAGGGAATCCAAAAAACCTATTTTCGAAGTGCCGTCCGTATGTGTGTGTGTGTGTCTGTGTGTCTGTGTGTCTGTGTGTATACACGATAACTCAAAAACGGTTTAACTTAAAGAGTTCGTTCTGGTACTAAAAAATTCTCCTATTAAATGGGAAGAACCCTATTGTTTTTTATAAAAATCGATTGACTAGAAATGGGAGTTTACTCGTGTCGATTTTAATAGTTTTGCGAATATTTAGCAACAGAAAAATATTTCGAAAAAATTTATTGAACAAAAGTTACTATAAATGCAATAACTAATAACTTTTATTTGAGACGTTTTTTGATAAAACGAAAAATTTCGAAAAATTTTTGTAAAATTATTTAAAATTTTTCCAAGTCTCAATTTTTTCATACTTATATGTAACGTTTCCATGGTCATGATAATTAATTCGTAACTAGTAAAGCAAGCCTTGGACAAAAATTTGTATAGAACATAATTTGATGTATTTTTGAAGATTTATCTAAATATTTAATTTTTTTTTTTTTTTAGTTTACATTTTTTTTTAAATATTTTTTTTATGGGAGGGCAAGTCTAGCGTAGGTTTCCTTTCGCCACTGGTTTTTTTTGAAGGCGAATGAAATAAAAGTTGTCGTGATATAAGTTGTAAGTTTTGATAACAATTCAAATTGTTGTTAGTTTGTACAGGAAACCGGATTAAAATTAAATAAAATAGTTAAATTTGTCGAAAATCTGGTTATATCAAGTTATAGTACGTCCTGTACTTATGTATAACCCCAAATCATGGACCTTAACAAAGCGAGATCGACGTCACCTCATAGTTTTCGAAAATAAAATATTACGCAGAATTTTTAGTCCCATTCAAATTAACTGTGAATGGCGAATCCGTAAGAACAAAGATAACCGGGAACTGTACTTAAGGCCGAGTATAGGATGAGAAATGGATAAGACACGTTAGGAGGATGAGGAAGGACAGAAAGGTTAGGAAGATGTGGGAAGGAAGAGTGAATACCAGTCGACCAATGGAAAGACCTCGCGAGAGATGGAGAGATCAGCTAACCGAATATTTAACAAGTATTGGTATACAGGGTACTTGGCAAGACCTGACAATGAAGAGATCAAGATGGAGTAAGTGAGTAAGGCCAAAAGTCAACCTGACTAATAGAACCTGAAGAAGAAGAAGAAGATTATTTAATCATATTCCGTGTGTACAATGAAACGCGGAAAATAGCAGTTTAACATGGGATTTTAAATAAACGTGGAAATTGGCTCTTCTGTACATTTTAGAGCAAACAAAAATTTGTTTAAAATTAGTTTTTATTTTTAAATTTAAATTTTATGCTAAATATCTGTACACTAGATATTTGGAAAATAAAATGATATTTTCGTCAAAATTCATATAGACGTGGAAATAAACATAAAACAAAATAGTAATGTAGTAGACGGCTGTCCTGCTCATAAATCAGTGATGGTCAGACAAGATCTTGACGAAGTATTTCCCGATACATGGATTGGATTTAGCGCCAAACGCATGGATTGGATTTAGCGAATTTTATGGGGTTATTTGGAGATCTTACCTTCTGTGCCCCTTATACGTCTATCATACGTGTTCCTATTGGGATCCTATTATTTTTTTTATTTTTATTATTTAAAATCAAAAATTTACTTAGTAAACACTATGTATAATTTAATCTCTAGTAATCTATAAAATGTATATGCAAATCAAATGCAACCTTCACTCAATAAGAGTCCGGTCTGCTATATATATGGCAACACTATTGACAGACCCATATGATTTCTGGATAGTACCAACCTTCAAACGAGACGTGTGAAAATTTCATGACATTCTGACAATTAGTTTAGAGGTTACAGTGTTTTTAGTGACTCCAGTTTTGTAATTTTCAAAAGAATGGTTAAATATAATTTCGTGTGTTGATTAATCATTGTTTTTTGATGGGAAAAAATACTGTTGAAGCCAAACAGTGGCTTGATAAGCGTTATAGAGATTCTGCACCAGGCAAATCAACTATTACTGATTGGTATGCTGAATTTAAATTAATTAATTAATTATAATTTTTTTAATTTTGTTGGATGTGTTAATGGCTTTGGAATGAATGTATCACTCTTGAATGTATATCAGGTCTACAAGTATGAAATGCGGATTTTTTTCAAACTTGCCGTGCAAACAGAGTGTATAGTTCAAATTTTCAACACATATGGCGTTTTGTTAAGTTATCATTAAGTGTCAAATGCGTATAGGTTATAATTTGAAAAGTGATCATATAGTTTTGTTTTACTGTGTTAAAAATGTCAAATTTTGTGCCAAATAAAGAGCATTCGCGGAGAGTACTACTGTTTTGTTTTCATTTGAAAAAAACTGCTGCTGAATCATACCGACTGCTTCGAGAAGCTTATGGTGAATATGCTCCATCGCAAGATACGTGTGAACGATGGTTTCGGCGTTTCAAAAGTGGTGACTTTGAACATGGAAAACCTCCAAAAAAATATGAAGATACAAAATTGGAGCCTCATTTGGGTACCAGGTCATAAAGGAATATATGGCAATGAAAAAGCAGATAGAGAAGCTAGAGCAGCATACTCATCAGAAAACTCCTCAGAAATAAACATTAAAACACCGTACAGCACCACAATAAATGAGAAAAAAGGAGAACTGCGGGAAAATTTTAAAAAGTGGTACAGCAAGCTATGTAGAAATACTGGAGTAAATTACTATAAATTTAACAGTGAACTAAAAGACAATCCATGGTTTACGTACTCGCAAAATAGAGACTTCATTAGTACTATAATAAGATTAAAATCTGGACATAATAAGTGCGCGGCCCATCTTAATAGAATTGGTGTAGTGATAAACAATAAATGTGATTGTGGGGAAGAAGCCACTGCTGAACACATAGTGCTACAGTGCATCCTCCACAAAAGAAATATCAACCAGCTATTTCACAATATCTTATCTACCACCAAAACTCTCCCGATAAACATTAGTTACCTCGTATCAAATGAACACGAACTTAAAATTGCTCTATATAGACATATAAAGAAGTGCAATATAAATATCTAAATAAGACTTTATATATAAAAATTAACTTTATATAAAAAAGGAAGGAAGAAAAAAAGAAACCGAAAACAGTTATTTGCGGTTTTTTTTTTTTTTTTGTTTGGACATTGTAATATATATGTATTTATTATGTTAAATTTGTTTAATGATTACAAATGCTTTTGTATTTTATTCAAAATTTAGTTTCAACAATGAAGGATTGTAATAAGTTTATATTTACACTATTGTATCAAGATGTATCGATTTATATAAGTGACTATGGAGGTAATTTCCAAGGTCAAATAAAACCAATTAAAAAAAAAAAAAAAAAAACAAAATTGGAAACATTGCTACAGGAAGACGATAGACAATCACAAAAACCACTAGCAGAACAGTTAGGTGTTAGTCAACAAGCTGTTTCCAATCGCCTACGAGAGATGGGTAAGGTCCAGAAAGTCGGCAGATGGGTTCCACATGCATTGAATGAGAAGCAGATGGAAAAACGCAAAAACACTTGTGAAATTTTGCTTGCACGATACAAAAGAAAGTCTTTCTTGCATCGTATCATTACTGGCGATGAAAAATAGATTTATTTTGAAAATCCCAAATGAAAAAAATCATGGGTGAACCCAGGCTCCCATCCACATCAACTGCAAGACCGAATCGCTTTGGCAAAAAGACAATGCTCTGTACTTGGTGGGACAAATAGATGAATGGTTTGCGGGGAAAGGGGAAGAGTTCTACTGACGAGGTATTCACAAATTGCCTGAAAGATGGGAAAAATGTATAACTTCTAATGGAGCATACTTTGAATAAATAAACTTGTACTAATGGAGCATACTTTGAATAAATAAACTTGTACTGTTCTTTTGAGTTTAATGTGTTTTATTTTTTAAAAAAATCCGCATTTCATACTTGTAGACCTGGTAAAGTCGAATTTCTAAAAAAAAATTGTTTTTCTTAGTTAGACCGGAAACTTATTGAGCGACGTGGTATAGTTACTGATGTTGAGGTACCCTTTAAATTTTCCTAAATAAAAAAAAAAAAAATCTACCAAGCACTTTTAAATCATAAAAATTGCATTAACATGGTAACAGAATTATAGTCGGATTGCTGATAGGTGACTGTTACACGTATGTATCAAGTAATGCATTTATATAATAATCTAGTTACCATTTTTCAGCGATTTTAAAAATGTTTTTTGTTATTTGTCTTAGCTGTCCGTGTCTGTTAATAATATTAATTGATAGATCTTGCGGCCAATTATTAAATTTACAAACTTTAATTTTAAATCTGCTGGAATATTTTAAATCCGAAAAAGAGAACAATGGACCACTTATTTCTCTATCTTGTGTCCGTCAAAGAGTAGCAGCTGCCTTAAAGATTTCGGAATCAACAATTCGTAGAATTATAAAATGTAATAAATCTGAACTTCTCACTAACAAAATCACGAGAAAACGAAGGAAATTAAAATCTGAAGCAGTTTATTTTATTGATACATTGTTACAAACGTATGGTCATAAAGTACTTAGATTACCTCCTTATCACTGCCAGTTTAACACCATTGAACTAATTTGGGGTATAACAAAAAATTATTATTATAGACATATTGGTCAAAACGGATATAGTGATAACAAAGTTTTGAAAATGTGGCAAGTAGCCTGTGATCAAATTAGTTGTGAAACTCGGGCAAAATCTGTTAAAAAAAACGAAAATTTAATAAATGATTGGTGGGAACGGGAAAGGATTGTTGATGATATTAATCCAATAATAATAAATACAAGAAATGACAGCGATAGTTCAGATGACGACGATATCATGCATTACAGTGACTAATTTTTTTTAAATAACAATAAACATTTAAATACAACTTGTAGCAATATATTATATGAATAAATATATTTTTACTTAATATTTTATTACTTTGTACTTAGGGGAAACATAAAAATTTAATTTAATTAAACAACAAATTATAATCCAAAATTTACGTATGACTATAAGTTTTTCCTTATTTATAATTATTACCTTAAAATTAATAATTTTGTTTGTTTGAATACTGCTGTAAATTTATTTTCATGCTCAAATTAGTAAAGATATCTACGAATCATGCCGTTTCTTTCTAATGCTTTGTTTTTTATTAAAATAATTTGGAAGGTTAGTTGTGAACTTGCGTCACTATACGTTAATATGGGTATGCAAATAATTATAATGATATAGACAGAGAAAGCATATAGTATTGTATATCGATACTTGTAGCAACGAACAGTCACCTATCAGCAATCCGACTATAGTAATAAATCCTGTATTAAATCCTCAGGACAATATCTAAATAATCAACAAAAACCTTTATTTAATTCTATAAATTATGATATATACTTAGTAGGATTACCCTCTAAAACGATTGTTTTTTATAATCCCTTTATTCAGTTTCTCTTTGAACATGTTTACATCAAAAATTTACGAGTATCAACAACACTTTGTTCGCGGAACTTAAAGGAAATTAACTGGAAGAGGATATAACTTAACACACAAATTTCATCCTTAAGGAAGAATGAGATTTGAAAACATATGTTTCAAAATGTGATTCTAAGGTTTTGGAAAGTAAACTTTAAAAAGTTTTGGCGATAAAATGAATATAAGAGTCTTACGACGATCCAGAACATTTGAGGGATTCAGACTAATGGATTATGCTATTTATAAGTTAAAATCTATATTCAAGTTACACTTAAAACCAGTGGCGAAAGGAAACCTCCGCTAGACTTGCCCTCCTACAAAAAAAAAAATAAATTTAAATATTTTTTTTTTAAATATTTAGATAAATCTATCAAATACATCAAATTATGTTCTATACAAATTTTTGTCCAATGCTTGGTTTACTAGTTACGAATTAATTATCATAACCATGGAAACGTTACATATAAGTATGAAAAAATTGAGACTTGGAAAAATTTTAAATAATTTTACTAAAATTTATCGAAATTTTTCGTTTTATCAAAAAACGTCTCAAATAAAATTTATTAGTTATTGCATTTATAGTAACTTTTGTTCCATAAATTTTTTCGAAATATTTTTCTGTTGCTAAAAATTCGCAAAAATCTTAAAATCGACACGAGTAAACTCCCATTTCTAGTCAACCGATTTTCATAAAAAACAATAGGGTTCTTCCCATTTAATAGGAGAATTTTTTAGTACCAGAACGAATTCTCTAAGTTGAACCGTTTTTGAGTTATCGTGTATACACACAGACACACACACAGACACACAGACATACACACATACGGACGGCACTTCGAAAATAGGTTTTTTGGATTTCCTGGACCATGAAACGTGGTCATCAGTCAAAATCTCGGCATCGAAAATTTTCGCGATTACAATACTTGCCCCTTATATATTAAGGTCGGGCAAGTAAAAATTGATGTGAAGTGTGAATTTTCACACATTTCATGGTTTCGTAGATATTTAGTAAATGATGATTATTTGGGATGCCAAAACAATTTTTATGTTAAAATATTTTTTTTGTTAATTTTAATTTGAATGTCTAATACCATTATTACGGTTTCTAAATATGTGCAGCATTTTGTTTTATATAGCAAGGTTCATTAAGATTTTGAAAATTGCGCCTATGACTTCCATTGGTTGTTTTAAGTCATAGCTTCCGCCCTTCTGATTTCGTATACATTGAAACATATAATTAAATTATAATTTCAACAGTTGCCACTGGTTATTAAATTTACGCTTTTAAAAATTAAATGCAACATTTACTAAAATATAACTAGAATTTTGAAGAAATAGTTTAAATAAAATAAACATGCATAAAACAGAAAAAATAAAATTGTCTGAAGACAGGAAGCGAACCGTAGTTTGCAATTTAGGAAGCGAGACCATTAGACTACGGACGTTTACTTGTTTACTGTGTTACATAACGAATTAAATATTTTACATATTTCAGTTAAAAACACAAAAAATGTGTTATTTTCCGAAAACATAATCTGATCAAAAATTCCCGTTGTACTATACCGGTTCACACCAATGTGTATTACTTAGAATTTTTTCAGATTTTTAGTTTAAACCATCTGGGCTACAGGATGTGGGACAATTTTTTTTGCACAATTTTGGCAAAAACCGCCTCAAAATAATTTATTTTGCAAAAAAGGTTTCCTATTTTCACTCTGCCTTTCAAAATACCATTTGTGTGATATCTCATTCAATAATAATAATATAAATTTCTAACAAATTAACAACAATTACGTCAAAATTAAACAATAATTCAATTAAACAAAAAAAAAAAAAACCTATTCTGGCTCATTGGACTGCGCTTCCTAGTAGTATCTCGTTTCTCTCCTTTAACACCTCTCTTCTTTGGATGACCTCTTTCATCCACAGATAGCCACTACCTGCCTTGTCCAACACTCTGTGTATAGCCCTTCGTTCCTCTCCCACTCCACTGCAGCACAGTGGGTGTTCTATTGTCGATGGTTTCCCCACATGTTCTGCATGTCCTTTTACATTCAGTTATCCAGAAGAAGTTAGCCCGTTCTTCATTACCACACCGGAATTTTGCGATTTTTTCTTCTGATTATACTTTGATTTCTGGATTCTGCTTTGTTGCTTCTGTCTCTGTACCTGTCTGTCTCGTTCCTCTAATATATATTAGTTCTTCTCCTCCTTCTTGTCTTCTTCTTATCTCTTTTATACCATATCCGTTTCTTTCGAAATGTTTCTTTCTGTATTTTCTCCAGCTGGTTCGTTGGCTTATTTCTTTTTCTTTTCGGCATTCTTGTAATATGGAGTTGTTGTTAACTTAATCTTCTTTTCGTATTTTACCGCTGTTGTTCCAGTTCTTATCCTTAATTTATCACTTTTTGTCTCTTCTAGGATCATGTAGCTTGGAGTTCTTTTAACCAGTCCAAGCGTCCACTTGATAAAGGTTTCATGAATTCTCTCAACTTCTTCATATTCTTTCCAGCCCCATATCTCTGCTCCGTATTTTTAGTATATTGAGTCAACAAATTATAACCACGTATTTACCAGATAGAGGAAATTACCTGGGTAAAATACTTGGGTATTCACCCCGAGAAATAAATACCTGAATATTCTGCATACTACCACACATTTACAGTACACATTTGTAACAAAATCCATATGAACTTTTAACATTCAAACTAAATAGTAAACCGATACTGTTTATGCAGGTCCTCATTTAACAGCAATAGCGAATTGTTTTTTGTTGTTAACTACTATTTTCACTGATAGAAAAAGCTTGTTTTACAAACAGTATCTCTTAATAAAAAATTGTACCATTGCCAAAACAATAACATTTATTTAAACATACGAGGACACTATGTTTAACACACTGAATAAAAGAGTATTGCACATATCTGTTTATAAAAACAAAAACTAAAGCTTGAAAACTGAATGTATGTTTTTTTAGAATGTTAAGGTTTATTCTTTTGCACCCTATTCAACTTTTTCAACCAATCGACTTTAAAAGCTTTTCTAACAGATCGAACATAAAAACGTTTATTTACAAACCTCCATATTTATGTAAATTTCTTTTTCGAAAATCTAATATATTTTGATGGGTTTCAAAATAACCATAAATATTGACAGGCTGTATATATATTTTTTTAACTTTTACGTTAGACCCCTAGTGAACTACGCGAAATACGAGAAGCAATATCAAGCGAAACTCTTTTAATGTAAGATACGTCTTTATCCGCAGATGGTATGGGGAGTCGTTCCTGGAAACCGAGCATAACGAAATTAGAAGAGTTTTCAAATGCTTACTGCTACGAGTACAACAGTCGGAGACACATAGCAATAGTATCAAGTATAGTATTTCCAAAATGGCCACTCCTGCTAAGAATCTTAACAATGCGGTAATGGGTTTATGGCAGTAATTCTAGGATTTATTAGGATGTATTAAGGGAATTTTAAATTTAAATTGAATAGATAGATGTAACAGTAATTCAACTGAAGTTTCTTAAAAACCATTAAGGATATTTTACAAATTTATAATCCTATTGTTTCTAAATTTTAGGGGTTGTTATACTTGTTTGTTAGTTAATTTTCAACGTTCATAGCGTGCATAAATTAACAACAGGGCTCTTTGGCGAAATATTATTGTGTTTTAAACCTTATAGAACTAATATAGAGCCAATTAAAAGGTAATGTGCGCCGGAAAAATACAACACCGACAGAAAGTATAATTAATTAAAGACGAAACAAGTGCAATAAATATTGATTTGTGGCAAAAATCTGTAGAACATGTACCAGGTCTACAAGTATGAAATGCGGATTTTTTTCAAACTTGCCGCGCAAACATGGTGTATAGTTCAAAGTTTCAACACATATGGTGTTTTGTAAAGTTATCATTAAGTGTCAAATGCGAATAGGTTATAATTTGAAAAGTGATCATATAGTTTTGTTTTACTGTGTTAAAAATGTCAAATTTTGTGCCAAATAAAGAGCATTCGCGGACAGTAATACTGTTTTGTTTTCATTTGAAAAAAACTGCTGCTGAATCCTACCGACTGCTTCGAGAAGCTTATGGTGAATATGCTCCAACGCAAGATACGTGTGAACGATGGTTTCGGCGTTTCAAAAGTGGTGACTTTGATCTCATAGACAAAGAACATGGAAAACCTCCAAAAAAATATGAAAATACAAAATTGGAAACATTGCTACAGGAAGACGATAGTCAATCACAAAAACAACTAGCAGAGCATTTAGGCGTTTGTCAACAAGCTGTTTCCAATCGCCTACGAGAGATGGGTAAGATCCATAAAGTCGGCAGATGGGTTCCACGTGCATTGAATGAGAGGCAGATGGAAAAACGCAAAAACACTGGCGATGAAAAATGGATTTATTTTGAAAATCCCAAACGCAAAAGATCATGGGTGAACCCAGGCTCACCATCCACATCAACTGCAAGACCGAATCGCTTTGGCAAAAAGACAATGCTCTGTACTTGGTGGGACCAAAAGGGTGTGGTCTATTATGAATTGTTAAAACTTGGTGAAACAGTTAATACCCAACGCTACCAACAACAACTGATCGAATTGAACCATTCGCTGCTCATAAAACGACCAGAATACGAAAGAAGACAGCACAAGGTAATATTTATTCACGATAATGCTCCATCATATAAGGTAAAAGCAGTTTGCAACACATTGGAGGCACTCAAGTGGGAAGTGCTACCCCATGCCGCTTACTCACCAGACTTGGCCCCTTCCGATTACCACTTGTTCGCATCGATGAGTCACGCACTTGCCGAGAAGCACTTTTGTTCATATGAAAATGTGAAAGAATGGCTAGATGAATGGTTTGCGGGGAAAGGGGAAGAGTTCTACTGGCGAGGTATTCACAAATTGCCTGTAGTATGGGAAAAATGTATAACTTCTAATGGAGCATACTTTGAATAAATAAACTTTTACTGTTCTTTTGAGTTTAATGTGTTTTATTTAAAAAAAAAAAATCCGCATTTCATACTTGTAGACCTGGTAAAGACAATTGAAACATTTTTTTTTTTATAAATCCACCAAATAAATCTACAATAATTATTAATTTAAATGACAGTGGTAGTGACACAAACTCTGATAATGTTATAAACAATCATAATAGTGATAATAATTAATATTTTAATAATTTTAAATTACCATAAATTGACAAGTTCAAAAAAAGAATGATTTTTGTTTGTGCAAATTTGAAGTATTTAATATAGACTATAAAGACATTAAAACAAAACAATTTTTAAACATGCCTATATTTATAATTCAAATATAGCCAGTTCTAATACCCTTTTCACACTAGAACTTTAAGACGATTGAACTTAAACTTCACCGACGTTTAACATCGGATTGCTTTCACACTTGATGTTTAAATCTCCGGTGCTGCCATCTGCTACAGTAATTTTGTCCTTAAATTACCGTCAGGAAATTACTAGTTTTGAATTGTCTGCGCAGACGCACATTTTTAATTATTATAGACAAATATGGATATTTCATTTAATTCTACAATAAAGAATATATTACACCTGTATTAACGTATGAGTCGATACATTTTATCTCAATCACTGTAGCTCTGTATTGTATTAAATACATTATTAAAATAAATAATTTTATAATAACAATAAGTATAAACTTCTTATAACGTCGATATAATACAGTATTCTTGTTTATGATAATATAAAATGTTGACAGCATGTAAATGCGCCCGCCTACGTTGGGTGGTGACCGTAGGACAAGACAGCGCTACACACAGTGGTCGACAATCTAAAAACTCGAAGGACCGATATATATGGAAGCGCAGCGCGCCGGTAAACAGAGTGGTCTATTGTGTCGCGGACGTACGCGCAGTGAGTAGAGTAATCGCCGGTTTCAACCTTAAGGAAAGAGGGGGGATTTAAACTCTTCTGCTCCTAGGGGCAAATCTAGGAGACTGCACAAAGGAGGTGTAGCCCTCGCTGGGGAGAGAAGGGTTAAAGTCCAGGCCCACAAATAAGGTGAAAGGAGGAGCCAATACTTGATGTTTCCCTCGATGACTCCTACCGACGATGTACCTAACACGAAAATATCGTAGACTCAACTCACTGGATACAAAGTACACCTGGCAAGATACGGTGCAATGTAAGCTGGCCAGTGTACTTTGTCGGACACAATACAATAATAAACTGTACAAATCTTATAATTTACACTCTATATCTAGACGTGTTTTGGTGAAAGCCAAGCCTTAGTTCAGTAATAGAACTAGAAATAAATATGCAACAAACAGATGGTTAAATTGCATTAATACATAAATAAACATCAGCTGAAGGCACGTGAAAATAAACTACAATTAATTAATGTTAATACTAGAACATTAATATCTGCAAATTAACAATAATATGCAGTATTATTGTTACTAAAATATATTAGCTGAAGGCTATACTAAGAATTAACAACAATAATAAATCTTAAACTGAAAATGAGTAAGTTCGGAATGAACTTACTCCAAAGTAAACAATATTTTAATACAAACAAAATTCTAAATAGAATATTTTTAAGTACAAATAAACAGAATAAAACTACAGTGTACGACACTTAGCTGGATTCTGGATCTGGATTCTTCCTGGTAGCCGGATAGCTCGTCTGGATGAATCAGCTGATCTGGTTTTCACTCTAAATTATAAGATGCACTGATATGATTTGTCAGGTTGTAAATCTGACAAAGAGCGGTTTAAATCACTGATATTTCGGGTTGTAAATCCGAAATATACAGCATAAAAAATAGCCGGGAAGCAAAAAACTAATTTTTTAGGTTAAAAAAACCATGCGGTCTCGAAAAAACGTTATATTAACGAACTGGTTAATTTGTAATTAACGGTCAGCGACCTGTTAATTGTGGTTAACTAAAGAATTAAATTTTCATAAAAGTGCAATAAATTATTTGAAGATGGCCCTAGTTGGCCTAAAACATAGAAAAATATACATAAATTATGTTTTTACATTTAAATTAATTAAATTACAAAATAAGGAAAATTGGGGCCCCTAGCGGGCCCAACACAGCACAAATTAAAACAGTATTTTTTTATAATAGAAATTATGTTGGCAATGCGGACGATGTTTAAGACGCAAATCTCTGTCTTCAACGCTTGTATTTAGACGAGGTCATACGTTTTCACATTAGCATTTAAAGACACATTCACTTTAACATCCGATCTTAAACATCTGATGTGAAAAGGGTATAAGCCTGATAAAAATGTGAAGGAATGTCATGTGAGTATATACAGTTCATTCTAAATAGCATATAAGAAAACACGTTCATTTTAAATAATTATTACGGTTCTGTCAACTACTATTAACAGAAACATAAACTCAGCAAGTATAATGATTATACTGTCAGCCATTATTGGAATCAAAGAGTGAGGATGGCCATTTCATTTTGAAATACTATAACAGACCATAGATGTACGCATGAAACTTACTGCGACTTATGACAACCTTGAGTTTATGACGGTGTTGGGGCGTGTAAGCATACGAGGCAAAAATGCTGCTATTTCGCGCCACTTTGGCAATCAAAACTCAGCAATCGGAGAAGTTATACGCGAGTTTATCCACTCAAATAATTCTTAATAATGAGTTCTACAATACCAAAGTACAGAAACTATGAACTAATATCCGTAGTGCAAAAGTGGGAAAAATGACAAAAAAATTGGACGTTTTTGTATGTCTAGGTTACTAAGAAATTCTTTATGCCTTGTCCCGGCAACCGGGACGTATTTGGTATGCCACTCAAAATTTAAAAAAATATATATTTTTTTATTAAATACTCAAAGCAAAAATGTTACTAGTGTCCCCATCTACCATATAGATATCCCATCATTTTTGTGTACCGTCTATTAGCTGATGCATCAATTTCCTTGCTAAGAACAGAACAAGTAGAAGCAATTATCTAAAGTGACTGGGCAGCAGTGTTGGTCGATAGTTTAAAAGAGACAAATGCTCTAGTTGTGAAGTGTTAAACTTGCTGGGTGATCACTGAGTAATACTCTATGGTTTGAAAGTGTTTTACGCAGTTAACAATTACCGCCACTTTTAAATTAAATTACAAGTTCTAACTTGCAATTATGGCATTTACTTGACACACTAAACTTCTGTAGAATATGGTTTAATGCTGTAACACGTAGTTCATCTTCTTCATATTTTGTCGGCTTCAGTTTACCATTACGCAGATGGTTTTGGGTAGTGTTTCTCCCTTCTTCTTGTAACGTTTGTTCTATTACTCTTTGTAAGTGGCTTTTTATAAGGTGACCATTCGTACTGGTTTTACCAGGACAGTACTGTTTTTTTGGTCATTGGTCCTGGTTAGACGTAAAATATAACCAGTACAGTTTACGAACACAAAATCAAAAATTATTATTTTTTCAAAAGATCGAGTAATCGATCCATCCTTCAGTACGCCAGTAAATTTAAACACAAAATACGGCTCAGCAGTGTGGCGATCTTATCAAAATTACTTTTTTAATATATTTACAATATAAATAAAAGAAGTAAATTTTATTGCACTTTTTCACTTAAAGGCAAAAAAATATAAGCTTACTCCCCAATATTTTTTTAACATATATTTTACAACAGCCACGATTCATGCGCACGCACCTAGTAAAATGACTGAGGTGGGTCTGTTTCTAAAAAATATCTGTTAAATAATACAAAATTTATTATTGCCCCTTTACGGGGAGGGGTGGTCTAATTTATGTATTGATTGAAATTTTGACTATAATTTGTTTTTTATCAACAAAAAAGGTGACTTTATTTTCAGTAGCTTAGTTTTTATTGATTAAGTACAGTCGATTCCGCTTAATTGGGACACATCGGGACTTAGGCATTTTGGCCCAATTAAGCGGCTGCCCCAATTAAGCGAATTTCACATAAAATTAAACAATGCATATTTTTCTTTCAATAATTTTACTTTATAAACTCTTGGACAAAACTATAAATTACATATAACCAAAAAATATAAACTTTTAAGAAAAAATAATAATAAATTCCAAAATAAAATAATAAATAGGTACATACAATTTAATTAAATGCAAAAATGCGTCAAGTGTAGTCTGTCTTTTGTTTTTGTAACATTTCACTTCTACAAAATCAGCACAGGTATTCAGTGCGGATGTAGGGCTCCCTTCATTTCCTTCCTGCATAAAATAACGCTGTAATATTAAATTCTTTGTACATATTTTTTCTTGAGAATATGTGTAACATAATATGTACTGTGATCTTAAATTTACTGTCCCAATTAAGCGGAATGTTGTCCCAATTAAACATGTAAATTTACTGTTGGTTCCTTGGTTTGGTTTCTGTTCTTTGAGATTTGACCCAAATAAGCGGCTGCCCCAATTAAGCGGTGGCCCAATTAAGCGGAATCGCCTGTATATGATTTTTTAGTTTGGGGGGGGACAGGACCCAATGACCCCCTCCTATTGTACGCACCTGTGCTTGAGCTATTTTAAATGTCCTGGTTTTATATTTGAAAAAAATGGTCACCTTATTTTTAGGTCTTCCGGGGAGATTTTCATTTTCTTTAGATTCAACTTTTTTGTGGCTTGTTTGGCTGCTCTGTCGACTTCTTCATTTGCTTGTATTCCAGAATGAGACGATACCCAGATGAATTGTATCCCTTTTCCCATCTCTTGTTTGATATTGTGCAGAATTTCTTGTATTTCGTTTATTTGCATGTTTTTATTTAAAGAGTCTTGCAGATTTTCCAGAAAACTGAGTGAATCGGTAGGAAATTAAGAAGTGAAACTAAGTGGATAAATCAACACTGGTACAACACTGGATAAATCAAAATCCGGGCGACCTAGGTCATCAAGAGCGGTAGAAAACGAGGAGAATGTTAATCAGTCTGTTCGTGACGACCCGAACCTTCCAATTCGGAAGCGCGCAAGTACTTTAAATGTGCATAGATCATCATTACATCGCATTATGCACAAAGACCTAAAGCTGCACCCCTACAAAATTCAATTGGTGCAAGAATTAAAGCCCCAAGATGCCAGTCAGAGGCTTAATTCTCAGGCAAATTGATCTCCCGGAGAGGTGACATAAATTGGCCTCCACGCAGTCCAGATTTAACCCCTATGAACTTTTTCCTATGGGGTTATCTTAAATCTAAAGTTTACGCCAATAAATCGACTTCACTGGCGCATTTGAAAGAAAATATGCGTCACGAAATGGCAGCCATCCCTGAGTCCACCTGCCGAGACGTCATAAGTAATTTTACTGTTCGATTAAATGAGTGCCGAGAACGCGAGGGTCTACATTTAGACGATATTATTTTTAAGAAATAAATCCCCAAAAAGTGTATTTTAATAATTAATAAACATTTTTTCTATATAAGGCTTACTTTTTTTTTAATCGATCCACTAAATATAAAATTTCTTTTGAGACACCTTGTAGTTTTATTAAAAAGTTTACAATAATTACAGTTTTTGTTTATACATCCTTATTGTCACCAGCTTGCTATTTATCTGGCTTTGTTAATTTAGGACGTCTACGCAAATTAGGAGGCGAATAGTTAGTGTTCTGATTTTCCGCAACATTTTGTTTATTGTTCAACTCTGATAAGGGTGTAATAGCTATGGGTAATTTCGTTAACTGATCTGTGATGTTACGCGATTTTTACTGAAAATGTTCTTTCTTCAAGAAATGAAAACAGTAAATGTTATGAAAATTGTTCTTGAAACAACTCGCATTTACAAGTCAACAATAGACGAGCATTTAGCAAACATTTTATTCTACAAACAATTACGAGGTCCAAATAAAACATTTATGAAAAATACTTACATTTTTTATTAGAATTATTTGAAGTAAAACTTGTAAAGTTTATCTTTGACCACCTGTATAATAAAAATTTAATAGTGCCCTAAATATCTTTCACCCAGTATATAATATATCACACTCATAATTTTTCAAATATTCCGCTAAATGGATTTATCCAGCATATGAGAGCATTTATGTCAGAATACGAGGTCATATACGACAATATAGTAGAGATTCTTCTCTATTTCCTCATATTTATAAATCAGCCTTCATCGACCTTCACAGAACAATTATCCCTGCTCAATGCTTTGGTGAAAAACTCATAACTCAAAGGAAAACGTCAATTCAAGACGAATATTACCTATCAATATTTCTACGAACCCTATATTACGTGAATAAAGGCTTTTTGTTGGATCTTATTTTGCGATTAAAAACGAGCTACGATTTTTAAATGTCAGGATTCTTTGATGTTTATTCCTTTGTGATCTTTTAAAATGTATGACACGTTGATGTTTTATATTATTCTTTCGAAATGTGCATCACATTTCTTGAGGTTATTCATTTATTTCCAGACTAACAAGATATTTTCATCTGTTGGGAAAATGACAAAAGAATATTAGCTTTACCTATGGTAATAAATATATGTCAAGGTAATAGATCATTCACTATTCTATTGCGTCGAGTCACAAATAAGTTCGTTTTCTATTAATAATTTTGTTTTTCAATACAAAAAATATATTTAAAAAAACCAGAAAAGATTCTTAGTGATACATAAAAAGTCAGCAAACATTCTTCTTTACGCGAAATATCTTTTAGTTGAAATTTTAAAGATAATAATTGTAAATGAAAAACAGAACTATTTTTATACATGTCTATATATTTAAATGGCAACGTTTGTCTGGCTGTCTGACTGTCTGTCCAACCGTCCGTCCATCCATCCGTCCATCTGTCTTCATGAGATCCGATTTTCATGTGATTCTTTTCTATCTGTAGCTATATCGTCTAGTCAGGTTTTCGGCTGTTTTATTAAAATTGGTTCAGTAGTTTCAGAGTTATAATGATATGAGGGCGCGCAGGTAAATGAAATACAAATTTTCTGTTCACATTTAAAGTATCTTTTTGAAATTTTCAGCGACAACATTGGTTTCATCAGCGGCAAAGTTAGTACACAATTTATACACTAAGCAGAATTGAAAGAATTTTTAAAATCTGTTGAATAGTTAATGATAATTGTGCGCGCGGTAATATATGTACCTCACATGTTACTATTAAAAAAACTTGAGTCGTACGGAATTCGCGGCGTAGCTAATTCATTCACTGAATCCTACTTAACGAACAGATCGCAATTTGTAACACAATATGGTATTTCTTCATCAATAACAAATATCAAATACGGGGTGGGCCAAGGAACTGTTCTGATGTTGTCCTATTCGCAGATGACACCACAATACTATCCAGACATTCCTCTCCTGAAGAACTACACCAAATAGCTGTGCAGTCCATGAGTAAAGCCCAAGATTGGTTTGCTGCCAATCTTCTTATTCTAAACGAGAATAAAATTCATAATTTAATATTATCGCTAAACCGTAATATAGCCACCGACATCACTTTTGGCGAACCAGTGAAATTCCTAGGCTTAATTATCGATGGCCAATTAAATTGGGAATGGCATATTGATTTTCTTGCATCTTCGTTAAGGAAAAATAATTTTGCGTTGAGAAAACTTAAATGGTGTGTTTCATACGAAACATTACGCATTTTTTACTTTGCCACTTTCCAGTCACGTGTGTCTTATGGCATAGTACTCTGGGGTGGTAGCAGTTTTCTTGAGCGTATCTTTAAAATACAGAAACAGGCCATACGAATAGTGAACAATGCGCCCTACAGGGCTCATTGCCGCTTATTATTCACTAAATCGAATATTATGACTGTTTGTAGTTTATTTGTATTTACCTGTTTGATAATATGTAAAGGAAAATCCCTCTAACTTTGCAAAAATTTATAATACTCATAATTACAACATCCGGAGTAAAAACAATCTAATGCTTCCAAAACTAAGATTAAGTAAATCCAAAAATAGTACATATCTAGCCGCAGTCCTTTATAATCATTTACCACAGGAGATCAGGATTTTAAACATAAAGAGCTTTAAACTCAGAATGAAATCCATACTGACGGAAAACTGTTTATATCATGTAATTGAATTTTATACTATCGACTTTTCAAAATATTTTAATTACTAACTAATCTTATTTTAATATATTGTAATGTCAGTGTAACCTGTTTTTATTGAAATTTAAATAATAATTTAAATAATAAATTCACTATTATTTAAATAATAGTGAGAGTAAAAAAAAAAACAAGTTTGTGAAAAAATAAATATTACCAGTGAAGGTTTTCGTTGGATGATTTTTTATGATTTTAGTAAAGGACTAACTCAACAACAATGCATAGATTCGCTTCGTTCACTTTTGGTAATGAAGCAACATCAGAAAAGACTGTTTACAATTGGTTTGCAGAATTTCGTCGTGGTCGAGCGTCCGTCAGTGATAAATCTCGTGAAGGTCAACCAAAATCGGTTGTGATTCAAAAAATCATCGATGCTGTGCGCAAAATGATTGAAGAAGATCGGCATTTGACCTAACGTGAGATAGAGGCATCCTTTGGCATATCGCAGACTGCAATACATTCGATTTTACATGAACATTTAGCTGTGAAAAGATCTGTTCCCGTTGGATTCCGAATAATTTGACCAAAGTTCAAAAAAAGGCTCGTGTTGATTGGTGTAAGGGAATGCTAAAAAAAAACAACCTAGGTACTGCAAAATCGTTACAGGTGATGAAACTTGGATTTATTCATATAAACCGGGAACTAAGCAACAATCCACTGTTTGGATTTTCCAAGATGAACCAAAACCCACAAAAGTTGTTATCCAATAAAATAATCGCTGGTTTCTTCAGTTGTACTAGACAAGTCGCAACCGTTCAGACAGACAGACAGACAGACGATAAAATGACGGTATAAGGGTTTTTCGAAACCTTGAAATGATATGCCTACTGTGTAATATCATGAAGAACTCCGTTTGTAAGTGCTCGGTTTTTTTTTTGTCAGACAATGTAGTATTTTCAATAGTCTATTTGACGTATCTGATGTTGAATCAGCGTTATCCTTTAATGTTATCCTGTCTTATAAACTTTGGTTACAGTTCTATAGGTGTTCAATCGTAACATAACATTTTACGAGATAGTTGGCTGTATTAAGTCTGATGTGTTGGTAACTCTACTAACGAGCTATTTCACTTGAGATAACCTCTATCCACTAGGGCACATTCTACAAACTTTTCAAAAGTTTCAAACATCGTTTTTTTACAACAATCAACTTAACTACTTTGTTAAACAGAGTTTTGTAAAATTAT
This sequence comes from Liopterus haemorrhoidalis, assembly GCA_963971575.1. Lineage (NCBI taxonomy): Eukaryota > Metazoa > Arthropoda > Insecta > Coleoptera > Dytiscidae > Liopterus > Liopterus haemorrhoidalis. Next base: position 47,788,252 of record OZ020618.1, read on the forward strand.
CTTCACTTTAAATTTAATCTTTAACAGGAATAGTTAACTTTATATGAGGAATCATTAAATTTAATAAGCAATATTTAGCGGAGGTGTTCAAACTTTCTTCTAACTTCACAAACTGGGTTAGTTTGAAAATTAAATCATTTGTGACCAAACGAGAATCCTCTTGTTTTAACTATTTGCATATTAAGGATAAGAGTAGAATTTAAAAGGGAATATTCTGACTACTGTTTCCAATATATTTCATGATCTGGATTTAATCAAGCGTTATTTAAAGAACAGAAAACAATGTACCCCAATTGAAAATTATGTAAGCACAGAAAATACAAGGTGTCTCAAAAGAAATTTTATATTTATTTAGCTTACTGCGTGAACGCAACGTATCCGAGGGGCGCGGGGGTTATGTCAATCGGTAGCCTGGCTCTTGGGAATTTAGTCGCTATGGAGCGTTTCTCGGGAGCAGACCGCGCGTTATGCGTGCGAGAGTTTTACAAAAACGGTGATTCGGCGACTGTAGCGCGTAGAAAATTCTGCAGTATTCGAGGTTTTCGCCACTTAAATGATGCGCCAAGCATTCCTCTCATTCGACATTGGGTTAAAAAGTTTGAAGAGACTGGTACAACGCTGGATAAATCAAAATCCGGGCGACCTAGGTCATCAAGAACGGTAGAAAACGTGGAGAATGTTAATCAGTCTGTTCGTGACGACCCGAACCTTTCAATTCGGAAGCGCGCAAGTGCTTTAAATGTGCATAGATCATCATTACATCGCATTATGCACAAAGACCTAAAGCTGCACCCCTACAAAATTCAATTGGTGCAAGAATTAAAGCCCCAAGATGCCAGTCAGAGGCTTAATTTCGTAAATCAGGTGATTGAGCGATTTTCAACGTTTACCAACATTTTGTTTTCGGATGAAGCTCATTTTCATCTTAATGGCCACGTAAATTAGCAGAACTGCCGCTACTGGAGTGCAACGATTCCGAAACGCAAACATCAGAAACCCCTACATTCGCCTAAAGTGACCGTATGGGCTGCATTGTCGGCGCGAGGAATTATCGGCCCTTACTTTTTTGAAGACGAAAGGGGGAGTGCAGTTACAGTGAATTCAGAGCGTTATGTGGAGATGTTAGACAACTTCTTGGTACCTGAACTGCAAAACTTTCCTGGCTATAACCAAAGAACATGGTTCCAACAGGACGGAGCAACTTCACACACGTCCAATATGTCTCTGCCACGTGTTCGTGAAGTTTGATGCAAATTGATCTCCCGGAGAGGTGACATAAATTGGCCTCCACGCAGTCCAGATTTAACCCCTATGGACTGTTTCCTATGGGGTTATCTTAAATCTAAAGTTTACGCCAATAAACCGACTTCACTGGCGCATTTGAAAGAAAATATCCGTCACGAAATGGCAGCCATCCCTGAGTCCACCTGCCGAGACGTCATAAGTAATTTTACTGTTCGATTAAATGAGTGCCGAGAACGCGAGGGTCTACATTTAGACGATATTATTTTTAAGAAATAAATTCCCATAAAGTGTATTTTAATAATTAATAAACATTTTTTCTATATACGGCTTACTTTTTTTTTAATCGATCCACTACATATAATTTTTTTTTTTGAGACACCTTGTAAAACGAAAACAATAACAAAATACCCCCCTACCTTACCCTTTCCAACTATGCCATCTGTTTGCAGTCACGAATGCCAAAATTCAAATAATTACGTTTAAATTTGTTTCATGAATAAATAAAAATTGTGAACTCATAGAAAATTTTTGAGTTCAGATTTAGAATCAGAGTTAACTAAAAATCATACACTAGTGTGCCGATGTACACTAATGTACCAAGGAATGCAATTTAACATACACTGATATAGAACATTCTCATATACTCCTGCTAATATTAGAATCGGAAATTGATGCATTGACGTAGAATTACATAACATTGTTTGGGTTGTGGTTGTCTTGTGAATCACATCATTTCCATTATGAACAGGAAATGGAATGATGCAGGAGACCTGGCTTTAACCATACGTGGATGCATCAATGCTAGTTGCATAACCACAACAGCTTAAGTTCATATGCTGGATATGCAAATTTGATTTTGGTAGCTTGTTTATTAAAAACTAAATATGCATATCGATGTTCATACAGTCCGTATCAGTAGTACAATAATTAAAGATAATAAATAAATTTATATTTACGCAGTGAATAGGTACAAAAGTTAATAAGGGTTCGGAAAATCGATGCTATCGTATGAAGGCATTCATTGAAATCAACTTTTGAGAGCGAGAATGATAGCTAAAAACAATTCGAATTGTGATTTTGACATAAAATACGTCTGTTTTTGCACCTGGTATTCGATCCCGGAAATCGATCGTAACGAAATTACGATAGATTCCAAACCTTTAGATAGATTATCACCTTTAAGATACTGCTTTTCTCCGGCTACACTTCGCTGCTTACGTTTAGTACCGTTGCCTACACCTGGAAGTTTATGGAAGTACCAGGTCTACAAGTATGAAATGCAGATTTTTTTAAAAAATAAAACACATTAAACTCAAAAGAACAGTAAAAGAGTATTTATTCAAAGTATGCTCCATTAGAAGTTAGACATTTTTCCCATCTTTCAGGCAATTTGTGAATACCTCGCCAGTAGAACTATTCCCCTTTTCCCGCAAACCATTCATCTAGCCATTCTTTCATATTTTCATATGAACAAAAGTGCTGCTCGGCAAGTGCGTGACCCATCGATGCGAATAAGTGGTAATCTGAAGGGGCCAAGTCTGGTAAGTAAGCGGAATGGTGTAGCACTTCCCATTTGAGTACCTCCAATGTATTGCAAATTGCTTTTGCCTTATGTGATGGAGCGTTATCGCGAAGAAAGATTACCTTGTGCTGTCTTCTTGCGTATTCTGGCCGTTTTATGAGCAGCGAATAGTTCAATTCGATCAGCTGTTGTTGGTAGCGTTGGTTATTAACTGTTTCACCAGGTTTTAACAATTCATAATAGACCACACCCTCTTGGTCTCACCAAGTACAGAGCATTGTCTTTTTTCCAAAGCGATTCGGTCTTGCAGTTGATGTGGATGGTGAGCTTGGGTTCACCCATGATTTTTTGCGTTTGGGATTTTCAAAATAAATCCATTTTTCATCGCCAGTAATGATACGATGCAAAAAAGACTTTCTTTTGTATCGTGCAAGCAAAATTTCACAAGTGTTTTTGCGTTTTTCCATCTGCCTCTCATTCAATGCATGTGGAACCCATCTGCCGACTTTCTTGATCTTATCCATCTCTTGTAGGCGATTGGAAACAGCTTGTTGACTAACGCCTAACTGCTCTGCTAGTTGTTTTTGTGATTGACTATCGTCTTCCTGTAGCAAAGTTTCCAATTTTGTATCTTCATATTTTTTTGAACGTTTTCCATGTTCTTTGTCATTAAGATCAAAGTCACCACTTTTGAAACGCCGAAACCATCGTTCACACGTATCTTGCGATGGAGCATATTCACCATAAGCTTCTCGAAGCAGTCGGTATGATTCAGCAGCAGTTTTTTTCAATTGAAAACAAAACAGTAGTACTGTCCGCGAATGCTTTTTATTTGGCACAAAATTTGACATTTTTAACACAGTAAAACAAAACTATATGATCACTTTTCAAATTATAACCTATACGCATTTGACACTTGATGATAACTTAACAAAACGCCAGATGTGTTGAAACTTTGAACTATACACTCTGTTTGCGCGGCAAGTTTGAAAAAAATCCGCATTTCATACTTGTAGACCTGGTATTTCTGGATCAGTTTCCAATTTTTTTCTCTTCTTCGTTTGAAAAATACGTTTTAACGATGTTTTTAGAACAAAAAAAATGTCACAAGGGGCCAAGTTATGTGAGTATGGGGGATGAGAAATAAAATTTACTTTGTTCTTCGCCAAAAATTACTGAAAAATAAGGGTAGTGTGACCTGGGGCTTTGTCGTGATGCAACATTTATGATTTGGTTTTCCAGCTATCAGGCAGTTTCTTCGCTCATTGATAATATTAAAGCTTGCCAATTAAAAATGTTTATTTACTATTTCACCAGATGGTAGCAATTTACAATGAATAATACCTTCAGAATCAAAAGATATGATCAACATGTTATTCACATTTTGCTCAACATTCTTAGGTCTCAGAAACTCGATTGGTCTTTTCCTTTGTTACTTATGTTTTACTTCCACTTCACAGTCTTGTTATTATTCTTCGCAGTTTACAATGTTTTACGATAGTATTTCTAAGCCTTTTTTTCCATCGCAAATCGGTGAAAATTCAGATAAATTTTCTCAGATCGGTAGAAATACAAGAATTATTTTTCGTAGAAGAATGGTGAATGGAGAATAATAATGTTTTCGTTCTTTGCCAAAAACTGCCGAACTATAAGAGAAACATGAACTGGTGTGTTTTGGATTTGCCGGGAACCTGCTTGATTTAATCTGCTTATCGCTTGCACGTTTAAATTCGCATTGTTCGCTATTTGCACACTTTGTAATTTTGATGCCTCAGCTGCACGACAAATTATTAATGCCGTTTTTAATGTTAATTTAGGTTCTTGAAGTAACTTTTCACGAAGCACACTATTGTTTATACCACATACAATTCGGTCTTTTACTAAACTGTCTTTTAAACTTTCTTCTCCTTCACTATCAGTTTTATACTTATCAAAGTCACAAGTAGCTATTTTATTTTTTAATTCCGTGACGTATTGGTCCAACGTTTCTTTACGTTCCTGATTTCGCGAGAAAAACTGGTGTCTCTCGTATGTTAAATTTTTACAAGGAATGAAGAAATGTTCAAACGTGTCCAATAGAACTGATAACTTATTTTTATCACCATCTTCAAATTTAAATGTCTGATATATAACAAATGCTTCTTCGCCGATATAATGCAGGAGAGTCGCGCACTGTGTTGCTTCTGGTTTTTTAATTATTTCACTGGCGATTATATAGTTCTCAAACCTTTTCCGCCATTTTGTCCAATTTGCACTCACATTTCCGTCCAAACTCATCGATGAAATTGGATTTTTTTCACACATTTTTAAAAATAAAGTTTAATAGTTTTTCAAATATCTAATTTTTTAAATGTAATATTTTATAATCCTACCGGCTGCGCAATGTGATGATTTGTGATGTAAAATAAAAAACATGTTTATACCTTAACATACCTAGTGCGACTGTCCTCTCTTTTCTTTATTTTATATTACATATTACAACTATTACCAACATGATAATTATTAATAATACATTAATTAATACATGACAGTCGATATTGGTCAACTTCTTTTGCAACCACCTCTTTTTTGCGTTCTTCTTGACGTTGGCGATCACTTGGGCAAAGGCACAACTATTTTCTACCAATCTACAATGTTGTACTGCATTCCTTATCCCAGTCCAGTTCCTTATATTATGCAGCCAAAATAATTGTTGTCTGCCAATACCGTGTCAACCTTTGATCTTGCTTCAGTATTATTGGAAGAAGTTGATATTTATTTCTTCTTATAAAACGAATAGAGGACACGAACATAGAACAAGTCAAGAATATCAGATATTTAGGAGTAGATATACGAGATGATGGAAAACAGGAAATGGAGATAAACACAAGAATTGAGAAAGCAATGAAACTCTACTATGATATAAATAGTACTCTTATTAACAAAAAAGAAATAACAAAAGAGACAAAAATGAATATATTTAAAACAATATACAGACCGGTACTGACTTTCGGATGCGAAACGTGGACACTTTCAAGAAGGGAAAAGAATAAAATACAAGCTGCAGAAATGAAGTATTTAAGAAGGGTGAAAGGAGTGACTAAAATGGATAGAATTAAAAGTACGGAGATAAGGAAAGAACTTAACATAGAAGCAATAGATAAATTCATAGAAAATAGGCAACTAAGCTGGTGGGGACATATGCACAGACTACAAGAAACAAGAAAAGTGAAGCAAGTCTGGGAGACAAGAACATACGGAAAGAACAAAATAGGAAGACCAAGAAACACATGGGACAAAACATTAAAAGATATATTAGAAGAGAGAGGAAAAAGGACTGTAGAAGCCAAAAAAATGACGAAGAATAAAAAAGAATGGGCTAACTTCGTATATAAATACGTAGATACGCATTTTACGCCATAGAACAAAACAAAAAAAAATGAAAGAGAAAGAAATGCAGCCTACACCATATATGGTAGAAGGCTTTTAGATATATATATATATATATATATAAAACGACCAAGGTAAGCGATTTTTCTACTGATGATTGCTTTTAGCAACTCACGGTGTGTTACTGATTTTTGTGGAACTTCATTGTTAGATTCTCTCTCTACCAAGGAGATTCGGAGAGTTCTTCTATGCAACCATATTTCGCTAGCTTTCAGGTGATTCATGGTACTATTCTTGAGGATCCATGCTTCAACATCAAATAGGAGAATGGACCAAATGTAATATTTGGTGCACCTTAAGGCTAAGGTTGTCTTGGCAGAAACATCAATTTTATTGAAAAAGGCGCACGCATTCTCAATTCGATATTTCACTTCTCTGTCGGGATGTATCTCTTTGGTAAGGAGACATCCTAAAGGGTTAAATTATAAAGATTTGTTAGTGGTCATACCTACAAGTCCCTAAAAATAACCGATGTACTGAAAATCAAATTAAAAAAAAAAAACGATTAAAATTTTAATGAAACAAAATCAACGACAGTCAACACCCAAATGACAGCTACAATATTTTAAGTCGCAATTGCCGTCTCCTCTTCCTAGGTATTGCGAAATGCGAGCAGTTCGTTGTTTTTATCACACCTCGTATATCATAAGTTTAGTTAGTATTTGCTTAAATTTCATCTTTTCCAACTGAACTTAATCTTGTTGTTATGCAAACGTTTCAAAATTTAAAAAGACAAAACACCGAATAATTTTGTCATAAATAACTCTAACAAACCTCTCAATAGTTCTTATTTCAAATTTATATTTCAAACAATCCATTTTATCTTCCAAACCATCGAATTCAAATTGATTTATCTATCTTAAATTTACAATTCATGGTAACAGAGGAATATTTTGTTTTGAAATATAAACCACATTTTAAAAGTAACATAGATTCTGAGAAAGTGGAATTGTAAACTGTAAAATGTTAAGAGTCTCAGGAAATTACTCGTAATTAAGAGAGAATTGTGAAATTGTTGTGAATGTATGCAAGGATCTGTAAGGACGTTTAGCTTTAGAAAATCTTTTACAAACAATGTCACCAGAATTTAATACTGACGGTTGTATATAGTAAACAAGCGTGGTAACTGAAAATGGGGAAAAACAGAAGATTTTGCTTTGATTAAGGTTTCGAAATAATTGAATAAATACTATGTTATTTATACAGAGCGTTCATAAAATAATAATATAATAATAAAATCTAGCTCGGCTCGTCCTAGTTACAGTTACAGTATTAAAAAAGGATAAACTATTACAATTCATTACGCATATTTTGACTTCACGTTATTACCAAAGCTCGCCTTTGGGAGAGAACCTACCAAAGCCCCATAGACATCCTGATAAAACAGCGGAAGTGAAGATGGATAGGCCATACCTTAAGGAACAATCATTTGTCCATCAGTAAATGGCTCTTGATTGGAACCCACAAGGGAGCTGTAGATGTGGCAGACCAACGGACACATGGCGTAGACTAGCCATGAAGGAAGCCAGCGAAAGCGGCAAAACATGGAGGGAGCTAAAACATCTAGTGCAAGACAGGACCAAATAGCAGGAGTTTATTGAGGCCCTATGCTTCACATAGGAGCGACAGGAACCTTATGTATATTACAATTCATTAGTGTACACGAATTAAGTGGCGTTTCTTTTGTTGATATGTTTTTAAATTTTGTCTTGTGGTAAATAGAGGTTGTTATAGTAGCATTTGAAAATAGAAATCCAATACAACAAGACTTCTTTACTTTACCTGCATTTATCAAAACTTCTCCCCACTCCTATTTCTATTAAATCTATCCTGACCAGCCCCTCCCAAAGTCATGTACACTTGATCTTCGACTTCCTATTTGTGCGAAAAGATTTTTTCAGTCATGTCAATGATAAAAACCAAACAGAGAAATCGAATGGATGTTAACTCAGCGCTTCTTCTCTCAGAAACAACTCTCCAGCTACGTATATCAAATTTTCTAACAAAGAAACAGCACCAGATGTCGCACTAAAAATTGTAATTATATAATTGTATAACATACGAGGTCTGTTCAAAAAGTATCGCAAATTTTGTGTTTATTCAAAAATTATTTATTTATTCATGAAAATATATTTTGTCCCATTCAAAGTAAGCCCCCACCAGATATTATACACTTGTGCCAACGTTTTTTCCAATCCTCGAAGCACTTGAAAAAATCATTTTTTGTGATCTTGTTCAGCTCCTCCTTCGATGCCGTCTTTATCTCCTCACTCGTAGCGTAGCGTCGTCCTTTCATGGGCCTCTTCAGTTTCGGGAACAAGAAAAGGTCACGGGGGGCAAGATCTGGGGAATACGATGGCTGCGGCATTATTAGTGTATTGTTTTTGGCCAAAAATTCTCGCACAAGCAACGATGTGTGGGCAGGAGCGTTATCATATCATTGGTAAAAATCGAATGGCACGAGCCAATCGATATGTTTAGGTCCTCAGCAACTTCTCTAACGATGATTCGACGATTGGCCAATACTATTTTCTTCACTTCATCAATGTTTTCGTCTGTTGTTGACGTGCTCGAGCGTCGAAAATCGAAGACGAGCCAAAACACGTGCAAGCAAAGCAACTGTCAAAAATTAACTGAACATTCAAAATAGCCGAACTTGTCGGCATAAGTGAGAGACATGAGTGCCAACATAACGCCACAAAAAAATCGAAAATCGAATATACGTAACCCGCGGAAATTCAAAATTCGCGATACTTTTTGAACAGACCTCGTATAACTATATAATAATAAAAGTACTATATATATTGGTATTTATTTGTGTCTTAGCTTGCAGCCGGTTCGCAAAATGTTTATCCTATTTTCACCGGTCCGCGGAGGCAAAACGGTTGAAGAACCCTGAGTTAGATCATTCGGCGAGGTTGTATTTTAATATTTGCTTTCTACGTCCATTTTATTAAAATCTCGTAACAATTGTACTATAAAAGCGATGGTATCTTGCAGTATTCTTAAGTACAACTTTAAACAAATTCGATTTTCCTGTTGATTTATTATTGGACGTTTGCATGTTCGACCACAGTTCTTATTTACGATTTGGTCATCCATACTTGTTAATGAAATTAGAGCTGTTACAATAACTCTAATGTCTGGAGTAATGCAGCGACCGCCAGGGTTTCAGTAAGTGATTGTATCATGAACCATATAGGTCAACTACACTACTGTTACAATAGATTATACATTAGTATTGGTGCTAAATTAATGCAAACTAAGCATGTTAGTGTAACTGTCACACAGACACAAAGACAAATCATTCTTGTATTAAAGGGATACATGTATTTTACTGATAAATTTAACGGTAGTAACTCGGTAAACAAAGCTTAATAAAACAATAGCTGTACCGCACGGTAGTGGATCTTGGATATTAACTGTTAAATGTGTAATTAAATTCAAATCTAATGAAATCGCCATTCTTAGTGTGGACTTATGTACAACCAATTAACAATAATGGATTAACAAATATAATTATAATATGTTATATTTATTTCTTATTACAAATAACAATACATTTTTATGTTACATACTTATATTTACAATAAGTATAACTAGAAGTAGGAAATAATTTCACTCAGCTTTTTGGACAAGAAGCGTTTATTTTAACAAAACACAACGTTTCGCCAACAACATTGTTGGCTTCTTCAGGTGCTATAACAATAACATCATGATAGAAAACAATATTGTACAATTAATAACAAAATTTACCTATGTTAGTTAAACGTAGTCATAACAGACTGTACATCAATCATCTCCAAGGATGGTGAAATTGCAGAATACATACACATTAATGTGTACTTGAAGAAAACAGACCATAGGAAAAAAACAGGAGTAAATTTCAATGAAATATTGAAATGTAGTGATCAACAATTAGAAACTATCGTTTAAATTTAACAGTGCAAAATGAGACAAAATAACTATATAACTGTCCAATATTAACTTATATATAATACTTGTTATCATTGTATTTATATATAAGTTAATATTGGACAGTTATATAGTTATTTTGTCTCATTTTGCACTGTTAAATTTAAACGATAGTTTCTAATTGTTGATCACTACATTTCAATATTTAATTGAAATTTACTCCTGTTTTTTTCCTATGGTCTGTTTTCTTCAATTACACATTAATGTCTATGTATTCTGCAATTTCACCATCCTTGGAGATGATTGATGTACAGTCTGTTATGACTACGTTTAAAAACTAAAAAACTACGTCTAAAAAACTCCTTCTAATAATTGTTTTTTTCAAACTTTCCGGAAGTTTTTATTATGTTTCTGACACCTTTTTCTTTTTTAATTAATGTAAATTTATTTTTTTATCTAAGTACACAATAATTTTCTTATTCTCTTTTCCTGTGTAAATTTTAACAAGCTTAATTATACCAAATAAATTAGACTTAAGGATTATAAATCCCTGTGCATTACAGTGCTTTTTACTTTTATCTTTAACACTCATATTTCATAAAAAATTATGCGGGGAGGTTTTCCCAGCTTCTAAATTTTACACATTTTATTTTATGAATTTTTTAAATTAAATACGCTGTAAACCGGAAAGGCTAAACGTGCAACTTTATGACAAAAGGAAACGGTTAATAATATTTTACCACCCTGAATGTACAGAGGTATTCATATGGGTTAAAATCGTCAAAAAGTAGGAACAAAACACACATTTATAAATACAGTCTATTCCAAACGTTTAGGGTAGTGGTCTTCAAACTTTTTCGAGTCGTGGTACCCTCTACAAGCTAACAATACTCCGTGGAACCCAAAAAAAAAAAAATAACATAAGGAGATTTATACCTATGCAGGGTGACCAGATTTCAGTTGAGGTACACCCTAAGATTAAAAAAAAAAAATTGGAAATACAGTATATTTTATTAAATTTAGCTTACCTCCAAAATATAATGTTAATCCACGTACCAAGGGTTTTCATTTGATACCCTACACAGAATTGTAAAAAAATTTTTTTTTTTTTTCGATGAGCATATATTTGTTTATATTTTTAGGGGGATATTAGGGTTTTTTAGATGTTTTAGTATTTTTCCTATGTGCGGGTCAAAGAGTTGTATAAGCATGCCAAATTTCAACTCTCTAGGTTTAGCCGTTTGTCTACAATTTTTACCGAACAGACAGACAGACAGACAGACAGACAGACAGACAGACGACAAAATGACGGTATAAGGGTTTTTTGATCATACCTACAAAACCCTAAAAATGATAAAAATTACCAGAAGCGGTAATTTCGCATAATTTGGCGACTAAAGTGGTCGCAACATCTGTTTAATACACTATATGTACAATCCTTTTGAAACACACCTACTAGATATATGTTTTTTGCTCCCTTTAGATCTTTTTCTCACCATGTTTCCTATAGAAACAATCATGGTGAAATATTGCCTAAGAATTTAAGTGAAAAGGGTTGAAACCACTGTACATAAATGTCGAGAGCATGTTGTATAATATTTTCGTGTTTCATTTTTATCGTTCCGAGAAAGATTTGCACGGGACCGCAAACATATTTCACAAAAAAATATAAAATAAAATATATCAAGCATCACACCTCGATGGATAAATAGAAATATTCCAGCGATTTGAAATCGCTTTATTTAGGAATTTGGAATTTAAATCAATTTTTATTTTTATACCGTGGATTCCTGTAATATTAAATCTATAGAAAGGATTTATTTTTTCCATGAATATGTATTTTGTAAATATGCTGTTGAATATAACGTTATACAACAAAAGTTTAAGCATACCATGATATGTTTTCATCTGTCATACAGTGTGCACGAGCAGTTTTGGCACAACTTTAAACAGGAAAATACAGACAATAGTATATTCTGTAACAAGGTTGGAATGAGAAAATTTGATGCGAGTGGAACATTCCAAGCGTGAGGAACCACGAATATTTTTTTGCCATTTTTCTGCGCATGCGGATAAATTATCATTTACGTCGTGCGAATGCGGATGAAATACCATATCTGCTTATCCACCTGAACATAAAATTTTCGGCTAGACGCCCCTTCCCACGGAAGATGCGTTTAGAACCCCAAAAATGTATCGCTGGCATTTGTATTGTGCTTATGGTAAGAGTGAAATAATGATACGTTACGGAACTTTTTACTTTTTTTACTCTTCCCATAAAGACCTTTACGCTTACTTAAGGGGGGGGGGGGGGTATGGTATTTTTGATGTTTGTTTTTCTTTGTCTTATTCGATTGTATATATCTTCAAGAGTATCCCATTAAAATTTCAAGTTAATCGGAGCAAAATTGACTGAGATATACTCATTTTAATACTAGTACCTATTATTTGTTTTTTCGCGCCTATCGTATGTATATCAGCTTTATCAGGCTTTAATATCGATATCAGCTGCTTTATACTCTTAGAGAGGGGACTCGTGACGAATATCTTTATTTATTTATTTATTTATTTAATAATGCAACATACATTCCCTATATACTACATAAATATATACATATATTGAAATATACTTGTATATAAGCTATATATGTGTGTTGTACCGGTATATTATTTTTGAGCAGTTATACACATTCTTTATTTTTAAACGCGTTTTCTGAAAAATAGCTTTTTTTGATGCGGTGTACATCATAACTCAAAAACTAATGAATGGATCTTTCTGAAATTTTGCACACTTCTTTATAAATCATTTTACTAGGTAGTGACGTTGAGTTTTTGCTTTTATTTTGAATATTTTTTTTTTATAACCATTTTTCCGATTACCAAACACGATTTTTTACGTTTTTTTTCAATTTTTTGACTTTAAAGTCGTACCAAAAATTTAAAACTCAATTTAATAAAAAAAATTCGACGTCGCTACCTGAAGAAACTTTTAAACTAACCAAAACTTTTTGAATTATATGTTTCAGATGATTGTGTCACTAGATATCGTGTACACCGCAAATCAGTTTTTTGGAGTGTTTACTAAAAAATAACGCCAATGGCTCATTTTTCAATATTTTTCAATAAAAATTTAACGCAATACTCTTCAAGTGTTGTTCTTTAAGATAGACTTTCACCCATTTAGCTTACCTTTACCAGATTTCCACAAATCGTCCTTAAAAATATGCTTAAAAAATGCAAAATTAACCATACCATATATATAATTAGTTTAATATAGTAGAATTTATATAGTGGTCGTAGATACAACAATTTCTTTGGTTTTATTGCAAGTTTATTAATTTAGAAATAATAGAAAAAATCTTTCATTTTTAGATGACCGATTTTTACCGAAAGTTGATTAACTGATGCCATTGATGTGAAAAGCTTAAAAATGAAGTTATGATAAAAATCCATTTAGCTAAATTCGCTTTACACGTGTCCAAGAACCGACAGATATGCTAAAAATAGTAAAAACATTATGTAGGAACCTCAATCAAAATATATAACAATTTAGTCAAAATCGGTATGATCACAATCCCTCCCTTATATGTATATGTATCTATGTGGCGGATGGTAAAAACATAACTATAACTGGGGAAAAATAAAGCTTTTCAAAATACAAAATAGAAAATACCGATAAAAAACTATTGAAATACTATCTTTATAATATTTGAACATACTTGTCGTCTACTGGACGTTTTGAGATGGAGACTGTGGCAGCTTTATTTAAAGATCCGTACTATAGCCAGCGATCCATCGAAAAATAATCGCAGCAAAAACCAATAAATTACACTGCAGTACTATGTCTTACTGACTTACTGTCTGAATTATAAGAAATCTAAAGAATAGAATTCATATTCCTATTGCATGAAACGTCACAACATCCATTATCTATTGGTATATGTTGACAGGGAATTAAATTGGAAACACCATGTTGATTATGTGAGTGGTAAGCTATGTAGAACAATTTTCTTACTGAGAAATCTCGTGGACATAGTAACTAAAGATGTGCTCTTAGTAGCTTATTACTCACTTTTTCAACCACATATTTCTTATGCCCTCTTAGCATGGGGACACTCGTCATCTGCTGATAGAATTTTTGCATTGCAAAGACGCGCTGTGAGAATCATTGACGGCATTTCTTACAAAGCAGACTGTCAAAAATCTTTTTTATCTTTGCAAATTATGACTCTGCCATCACTCTACATTTTTACCTGTTTAAAATATTTTTACAAAAATAAAAACGACTTTAAATCTTTTAATGACATTCATAATCATAATACTAGATACAAGAATGATATATATCCTAAATTCAGCAGGCTATCAAAATCCACAAATAGCACTACCTACTACGTTATTAAATTCTTTAATAAATTGCCAGAGTCAGTAAGACTTTTACCCCAAAATAAATTTGAAGCGTTTGTGAAGGGTGTGCTAATTCAAAATCCAGTGTACTCTGTGTCCGAATATTTTGATTTAAATTTTTAGTATTACCATTAGTTTTTTTGTATCTATGTGTAACTCTTTTTGTGTTATTCTACACTATTTGCTTCATTTTGCTTGACTGACTGTAAACAATTTAATTGTATTGTATTGTGGTCAGTAAATAAATATTATATTATTATTATTATCTATTATTTGGCAAATTTAAAGGAATTTGTACTGGATTTATATATGCTGCTCCTATAATATATCAGCCCTGTAATAGAACAGTCACTCAGCTGTATATTTTTATTTCATTTAGGTTAAAACTTTTTCAATGACCAGTTGAACCCTTGAGATTCGAGTGCCTTTAATTACATTTATTTGGGGCAGTAAAATATTATTGTACTGACTTTTGTTATCTTCAGTAGCGTATCATTTCTGAGTGTAAGGTTTATTTTGAAAAAAACACAAACACTGTTTTCACATCTGGTCATATTTATTTTCCTTACTTTTCTATCTAATTTGCTCGCGGAGTACTAGTAGACACTACGCGGAGCACAATTTGGGAAACTCTGCCTTAAGCTCTTTGGGTTACAGGGTGTGCTACATCATGTAAATAAAATAACGTATATTGCATGCACTGCCTCTTTGCTAATAAGATCAAAACATACGTATCCTACACGTGCAATTGTATGGCAACTTGTTACCGCAACAAAACTCCACTCTAGCCTTTTTAATTCTAAAATTGTGACCTTTGTGTTTTTTAAAGGAAAACATTTACTTTTTCTACTGCTTTTTATATTAAACTTTTTTCATATAAGAAAATGATATTACTAGAAAACGGCCACATTTTTTCATATTATTTTTACGCTTTCTTTCCTCGTAAAAAGCCACTCCTTCCGTTATTAAATTGTTCATATCCAGTCTCACTTTCAATATATAACTATAATCAAAATGTTATTTATTATATAATTTAGTTTATGTCCGCTAGTAACTCTCAGCCGAGCCCAAAGATACTTATTACATTTCCTGGAAGAACCTGACCTCTTCCGGTAGGTAAGTAAATTAAAGGTGGGACTAAAGGGTTACGACTACTGATTATTCGATGAATACGACAAATTGAAACTCTGATCAAATTTGTATACTAATTTCAATTTAAATCAATTGGTTAGGTTATGCATATTAATAAAATTGGAAGCTTTAAATACTCTCTCCATCCGAATATATGTTATATATTACTTTAAAAAAACAGCTGTGGCCACCACAGGACCGACCACCATCACAAAGTTCTTGCATAAAAACATTCTAGCAGCAGAGTAAAAATAACTTGGCCCAATATTTTCTAACTGAGATATTATTTATCATGACCATGGAAACGTTACATATATGAAAAAATAATAATATGAGTAAACTCCTATTTTTAATTAACCGATTTTTACTAAAAGTTGATCAACTCGTGCCATTGATGTCAAAAGCTTGAATATGAAGTTTCATAAAAATCCATTTAGCCGAATTTGCTCTGTACGTGTACACGGACCGACAGACAGACAGACAGACAGAGAGACAGACAGACCGACAGATATCATGCTAAAAATAGTCAAAACGTTATGTAGGGACCACAGTTCGTGGAGATCCATCCAAATCTCAAAATGACAAAATCGGTATGATCACAATACCTCCCTTATATATGTTGGCGGTCGGTAAAAACACTAATAATATTAATAATAAAAAAATCACTTTATAGATCGGAATTGGAGGCTTTATCTGTTTTTTTTTTCAGCCACATATTTGTTTTCTACACGTTTCTAATGATTATAAAACGATAACTGCAAAGAAATCAATATTTGTCTGTCTGTCCGAGAATCACGAAAAAACGGCTGGAGATATTTTTACGAAATTTGAAACTTTGATATACTAAGACCAGGATTCAAGTATAGGCTATATGGCATCTCAATATTTTTATTCTAGGAGGATGCTTAACCGGGGTTAAAACTGTTTACTAAAAAACTCAAAATATCTCCCTTATTATTGACTTAATATAGACCGGGAGCTCATGACATTTTTGGTCTCCGATTTCATACAGCATGCCTTTTGGAGGAGAGAATATTTACCCTGTGACAACAAAAAAAGGATGGTACTAAACCCCTGCACACTTTCCGGTCATAGGGAAAATTGCATTTCCACTTGCACAAAATTTTTGTGTTTTTCTCTGATTTAATATTGTTTGCCCTTTTGTCAAAAGAAAGTTATAACAAATTTAAAGTCTTTTAATTATAGGCATGCTGTATGAAAACGCGGAAAATCATATTTTTTTATTACAAGATAACATGACCGTTTGAGCCTTTTGGGACCCTCCGAATCGCATGCATATATTTAAAAGACTTTAAATTTGTTATAACTTTCTTTTGGCAAAAGGGCAAGCAATATTAAATCAGAGAAAAGCACAAAAATTTTGTGTTTAAGTGGAAATGCAATTTTCCCTATGACCGGAAAGCGTGCAGGGGTTTAGTACCATCCCTTTTTTGTTGTCACAGGGTAAATATTCTCTCCTCCAAAAGGCATGCTGTATGAAATCGGAGACCAAAAACTGTCATGAGCTCCCGGTATAATAGAAAAATGTTTACAACAAAAATTGTTTGAAAATGTATACAATAAAAAACTTATTTATAGAAAAGTAATATTTGGTCGACCATTGTAATTAAACTGAAGAAATGGCAAGTTCTAAAGGATTACAAACTATTTTCTTATATCACACAAAGACTTAAATGAACAAATTTATTGTTAGAGATTTATTTAAAGCAACTTAACATGTAAAACGCATGAAATATCCTCCGTATTTTTTATGTCCAGTTCTCTATAACTTTTATCGCGTGTTTCGCAGAAGGAATAATAATGAGTCGACTGTACAAATTGCAGTGGCCCTGTTCCGGAAAGGATATCAGCGGTAAAAGAAACATATATCATCCTTACGGAATATTTGATTTGACATCATTTACTTCCCTGCAGTTCATGTTCCTTTATTATTTGTCTACGCAGCTAAAGATAATTCGGTATTTGAAATTAAATTTACGATATCTGTCACAAATTCAGCAGGTAATGGGCCAAACCTTTGTAAAAATTTGTACTGTGCATATATTTGGATACCAGTGGCAAACTGGCCATACAGGGTTATTTTTTGGAATCACCACAAAAATTTAACCACAAAAAATTGTTTTATTATTAAGTCTTACAAAAGAAATATGCAGATGGTCTGCAGCAGCAGAAAGTTAATTATTTTATTTATTGTACCAGTACAACAAATATTTTTAAGAGCAGGTTCTATCTTATAAATTGTTGTTGCTATACCAATATAATTCAATATTCATTTAGTCAATAATCGGGATTTATGAAAATGATTTAAAAAATAGTTTTGTTTCTCTAGTTATATCCGATAGTGTATTCATGTATATTGTCCATAGAAGCACATTCTACATAACAATGACTTACATTATAAAATTAACAAAAATTTCTACAAATACCTTTCCAGTCGCTCCAATTTTGGTCTGCATGAAGTCCAAACACTAAAGTCCACACTATAACACACTATTTCAAGTATTTTCTGCACTTTTATCACTTAAAAATAACTAAAAACGTCAGAAAAAAATGAAGACGCCACTTGCAAAAATCACGTATCACTACATATCAAGGTTAATGCTGATAAAGCTCATTAAGGAATATAGTCATTAACAATTAATAAATAAGGAACAAAATTGCTTAAAATGATTCTTTATGAGAATAAACACATATATTAATATTTTATCAATAGTATACAGGTGGTTGAAATTGAACTACCGGGCCCAATACACTATTTTTTTATTATTGAAGATGAGGTATAACGTTAAATTTGGAAGTTACTTGGTACTACATGATCTAAAATAGTTTATATTTTGTTACTTTGTATCTTTATATAAATAGTTATACATTTTGATTGAGGATTTATTAAAATTTCAGAGCTATAGCGTTGGAGACACGGCCTATATGGTAAAATGGGAGGACAGAGGTGATAATAGGATGACTTTTGGGAGTCATCAACTCATATAATGGAGTTATCTCTCGAGAATTTTATACAGGTTAATTTTTTTATTTACGGTTTCTTTTGGAGGGCTAAGGTGTCCCCCCCCCGGGCATTATGACCTTAAGTCCCGGTCTTTCCACCTTCATTTAAACCACTAGGTAACTATCCGACAGATAATGTTATCTGGAACTTTATCTTCTGAATAAATGTCATTACCAAGCAGTGAATTCAATACATCAGTCTCATTATCCGTTAGATAACTATCCGATAGATACATTTGTATTGAAAGACGGCATGATATTTATTCAGCACAGAAAGTATCATATAACCTTATCTGTCAGATAGTTACCTGGAGCAGTGTTTCCCAACCGCCGGTCCTGTATATATATAGAGGGGGAGCGAGGGAGGGATCTCAAGGTGTATCAAGATAGAGAAAACACGATTTTTCTCGAAAAGACGATGTGTGAGCAAGTTGGGAAACAAATTTGGTGACCAGAGTTTACCCAAATAATTGGATGGTAGTATTTAAATTTTCCGAATAAACCGGAAGTACAGGATATCAAGGACAACTTCGATTTTTTATATACGAACGTAGTTGGGTATAATTAGGTAAAACTTTTGAAAAAAAACAACCTTTACATAAACATGTTTTTAATATCTGTTACGATTACCTATAATGGCTTGCAAGTATTTTTATTTACAAGTGTTCCATTGTTCCAAATTGCTTTCCATTTTGAACACTTTCGCATCCTTACTCTTTAGCTAACAGTAGCTCGGAGCATAACAAAAAATATTGCAAGTTCAAGTCGTACCTACTTGAAAGTACCTCCAACGCGAACCGTTTTAATTAGTTTAAATTAGTTGTCAAAATAAGTATAATTTATTTTATTTAAGTTTAAAAGGTATATTTTAATGAATATAAATCTCATATATTTACGAATATATCTTGCAAAATTGAGCGTTTTTCTATTATAATTTCATGCTTTGATTTTATATGACTTCGCGGCCTCCCGGTTGAGAAACGCTGCATTAAACATTTTTTTTTTCATATATTGATTATATTTATAAATAAAATTTAGCTTATTTTGTTGTAAACTATTCTTTGTTGAGTATTATAATTGATAAAATAACAATAAACGTACAAAAGAAACCATACGCTATTTATTTTAATATATTTTTTTATATCCCTAGACTTTTCCGATGTGTGTATATAATTTTATTTTGTTTTTTTTTTTGTAAAAATTGGGAAACCTGTTTTTATAATTATATTTTGTTTTTTTTTGTCAGAATTGGAAAACCGATTTTAACCTGCTCTTTGAAATACTGGAACTAGAAACTGGTCTTTCCAAAAGTATATTTTTAGGGTTTTGTAGGTATGACCAAAAAACCCTTATGCCGTCATTTGGTCGTCTGTCTGTCTGTCTGTCTGTCTGTTTGTCTGTCTGTCTGTCTGTCTGTTCGGTAAAAATTGTAGCCAAACGGCTACACCTAGAGAGTTGAAATTTGGCATGCTTATACAACTCTTTGACCCGCATATAGGAAAAATACTAAAACATCTAAAAAACATACCCCCCTAAAAATATAAACAAATATGTGCTCATCAAAAACAAAAATATTTTTTTTTAATTCTGAGTAGGGTATTAAATGAAAGCCCTTAGTACGTGGATTAACGATCAAATTTTTATTTTTGCAAAATAAATTATTTTGATGCGATTTTTGCCAAAAATGTGCAAAAAAAATTTTGTCCCACACCCTGTAGCCCAGATGGTTTAAACTAAAAATCTGAAAAAATTCTAAGTAATGTATATTGGTGTGAACCGAAATAGTACAACAGGAATTTTTGATCAGATTATGTTTTTGGAAAATAACGCATTTTTTGTGGTTTTTGGTTCACAAAGTACAAAAGTTATACCAATGTAAGACACTCACATGCATGGCGTGCGATGGCGACATGCGTTAGAGCGCTCTTAAACTGGCTGGAAAACGAAGGGTTTCGAGTTCGAGTACGGAGTGAATTTTATTTTTTCTGTTTTTTTTTTTGCATTTTTATTATGTTGAAATTATTTTGTCAAAATTCTAGTTATATTTTGACAAATGTTGTATTTAATTTTTATGAGCGTAAATTTAATAACCAGTCTTATTATATGATTAACAGACGATAAATTATTTTAAAAATATCGTTCATTTTGCCGTGATTACTACAAAGTAAAATTTGTCCTACACACTCAGCATACCGCCTTCACTTATTATATACCTGCAAAACCCTGAAATGTATGAATATTCACACTTCACATCAATTTTTGTATAAACCCTAGTCTTGTGTAACTCTATACAACATATGAATTTAATCCAAATAAATAATCTTTAAACCTGTAAATAACAATATTTTATGCTTAGCCTGCAATATTAAACATAATATATGACTCTTATGTCATAAATTTTACATAAATAATAATATATTATCATCTTAACAAAACAAACTTTATCATCATAGTCTCGAAACATGCTTAACGAAAGTTAGAAGTGTTTTGCGTACAAACTACTTACAAACTCATAAGCTTGTCTATAAGTTATATAATAAACTTGTAAACAACGAATTTATTTAAACAACAGCTTTGCTCTAAGTGCTTCCTTGAAACACTGCCCTAATAGCTATAACAAAAGTCCTGAAATATTGACACGAGATTGTCTCATCACAGGAAAAGAAAATGTACTTTTTTGTTACTTGCAAATTTTTTTGGGATTTAGATATAAAGAATGTCAGATGATAAATTTGTGTGAGGAAGAAAAAAGGAATTGTAGAATCATGAGAAACCACAAAATCAAGGACTGTTCATTTAGGGCTAATCTATTATACTCGATTGCTAAAGACAGAGTTAAATTTTACTCGAGTTTTATTTAACCTAGAGCCGATGGAGTGGCCAAGTGCATTAAATCGTGACAGTTTGGACTGGTGAAAAACAGCCTGGATTGTGCGGTTGGTAGTTCGATTCTTCGTCGGTGATATTATTCGGGCGAGAATAATTTGTTAACATTACTTTCATTTCACAATCATTCACTCCTCATCCAGGTGTAGAAGCTCGCCCCCTGGCATCGGCGATTAGCCTCGTTGCAGAAATAGGCCGATGTAAAATAAACAAATAAATAAATTATTTAACCTAGGTTATTGTTTAACTTGAGTAAAAAAATAATTGTGTTGCTAAAGGCAACTCTCACGAGTTAACAACGAGAGCTACCTTTTAAATTTTTACAAAAACTAAGAAAGAAAAAAAAAATCTTGAAAAAACTGTTTTATTGCTTTTCAAAATATTCGCCTTTAAGATTTATGCACTTTTGCTTGCGTCCAAACCAATTCTCGAAACATTTTTTCCACTCTGAAGTTGGTATCTCAAAAATATAGTTTTCGAAGGCTTCAACAGTTTGTTGAGGTGATGAAAATCGCCGTCCACGCATTTTTAGTTGGACATTGAGGAACAAAAAAAAGTCGTTAGTGGATAAATCAGTTGAATACGGGCAACGAGACATTAATTCGATGTTTTTCTCCTTCAAATAATCAATTAGTTGACGTGCTGTTTGGGAACTTGCATTTTCATGATGAAGAATGATGCGACGTTTTTGGTTGTTTTTCCTGATTTTGTCGATGACTTTTGGCAAACAAATTGTTGTATACCATTCAGCATTAACTGTTCTCCGATATTCTAAAGGAATGGTTGCTACATGTCCAGTACAACTGAAGAAACAAGCCATCTATTTCTTGGAAGTGCTTCGTGAACGAACAACTTTTGTGGGTTTCAGTTCATCTTGGAAGACCCAAACAGTGGATTATTGCTTAGTTTCCGGTTCATATGAATAAATTCAAGATTTGTCATTTGTAACGATATTGTATACGGATTTTGCAGTGCCTTGGTTAGCATTCCCTTACACCAGTCAACACGAGACATTTTTGAGCTTCGGTCAAATTATGCGGAATCCATCAGGAACAGATGGCTTTTTCACAGCGAAATTTTCATGCAAAATAGAATGTATTGCTGTCTGCGATATGCCAAAGGATGCCTCTTTCTCACGGTAAGTCACATGCCGATCTTCTTCAATCATTTTGCGCACAGCATCGATTTATTTTTGAATCACAGCCGATTTTGGTCGACCTTCACGAGATTCATCACTGACGGACAGTCTCATCAATTGTAAACAGTCTTTTCTGATGATGCTTCATTACCGAAAGTTGAACGAAGCGAATCTATGCATTGTTGTTGATTTAGGCCTTTACTAAAATCGTAAAAAGTCATCCAACGAAAACCTTCACGAGTAATATCCATTTTTTCAAAAACTTGTTTTTTTTTAGCCCTCACTGTCAACAAACTACTCTGTCAATTTATACGCTGTCACTGATTTCACAATAACAAATACCAAATATTACGAATATAAAATCGTAAAAAGTCATCCAACGAAAACCTTCACGATTAATATCCATTTTTTCAGATTTTTTTTTTTTTTTAAGTTCTCCCTGTCAACAAACATCCATTTATACGCTGTCACTGATTCCACAATATGTCAAATATTACTAATATAGTAATGATACATTTTAATATTGCCATCTAGTGATCGTTTGTAAAAACATAAAAGGTAACCCTCGTATATTGTAACCGAGTTTAACCAAATGGTTAAACTCAACTAAGCTCTCAGAAACCGGCCCTACGAATTTTAAGAAATAATTCATTTACGTTAAATATATTCAAAAAATTAACAATATTGGTCTAAACATTTTGAATACGTATTGTATGACATATAAATCATGTTCACAATTTACACTGTCATATTTTCTATAACACGTGTCTACAATATAAAGTAGAGCAAGAAAATTAGATCAGTGGAATATGTGTTTTGGTGGTTTGGTCAGTGGTGATAAGAAAAGAAACATTGTGACAGAATGATTTACAACAGAAACAGAACATAAGTGATCGGACATTGGGTCCGGTAGTGCATACAGTACTGGTCACCAGTCACCAGTCACCATCGGACAAAAACCAACGTCCACCCGTAATAAATGACTGTGTCTAAGGATAAAGAACGACAGATAAGAAAAAACCACTTGACAGATATCCCAGAGGGCTTTGACCTTACGAATATATGAAACAAACGCTAAAAAGCTGATTTTAAAAGATTTTTGATATGTTAACACTTAAGGGGCCTTTGTGCAAAAAGTTTTTGGCACTCCCCTGATTTATTTTTTTTACTTATGACAATTAGATAAAAAGTTAATGAAGAAGACAATTTTTATTACATTACATTTATTATTATTAGGTGTATGAATTAATTCGGGCCCTCTAGTGGTCAATTGCTGTACTATTTAATTTTTTAACCTCTAATGTCTGTAACCGGCTGTATGTTTTAGGGTTCAATCTCAAATGGGGCCGTAAGACAATTCGGACCGTTCACAATTGGGGCTTTTCACAACTGGGTTCATTACAACTGGGGCGATGGACAATTCGGGCCGTACACAATTGGGGCTTTTCACAACTGGGGCCATTACCAACTGGGGTGATGGACAATTCGGGCCGTACACAATTAGGGCTTTTGACAACTGGGGCCATATCTATAAGAGCTAGAGTCTTTTGTTTAAAATAAAAAATTATTATTTGCGACCCAGGAAAACCGCATCGAGACCAAAGCGGAATATTCACAGCAAGAATGTAATGCTCTGTATATGGTAGGATCAGAAGGATGTAGTGCAGGGGCGCTCAAACAGTCGATCGCGATCGACTGGTCGATCGCGAGAGGTTTTTAAGTCGATCGAGTACATATTTATAAAAAGTATTTTAAATATTTTTTTACAGTTATTGTAATTTAATAGTTATTAATTTAGTAACGAACATTAAATGTTAAACTATCTGAGAGAATAATAGATGATAATTTAAGATTTAACATTTAATAGATATTATTTGGAATGAGGTAGATCTCATTCCAGTCTTGAAAATTATGTTAGATATACATCTCAAAGCCAGAGCAACAGATAACAAGTTTTGGGCATGTTTATCTGAAGAAAAATATCCATGTTTGACACAAATAGCCCTTCAGTTAACAGCATTATTTGGGTCAACTTATTTGTGCGAGTCTGCGTTTTCCGAAATGAAAATAATTAAATCTAAATATCGTAATCGGCTCAGTGACGAACATCTCAATTCATGCTTGCGTTTGGCACTTTGTAATTATGCGCCGTTTTATGAAAAGTATGCAGATGACATGCTGTACCATTCATCAACATCAAAATAACATTAGTTGTTGTATCTTTGCAATTAATAAATATAACCATTTATGAACTTTGTATTTTATTTTTACCTAGTTGATCGCTTGCCGCCTAATGCTTTTATGGTCGATCGCCGATGGTTTAAGTCTGAGCGCCCCTGGTGTAGTGTATTATGAGCTATTAAAGCAAAGCCAAACCATCACTGCCGAACCTTACCAACAACAATTGCTCTGTTTAAGCAACGCATTGAAGAATAAGCGGCCGAAATATGCAAAGAGACACGACATAGTGATCTCCAGCATAATAACGCTAGATCACATGTTGGAAAGATTGTGAAGCCCACCTTGGAAGCACTTGGTTAGGACGTTTGACGTCTCCTGATGTATTCACCAGACATTGCTCCATCAGATTATCACTTGTTCAGATGGATGGCACACAGGCTTTCGGGTCAGCACTTGAACAATTATGAAGAAATGGAAAAATGGCTCAATGAATAGATTGCTTCGAAGGACGAGTCATTTTTCCGTCACGGAATAAAACAACTGCAAGACAGATTGGAAAAAATAACAGCAAGAGATGGCAAATACTTTGTGTAGTATAATTTTCCATGTCTTTACACAATAAAGTCTTTTCTGAGAGAAAAAAACGGACCGAATTAATTCACACACCTAAGATGGTAAATGGAACGTTTAAAACGATGGTAAATAAGAAAGGCATCAAATAAATAAAGACTACTACTATAAAAATCTATTAATATTTGATTACGGCACTGACTTTTTCTATTTTAGTCTCTAGCTTATTATAAAAAAATTGCTTACAGCATAAAATATATATATGTAACATCGCTTGCATTATAATTGGATTTTTATGATTATGCAAGGAAGTTATGTACGAAAGTTGAGTATCGTGTTTTTGATTTCACTTATATCTAAAACTTCATGGCCTCGTGACCTTATTTTAGTAAAGTTTGCTGGAAAATTATCTTTGTGTTTGACTTCCTGTTTTGCATAGCTTCTTCCTACATCTACATACTATATATTCCACTCAATAATAGACTATTTTATGAGGTTGAAGAACTGAACTTTTTTGTTAACAGGAAAATTAAAATGTCTTCAACGATCACAAGAGTGCTAAACGGTTGCAGTTAACTTAGACTTTTTATATGTATGAATGTATTTTTGTGTGCATATAAAAATCTGCAAACATTTATCAATATTGTGATCACTGAAGTCGAAAACATGTTGTCGAACAGTTTCCGAAATGTCCGAATTCTATATTTTTATGAAGTATTATGTCTCTTACAAATCTAAGTATATTTTACTATTAAGACGCGCACCCATGTTTTTTCTTGGCAGGGCGGCTTACAAGACGAAATTGTTTTGACAAGTGTCAAAGCTCTTTATCTTCCTTATGATGTAAAAACAACGTCCTTACTCCTAAAATGCAAGTGATGCCCTAACAAAAAATTTCCTCGATTGACTAAAGTGTTGACTAAAGAAAAGTCTTCACTTTCAAAATACAAGTGATGACTAAAAAAAAATGGGCATGAACTCTAGATTTCAAGTGTGTGAAATCTGGAATGCAAGGACCCATAAACACTTCAATTCGTTCTTTTGGAACGAATCGTTAGAACAAAAGGATGGAATAAAATGGCTATTATGTTACTGCTTTTGATAAAATTTGTAAATGGCCTTGAAGCGACATCTTTCATTTCTTTGTCTACAATAATCAAATATTCATTACTTTTTGGACAACTCTAGCAAGTACCAGGTCTACAAGTATGAAATGCGGATTTCTTTTTTTTTTTAATAAAACACGTTAAACTCAAAAGAACAGTAAAAGTTTATTTATTCAAAGTATTCTTCATTAGAAGTTATTTTTCCCATCTTTCAAGCAATTTGTGAATACCTCGCCAGTAGAACTCTTCCCCTTTCCCCTCAAACCATTCATCCAGCCATTCTTTCACATTTTCATATGAACAAAAGTGCTGCTCTGCAAGTGCGTGACCCATCGATGCGAACAAGTGGTAATCTGAAGGGGCCAAGTCGGGTGAGTAAGCGGCATGGGGTAGCACTTCCCACTTGAGTGCCTCCAATGTGTTGCAAACTGCTTTTGCCTTATCTGATGGAGCGTTATCATGAAGAAAGATTACCTTGTGCTGTCTTCTTTCGTATTCTGGTCGTTTTATGAGCAGCGAATGGTTCAATTTGATCAGTTGTTTTTGGTAGCGTTGGATATTAACTGTTTCACCAGGTTTTAACAATTCATAATAGACCACACCCTTTTGGTCCCACCAAGTACAGAGCATTGTCTTTTTGCCAAAGCGATTCGGTCTTGCAGTTGATGTGGATGGTGAGCCTGGGTTCACCCATGATTTTTTGCGTTTGGGATTTTCAAAATAAATCCATTTTTCATCGCCAGTAATGATACGATGCAAAAAAAGACTTTCTTTTGTATCGTGCAAGCAAAATTTCACAAGTGTTTTTGCGTTTTTCCATCTGCCTCTCATTCAATGTATGTGGAACCCATTTGCCGACTTTCTGAATCTTACTCATCTCTCGTAGGCGATTGGAAACAGCTGGTTGACTAACGCCTAACTGCTCTGCTAGTTGTTTTTGTGATTGACTATCGTCTTCCTGTAGCAATGTTTCCAATTTTGTATCTTCATATTTTTTTGGAGGTTTTCCATGTTCTTTGTCTGTAAAATCAAAGTCACCACTTTTGAAACACCGAAACCATCGTTCACACGTATCTTGCGATGGAGCATATTCACCATAAGCTTCTCGAAGCAGTCCGTATGATTCAGCAGTAGTTTTTTTCAAATGAAAACAAAACAGTAGTACTGTCCGTGAATGCTCTTTATTTGGCACAAAATTTGACATTTTGAACACAGTAAAACAAAACTATATGATCACTTTTCAAATTATAACCTATACGCATTTGACACTTAATGATAACTTAATAAAACGCCATATGTGTTGAAACTTTGAACTATACACTCTGTTTGCGCGGAAAGTTTGAAAAAAATCCGCATTTTATACTTGTAGAATTGGTACCGTACAAGAAAAATTTATTCCAACTATTTATAAAAATGCAACACGTACACTCAAGAAAATTTAATTAATTGTGAGAATATGTGCGCGCGTATATCCTATTTCCAATTATTTTCCAGTACTCCTTCGAGAGTTACACCGTTTAGTATTTTCATTAAAGCACGAATCCCTGTGTACATTTCCATAGGAACGTGTACAATAACCTAAAATAAACAAAACTAATACTCAATAGAGAATTAGTTTTATTTAATTTCCGTGCAATCTTCCCAAGTACACTGAATACAACTAAATTAAAATTAAATCTCCTACTTATATGCTTTCAAATTGTTCATTTATGTTCCCTTTCAATGGGGTGAAAACCATTTGAAAGCCAAGTTCTATTTTAAAATATTGTGAAGTTTAAAGAAGCGTAAAATGAGTACTCCTACTTAATTGTGTACTACATTCAATGGCGGCTTTTAATTTGGTTGCAGATTTGCGCAAATTCCAAAAAAGACGACGATACAATTTTTGGTAATAAAAATCAACGCAATCTATTCGTTATAATATACAGGTAACCATTCGAAGTATGCCACCATTGCTATCTCGAGAATTATAAGAGCTATGAGGCAAGAAGGAAGGAGATCGGAGAGGGAAACCAGAATGAGAATAGGAAGAAAGAGAGGGACACTGGAGCAAGAAGAAAGAAATGAGAAAATGTAATATATTGTAAATTAAATTGTACTGTGTTGTACGTTATGTAATTTGGATTGTTTTGGTTATTTTATTTATTTTATTTCTATTTGTAATGGCTAATACCCTGAACGCCGCAAGGCCTAGGGAGAAATAAAGAATATATATATAATAATTGGATCTTGACGTGTGTATGTATAAATAAAACTTCTCTGTTGATCGTCAAATTATAAAATATATATTATGAATTAATAAAAAGACGTTTCGGCCACGAAAATGTGGTCATCATCAGTCTACAATAAAATGGAATACATAAGCATATTAAAAAATATAAAAAACAAATAATGTAAAAATAAAAATGATTTGTGGTTTTAATCTTACAATTAATAAGTGCTTTATGAACATGTCTTCTAACTGAAGTCATAAACATCAGCTGGCAATGTAATATTGATTCTGTTCATTTGCATCAGCTGCAGGTGGTAAATTGCCTTTAGTGTGTCATAGAATGGCCAGGAGATGGCAGTGTTGGAAACCGGTAGAATCCAATCTTGCATCTCATCAATCGTTCGTGAATCACATTGAATACTATACACTGCACTTTGAAGTACATTAATGCAAAAATTCAATATCAAAGTAGAACATACAAATATTGAATTTTTATCCTTAATTTTGTTCTGTAGCTTAAAATGACAGAAAATGAAAAATGCTGCAAGAAAATCTAAAACTAGAATCCATTTACCATAACAATGAGATGACGTCACAGTTCAAGAACTTCCCTTGTTGCCACTTCGCTAATTGTCAAAAAAGTTAGGTTATATCGAACTACTTCTAAAAAGAAATTGAAAACCTATATTTCCTATGGAGGAAAGGAATTAATGTAAACTATGATGCATAGCAGTTCTTTCCAACCGATTTGTGGCGAAATTTATGGTTTAAATTATATTAAGTGTGTAATGTAGTACTAATATTATCACATGCAAAACGAAGGGATCATTGTAGGCCACTATTCCAGAAACTAGGAATATTGACGTTCCCATGCGTTTACATTTACAATATACTTATGTATACAAGAAAATATAAACAAACTTTTAGTACACATGCAGATACGCACTCGCATAACACAAGACATAAAACCAATATGTTACTACCAAAAATTGATGTGAAGTGTGAATTTTCACACATTTCAGGGTTTTGCAGGTATTTAGTAAGTGAATGATGATTATTTTGGATGCGAAAACAAATTTTATATTAAAATATTTTTTTTGTTAATTTTAATTCGAACGCCAATACCATTATTTAGGTTTCTAAATATGTGCAGTATTTTTTTTTATATATAGCAAGGTTCATTAAGAATTTTAAAAATTGCGCCTATGGCTTCCATTGGTTGTTATAAGTTCCGCCCCTCTGATTTCGTGTACATTGAAACAGAATTAAATTATAACTTAAACAATTTCCACTGGCTATTAAATTTACGCTTTTAAAAATTAAATGCAATATTTGCCAAAATATAACTAGAATTTTGAAAAAATAATTTAAACAATATAAAAATTTAAAAAAAAAACAATAATAATAGTCTCTTCTCACATGGTTCGATCCCTTTCGGATGAGGTTACTTGCGTGAAAAATCAGCTTCTAATACCACTAGACCAGCACACATGTTACAGTGTGGCATGTTACAAAGCTATAAGTTGAGTACATTATTAGCCAAAAATCACAAAAAATGCGTTTTTTTCCAAAAACCTAATCTGATCAAAAATTCCTGTTGAACTATTTCGGTTCACACCAATGTACATTACTTAGAATTTTTTCAGATTTTTAGTTTAAACCATCAGGGCTACAGGGTGTGGGACAAAAAAAATTTTGCACAATTTTGGCAAAAATCGCTTCAAAATAATTTATTTTGCAAAAATAAAAATTTGATCGTTAATCCACGTACCAACGGCTTTCATTTGATACCCTACTCAGAATTATAAAAAAATATTTTTTTTTTTCGATGAGCACATATTTCTTTATATTTTTAGGGGGATATGTTTTTTAGATGTTTTAGTATTTTTCCTATGTGTCAAAGAGTTGTATAAGCATGCCAAATTTCAATTCTCTAGGTTTAGCCGTTTGGCTACAATTTTTACCGAACAGACAAACAGACAGACAGACAGACAGACAGACAGACAGACAGACGACAAAATGAAGGTATAAGGGTTTTTTGGTCATACCTACAAAACCCTAAAAATGAGGCTAAATCTCACAAAACAAAGTCCATCTTATTACGGTCCGGTACTATATAATAAACTACCGAATAATATTAAAGAACTGAATATTAATAAATTTAAATCAGCTGTGAAGAATTTGTTAGTGAGATATAGTTTCTACAGTGTACATGAATATCTTTGTGCAAACTTTTTGAATTATAATTTACGTAGGCATAACTATCTTAAGTTGTTACTTTTATATTATAAATGGCTGTATAGCCTGTAATAAAAATGTTAATACCGTTATAGATTAAGATTATTTGTGTAATGACTTGAGGAATGCAATTGTATGTATTGTCTATCTTCTAATAAAGAATTATTATTATTAAAAAAAAAAAATAAAATTTCAGTGTATAAGAATCATCAGAAATAATTGTTTTTAGATGTGTCGTCGTTGTTTTCATCCTTATAATACAATTTACTTTAATTTTTCGCCTGGTGTCACATTGAAACAGTGGGTTCAGGAAGCAAAGTCGGAGTGTTCCGAGTCACTCTGTTTAACTCCAGACCACTCGAATAAACGCGTTTAGATCTTTTCTCGAACGCTCCGAGCTTGCTTCCCGAACTCACCTAAAGAGATCGGAAAGCAATGATAAAAAGCCAATTTTTTTATCTCGCTCTAATGGTCACATGACTGTACCCAAATCCGCACAACTGTGGTTTTC
The DNA here is from genome assembly GCA_963971575.1 of Liopterus haemorrhoidalis. Classification (NCBI taxonomy): domain Eukaryota; kingdom Metazoa; phylum Arthropoda; class Insecta; order Coleoptera; family Dytiscidae; genus Liopterus; species Liopterus haemorrhoidalis. The sequence continues at coordinate 47,819,764 of OZ020618.1, forward strand.
AGAATGGGTTCTCATCCTCTTAATCGCCAAATTTTCTTTTTCATTCTGTGCTCTCTAACCTAGTACAAAATTCATATAAATTCTGTTATTTTTACATAAATTGATTGAATTCTAAAACCGTTTAATTTCCACTTAAAATGTACATTTATCCACCAATTTTTTATTAACCCAGGCATGTAATTTTGTATTATAATTAAATCTGTGTTGTGGATTTTGAAAATTACTAAAAATTACCTTTTATCTGAATAAAAAACAGTAAACTCCATACACACACGGTACAGCTTTTATATGGTTCATGTTTACAACTACGTTCCAAATTTTACTAATTAAATTTTAATTGTAGATCCCCATTAAAAAAAAATCAGACGTGTTTTTATTCCCCAATATAATGACGATCGATAGTGCAACATAACTGTAAAACATACTGTAAGGCAAAAACAGAGTGGCCTAAAACAAACTTTACGACTTTCATTTCAAATAATTATAGTACGAGGCGGGATAAAAATAGTTCGACTGAAAATTAAAGATTTTCTTGACGGTCGAGAAGGTCTATTGTCCGTTAATTTTTTGGTCATTTGGAGATAGTCGATGTATAAAATCCCTTTAGCGACCTAGAAAATGGATGTCATGACTTTTCAAGCTGATCACTTTTGCCTTCGTTGGAGTCGGAAAACTGGAATGAATCCACTTTTTGGACTACTCCTTGATCTCTTCTTCTTCTTTGGGCACTGTCAGTTGGGTTGACTTTTGTCTGCACTCACATAATTTCTCCATCTTGTTCTAGTATTGAATTTCTCATCTTGATCTCTCGGATTTTTCTCAATTTGAAAGCATTTTGCGATCCGCATTTGCTCTTGTAATTTAAAACATTTAGTACAGGCATGAGCTACCTATGACCCGCGGGCCTGATCCTGCTTTAATACTCCAACAGTAGTCAGCCATCATGTGAGTATCTCACCTTCCTTGATAACGTCTCTCCATCTCTTTTAAATCCTGATGGAAATGTTCACCCTGTTCATCACTAACATCCCCAAGATTAACAGGAAATTTGTCAAGATGTCTGTTTAATAAATGAAGTCTGTTTAATAAATGAAGACGCTCATGTTGCACCCCTGATGATGATAATTTTCAATCAAATTTTCAACGACCTCCACATAGTTTTCGGCTTTTTTATTCCCAAGAAAATTTTTGATAAGCGCCACGAAAGACTGCCATGCTTTCTTCTCCATATCATCCATATGTACAGTGAAATGTGGGTCATTCACTAATTTTCTAATTTGTGGTCCGTCAAAAATGCCAGCTTTTAACTTCTCATTACTGAGACTTTGAAATGTTTCAGATATATATTTGAAACAGTCACCATCTTTGTTCAACGCTTTTACAAACTGCTTCATTAGACCCAGTTTAATATGAAGAGGGGGGAAAATGATTTTTGTTCGCTCCACCAAAGGTTCGTGTATTATGTTTGGGTCTCCAACATTTAAATCTATTCTCACCGGCCAATTTTTCTGAGTCCAATGCTTATCTCTCGCTCAGCTGTCCCACAAACACAATAAACATGGATATTTTGTGAATCCACCTTGTTGGCCAAGTAAAAAGTTTACCATTTTAAGTTGTAAAAAGATCTATAACAAGTACCTGCATGTAAGGCGTTCCTACGAAATATATTGGACAACAAGAACGAAGTTGAAATTAAAGTAGAAGTATATCAGAACTTGAAAAAGTGAAAAAAGTCAAAATAGGAGAGAACAAAAATTTGACGTGATAGGCAGAAACTGTTAACATTTTTGAAATCAGCACCCCAAAATTAGTTAAAAACAAGTATCAGATCTAAGTAAGCAAAAAAAAAGTTTAAATTTGTTGACCAGTGTTATAAATTAAATTATATCTAGGAAATTATAATGTGAAATTTTAAGTTAATTATTCCCGAAAGTTGTAAACATGTATCTTCGCATATTCGGAATGAAAAGCCATAACAGTATGGTACTTAACAGCATAGTGGCTCTGTAAATTTATTGGAATCCAGCTCTATTATATGTTAGTTTTTTAAAAGTACCAATACTGGCTATAACTCTTTTAGTAGCATCATAAATATTTATATTGTTATAATACATCCTGCACAAATATCTAAATTATCAGAAATTAATAATAAAATTTATAGATAACCCATCCATAAAACAGTGATATTAAATTTAAATTTTTGAATATTTATGCATATTCACATTTTTATAAAATTAAATACGGAGAGAAAAAAATATTCATAAAATTTCATGAGTGTTATACGCTGATAAGCGGGTTTTTATTAAAAAATGCTTATTTGGTTTATATTATAAATCTAAATTTAAATTTTAAATACGTTTAATATGATTTATAATAACACGTAACAGATAGTGTACACATAAAATTTATCATCATCAACATTGGCGCGACAGCCCGAAGTGAACTTTGGCCTTGTGTTTCCAGGTAATAAAAAACCAAAAATTCATAGTTTTTGAATTTTTACACTATGAGTTCTGTCTCTATGTATGGGCCCATATTTCAATACCTGAAAGAAAACATTTTTTAATCATAAGAAATTCAAAATATAGACTAATTGTTACAACCTGGGTTATGTGGAACCACATTTAAATTTTCATTAGCATCAATAATTTCTTCAAATAATATATTATTAAAATGTATTGCGATATTGTGAAGCACGACACAGGCATAAGTGATTTTTTTTAGCTTTCGGAGGATTATAATTTTAGGTTCTGTGTCTCAACAAAAACCAATCCGGCTCTTTAGAACTTCATTTACATCTTTTCTACACAATTACTTGGTAACTCAAAAGCATTACTTATATCACACGACAACAATGGACCATTCTCAGCTCTACACTTAAGAATTCACTTTAAAGAGTAATAAAGTTTTAATTGTGTCTTATAATAATTAATATTTTTACCATATTACATTTTATTATCATTACTATTTTTTTTTTAATAAAATGACATTTACGAAGATAGGATCAGCCATTTTTGCAAACTAAACATCAACTTTTAAAGCAACAGTTTTGGTCGGCGCTTATTGTAAAACGTCAACAGGAAATTATAACGCCGCCGCATATATGCATAGATTATAAATTTTACGATTAAAATTAACGTCAGTTTTTATAGAATATAATATTGACATACTGCATTTTTACTTAGTCTGTACATCCCTCAAAACTCAAGATCCCCCTCACATAGTGAGTTTCCAAGACTTGCGAGCGGATTAAGTCTGAAAGCCCCTCTTCACGTCCGCTGACTGGCTGCTACGATTCTTAGAAAGTAGTTAAGGGTTGTTGAATTAAAGTCCTCATTTTAACTAACCTACTTTAATAACGATACTGGATTTAATATTTACATTATTTACACTAGACTATCACTTGCGTTGATAAAAGCTAATCCAGTAAGACTGCGATTTTGCGAGAAACGTCGTGGGGCCTGCTGTTCAGATCCAAGCGAGGAGCAAAAAAAAAAAGTTCCTCATCTCCATGCGCGGGGTCTATTGTTGAACCGCGGGGCCTGTTGGTCAGATCCAAGTAGGAGCAAAAAAAAAGTTCCTCATCTCCATGCGCGGGGCCCATTGTTGAACCGCGGAGCCTGTTGTTCAGATCCAAGTGAGGAGCAAGAAAAAAGTCCTCATCTCCATGCGCGGGGCCTGCTGTTCAGATCCAAGTGAAGAGCAAAAACAAAGGTCCTCATGTCCATGCGCGGGGCCTATTGTTGAACCGCGGGGCCTGCTGGTCAGATCCAAATGAGGAGCAAAAAAGGGCCTCATCTCCATGCGCGGGGCCTGTTGTTGAACCGCGGGGCCTGCCGTTGAACGCGGGGCCTGCTGTTGACCGCGGGGCCTGCTGTTGACCGCGGGACCATGTGCGGCTGCACATGCTGCACATACCTCGCGCTGGCCCTGGAACTACACTTACTTTTCTTAACCTTATGACTGCCTAAACTCAACTACCCTGAGAGGCTTTCAGTGCCCGACTATAAAATATCATTTCACACCCCGGTCATCCAGACGATAGTTATTATTCATAAATTAAATAGTATAAACTCTCCAGATAATAAAACCAAATTAATATTAATCTTAAAGGCAGAGATTAATAGTTTTTCCCCTATGGCCCAATAAATCTAATCTGATTAATTGACAGAGGTGTCATCTTTTTAAGAATTTACAATTCTATTTTCATATTAACTTTATATAGATCTCAAGTTACAGTAATAAACATGTCTACCCTTATATTAAATGACTTTTCAAAAAAAATATCTTATTTTTTATCATTTAACATTTTAAATATTGTTGTATTGAATTTAATTATGAAATTTTATTTCTGAATCAATACCAAAACTACCTCCGTCACATTTGTATCAGTTCTTGTAATTGCTGCTCTAGTAAACTGTGTATTATAAAATAGACCGTATTTAATTTTATATTGATAGTACTGAAATTCCAGATCAAAAGCCCTAATAATTAACCAGACCGTAAAATTCATCATGATGTTGAGTAATATATGTGTCAATAATAAAAGTTTCCACGTTCCATGACATAAACCCAGTAAAGTGGATCCATTTGTCAATTCGACAACTAATTTTCAGATGTCAACTAGAGAATTTCGTGATTTTCTGACAAACACTGGGGAAAATTGGAATAAACGGCTTCACGTCTAGTCAGTATGTCGTGGATTGATTTTGTCACCTCTCTTAGACCTGTACAACAACGTGTAGAAATTTCATTATAGTTTGTCCGTTATAAATGTTCCGCAGTTGAACACGAGAACCAGTAGACGATGACTATATCACTGGACATGTCGATAGTTTGTTTCAGGAGACCACAATTGGGTTAATGTTTGTAGTGCTGTATCTAAGTGCAAATGTTAAGATTTTAACAGTAGATCTGAGTATAATGCAGTTGAAAGAACAGTGCGAGGATTGAAAATAATCCGGAAAAAGCTTTTGTAGTCGTTCTCAAACTTTTAGAAGTTTTGAATATGTTTTTCCAATTTGCGAAACATCAAAATCAATAATATATACATACAAAGCAACTCATTCTTAGAGCTATACCAAATACTCAGAAAAGTATTTGAAATACCAAATACTTGAAAGTATGGTTCCCTCTCTTACCAACTCTGGCGATTCTGTCAGCTGTTTTTGACAGTTCTATGTCTCTTTTTCCAACTAATCTCCTGTTTTCGCCTTCCTACCTTATTTCTGAGGTCTTCCCGGATCTTTATCTTTCCGAAATCACCTTCTTTAAATTTTGTTGTTTTTTCATTTATATGAAAAATCGGATTTTTTGTTCACTTCACTATTACTCTCTATTTGCTTTACAGCGCCCTCTCTGTACTCACGCCCAGCAGCCAAAAGACGGATGTTTTTTCATAAAAAAAAAAAAACTTTTGTTATGCAATATAAGCAATGTCAATTGACATTTTCTGATTTTTTTTGGATTTTGGTTTAAATATCCATATATATATATATGGATATTTAAACAAAAAATCCAAAAAAAATCAGAAATATATATCTTTTTATTTTATTTTTTTTTCTTTTAAATGAATTTTTGTGAGTTTTGATTATTATACATTTAATGGGTTTGGAAAAAATGTATGTATGAAATGTACTTAATTCGAAGCCGAAAGGCATGAATAAAGATTATTACTATACTATACTAAATAGGTATAAACTATTTCTAACGTTTAAGCGGAAATATATATTGAAATCTAGAAACTTTTATCGACTGACTAGGGTATTTTGACCATTTTGTTTAAGCTTTGTAAATAATACTTGCATTGAACTTTTTTAGGTTAGGGTGAATTGTCATTATAAAATGCCATTCTCATCACATTTTGATTTTTTGTGTCACTCTTAACCAGGGCTTCGAACCGTTATTTTTTTCGTTAGGATTTCGTTCCTGTTCAATTAAAAAAAATTAATCGGTTCGGTTCCGGTTTTCGTTCCGGCAAAAACAACTTTTTTTTTTCGGTTTTCGGTTTTCGGTTCAGTTCCGAGTGATAATTTTGTAAATGCTTATACTAATAATAGAAATTTATTTTCTACTATAATTTAGTAGAACATTTTATTCCTTATTTTGTAATAATCATACCAAGGCCGCTGCCAAGGGGGGGATTCTTGGCGTTCACCCCCCCTCACCCCTCTGTCCGAAATAATAGAAGAGCATTTTTTTACTTATTAGTTAAAAAAAATACGATTTTTTTCTGCTTATCAGTTTAAAAAATAATCTTAAATAAAATGTACTTTATATTCACTCACATAAACATTATCTGAACCGAAATAAACCGATGTTTTTTTTCGGTTCAGTTCCGGTTTTCGTTCCGACAAAAATAACGGTTTTTTTCGGTTTTCGGTTTTCGGTTCCGGTTCGAAGCCCTGTTCTTAACACAAATTACTCATTTCTTAAATTTTGTGTTTCAAGTTTTGAAATATTCTATATAATTATAATATAATGTAATATATTATACCAATAAATTATACTATTATATATAGTCTGCTCGAAAAGTTTAAGCGGAACTAAACTAAATTATTATTTTCTTAAATTGTCATAAGCTCACTTTTCAACGATTAAATGCGGCTTTTATTTAAATAAAATGAAACATGAAATAAACTAGGCAAGCTCTGTTTTTGTGTCAACTTTCAACAACGAAACTCCCGTTTAGTTCCGCTTAAACCAAAGTAATGAACTATACCGAACAAACTATTTAAAATATGAAATTTATACTTTTAAAAAGTATAAGATTTTCACTTTTGTAAGAACAAACTAAGAGGAAATTTTGTTTTCAATAGTTTGCATCTTTGAAATTGTATGTCATGTTGGTATTAAAAAATATCACTTTTTTAAAATGTCGATCCATTTGACATATGTCATAAAGAAAAATGATATCTTAATTATAATGATCATACAGTCTGTTCCAAACGGTTAAGCGGAACTAGATTTTGCAATCTAGTTACTTTCATCGTTTAAATCGTGCCTTTCGGCCGTTTTGTTTAAGCTTTGTAAATCATACTTACAATAAACATTTTTTGGGTAAGGTTAATATCATTTTAAAATGTCATTTTCTTTATATTTTGATTTTTTGTGTCATTCTTAATACAACTTTCCCATTTATTTATTTTTTTGTCATTGAAATATCTAAAAAAAATATTTAATTTTGACATATGTCATTCGTTTCCATGGTTTCATTGTTAAAATTTTAAATTTTGACATCCCAACGTGAAAAATAACCCAAGCAAGGTCCCTTCTCGTGACAACCTAAAAGAACTAAATTCCCATTTAGTTCCGCTTAACCGTTTGGAACAGACTGTAACTTAGAAACCTAAAGTCGGTTTTACAGCGTAAAGAATATTTTTAATTGACATTTAAAGTCAGTGATACTCTATAAAAGTAATTAAAATAACCAGATCTAGTTTGTTCTTACAAAAGTGAACAGCTTACAATTGAAATAATGTATTTTAAATACTTTATATGTATTTGTATTTGTATGTATAAGTATTTAAAATTTCATAAATGTAATTGAAATACCGAATTTCTTAAATATTTCAAATGTGAAAGATATTATGAATGCATATACTTTAGAAGTATTTCAAATATTCCCCTAGTACAGTGGTACTTCGACTTACGAACTTAATTCGTTTCTGACCGCAGTTCGTATCTTGAAATGTATGTATCTCGAAACCAGGGTTGCCAGATTATTATTTTACCAAATCGGGATTTTTACCAAATAAATATAAAAAATTCGGGATTAAGACTTCAAAATTTTTCAAAATGTTTATAAACAAACTCTCTCCCAAAATAGTAGTGACGAGCAAAAAAAGGTCTACACTCCCAAAATAGAACTGATGAGCAAAAAAAAAGGTACTCACTCCCAAAATAGAAGTGGTGAGCAAAAAAAAGGTCCTCAAAGTGAAGAGCCAAATATTTTTCTTTTGATTAATTCGGGATTTTAGCTGTTCCGCACGGGACAATCTATTTTTGTTTAAAAAGCGGGACGTCCCGCGAAATTCGGGACGTCTGGCAACCCTGCTCGAAACCCAATTTTCCATTATATCTTACGGGAAATCAATTAATCCATCCCCAGATTCAAATATTAAAAAAATAAAATAAATAAAAGAAATAAAAAAAAAAAAAACATTATTCTCAACTAAATGAAGAAAATACAAAAAAATTGAAGAGTGAGAACTATGACACACAAATATTTTAAATTTAAAATAGAAAAATGAATTTAAAAGATTACGGAACATTGTTGTCTGATATCTATTATTAAGTTATTGTTCTATAACATATTTTCAACATATTTGTCTACAATTAAAAATATCCTATTAGATTGTTACTAATTTTATTTCAGATTGTTAGTCTTGTATAAGAAACTGTGAAAGTTATACGTATCGTTACAGAGATGTTTTAAATAAATTTCTACAAAATTTGCAAATAGTTTACATTTAATATATTATGTATACAATATATGCAACCCGCATTTCCTTCATGACATGTGGGTCACAGGTACATAAACTATTCTATAAATCTATTTCGCATTTCTACTTTTATTTATTTTAAAATGTGCAGGTTTAACATGACGCAAACAAGAATAAAAACTTCTAAAAGTAAAATATATCTTGTGTTCATATTAAAAAGATAATTATTTATTTTGCGTGCTGATATCAGTTGTAGACAGTTCTATTACCGGCAAATTCAGCGACAAAACATTGGATGACCGTCTGGCATGACATTCTACCGACTAAATAATAAAAGAACAGTTCTTGAAAGCCACCGCAACATAAACACGCAACAGAGAAAGTTACTTGGGGACATCCTTTGTGGAAAATACAATAAAATTCACTTTCTGCCCTTTACTCCAGTTAAAAAGATAACAGAGGACATACATCTAATTGAAGAATACATTTTAAGGTTCTTTAATTTAAATTGGGAGGAATTATTGATTGAAAAATATATTTAAACTACATATATTATTTTTGTACTTGTTTTACGAGGGCTACCTTTTAAGTTTTTACAAAAACTAAGAAATATATTTTTTTTTGTGAACAAACTGTTTTATTGCTTTTCAAAATTTTCTCCTTTAAGATTTATACACTTTTGCATGCGTTCAAACCAATTCTCCAAACATTTTTTTTTCACTCTGAAATTGGTATCTCAAAAACATAGTTTTCGAAGGCTTCAAAAGCTTCTTGAGGTGATGAAAATCGCTGTCCACGCATTTTTTGTTTAACATTGGGGAACAAAAAAGTGTTTTTAGGGAATAAATCAGGTGAAAACGGGCAAGGAGACATTAATTCGATGTTTTTCTCCTTCAAACAATCAATTGTTTGACGTGCTGTGTGGGAACTTGCATTGTCATGATGAATAATGATGCGACGTTTTTGGTTGTTTTTCCTAATTTTGTCGATAACTTCTGGCAAACAAATTATTGTATACCATTCAGCATTAACTGTTCTCCGATACTCTAAAGGAATGGTTCCGACATGTCCAGTACAATCATTTTCGTGGAACTGCGTGAATGTACAACTTTTGTGGGTTTCGATTCATCTTGGAAGACCAAAACAGTGGATTGTTACTTAGTTTCCAGTTCATATGAATAAATCCAAGTATCGTCACCTGTAACGATGTTGTATATGGATTTTGCAGTGCCTAGGTTGAATTTTTTTAGCATTCCTTTACACCAATCAACACGAGCTTTTTTTGAGCTTCGGTCAAATTATGCGGAATCCATCGGGAACATATTTTTTTCACAGCTAAATGTTCAAGCAAAATCGAATGTATTGCAGTCTGCGATATGCCAAAGGATGCCTCTATCTCACGGTAAGTCACATGCCGATCTTCAATCATTTTGCGCATAGCATCGATGTTTTTTTTTAATCACAATCGATTATGGTCGACCTTTACGACTTTTACGTCACTGACGCACGCACGACCACGACGGAATTCTGCAAGCCAATTGTAAACAGTCTTTTCTGATGGTGCTTCATTACCAAAAGTTGCACGAAACGAATCTATGCATTGTTGTTGAGTTAGGCCTTTACCAAAATCGTAAAAAATCATCCAAAGAAAACCGTCAGTAATATCCATTTTTTCACAAACTTGTTTTTTAAACGTTCACTGTCAACAAACTACTCGGTAAATTTATAATCCGCCACTAATTTCACAGTAACAAATGTCAAATTTTACGAATATAGTAATGACACCATTTAATATTGCCATCTAGTGGTCGTTTGTAAAAACATAAAATGTAACCCTCGTAGTGTTAACTGTCAGGAATAAGTGTTTGGTGCTTAAAAGGTCTCTCATGTGTCTGAGTGTTGTTAATAGGAGTTTCTAAATTACAGGATTATTATCATCATCTTAATTTAAGTCAATATAATCATGTAAATATTAAACCCGTAACCGTAATCAAAGTAGGTTAAGTAAAATGACGATTTAATTCAACGTCCCTTAAAACCCTCCTAAGAATTATATAACTAGTTCAGTTATTCCGAGAGTTCAAGTCCAAAACGGTCCATGGATTATGAACTCATATGCGGGAGACCTCTTTAGGTATATACAGAGTAAGTACAGCCATGAAGTATAATAATAAATTATTCTAAATTAAATGACCAAGCTGTGATTCCAATTATTATAATGGGATCCCTAAAATACGTGTTCGCCTTTCGTTTCCTTCTTAAGTTCATTATGTCACTAAAATTCTCTGAAAATATTTAATTCTGTGATAAAATGTGATTATTTGCAATGATTTATACGTGAGAATTCTGATGAAGTTATCCTTTTGTTCAACGAAGCATTAAGCATGTCCAACAGTGAAGATGTTTTGGTCTAGCATCCGCAGCATTCACGTACAGATCTCATTTATAACGGTCAGACTAGGATAATGAAATTTCTAACTGCATGCAACAACAGATTCCAGGACATGACATCAATTGTAACTATGTATTGTACTCAACGCATTAAAATAGTATATTTGTAGCCAGTGAAATGGAGGGATTGGTAGTGTACATTCGTCACGTAATATTGTCACGTGGATGGTTTGATGAAAATTAATTCCTGGTTTTAACAATACAGTTTATTAAATAATTATAAATTAATTACAACAATATTATTTAATGGAAATTGTCATGGGAGTTGGGGGAAGTCTCCCATCTACCCCGTGCTGGCTGGGATTGGAGAATCGAGGAGCTTCCGGAAGTAGTCGTACGTGGAATTGGATTCCTGGTTGTTACCATGATTAGGTAGAACATCTTAGGATATGAATGTGTCAAAAGTTTTTTCAACAAAAAAACTGAGTTTTCAAAAATTAAAATTTATTGGTTTATGCAGGCATTAAGCGTTCTCAATAATTTTCGTACATGTATGAAGTCTTGAACAAGAAGCAAATGCAACAATAAAAAACTAATAATAATAATATTGTTTAAATCTGTACATGTGAGGAAGTGTAAGTTAATACAACGTCTTTTGTATGGGCAATACGTCATCTTTTGTATGGGCAACACTCTGTCTTTTGTGTGGGCAATACGTCGTCATTTGGTGAGCATTACGCCGTCTTTTGGGTGGGCAATACACCGTCTTTTGAGTGATTTCACGCCGTATTTTGTGTGAGCTTACGCCGTGTTTTTTGTGGACTTACGCCGTCTCTTGTGTGGGCCATAAGCCGTCTTTTGGTTTTATTATTCTTCTTTAGGCACTGTCAATAGGGTTGATTTATTATTAAACTAACGCTAATTGAAAGTAAATTATATTAAAGAATCAAGTATGTTGTTGGGGAGATTTTTAACAAAGCAAAAGTCAAAATCAGCAAGTATTAGTCAGCTAAATATAGTCACCTCTGTAACTGTGAACTTCCTGGATGTGCCTCAAACGTTCCAAATTACTGGATCTACTCCATACCCTTATTCGATGAGAATCTGGATGAATTCCAAATCTGGACTTATCAGTAAACAAAACTGTAGCCCAATAATTATCACACTAATATTGAAAATTGTGACACCAGTCTTATCTTGCTCTGCGATTGCCTCTAGAGAGGGGTTGATATGTGATTGATCGTCGAGATAGAATATTAGCTTCATGGAGACGATTTCTTACAGTATCGCGACTAACGGTTAAGTTATGCGCTCGCTTACCAATTCGGGTGCTGTAATAATAGGTTGTCTTCTAGCATTTAAGACCAAAAATCTGCCTTGACCTGCTGTTGTACAACGACCACGTCCCGATTGTTGTTCGGCCGGACTCCATGTTTCCCTGTAACGCCTCCATAATCTACTGATGACACTTTGAGAAACTCGTATCCGCTAGGCAACATCAACTTGCCTGAAGTCAGCTTGGAGAAATCCCACCTCACGATTCATTACGTGGATAGTTAAATGCTGTCGCTCCATTATTAAAAAAGAATATTGCTACTTCAAAACACTGCAATTATTAATATAAACGTTTTAAATCGTATGTGATCAACCTACGGATCATGTACTGAATAAATTTTGTCAAATTTGTATTTGTTTTGTCTTGTTGGTTATTGTTTTTACCGTTCATATATACTCTATGAATTAACTAATCTACGTGGAACTCATCATAAGAAATATATCAATTATTTGTTTAGGTCTGCTACTGATATTATTTGCTGAATAAGGTAGGGTGCCATTCGTCCCGCTTTTTGCGGGACTGTCCTGCATTCTAACATTTTGTCCCGCATTGAGATGCGTCCCGCAAAAGTCCCGCATTTTAACATTTTGTAACTTGTATTTGAGGAAATGAGGACCTTTTTAGGGTTTTGTAGGTATAACCAAAAAACCCTTATACCGTCATTTTGTCGTCTGTCTGTTTGTCTGTCTGTCTGTCTGTCTGTCTGTCTGTTCGGTAAAAATTGTAGCCAAACAGCTAAACCTAGAGAGTTGAAATTTGGCACGCTTATACAACTCTTTGACCCGCACATAGGAAAAATACTAAAACATCCAAAAAACATATCCCCCTAAAAATATAAACAAATATATGCTCATCGAAAAAAAAAAAAAAAAATTTTATAATTCGGTAGGGTATCGGCAGAGTAGGGTATCAAATGAAAGCCCTTGGTACATGGATTAACGATCAAATTTTTATTTTTGCAAAATAATAAATTATTTTGAAGCGATTTTTGCCAAAATTGTGCAAAAAATTTTTTTGTCCCACACCCTGTAGCCCAGATGGTTTAAACTAAAAATCTGAAAAAATTCTAAGTAATGTACATTGGTGTGAACCGGAATAGTACAACAGGAATTTTTGATCAAATTACGTTTTTGGAAAAAAACGCATTTTTTGTGATTTTTGGCTAATAATGTACACAAGTTATAGCTTTGTAACACGCTACACCGGAACGTGTATGCTGGTGCAGTTGTGTTCGACGCTGCCTTATCGCCCAAGTAACTCGATTAGAAAGGGATCGAACCCTGCGAGAAGAGACAATATTATTTTTTGTTTTTTTTTTTTTAATTTTTATATTGTTTAAATTATTTTTTCAAAATTCTAGTTATATTTTGGCAAATGTTGCATTTAATTTTTAAAAGCGTAAATTTAATAACCAGTGGAAATTGTTTAAATTATAATTTAATTCTGTTTCAATGTACACGAAATCAGAGGGGCGGAACTTATAACAACCAATGGAAGCCATAGGCGCAATTTTTAAAATTCTTAATGAACCATGCTATATAAAAAAAAATACTGCACGTATTTAGAAACCTAAATAATGGTATTAGGCGTTCGAGTTAAAATTAACAAAAAAAATATTTTAATATAAAATATGTTTTGGCATCCCAAATAATCATCATTCACTTACTAAATACCTGCAAAACCCTGAAATGTGTGAAAATTCACACTTCACATCAATTTTTTTTTGCTCTTCACTTGGATTTGGGAGATGAGGACTTTTTTTTTTCTCTTCACTTGGATTTGGTAGGTGAGGACATTTTTGCTCCGTCCCGCATTGCCTTCTTAAGAAAATAGTCACCCTAGAATAAGGGCTCTCTTTGTTTTAATTATCTCACCTCGAGCGAATTACGTGTGTGAATGAATATATGATTAAAAAATATATACTAAATGTAATAATATTTTAAAAATATAATAAACCAGGGGCGTATCGTTTCATTACCATTGTCATTTTTATTAAAAAATAAAAATAATACAAGAAAACCGAACTTATTTATCTACTTGATTCGGTATTTCTAATCCGAATATCCAAATAATATTATAAACCTAGTTCAGGATACTCTGTGCCATTCGAGCGTTTAAATATTTGTATGGAAATTTCTTTGCAGTGCTGATCCCTTGTAATTGTCTAATTCGTGACTCAGAGCAGAAATATGATAATGAAATGTCGTTATCTAAATACTGAAATTGCTACTTTTAGGTTTGAATACAAAGGAAAATACTTCTCGTTAAATTTCTGCTTACAATACAGTCATTTCGCTTCTACAGCTATCCATTCTTATTTGAAAGAGAAAAGTTTCTTTTTTTAAAGAAAATAATTAAACTTTTTCAAGATAATTAGTAGCGTTTTTAAACTTGTTAAATCAGTTCAAGAAAACATCATGAACAGCTGTATTGATTGTTCATTCAATCAATATAGTTGCAGTTATAAATGCAATATGTTAAAATAATGGACAGAGTTACAAAATGTGGTCTGATTTTAGGATTTCTTATATCTGTCTCTTTGTCTGTCTATTAGTATGATAGATATTGCAGACAAACAGCAAAATCTAAAGGTGAAATTAGTCATGCATGTATAGTTTATTTTTTACCTTGAATTTTACAAATAACAATTTTTTAAATTTAGATAGACATATACGAGGTGTGATTCGTGCAATTTTTGAATTTACAAAACATATTTATGACCACCAAAAAACCATTATAACGTCACTCATGTGTCTGTCTGTCTTACACCACCCAAATATAGAAATACTGAGAGTTCAAAAAAACAAATCCCGAGATAAATATAAACAATTATGTATTTAATAAAAATATATTTTTTATTTTAAATTTTGAGTTGCATACCAAATGAAACCTCTGAATGTGTGGACTCAGTAACGATCTTAGGGGGGGGGCGGTAGGGTGACCGCCTAGGGCGCCAGGCCAGGAAGGGCGGTGGACGGTCAGGTCATCACTTATATTTGAAAAGTGAGGACCTTTTTTTTGCTCTTCACTTGGATTTAGGAGATGAGGACTTTTTTTTTGCTCTTCACTTGGAGTTGGCAGGTGAGGACCTTTTTTTTGCTCTTCACTTGGATTTGGGAGGTGAGGACCTTTTTTTTGCTCTTCACTTGGATTTATGAGATGATGACCTATTTTTTTGCTCTTCACTTGGATTTGGTAGGTGAGAACCTTTTTTTTGCTCTTCTCTTGGATCTGGGTGGTGAAGACATTCTTATTTATTTTTTTTAATGAGGGCGGCAAAAAAATATGGTCTGGGGCGCCAGGCTAATATGTAAAAAAACTTTTGTCCCCCACCCTGTCTCTCAGAGGGGTTGATCTAAAAATCTGAACATCTCCATAATCAACATTGATGGGAATCGGAATAGTTTTACAGGAATTTTTGATCAGGTTGATTTTTCGAAAAATGTAGATCCTTTTGTCTTTGATAAAAAGAATATTTTTTTTAAAATTATTGTGTGGTATCGAAAGAAAGCACGTAGAATGTTACGTAATGTTATGTTTTTTTTTTGTATTTATGTCTAAGATAGTCTGTCTTTTGCAATTAAAAATATAATAAAAAAAAAATTAACAGTTGTGGACCGAGTTTTGAACACCACACTACACTCCACATTGTAGAGTGTAGTCTGTTAGTATTCAGTTATTTTATAATACTGTTATACGTTGTGATTCAACCTTTTGTTTTTAAGGTATCAAAGAGGAATAAAATGATTTTGATGTGATTATAGAACAAATATTCCTAGACATCCAGTATTATATTGACTTCTTACACTTATTAAATACCAACAAAAGTCTGAAATGTGTGAAAATTCACTTTTAAACAACGTTTTCACACTTGTTATTGCGGGTTCCGCGAAACACAAATTGGAAACTACCGATGTAATGCTTTAGACTTTTATACAGTTAATAATAACTTTTAGTTTCCAATAAAATTAAAGAAAACTGTTATTATTACAAGAAATAGTTTTAATACAAAAGTAACAAGAATACACAAATCCTATTTATTTCAAAAAGTTTTCTGCGTGCTCTTTCGTGAATTTTTGATACGGAAAAACAAAAGTTAAATTAGAAAAAAAATATACTTTTCTTCCTATTCCGCATATGGAAAAAAGAAAATTTTACATTCTTTGTTTCCTAAGTACGTGATTTATTAGATTCCGTTATCTTGTATTTCAACGGAAAATGAAAAATCAGGACGACGTAATGCGGTGTTTTCTCATTTTTAAATTAAATATAAGAATACAAGGGATGTTAGTTTTAATCAATCATGTTCAATCATGAAATTTCCGGCATTTTCTATAAAGTTTAACTTTCCACGCTATTTATGAATCTTTAACAAAAGACGGAAAAACTAAATTAAATATTAAAAATTAATTTTCTAACTATGATTTATAATTGAGGGGGGTCAAAAGCAAAGTGGTATAAGTAATATTTTGTTATTTCGAGAGACAACCCGTTTTACTTACATATATTCGCTGTGTAACTGTAGCTTACATATTATGGCATTAGAGGAAATACACTGATACTAATTCAAAATTATACAAGGTGACTCAAAAGAAATTTTATATTTATTTAGCTTACTGCGTGAACGCAACGTATCCGAGGGGCGCGGGGGTTATGTCAATCGGTACCCTGGCTCTTAAGAATTCAGTCGCTATGGAGCGTTTCTCGGGAGCAGACCGCGCGTTATGCGTGCGAGAGTTTTACAAAAACGGTGATTCGGCGACTGTAGCGCGTAGAAAATTCTGCAGTATTCGAGGTTTTTGGCCACTTAAATGATGCGCCAAGCATTCCTCTCATTCGACATTGGGTTAAAAAGTTTGAAGACACTGGTACAACGCTGGATAAATCAAAATCCGGGCGACCTAGGTCATCAAGAACGGTAGAAAACGTGGAGAATATTAATCAGTCTGTTCGTGACGACCCGAACCTTTCAATTCGGAAGCGCGCAAGTGCTTTAAATGTGCATAGATCATCATTACATCGCATTATGCACAAAGAACTAAAGCTGCACCCTTACAAAATTCAATTGGTGCAAGAATTAAAGCCCCAAGATGCCAGTCAGAGGCTTAATTTCGTAAATCAGGTGATTGAGCGATTTTCAACGTTTACCAACATTTTGTTTTCGGATGAAGCTCATTTTCATCTTAATGGCCACGTAAATAAGCAGAACTGCCGCTACTGGAGTGCAACGAATCCGAAACGCAAACATCAGAAACCCCTACATTCGCCTAAAGTGACCGTATGGGCTGCGATGTCGGCGCGAGGAATTATCGGCCCTTACTTTTTTGAAGACGAAAGGGGGCGTGCAGTTACAGTGAATTCAGAGCGTTATGTGGAGATGTTAGACAACTTCTTGGTACCTGAACTGCAAAACTTTCCTGGCTATAACCAAAGAACATGGTTCCAACAGGACGGAGCAACTTCACACACGTCCAATATGTCTCTGCCACGTGTTCGTGAAATTTTCTCAGGCAAATTGATCTCCCGGAGTGGTGACATAAATTGGCCTCCACGCAGTCCAGATTTAACCCCTATGGACTTTTTCCTATGGGGTTATCTTAAATCTAAAGTTTACGCCAATAAACCGACTTCACTGGCGCATTTGAAAGAAAATATCCGTCACGAAATGGCAGCCATCCCTGAGTCCACCTGCCGAGACGTCATAAGTAATTTTACTGTTCAATTAAATGAGTGCCGAGAACGCGAGGGTCTACATTTAGACGATATTATTTTTAAGAAATAAATCCCCAAAAAGTGTATTTTAATAATTAATAAACATTTTTTCTATATACGGCTTACTATTTTTTTAATCGATCCACTAAATATAAAATTTCTTTTGAGACACCTTGTATGAGAGACAGGAAACAGATAGTAATGTTTGATGATAACAATTCAGATCAATTCAAACATGATAAACTTCTCAGTATACTCCGAAAGACAGGGATAGATGACAAAGATGTGCGTTTAATTGCTAACCTATACTGGAACCAAACAGCAGCTGTCAGGGTGGAAAGCGAACTTACAGAAGAAGTGGAAATAATGCGAGGAGTCTGTCAAGGCTGCGTTCTGTCACCCTTACTCTTCAACATATACTCTAAAGAGCTTTTCAGTGAGATTTTTTACGAAATTGAAGAAGGTATAGTAATAAATGGCAGGACGATTAATAACATCAGATACGCGGACGACACCCTTCTTATTGCTGACACACCTGATGGGCTTCAGGAACTGCTTGATAGATTGCCAAATGCGGACGACGAATATGATCTCAAAATCAACGTGGCTAAAACTAAATACATGATAATCAGCAAACGCGCCAATCCACCTGACACCGGGTTAACAATTAACAACGTAAGAGCTCGCGACACTTTTCAAAAGATGAGGCCAGTACTCTGCAGCCACAATCTGAGCCTGAACACTAAAGTCTGCATTCTGAAGGCGTACGTATTCCCTGTATTATTATACGGAATGGAGGCACGGGCCCTCACTGAGGCTACATCCAAAAGAATTCAGTCCTTTGAGATGTGGTCGTATCGTAGGATACTGCGAATAAGCTGGGTCGACAGAGTAACAAATGCTCACAAGTTCTCAGGAGGATGCAGAAAGAAGTTGAAGTTTTGAAGAACGTCAAGATCAGAAAGCTGGAATACCTGGGACATATTATGAGGAACCCAGTTAAATATCAGCTCGTCCAACTTGTCATACAGGGAAAATCGAAGTCAGTAGAGGGCTAGGGAAAAGAAGGACTTCGTGGCTGAAAAATTTACGACAATGGTATGGGAAAACTTTAAATAGAGCTATTCCAAGCTGCTGTCAATAAAACGATTATAGCCTGAATGATCGCCAACATTCGGTAGCGGATAAAGCACCAGAAGAAGAAGAATATATTGAAGGCCATTTTTTTTCAATTTATTGACCAATAAACCGTGTAAAACCCACTTTAGACCCGAGGATTATACTGAAGCGGTATTTCTTAAATTGCATGTTTGCCAAATAGCTCAACATATCAAAATTTAATTATAACATTAATGAAACCCAGAACAGATTAATAACTTAATATTCATTTATTCTTTTCGTTAGAGTTTTTGGTTGTTCTCTCGCTGACATAAATCGATATCGGGAACATCGGGGTCGCAGACAGCGACAGCGACAGGGACTGGAGACTGGAGTAGCGGTTTCGTGTAGGCACTTTATTTATTTGAGTCAGTGACTTGGTGATAGTTGCCGACCGGAATCTCTCTGTGCCAATCGAGGAAGTTTAGGTTCGTCAAACATTTTCCGGATGCTAGACTTTTTGGCAGAGACGTTTCTCTGTTATTTTCCATCATATTTACTGCGTTTCCTCTTCTTTAGATAACTCGAGATATTTTTGAAACAGAAAATATATATTACTTAAAAATCATTTTCAATACAGAGTGTTTGAAGATGCATTACCCACTCTACAACTTTTTTATTATTGAAGGTAGTTTATACCTTTACTTTGAAAGTTGTTTGTTACTACATTCTCTATAATAGTCTGTAAACAGAAAAACAATTGACTATCAAATACAAGAGATATTCGATTATTTGTGAAAATTTTAAACAGACTATCCTACGAGGGTTACCTTTTATGTTTTTACAAACGACCACTAGATGGAAATATTGAAATATGTCATTACTATATTCGTAAAATTTGATATTTGTTATTGTGAAATCGGTGGTAGCTTATAAATTGGCCGAGTAGTTTGTGTGAGCGTTTGTGTGAAACAAACCTATTTGTTTCTGTAGAACTTCAAAGAAATGAAGAAAACAAAGTAAATAATTTAACAGATAAATAACGAAATAAAAAATCCCCATTGTTATGCAGCAGCATATTAACAATTTTATTCTTCTTCTAATTTTGTAAACCAGTGGCGAAGGAAGGCCTCCGCTAGACTTAAATAAAATAAAATATATATTTTTTTAATATTTAGGTAAACCTTCAAAAATATATCAAATTATGTTTTATACAATTTTTTGTACAAGGTTTGGTTTACTAGTTACGATTTTTTTAAAATTTTGAAGTTTAATAACTTCCGTTTCCGGCTTCGCATTGTCATAAAAAACAATAAGATTCTTCCCAATTAATAGGAGAATTTTTAAGTACTAGAACGAACTCTCTAAGTTAAACTGTTCTTGAGTTATCATGTGTACACACACACACACACACACACACACACACACACACACACACACACACACACACACACACACACACACACACACACACACACACACACACACACACACACACACACACACACACACACACACACACACACACACACACACACACACACACACACACACACACACACACACACACACACACACACACACACACACACACACACACACACACACACACACACACACACACACACACACACACACACACACACACACACACACACACACACACACACACACACACACACACACACACACACACACACACACACACACACACACACACACACACACACACACACACACACACACACACACACACACACACACACACACACACACACACACACACACACACACACACACACACACACACACACACACACACACACACACACACACACACACACACACACACTCATTCATTCATAATTTCAACATCTCATTGAAATACTACAAATACCTTTCTTTAAATCTGTAAACAGCAATGCCTCGATACGTCTTACAAAAAAAAAAAAAAGTTTTGTTTGTTAGTAATAGAGTATTTATTTATTTATTTATTTGTCGTGATTTATTTTTATCTTACTTTATTTCACTTTGTTTCATTCATTTCATTTATTGTTCCACTTTGTTATATCTTTCAATTGTATTTGTCTATTTATTTATTACAAGAGTCTGAAGAGCTCATTATTATAAAGTAGAAATAAAGTGGACACAAAAAATGTAATTGTTTATTTATTTATTAATTTATCTTATTTATTTATTTATTTACTTTAATTTATACTGTTGTCTTATTATTTATTTATATTATTTATTTATTTTTTTATTTTATTCCAGTCTATTTTAAAATAAAAATAAAGTGATATTAATGTAAGGATAGAGAATGCCAAATACGTTATTATACATCTTCGTATAATTTCTGTATTTTATTTTAAATTAATTATTTATATATTTATTGTCTTTATCTATTTATTATTTTATCTTATTTATTTATTTATTTATTTATTACTATATTAATGTCTGCTTTAAAATTTAAAATCAAAATAATTTGAAATAAATGTAAAGGATAAAAAATGCTTAATATGTTTTGCATATTTTTGTACGATATAGTGATTTACTATTTTTCATTGTACAATATAAATACTTTTCTGTGTGTAAACGTGTAAATAACTATGTATTATAATGTATTAATAACTATATGTTATTCTTAGTACCTGTAGTATTAGCTCCGCGCGTGTTTTCCAGCACTTGGCGCAGTACACAGAATCTAATTATTAATTTTCTCAAAATTATCAAATTTTTGTAAAGATATATGTACATGTATATGAATTTTGAATAAACAATTTTGAACTTGAACTTGAACTTGAACACACACACACACACACACACACACACACACACACACACACACACACACACACACACACACACACACACACACACACACATATCAAACACACACACACACACACACACACACACACACACACACACACACACACACACACACACACACACACACACACACACACACACACACACACACACACACACACACACACACACACACACACACACACACACACACACACACACACACACACACACACACACACACACACACACACACACACACACACACACACACACACACACACACACACACACACACACACACACACACACACACACACACACACACACACACACACACACACACACACACACACACACACACACACACACACACACACACACACACACACACACACACACACACACACACACACACACACACACACACACACACACACACACACACGGCACTTTGAAAATAGGTTTTTTGGATTCCCTGGACCGTGGGCATCAGTCAAAATCTCCACATCGAAAATTTTCGCGATTACAATACTTGCCCTTATATATTAAGGTGAGGCAAGTAAAAAAGTCTTTAAATCAAAACTCATATTTTTTGCCAGCTGGACGCATAAAAAAACAAACATGTTTGTGCGTCGACGCAAGTTACCGTACGCAAGTATGCATGTACTGTAACCATGCTCATTTAACTTCGTGTGTTTGTTTTGTTGTCAGTTCTCGTACGTTCAAAAAATCGCACGTTTCCGCATCCAATGTAACTGCAC
Organism: Liopterus haemorrhoidalis; assembly: GCA_963971575.1. Taxonomy (NCBI): domain Eukaryota; kingdom Metazoa; phylum Arthropoda; class Insecta; order Coleoptera; family Dytiscidae; genus Liopterus; species Liopterus haemorrhoidalis. The sequence continues at coordinate 47,842,317 of OZ020618.1, forward strand.
ACCTAGTCGGCGCCCCTGCGCCTCTGGATTATATTATAACGTTGAAGAGCTTTTGTTGACATCCTACATTCCTGAATTTCTGATATATAACTAAAGAATAAAATATATGCATATATGGATCTAAGAAATCACATCACCGCTTACAAAATCATGTTGATATTAATATTCTGTGATATAAATGTCATAGGTCATTGTAGTTATTGTGAGATACGAGATAATCCGATAAAGCATAAGTGATGTTGTATTTCATGTTTACTCTTGCATGCATGTCCACTTGTGTCCGAATACCTAAATGTCAAATCACAGCGCGCAATGAGCTGCTAATGCAATTATCGGTCACAAGTCACATTTGTGCACATCACAACCAGCTGAATGGCTTGTAAACTGGTGACATACATACGTTGATTGAATATTTTTCAACTGGGTTACAACGCGTGGTTTATTAATTAATGCTATTTTCAACAAATATTTCACAAATTTACGCAGCATATTTTACATAGTCGTCGAATGAAAAATTTTAATTTAAATCTCACCGTTGACACCAACTATGTAGCAAGCCTATGAGATAATGTAAATATGGCGAAATGTTTACTGTTTTAATTTTTATAATTATGATTATTTAACGTCCTTCCAGCCTTTGATGTAGCATCCCCACGTTCTCGTCAGCCTTCTTGCTGGACGGAAGGGGTCATCAAACGGGAAGCCAGTGTCCGAAGATAATTTTGTAACAAAAGCCAAAAATTTGAATAAAAGAATTATAATCTCAAACTAAAGTGAGATTCCTGACTAAGGAGTTCGGGTTCGTGTGTTGTTGAATACGCCATCGGTGTCCTTTCAAACCGTATATAAGTTTTGCAAATTGTATTTAACTATGAGCGATGGTGAGCAAGTTCTTGTGTAACGTTAGATGCAATTTCTTAAGTGTTAACCACGTAAACGATAGGAAAGACGTTAATTCTACGTTAAAAAAGAAAGAATATTAGAGAAATTTATATTAACACACAAAATGTCGTCTTGAATTGCAGCTCATACATAAAATTGTTGAACTCTGACATTTTAATTCCCTTTTAAAACATCTTTTTACATTCTTTTCAACATTTAGTTCCAAAGAAAACTTACGACGATGTATAGAAATAGCCTGGTAAAATATAGCAAATATATCTGAATGATAAGTTCCTAATTGGATGTAGGACGTAGAACAAATGGATCAGACTAATTGAGAATAAATTGTACGAACGTGTGAATCGTGGAAAGAATAAAAAGACGGATGTTTGGACAGATACTCTTTGAAGGTTTTCGTTGAATCGTGAGAAGAATTGTTATAAATCCAGAAATTAAGGTTTTAACCAGCGTCGTTCCAGAGTTATTGGTCGACAAGATGCAAAAACCTTATTAATTAAACATCATTTAATTAAGAATTGAATATGAAATGTTTACTTTTATATCTGTATATATAAGTTTTAAATGTTTATAATACAAAATAAATATTTAATTTTCATAAAATAAAATAATGATCCTTAATCCTTTCGCTCAATAGCACACCCAAGCTCGCTTCAAAAACTCGTGCTTTTTAGGGTTTTGTAGGTATGACCAAAAAACCCTTATACCGTCATTTTGTCGTTTGTCTGTTCGGTAAAAATTGTAGTCAAACGGCTAAACCTAGAGAGTTGAAATTTGGCATGCTTATACAACTCTTTGACCCGCACATAGGAAAAATTCTAAAACATCTAAAAAACGTATCCCCCTAAAAATATAAACAAATAAGTTCTCATCGAAAAAAAAATTTTTTTTTTTAAATTCTGATTAGGGTGTCAAATGAAAGCCCTTAGTACGTGGATTAACGATCCAAATTTTATTTTTGCAAAATAAATTATTGTGGCGCGATTTTTTCCAAAATTGTGCAAAAAAAAAATTGTCCCACACCCTGTAGCCCAGATGGTTTAAACTAAAAATCTGAAAAATTTTTAAGTAATGTATATTTGTGTGAACCGGAATAGTGCAACAGGAATTTTTGATCAGATTATGTTTTCGGAAAACGAATTTTTTGTGTGTGCTTGTCCATGTAAAATATTTAATAACTTATGTAACGTCGGTCACCATGGTGTGGTGGTTAGTGTAGCGATGCACTGGCTTCTAGACAATGAGGGCTCGGGTTCAAATCCCGGTTATGGCATAGATTTTTGACCTTAGTAGTTAAGTCCAAAAATTAAAAAAAAAACTTATGTAACACAGTAAACTATCATGCTTTGATAGTGTAATGGTTGGCATGCTTTCGTTCTAATTTGCAAACTAAGGTTCGATCTGGTCTCGAGACAATGGTATTTTTTCTGTTTTTTTTTTTTTTTTTTGCTTAAATTATTTTTTCAAAATTCTAGTTATATTTGGGCAAATGTTGCATTTAATTTTTAAATGTGTAAATTTAATAAGCAGAGGAAATTGTTGAAATTGAATACACGAAATTAGAGGACCGGAGTTATAACTTAAAACAACCAATGGAAGCCATACGCGCAATTTTCATAATCTTAGTGAACTTTGCTATATAAAAAAAAAATACTGCACATATTTAGAAACCTAAATAATGGTATTAGGCATTCGAATTAAAATTAACAAAAAAAATATTTTATCATAAAATTTGTTTTGGCATCCCAAATTCACTTACTAAATACCTGCAAAACCCTGAAATGTGTGAAAATTCACACTTCATATCAATTTTTTTGATTGTTATGGTTTTTAGACGTTTTGTTAAAATAGAAATTAAATATTACCGTAAAACTTAATATTTTGTTAAATAATTCAAGTTCATTCAAGTCAGGTGCGGGGAACCTTTGGCATTCCTGTCAGGAACAGCCCTGGTTTTAACTCTGAAAATAGAGTATTTAGGTTAATTTTATCTTTATCGTATAAAATATTAAACAAAATTTTATTAAACTAGATTCTTCGATATTAAAAATGTTTTTTAAAAAATGATTAGAAAATTTTCATTTTGTTAAATCTTTATTAAAATATTAAAAGACAAATATAGGTAAGATACAGAATAGAACTGCGTTATAATATATTTTTGAATATTTTCACTCGAACTTCGTTTAAGGAGAAAGACCGAAACAGGGATAGTGTTAACTTATTCAATCTAAACTACCAGGGAGGGATTAAAATGGTGCGAATGAGAATTAAAATTAATTTAATTTTTTTGACGGTCTACTTTTTGGACTATTATTTGGTCCAAACAGTGAGTAAATGGTTTGACAAATTGTAGCATAACATGGGAGGCAGGGACGTAGCCTGGGGGGGGGCATAGGGGGCATTACATAAGTAACAGAATTGCTTAAAATAATTCTTTATGAGAATAAACACATATATTAATATTTTATCAATAGTATATAGGTGGTTGAAATTGAACTACCGGGCCCAATACACTATTTTTTTATTATTGAAGATGAGGTATAATGTTAAATTTGGAAGTTACTTGGTACTACATGATCTAAAATAGTTTATATTTTGTTACTTTGTATCTTTATATAAATAGTTATACATTTTGATTGAGGATTTATTAAAATTTCAGAGCTATAGCGTTGGAGACACGGCCTATATGGTAAAATGGGAGGTGATAATAGGATGACTTTTGGGCTATCAATGATAATTCTGAGATCTCAGAAAGGGATGAAAATTACTATTGGAAGTATAATGGAGTAATGTCTCGAGAATTTTATACAGGTTAATTTTTTTATTTACGGGTTCATTTGGAGGGCTAAGGTGTACCCCCCCGGGCATTATGGCCTTAAGGCCCGGTCTTTCCACCTTCATTTAAACCACTAGGTAACTATCCGACAGATAATGTTATCTGGAACTTTATCTACTGAATAAATGTCATTACCAAGCAGTGAATTCAATACATCAGTCTCATTATCCGTTAGATAACTATCCGATAGATACATTTGTATTGAAAGACGGGATGACATTTATTCAGCACAGAAAGTATTATATAACCTGTGGAGCAGTGTTTCCCAACCGCCGGTCCTGTATATATATATATAGGGGGAAGCGAGGGAGGGATCTCAAGGTGTAACAAGATAGAGAAAACACGATTTTTCTCGAAAAGACGATGTGTGAGCAAGTTGGGAAAAAAATTTGGTGACCAGAGTTTACCCAAATAATTGGATGGTAGTATTTAAATTTTCGGAATAAACCGGAAGTACAGGATATCAAGAACAACTTCGATTTTTTATATAGGAACGTATGGCGTGTTGGGTATAATTGGATAAAACTTTTGAAAAAAAAACAACTTTTACATAAACATGTTTTTAATATCTGTTACGATTACCTATAATGACTTGCAAGTATTTTTATTTACAAGTGTTCCATTGTTCCAAGTTGCTTTCCATTTTGAACACTTTCGCATCCTTACTCTTTAGCTAACAGTAGCTCGGAGCATAACAAAAAATATTGCAAGTTCAAATCGTACCTACTTGAAAGTACTTGAAGTACCTCCAACGCGAACCGTTTTAATTAGTTTAAATTAGTTGTCAAAATAAGTATAATTTATTTTATTTAAGTTTAAAAGGTATATTTTAATGAATATAAATGTCAGATATTTATGAATATATCTTACAAAATTGAGCGTTTTTCTATTATAATTTCATGCTTCGATTTTATATGACTTCGCGGCCCCCCGACGAAGCTTTCACGGCCCCCCGGTTGAGAAACGCTGATTTAGGGAATCTTGGAGGAGGTATATAATTTAATACAAATATCTTAAGAATACATCTCCTTGAACTTTGTATTAAAGCAAAATTAACTTTAACCAAAACTCACCTACCAAAGAATCCCACTCTATTTTCAAGCAGCCAACTTATAAATACAGAAAAATTACAGTTTTTATCTGCTGAACTTAATTTTATTAATATACAGTTATAAAAACTAAAACGATGCAATTTCTATTTTAAGTTGAAATGTGTATGTAACTAATGCAATTTAAATTTTGCAGATATACTTCAGTCTGATATCCGTCATCTTCATCTACCACCTGAAGTACCCGCAGGACCAAAGTATACTTGAACCAGAGGGCATATCAGACAGTAAGTTGAAATAGAATACTATGTATACATAACTGATTATCCTCAATTGCAGCTTCCAACGTATTCAGTATTATTATACTTACATTCTCCATCTGTGGGATTGCTTCATCCTTCGTACTTATCTACGGATTATATACGGTAATGTTAAAGTGAGGTGGCGTTCTGTTTCAATGATGCAAACATCATTCGTTTCATTTATAACTATGCAAAAACATTGTTATTATACGCAGGGCTGTAACTAGCCCTGGGCATTTTTTTATAACTGCCCCCCCCCCTAAACACTATATAATTCAAGTGATGTCCTAAAATAAAAAATGTTCTCACTTCTAAAATACAAGTGATGACTTGAAACAAGATCCTCACTTTCTAAAATACCGTGCGATCAAAATTTCTTGTCAGTTACATAACAATAAACAATGAGTTTAAAAATATCAAAACTGTGTTCTAATCCACAGCTGAAAATCCCAATTTAACAAAGAACCAATCAGATTGCTTCTTTGGTCCGAACTCACCCGATAATCAACGAAAATATGTGTTCCTAACTTAATACCTGTTGTCAACTCATTGGTGTATAGAGAAAAATAGTGTTCATTTAATAATCAATTCGTATAAGGTCATAAAAATAGAATGTACGCCTATGTGTACATGTCCTTGGAAATAAGTTTGATAACTAAATGTTTCTGTCAAGTGTTAAATAACGGACAAGATTTCTTGATCGCTCTGTATTATATTAGGTGTGTGAATTAATTCGGTCCATCTGGCGGTCAATTGCTGTACTATGTAATTTTCTAGCCTCTAATCTCTGCTTTATGTTTTAGTGTTGACATATAGCAATAATATTCAGTTGATATACGTTTGGGTTTGTAACATTAACATCGTGTCTATCTGAATCGAAAATGTCGAAATTCGAGCCAAAAAAGCATAATTTCCGGGAAGTTCTTATTTTCTGTTTTCATTTGAAGAAATCAACCACTGAAGCTCATCGAATACTGGTAGAATATTATGGTGAAAGTGCTCCCACCGATAAATTAGACAGAGAATTATTTCGACGTTTCAAAAGTGATGATTTCAGTGTCGATGACAAACCTCGTACAGATCAGCCAAAGAAGTTCTACGACGAGGAATTGCAGGCGCTAATCGATGAAGATCTGTGTCAATCGCAACATGAGCCCGCGCAATTGTTGAATGTTGATCGATCAACAATTTCTGTGCGTTTGGCAGTAAGAAGTTCCATGAAAGCTTTACAAAGAAGGTAGACGGGTGCCGTACGAACTGAAAGAAAGAGACATCGAAAGACGCAAAACCATGTCTGAAATCTTGCATTCCAAGCAAAAAAGAATATGACGAAATCAGCTACTGAAGCTCATCGAATGCTCGTAGAAGCTTATGGTGAAAGTGCTCCCACTGATCATGCAGAGAATGGTTTCTACGTTTCAAAAGTGATGATTTCAGTGTCGATGGCAAACCTCGTCCTCGAAGAAGTTCGAGGGCGAGGAATTTCAGGGGCTAATCGATGAAGATCCGTGTCAACCGCAACATGAGCTCACGCAATTGTTCAATATTGATCGATCAACAATTTCTGTGCGTTTGGCAGCCATGGGATAGATTTACAAAGAAGGAAGATGAATGCCGTACGAACTGAAAGAAAGAGAAATCGAGAGGCGCAAAACCATGTCTGAAATCTTGCTTGCTAGGCAAAAAATAAAAGGTTTTTTGCATCTTTGCGACTGGAGACGAAAAGTGGATATATTTCGATAATCCCAAACGAAGGAAATCCATTTGCGACCCAGGAAAACCATCCGCATCAAGACCAATGCGGAATACTCACGGCAAGAAAGTAATGCTCTGTATATGGTGGGACCAGAAGGGTGTAGTGTATCATAAGATATTAAAGCAGAGCCAAACCATAACTAGTATTCGGTTAAAATGTTAAAATATTTAAATTGCTACCATTTAAATGGAAAGAATATGTTTGAAATAAGATTGCGAGTACCTTAACTTCCCTCTTCGGTATGTAATTATATTCTAAAAACGGGCGCAGTTTGGCGGGTTTGCCCCGGGCGCCAAAAGAGGTAGCGCCGGCTCTGGTAACAAGTAGTAATCATGCAATGTTCACGTGATAATTGTGTCGTTCGTTGGCTGTTCGTTGGCGAGTCGTTAATTTTATGCGACAGCCAATAGGGTAGCAACCAATCTTTCACGTGATTTTATTACTATTTCTGTATTTCAAACAGGGTATACCTTTGTTATATGGTGTTTTCTATATTAACAGAATCAATTATAAAAACAGTCATATTTCTTTCTCAATTCCCGAACGAAAGGCATCACTTAATTTTGATAACTTTCTCGATTAAATCATATACTTTTAAGAATTTTTAAGAATGAGCGGTCTCTCCTACAAGTTGTGACCATATTTCCGATATATTTAATACGAACTCAAACCATGTTTGTTCTATTTGTAATTTTTTGTTAAATGTTCTCTGTTAACTGTATATTCTGTTTTCTGTTTCCGTTATGTATTTTGTGATTTTTTTTTTGTAATTATGTGTTTTATTTTGGCTCTTGAGCCGTTCAATAAATATATTATTATTATTATATAATATGCTCTTTTTACACATCACCCTCCAACTAACTTCTGCTCCAGTATATAAGGGTTTTTTGGTCACATGTACCTACAAAACCCTAAAAATGAAATCCTCGTAAAGATCAATTTTCTCACTCATTGCATTTTATTGAAATGGAACGCCACTGGTAATAATAAAATATATGTATTATAATAACAAGAATTATGTTATTTTTAGGACAGGAAGATTCTCTTGATTCCTTGGATCGTAACTGTTATGATCTGCACGTTCACTGATCTCGTTTTCTGTTTCTATTCTTTTGTCGGCGGGGTAAGTACAACATGAAAGGTAACCGCAAAGTTTAACGTTTAAAGAAAGTCGTTAAAAAACATTTAATATAACGACGCTCCAGTTTTCTTATAATTAAAATTCACGTAACATTAACATTATATAGAATTTTTAGATATAATTGAAACTGGGTACTAGATTAAATTTTAAACACTATGCAATTAAAACTGAATAAAATAATTTATCTACAGCCATCAAATAATAAATGCATTATATATCCAACAAGGTGTACCCGAAAGTTTTTTTGTTTATTTGGTATTATTAAAATAAAAACAAAACGAAAGAAAAAAATCAGCTGTGGCCACCACAGGACCGACCGCCATCGTAAAGTACTTATATAAAATACATTCTAGTAGCAGAGTAGAAATAACTTGGCCTAATATTTTTTAACAGAGATATTATTTATCACGACCATGGAAATGTTACATATAAGTATGAAAAAATTTTACAGAAATTATTCAAAATTTTTCGTTTTATCAAAAAACGTCTCAAATAAAAGTTATTAGTTATTGCTTTTATAGCAACTTTTGTTCAATAATTTTTTTCGGAATATTTTTCTGTTGTGAAATATTCACAAAAATCTTAAAATCAACACGAGTAAACTCCCATTTTTAGTCAACCGATTTTTACCAAAAGTTGATCAACTCGTGCAATTGATGGCAGAAGCTTAAATATGAAGTTTCATAAAAATCCTTTCAGCCGAATTTGCTTTGCACGTGTACACAGACAGACAGATGGACGGACGGACAGGCAGACAGACAGACAGACAGACAGACAGACGGACGGACAGACAGACAGACGGACGGACAGACAGACCGACAGACATCATGCTAAAAATAGTCAAAACGTTATGTAGGGACCTCAATTCGTGGAGATCCATCGAAATCTCGAAATGTCAAAATCATGATCACAATACCTCCCTTATATATGTTGACGGTCGGTAAAAATGTACTTTATTGAGTAAAATACCACGTCGCTCAATAAATCTCCGGTCTAACTAAGAAAAAAATTTTTTTTTAGAAATTCGACTTTATTCATTAACATACGCTCCTCTAACTTTTCGATGCCTTCTTTGTAGAACGATTTGTCCTTGCCCTCAAAATAGGCCTCGATTTTGGCAATCACTTCTTCATTTGAGTCAAATTTCTTTCCCTGGAGCATCTTTTTGAGGTCTGCAAAAAGCCAGTAGTCGCTGGGGACCAGATCTGTAGAGTACGGTGGGTGAGTAAGCAATTCGAAGCGTAATTCATTCAATTTAACCATAGTTTTCATCGACTTGTGACACGGGGCGTTGTCTTGGTGAAAGAGCACTGTTTTCTTTTGCATATGAAGCCGTTTTTTCTTGATTAGTACACTCAATCGATCCAATAATACCATGTAGTATTCGCTATTGATAGTTTTACCTTTCTCAAGATAGTTGATAAACAAAATACCATGCGCGTCCAAAAATACGGATGCCATAACCTTTCCAGCTGACTTTTAAGTTTTTGGTCGCTTTGGACGACTTTCACAGACTGCTGTCCACTCAGCTGACGATCATTTTGATTCAGGTGTGTAGTAGTGGATTCATGTTTCATCCATTGTCACATACCGGCAAGAAATCATTTTTATCTCGCTTGAACAGCTCCAAACAGCGCTATGAATCGTCGACGCGCTGTTATTTTTGGTGCGGTGTAAGTGAACGCGGCTCCCACTTCGAAAGCAATTTACGCATGCTCAAATTTTCGTGTAAAATTTTAAACACACTACCTTTTTATATCTTTAAGGTGTCAGCAATCTCACGCAACTTCACTTTACGGTCTTTCAAAACTATTTTGCGGACTTTTTTATGTTTTGCGGAACAACTGCCGATTTTGGGCGACCAGAGCGTTCAGCATCATCGCTGTTTGTACGACCGCGTTTAAATTTAGCATACCAATCAGTAATAGTTGATTTGCCTGGTGCGAAGTCTATAACGCTTATCAAGCCACTGTTTGGCTTCAACAGTATTTTTTCCCCTCAAAAAGCAATGTTTAATCAACGAAATTCTTTTTTATCCATTCTTTTGAAAATTACAAAACTGGAGTCACTAAAACCACTTTAACCTCTAAACTAATTGTCAAAATGTCATGAAATTTTCACACGTATCGTTTGAAGGTTGGTACTATCCAGAAATCATATGGGTCTGCCAACAGTGCTGCCATATATATGTCAGACCGGAAACTTATTGAGTGAAGTGTTAGTTTCCATCCTGATCTATAACACTCTGTCCTCTATTAGGAAGAGAAAATATTTCCGATTAATAAAATTCCTGATGTTTTGAAGAAAAAAAAAAATGTTCAAGGGCCATTTTAACATGGTTCATATCTCTAAGTGCATTGTTTCTTAAAACGTGGTCCAGTAACCGAAATAAGTGATGGTGTGTTAAACCTCCCAGATCAATATTCTGTAAGCGAGCCTACTTGTTTATTATTGAGAAAGGATAGTTACTAGCATAAAGTTTTAAACAAATATCTATAAGCAAGTAAATTCCCTGCACAATGAACGAAAATAACATAACAAAGCATAGGAATCCCCACGTGTTTTACCTCTACGGTGCGAAATTACGTCCCAACTGACGTCAGCTTAGACTGATCTATTGTCACAAAGAATTTTCGCGTTTTTAAATTAAATTTACTATTTTTCTAATGATCTTATCGAAAACTATATGGCTGTAGATAAAATATTGTATTTGACTCACATATAATGGCTTTATTGTACGAGGATGATTACAAAACCCGCCTTTGGCATTATATGCTTGTTAAAGAAAATACTACTGTTATATGTAGAGCGGAAATCAATAGATGTTATTGTTTCAGACGGGATTTAATCCACTTACTGCCATTCTGTTTACATTAGACTTTTTCGTATCATCTTTAAACGTAAGTATTAAAAAAACACACAATAGACTTTTAGAATGATATTAAATTAATGATATTTAATATTTACACCTCAAAGACTACCAATACTACTACCAATAAGAAAATATTATTAAGCAAAAAAAATAAATCTTCAAACAAAGTTTATTTTCATGTTAACCCTCTCATGCATAGCGTCCTCATGTGAGTAGTTAATTAAACATAAATTTACAAATACATATATTAATATCTATCTAAATTAAATTTTCAAATAAATTTGCATTATTAGCTAAACAAAAATCTCATCTATTGTAGAAATTTCTGTTTACATTTGTATTACATTTGACCGCTGATGAATATTATTACAAATATTAATCATTTTTTGAGTTAAATCATCTATGAAGACGGTGTTATTGAAATTATACATTTTACTTTTTATGAAGGGCCACAAGAAAATCACAAGGATTTAAATCTGGTGAATAAATGTAAAAAATATTGTGCCTTTTTTCGTACTTAACCGCCCTCCTTCGTGTACCCACTTTCATCTTATTCCTTTTCAGTTCCTCTCCTACAATATACCCTGGTGTTGTTCTATCTACCCCTAGGATCCATCTCAAATACCTCTCCTGTACTCGTTCTACCTTCTCCCATTCCTTCCATCCCCAAATTTCCACCCCATATAGCAGGATGGTTTTCACCACGGCGTCAAACAACCTCAATCTCCATCTAATATCGTCGCTAAACTTCCTTTCTCCTATACTCCACAGCTTCCCCACGACTATTCTTGCCTTCTTTACTCTTTCCCTTATGTGTAGTTCAGCCCCATTGTTCCTCGCTAGTACATAACCTAGGTATTTTAAACTCTTCACCTCTTCTATTTCTCTGACACCCCATTCCCATTTTATCTTCTTTCTTCTCCCTCCTCCTTTACCGAATACCATTACCTTCGTCTTATCCCTGTATCAAACAAAAGGGATTTTTTTTTTCAAAATTAGGCACAATACTTTGGTACTAAAATACTGAACAATTGTTGTTAATAAAGTTTTGTCCAAAGCTCATAGTAGAGATAGAATATGCAATGGAAAATTTAACATGGGAAAGCTCTATGTTGCAAGTCGAAAAAGGATATTCTGTATGTCGAAGACATTAAATGCGATTTAAATATCTTTTCGTCCAATCAGAAAAAGAGTGACGTAGTTTGAATGTTTACATCGACTGCAAGAGAATAAAAATAAAAAATTGAATGCATGCAGAATAATTATTATAACAATAATTAATTGCAATTATATTTTATTTTAACCAAAATCAATACTTATTTTGTAATGACATGACCCAGTGGCGTACCTAGAACTTTTGCTGCCCGGGGCGGTCTCCAATTTGCCACCCTTTCTAAGTCAATCAAATGGTGCTTTTTATAAATTAATAAACATAAATAAATAATTGTAATTGAGACAAACTATAGGTGGGGAACTTTTTTACCATTGGATGCCATATTTAAATTAGGCAGTAATAAAGGAGGCCGCATAAGTTGATATACCTATAAACTTTTATAAAAACACAAGAGACTTTTTTAAAGGCCACAAAAAACTTACGGAGGCCGCAGGTTCCCTACCTATGAGACAAAACAAATACCTAATTTACAAAAAAAAATTACCATTAAATATTTTTTATTTATAAATAAATAATTTCATTTCTTTTGGATAAACAAACAAATTGTACACATATACAGAGTGATTATTTAATGGCGAGACGACGTCATCGAATTTAACGTGCCTTCTAGCAGAAATACTGGTGAATACTATGACTATAATAACTATGATTATGAAGAAAAAAAGATTATGCGCATGCGCCCATAATCGCCTGCTACGATGTGTATGAAATGGCAAATTATTAAAACATCCAGTGACGTCGTCTCGCCATTAAATAATCACTCTGTATGTATGCAAACATATTTATATACCATATTTACTCTTCTAACTTGAAAAATCGTGTATAATGCTCTCAAAATTTATATTATTTGTAATTTCTTGTTCTATGGACAAGATTGCAAGATTTTGTAGTTTTAAATCACTCATTGTGGAACGAAGATAATTTTTTATAAACTTTAGTCAATAAAGTCATTTATTTGACATTCAAATTCTTCATTTTTACATGACTTGACGACGAGGAAAAATATTCGAAATCATATAGTAATTCATAATTCGTGGAAATCGAATAGTAAACTTATGAAGTGAACAAGTTGTTTTTTACAACTATAACTAAATATAAAAAATGCCACCCCAAAATACTCACCGACCCCCCCCCCCCCCCCCCCCGTATGCCACTGGCATGACCTCTTTATACATTTAACCTTCTTGCTGCACCAAATCTGCAAAAGAAAAATAATAAACACAAAATAAACTTCATTACCGAAAAAACGTTTAATATTCATAAAAGCAATGCAAAATATTCAATCAAAAAGCAACAAAATGAAAATAGGCAAGGCAAAATAATATTAGAAAATCAATCTCTTATTCACCTTCCTGTAACTCTTGACGTTCAAACCCATTGGCAAATCGTTCAAAATCGTACTCCAAAATTCACTGAAGTTTTCTGGGATGTACCTTTTGGTTTTTAGAAGGTTCTCTAATTTTCCCAGAGATATTGTCAACTTGATTCAGTATACCTTATTTGTAGGAAGAGATCATATCATTGCAGTAGCGAATTACCCAACAGGCAAATGAAGCAGCTTCAGGCCTCGAAGATTTGGGGGCCTCAAAATTATTACCTAAATTATTTTAGATTTTATATATGTATAAATAATTTTTTTTTAAGTTTAAATTTCAATTATTAGTATTACCCATTTTATATTTCAAATAAATATGTTATAATTTTGTATTTGTTGCTCAACATGTGGGGCCTGAGAATTTGTAAGTGCTTCAGGCCTCTGGATGACTTAATCCGCCACTGTATCATTCACAAGACGCTTTTCTACATTTAAATTCCGATATTCTCATATATCTGCTTATTGGGTATGACCCCTGTCACACTTAAAAGATATGTTTTGGGGCATATAACATGAATCAATAGAAACCTGAAAATGTCATGACCCCTTCTTACATTTAACAATTCATTTGCAATTGACGGTAGTGCAATTAGTTCATCTATCATTAATAGAGACCAGACAAATGACCAATTAAAAAACTATTTATTCAGTATCCATGAACGTAGTTTTTAAAATAAAATACCTATATACTATGTTTTTTTTAATTTTATTTATTTTACCTCGGGCTATTTCTGCGACGAAGCTAATCACCTATGCCAGGGGGCGAGTTCCTACACCTGGATAAAAGGTAAATGATTGTGAAAATGGGAGTAATATTAACATATTATTCTCGCTCGATAATGTCACCAACTTGATCTAACATCCTCACAATTCAGACTGTTATTACCAGTCTGAACTGCATGATTTAAAGAGCTCGGCCACTCCGTTGGCTATGCTATATGTTAAACAAGTAGATCCATCATTTAAGTTTAAGAAATACTCTCCAGGTTTCTAAATAATTAGATTTTTAATTGGTAATTGCATATATTTAGCCAGTATCTAACTATTAAGTTCCCATAAAATAAGCAATTACAAACACTTAAATTACCGTTTTACTTAACTTGTTTTAATGTTTTTAGGTATATGCCCTTTTGTGTGTTGTATCCCAGTACCAAGAGTATAAGGCAGGTCGCGGCCGGTCCGACGATCAACAAAACCGAGTAAGTACTCAAAATATATTGGCATACACAGGCAGATTTTTAGCGGATCAGGTCAATTGGAGCCTTTCGATTCTCGATGGAATTGTTGCCTTTGGCTCCGACTTTCGTTGAGGTGTTCATTTTGAAAAGTGATTGGTATTTATTATTGAAGATACATGTATATATTATGTACCAGAAGAAAATTAAAACATATTTAAGCATCTTGTGGAATTTCTAACTTTGTAACGGTATTTATGGAAAGACCAGGTACAATAATGCTATATCGAAAAGATGAAACCGAAGAAATTGGATGGACACTGAATTACTAGAAGGGGACATTTGGGAATGAACCAAACAATCTTAAAAATTATTAATGTCGGTAGTAGATTTTGATCACCTTTTGAAGAAATAATTGATGAAAATATTTTTGTTTCTTCATTTTTTCGTCTTAAAAACACAACACAAAAATATGGAATATTTTACGATAATTAAGACCGACGAGCTGCAAGTTGAAACGCGTCCGCTAATGGAAGCATATGGGTCTAATTCATCGGTCAAACAGCTTCAATTTACACAGACGGCATAGTATGAAGCAGTGTCAGACTGGAAAATTTTAGCGGCTCCTGAAAATTGGAATAATTAAGCCCAGTGATGGGATTCAATTTGTTCAACAACCGGTTCGCAGGGGTATTTGTTAAAAAACACAACATTTTCACAAAATTCAAAATAGTATATTTATTTAAATTAGGCATTAAGATATGTAATTGTTTTAAATATTGCTAAATATCCCTCTAGTTTTCAGTCACTTCTACTTCCGTTTTTGTTTTTACACGAGGATCATCCGAATTGTGGTTACTTCTTAACCAATTTAGCACTATCAGTACTGGATCGTAATCTATTAAAGGCAAATCATTCAAATTAATAATCATTATATTATTTATATTTGAAACGATCAGTCTGTTTTGTTTTTCTGTGCATATATTATTCATAAGGCTAAAGCCTCTTTCAGCTTCTGCTGAAATTGTCATTCCCTGTATCTAAAGTATTTTAACAAGCGGTTCGCCGAACTAAAAATTTCTTAACAAACGGTTCGAGCAAACCGGGTGAATCCCATCACTGATTAAGCCCCATTGGTTCCACGGCCAGGCCCATTGGTTCACCGGAAAATTGCTCGATGTTCCACCATATGAAGGATCACCGCTCTCCACATACGGGTACATTTTTTTGCAAACTCGATCCACCGTTGGTCAAATCCCTTAAAATATCTGCTAGTGTATGCCTGCCTCATGCTGTGCCGAGACATTTTAATGCCTGAAGCAAGAGCTTACTTCCTCTCCCTGAGGCAAAAGCGTATTCCCTTTATCCAAAACAAAGCCAAATCCCTTTACCCGAGGCACGACTTGATAATCACTCCTCCAACTCCCATTAACTGATTAATTAATTAATTAACATTACAGATACCAAATGTGAGTTACAGCGCACCAACGACCACAAGTTACCTTAATACAAAACGGGTGATTACCTACCATGAAACTCGCCCAACTCCTACACAGAGTCCAACAGGTGCCCACACATCGCTGGCAACAGATGAGGCTTCACCCAACCTACGGCCCCCGAGGAAACATGTACAGTTTCCTGACCATGATTCCAATACGACGCAAAATGGAACAGATCAACACATTGAGCCTTGGACGATAGATGTTAAATCACCTACACTTACTACGAGAAGGATGGACACAGCACCGTTATTAGATACATGTGTTAATCCTTCTCAACCACAGCCAGATGTTTAAAAATTGGCTGATTCGTATGAAAAGATGATTTTGCACAATATATGTATATGAAAAAAATTGCGATTCTTTTTCTTAATCAAATATTTTACACAAAAAATAATGTAAGCAAACAGGCAGTTTAATACGGTTTAAGCTCTCTGCAATATAAGAGGAGCTTAGAGGCTAAAGGGTATAACTTACTGGTTCCCAAAATTTTCGGTTTCCCGCGCCCTTAATCTATCAGAATTTTTCTGCGGCGCCCCAAGTCAAAACATTGGTGTAACTAGAGTACGTTCATCTTAACTTCATCACAGGGTATCATAAATTACGTCACCAATTCTGCGCGAGAAAACAGCAGATCACATTGACGTACATTAGGGTTTTAACAATTGTTGTGGAAACCAAACACACAAAATCATGTATTTCAAATACATTTTTACTCATTTTAGTACACGGTATACCTTGAAACGTACGAGAAATAAATAATAATAACGGAAATAAACAAACAACATCGCACAATACGCGTAGTTAAACACAAATCAAAGTAAGTGACGCCACTGAAATGTGTTAAGCTAGTTGTTGGTAATGTAATGGACGAAATTTGGTTTCTGCGCAAGTGACTAGTAATATTCGCCTGTGAAGTTAACTTGAACGTACTCTAACGCAATTGGAGGAATATTGGAGTATTTCCGCGGCGCACAGTTTGGGAATTGCTGATATAGATAAGAAGTACGTATTAGTTTATTAAAATAGCTAAAAAAAGGGGGCAAGCTAACATTTCATCGGCTCCGAGTCGTATTGAAGACTGTTTTTTTTTTGCTGTAAATTTCAAAATTTTAGACCTTAACTCAAAAGTGACCATATATTTGTGATCTAAGGCTAAAAATAAATACAGTCTGTTTCAAACGGTTAGGCGGAACTAAATGGGAATTTTGTTCTTTTAGGTTGTCACGAGAAGGGACCTTGCTAGGGTTATTTAATTTTTTACGTTGGAATGTCAAAATTTAAAATTCCAACAATGAAACCATGGAAACGAATGATATATGTCAATGTCAATTATTTTTTTTTATATATTTTAATGACAAAAATATAAATAATTGGGAAATTTGTAATAAGAATGACACAAAAAATTAACATATAAAGAAAATGACATTTTAAAATGATGAAAAAAAATACCAAAAAATGTTTATTGTAAGTATGATTTACAAAGCTTAAACAAAACGGCCGAAAAGCACGATTTAAACGATGAAAGTAACTAGATTGCAAAATCTAGTTCCGCTTAACCGTTTGGAACAGACTGTAAGTATACCAATTTACCAACAAATTTAAAACAATTTTGAAATTTTGGCTAAAAATTTTTTGTTTAAAAAAAAAAAAATAGCCAAAATATTGTTTTAAGCTAATTTGGGGGAGAGGATTATGGAAAAAATATTTCAAAAATTCATGCTTTCCTAGTTTTTGAGTTAGAGCCGATTTGGGTCAGTTTTTCGCCAATAATTCCAAAAATTTTGCCCAAGTTTCAAAAAGAACCAAATTTTGTTAATCTATGACCAAAAATACATGTTTATACCAAGTTTCAATAAAATCTACGACAA
This sequence comes from Liopterus haemorrhoidalis, assembly GCA_963971575.1. Classification (NCBI taxonomy): domain Eukaryota; kingdom Metazoa; phylum Arthropoda; class Insecta; order Coleoptera; family Dytiscidae; genus Liopterus; species Liopterus haemorrhoidalis. The sequence goes on from OZ020618.1 coordinate 47,860,267, forward strand.
AAATGTTACGACTTAAATTCACATTTTTTTTTTTTTTTTTTTTAGGTGTACCTCTTACGATTTTTTTGTTTTTTGACTATTTTCAACGGTTTTGGATTACTGCCTATTCAAAACTTAATGATCGGTTTATTAAAGCCCATTTTTTTTAGACTGAACAATCTAGATGAATATTAAAAATTAAAACTGCATATTTCTATCCCTAACCATTTTATAGTTTAATAGGATTTAAAAAATTTCAAAAAAATTAAAAAAATTAAAAATTTTCAAAAATTTAGTTACAAGTCAATGAAGATCTCAAGATTTTAAAAATTTCAATTGCAGGTCTTTATCGTATTTCGGTTTTGAGATACATCTGTGCGAAGATGAAAATTTTTATAATCACGCCATATTAAAATTTGTCATAATTTTAAAATACGCTAAACGAATTAAGCCTCAATGTTTTTCTAGTCTAAATAAACTACGAGGAATCCAAAAATTCTAACCTTGGGTAATTTTCTCTAAACGTTTTACGAGTTGTAATTTTTTTTAATTCACAATTTTTACAAATATTGTAAATTATGCAATTATAAATATTTGTCATAATCTCAAAACGTATTAAACGATTAAAGCCCCAAATTATTTGCAGACTAAATAAATTACGGAGAATCCAAAAATTTCAACCGCTGATCGCTGTTTCAAACTGCTTTTGAGTTCTGGTTTTTTTCAATTCAGTTTTCACAGATAATGTATATTATACCATTTAAAAAAATTTCGTAATCTCAAAACGCGTTAAACGATTAAAGTCCCAAATTTTTTCTATACTAAGTAAACTACGGAGATATTTAGATGCCTATAACGCAGTGGTGCCCAAACTTTTTCAATTCCCGGCGCCCTTAATGTGTCGGATTTTTTCTGCGGTACCCCAAGTAAAAACTGGTCTAACTAAAGCAGTTGGAGGAACACTGTAATATTTTCACGGTCCCCTGTAACCCATATATCTGCAAGGCGATGATCGGAGAACGAATATACTTGGACTCCTTGGCTTTTAAATGCCTCATGCCTTTCTGAATTTTTTCGAGTTACTAGTATTATCTTTCGCATTATTTTATTTTGTATTTCAAATTTGCTGTTTTGTGCAGAATCATCTTGTTAAAGTATGAAGTAAAAATTAAATAAATTTAAAAGACTATATTTTTTTATAAAAATAAATATTTTCGGTCAATGGACCAATTTTTTTATTAATAAGAACATATTTCTTAAAACAAGTAAAACATAAGAAAGGATGAACATAAAAGTGAACATAACATACTAGACAAGTGAAATAGATTACTTGTGATTTATCTTTAAGATAGTGTAATATACAAATATTAATACAGTTATTAAATAGGTACATTGTTTTTTAACAAACAAAAAAACTATATAAATAAACCCAAACCGAAACTCTCTTAACGGATGTTAACATATGAAACGATCACTTGTAATTATTGGTCCTCCTCCTCCACATCCAGGCGGTGGATCATCATCTTTTGAAAAGGTACGGACAATTGGTTCGGAACGGGTCTGGATTGCCATCTTTTCGGATTCATACTCGGATATATCTCGCACAATGATCGATTCGATAAAAGGTGGTAGTTGATTTCGTTCAAGAGGTATTGGTTCCTCACAATCCACCCTGCTGTAGAACAAAATATACGGCGTTTCTGGAGGTTGAAGATCATACAGTTCATCGGAAGAACTCTTTAATACGCTACTATCATTGAACTTGTACCATTTCTTTCCGTCCTTAGCGTATGTGTAATAATGTCCAGAATCAACACTTGAACCACAATGAACTACAGCCGCATACAGTTCGTACATAATCCCAGCAAGCTCGACCACTTGATTATATTGAACTCGATGAAGAAGTTTTATCCGTTGTTGTGAACCTGCATCGTACCTAAAATGTTTCAGTGTCAATACGAGACGTGCTGGTGGTTGAATTACTCGAAATATTCTAGCCGCATCTGATAAGCCATTGCATCGTTCACAATGATACTGGTTATCGCCACATAATTTTTCAGGTTTTAGGTAGTACTCTAATAATTTCTCCACTGATTCACCTTCGGTAAAATCACATGGAAATGATAATTGTAAATCTCTGAAGTTATCTGCACGTATGCTTTCCGTTCCACAAGCATCACATTTATATATCGTCTCTGCTCGACCACCAAATGCACGCTGAACAACTGTTGCATCAGTTGTCTGTGTTATTACATTTGTAGATTGAGACTGTTTTGTATCTAAAAATTATATAATAAATTTAATTGTAATATATTATACATACATATTTAAATATACTCCTTCTGTCCCAAATTATGGTATAAATAACGCTTTTATTTTTGTTTCATTTTATTATTTATCTTTTTGAGGGTGTTTTTAGGACAATAACATCAAAACTGTAAAACATAAACATGAATATCAATTAATTTTCAAATAATTTGAAAGATGCTATTTCAAAATTTCCACCCTAAAGTGGGTTTTACACGATTCAATTTATTGTTTTATAATCGACAAGTGCGTCAAAAAGCCTTATGTTACGAGTGTTATATAATATTTTTTCTATTTTGCTTTTTCATGCCTTTTAAAATAATAAATTTGCATTATGTAATCAAACAACATTCTCGATTAGGAAATTTGGTACATAAATGTAGCGCCTGACAGGACTGATTTGGCTGTTTTATATTTTAAGTTTTAAGTAAATTTAAGGTAAATATAAGTTTAATGTACTCTATACGTATTTTGGCAGTGACGCCATCTACAGGAGTTTAAATTACAAACTAAACTTATTTTTAACAGATACATTCAGTGGGAACAAATATTAATGGTAGGGAATACAAATGTAAACAAATTAGCAGATAAAGGGATTTTTTTTACCGATTTATTAGGGGTGAGTTGTAAACACCAATCTGGTCATTCATTAAGGGAATTCCACAGTTGATATTCCTATAACGGTATATAGTAATAACGATTATAACTAGTCTGAAATAGCCAAAATTTAAATAAAATATACATATTTAATATTTCGTGAAATAGATATTTGTTTATACTTTTAGCACAGTTTTTTGTCAATATTTTTTTTTGTGTGTGACAAAGAACTGTACATGTATATCAAATTTCAACTCTCTGAATCCAGGTTTTGGTCACAATTTCTATCAAAACGACAGACAGACACATGAGTGATAGTATATGGGTTTTTGGTCATACCTACAAAACCTTAAAAACAAAATATGTAAGCAGTAAAAAATGTAAAATGTAAAAATGTAAAACGTAAAAAATATGTAAGCTAACTACATATCAGAGAGAGCATTTTTTTTAAGTTAAAATAAGCTAACGAAAACTTATTATTCTTTATAACTGACATAATCATAAAGTCACTATAGAAATGTATACCATAATTTAGGACAGGAGCAGAAAAAAATAATTACCTGTGTCTGTTAATACAAGTTTTACATCTGGTTTTCTACTTGTAGCTAATAAAGATTTTTCTTGTTCATGTAAAACATCTAATAAATATCCTAAAAATTCTGAACTGTCATGTTGATGACCCCTTTGAAATCCAGGTGGCCTCGCCAGCTGAAGAATCTCATTTGGGGAATAAGAAACTCTCGTCGAGTACTGTAGAACAGCAAACAAACTTTGTAGCTTCGTAATCAGCGGCCATTTGTACTCGTGCAGCAGAATATTATTTGAAAACAACCTCGTCATAAACAACGCTTGTAAAACACTGTTCATGTAGCAAGTATTTCCAAGATTATTAAGGCCAACTTTGCCAGTTTCTGATAAATGGATGATGGAAAAATGAATATTATTAGACCATGGTAGACATTTAAGGTAAGTTCTGTAGTTCGGCGTAGGTGGGCAAATTTTAAAAGCATTTTTCACTGGTTCGTACATTGCATCGTACCCTGAGAAATGTTCCATTAGACATGTAGTCAAATTAACCATATCTTGAAGGTAGGTAATGCTACTATCTGAATTTTCTTGTTTCAACCTTTGTACCATCATAGGTAAATCAGAAACTACTCTATGGAAAGCTTCGGGAGTCTCTTGCATACAAGATAACATTTTTATAACAATCGGTCCAATTCCTATTCTATATGCAGGTAACATTAATAAGCCAAAGAATTTCTCTATCACGCCCAAAGTAACATTTATCAATATGTCAAATCGTTTCTGTTGTTCCAATCCTTGCATGAATACCAACACGCATTCAGAGAGATTTGGAGTCTTGGTCCAATTCAATAACCATTCACAAAGCGTTAATAATGCTTGTTCAAGACTTGCGTCACTATGCCCTGCGTTTAAAATGAGGTTCACTGCACTAGGTATATAACTTGTTTCCACTAATTCCAAAACAACTGACATAGCAGCTCCAGGTTTCAGGTTAGGATTTGAAATATCCTGATACAGAGCTTTTAACGTCGCAAACACCAGTTGTTCACGGTACTGTTTCGTCATACAAACGGTGGATAAAAATTCTTGAATCGTAAGTACATCATTTACAAATGATGCAATCGCACTGGGTTCACATGGTACAACAAGTTTTCCTAAACCATGAACGATAACCTCAACCACTCGTATAAGGTCTTGTCCCTGAGGCATAGAATGAGGATCATTTCTAAATTTCTCTAAACAACGTAATATCACAGACAAACAATCAATTGAATTATTAACGGGTCTCTCCACATAATCCACTACTTTATGTTTCACAGCCATTGTGTAAGTACTGGAACAATAATGTTATGAGTAATATGTCAAATGTAAAAACAAATGTCAATTTCTTACCTATTAGACTTAAATATACACAAATTCAACTTCTATATGGTGTTAGACTTTCATATTCTAGAATCTTCCACAAATATCTGTCAACAAAAGAAAAATTATGGCGTACTTAATTGAAATACACAGGTTGTTACACAAAACACAAATTTATAAATAACTATCAGAAAAACAGCACGTCATTGTACCGTTCAGTTTACGTTCAAATTTAACGTACACTGACTTTAATCAAATAAAAACTCTTAATTAAACACGATTAACGGATGCTGATTTAAAACAATTCTATACTAACCTTAATGGCCATCGATCGTTGATATTCTTTTAGTAAATCTACACTTAGGGTGCGGTAAACTAAATCACAAATAAACTAAATAAGAAAAAATGAAAAGCACTGTAACTGTTTTATGGATTTTAACGAAATAATTTATCAAACTTATCACACAAAGAACACTGACATGGAAATTTTTAAAACAAGTTGTCTAATATTATGCACGTCCAGTGGCAGCCATATCTCAAATGCCAGCATTTAAAGCAGTGTTTCTCAACCAAGGGTCACGCGCTATAATGAGACATCCCTCTAAAAATATATTTGGTTAATAATCAAACGCCCCCTCATATTTGGCAACAAATGAAAAACAAATACTTAAACAGCTACTAAACATTTCTTAATTTGGAGTTTAACAGAAAAACCAGACTTTGTTAAAATGTTTACAGGTACAATTTAATTTGCACCTGCATTTAGAAGTTTAACTGAATAATTTTGTTTCCTTGAGATTATTATTGATAATAAACAATAGAATTTTTCATTAGTAACAAATATCGAGTGCGTAAAAATAGTTCTACGCAACTTGTATTAAAAAGAAGAGATACAGTTTTTGAATATACCGCTCTTACACGAAAACAATAGTCCGTTCAAATATTCAAATTGCTCTTATGGCTAGGCTGACCAGATTTTTTTTACAGAAAAAGAGTATACTAAAAAAACAAGGTCACACTCCAAAAATATAAGTGATGAGCAAAAAACAGAGGTCCTTACTCAAAAATACTAGTGACGAGCAAAAAAAAAGGTCTTCACTCCCAGAATAGAAGAGATGAGCAAAAAAAGGTCCTCACTCCCAAAATAGAAGTAATGAGCAAAAAAAAGGGGCCTCACTTTTCCAAAATACAAGTGATGAGCAAACAAAAAAGTCCTCACCTCACTCCCACAATAGAAGTAATGAGCGATAAAAAAGGTCCTCAATAGAAGTGATAAAAAAAGTGACTAGCAAAAAAGAGTATATTCAGGGTTTTTTATAAAAAGTAAGAGTATAGAGGATATTACTCAAAAAAGAGTATAATACTCTAAAAAAGAGTACGTCTGGTCACCCTACTTATGGCAAATAAGAGCGGTGTTGTCAAATGTTGTAAAAGTGTCCAATTTTATGTTCTTTTGTTGTTAATTCACCGAAAATAAATAGAAAAAGTATCGGACTCGTAGAAACAGGCTATAGATTTTGCAATCTAGTATCTTATTTGTGATCTAAGGCTAAAAATATATAAGTATACGAATTAAATTAAAAAATTTTATCTACTAAAATTATGGTCAAAAATTTTTTTCCTCCAATTTTTGCCATAAAACTGTTTTAAGCTAATTTTGAGGTGAGGATTATGAAAAAAAATATTTAAAAAATGCATGCTTTCCTAACTTTTGAGTTAGAGCCGATTTGGGTCAGTTTTTCGCCAATAATTCAAAAAAAATTACCCAAATTTCAAAATGGACCAAATTTTGTTGATCTATGACCAAAAGTACATATTTATACCAATTTTCAATAGAAGCGAAGACAAAAATGTTTTGCTTAAAATTCACGATTTTTTAAGTTCCACCCCCTTACGATTTTTTCGATTTTTGTCCATTTTCAAAGGTTTTGGATTACTGCCCATACAAAACTTAACCCCTTAACGCGCACAAACGTATTAATGCGGGCGCGCAAAACCGGCCAAAATGTGCAGACCCGTATATATACGGTCTGCGTCGCAATTTATGTCGCTAAAATGTTCACATTCGAATATATCCGGGCATTGAAAATAACTTAATAAAAACCGAGAAAAACATTCAATTTATTGATATTCATCATGTAATTCTGTATTGTAAGCTATAAAGTTTTTTTATTTGGGAATAAAATATGGCGTATTTTATTATTTTTCAGCTAATAATTATTATTATATTGTTACAAATTTAGGTAAAATTAAATATTTTTCAGTTTTTTTTTTTCGTCTCCTTCTTCCCCTTCAAAATAGTAACTGGAAATTGAAAAAAAGTACGATGGGTACAATATTCGATCTGCAATGCGATTCAAAATCCACTATAATTATTTATTAAAAAAATTAAAAATTTTCAAAAATTTAGTTTGTTACTTGAGAGTTTGTTGTTAGTTGTTTTTTGAGATACGTCCATGCGAAGATGAAAATTTCTATAATCACGCCATATTAGAATTTGTCATAATTTTAAAATACGCTAAACGAATTAAGCATCAAATTTTTTCTAGTCTAAATAAACTACGAGGAATCCAAAAAATCTAACCTCAGGTCATTTTCTCTAACCGTTATTTGAGTAATTTTTTTAAATTTACAATTTTCGCAAATAATGTAAATTATGTCATTAAATTTTTTTGTCATAATCTCAAAACGCATTAAACGATTAAAACCCCAAATTTTTTCTATACTAAATAAACTACGGCGATTTTTAGATGCTTATAATCCAGTGGTGCCCAAACTTTTTTGGTTCCCGGCACCCTTATTTTATCAGAATTTTTCCGCGGTGCCCCAAGTAAAAACTAACACCGTTGGAGGATTATTGTAATATTTTAGCGGCGCCCCTGTAATCCATCTGCGGCGCACAGTTTGGAAATCGCTGTCATAACGAACAAATTTGAAGTCTGATATACAGCATAAGGAAATTTTTTAAATGACATATAATACACTATAAAAGTAGCCAAAATAACTAGATTTGGTATGTCCTTACAATAGTAAACAGCATATATAAGTTAAATTTACTTACATGTTTTTAAATTGTTACAGATTGAGTTGTTATACCGATTTTTTAGTCGGTAATATAGATCTTCCATGTCAAACTTTTTTTTTTTGTCCTATTCCGTCAAACTCTATTATATTATTAAAAATAATGTACATATTTATTTAATTCATAAAAGTATAATTCAAAATTAGACATAAATGTTACAAATGTGAAAATAAACATGTCTATATATTTAATAACAATTAAAATAAATCAGTTTGAGAATGTTTTATTATAGCAGCTCTGGTGCAGTCCCTACCCTAATTGTTTATAAATTATATAAATAGTCAAATATATATTTAATAATGTTTAAAATATAAGTAAAATTAAAGCTTTTAATAAAAATATATAAATTCCCTGGTGGCTTTTTCTAGCTTTTTCTTTGGAGATTATGATTGACCTCTGAAACATGATAAAAAAAAGTAAATAAACAATCAGAAGGGAAAAATGAAATTGTAATATAGTTTATAAGAGTAAATTTATATTTTTATTAAATATATAATCGTTATAAATACATAACATAAATATTACATTACAGGCAGGCACTTAACAATGTGGACGATATGTTCTCAAAAATGATTACATAGTATATAGCATAAAAAAAAAATAGAAGCTTTCTCACTTGTTAAAATATAACACGATTAGATTATACAATAGTTTATCAGAGAGTAAAGTATTATTGCTTTTTAAAACTTACCCCAACATTAAAAATCCTATGATTAACCATAAAATAATTATAGATTTCCAACATCCCACGGGATTGAGAACTGACACGCTCGGACACGCATTCTGGTGGTCAAATATTGTACTACGCGACTATAGTACTGTTTGAAATTATTACATATGTTCTAGTGTTGATTTTATGTTACAATGTCGATAGATACATTTTCATAAAATAAAAATGTACTGCGCTTAAATTAACCTGTTCGCTGTTAGCATATTGACAGCTGAATACTAGACAAGACAGCCATATTGCCTTGAAATACAGCGCCGCCAACGGTAATGTCATTTCTCAATAGCTTCAGTACCGGACTTAAAGCATGTTGGACCTGGCGCCTGCCAGAAGCCCAGGGGCAGGGTCGGCAACCTGTGGGTCTTTTAGAAAATTTTGTGGCTCCTTGAAAATTGGCTTTTAATATAATTTATTTTTAAATTTGCAACTTTCTGCCCGTACTATATAGGTTCTGTATTGTTCAGGATGTTTTACGGTGCAATTCACGTCCGGTAATTCCCCGAGGTACTGCATATTCCCTTTTAGAAGAAGTTATTTGTTTCGAAAAAAAGTTATCTGTATTTGTGAATGATTTACGTGCAGAAACATTTTTGTATTTTATTAATTTACAAAAACAAAAGGACAATAACAACGTTATTAATGCAATTTTTTTTGCACAAACTATTGTTAACATGCAAGAAGCATTTGGAGAAAGATTTAAAGAGTTTAGAAAATATAAAGCTACACTAGCTTTTTGACCAAACAACAAAATTAAGCAGATATGCAGCAATTACATTTATCACCATTCCCATTGATTAATCAGGTACAATTTGAACTTCAATTATTGGATTTGAAATTTAAAGATTTATGGAATATATTCTTAAAATTTAATTCTGAAGTGGAAAGTTTAGAAAGAGAAAAGTGCATTTTATCTTCCCAGCAAAAGTGGACCGAAATTTACAATCATCAAAAAGCAGGTAAAGTTGTTTTCGAAGCTTGGCCCTTCGAAGCTCTTTCAAAATCGTTCAATCATTTAAAAAAATATGCTTGTGGACTACTGACAATTTTCGGATCCACATATTACTGTGAGCAAGTCTTTTCAAATATGAAATTAATGAGTCAGTTAAGAAGTAATCGTACTGACCTGAAACTAGAGTGCTGCCTTAAGTTAAAGATTACTGAATATTCACCAAATATTGAAGTCTTATCTTACGCTATGCAGGAGCAATCGTCCCATTAAAAAAATAATTATATTGTAATATACTGGCAAGTGCAATAGGTATCACAAACTAAATGTATAAGTAAATATTAATTTATTGTAATACTTGATTATTTTAAAACAAATAAACAATTTTTAAGTTTTTTTCTTAAATATAGCATATATTTTTTAGCGGCTCTTCCATGTTATTGTTTTTGTTTTCAATATAGATTTGGCTCTTTGTCACCGAAAGGTTGCCGACCCGACTATTTTCTTATTTAGCACAAATTAATATATTGGAGGAACGCATGGGGGCCCCCCATGCGTTTAGCGCCAGGGGCTCCGAGGGATGTAAGTCCGCCTCTAGATAGCTGCAAATTTGCGGCAAATGTTGTCTCAAAACAGCATTTTTTTTTTAAATTTTACATCGGCCTGTTTTTGCAGTTAATCGCCGATGCCAGGGGGCGAGCTCCTACACCTGGATGAGAGGTGAATGATTGTGAAATGAGAGTAATGTAAACATATTATTCTCGCCCGAATAATATCACCAACGGAGAATCGACCTACCGACCGCACAATCCAGACTGTTTCCATCAGTCAAAACTGCACGACTTAATGCGCTCGGCCACTCCGTAAGCTCAAAAGAGCATCACCACGCTTTAACACTCCACCTTATTCACCCAAATTATCTCCCCCAGATTATTTTTTCTAAAATTCAAAATTGATGTGAAGTGTAAATTTTCACACATTTCAGGGTTTCGCAGGTATTTAGTAAGTTAATGATGATTATTTGGGATGCCAAAACAAAATTTAAGTTAAAATATTTTTTTTGTTAATTTTAATTCGAATGCCTAATACCATTATATAGGTTTCTAAATATGTGCAGTATTTTATAGCAAGGTTCATTAAGATTTTGAAAATTGCGCCTATGGCTTCCATTGGTTGTTTTAAGTCATAAGCTCCGTTCCTCTGATTTCGTATACATTGAAACATAGAATTAAATTAAAATTTCAACAATTTCCACTGGTTATTAAATTTGCGCTTTTAAAAATTAAATGCAACATTTGCCAAGAATTTTGGAAAAATAATTTAAACAAAATAAAAATGCAAATAAAAACACAAAATAAAATTGTCTCCGACCGGAACGAACTCTAATTTTCAATTTAGAAAGCGAGAATGTTAACCATTACACCATGAAAGTGTATTGGTTTACTGTGTTACATAACATATTAAATATTTACAACTGCAACAAAAAAAAAAAATTCGTTGTTTTCCGAAAACATAATCTGATCAAAACTTCCTGTTGAACTATTCCTGTTTACACCAATGTACATTACTCAGAATTTTTTCAGATTTTTAGTTTAAACCATCTGGGCTACAGGATGTGGAACAACATTTTTTGGGAAGGGAGTTGATTGAAGATGAATCACGCAGCGGAAGGCCTTCATCTTCAAGAACCGATGAAAATGTCGACAGAATCCAGGATCTTGTGAGTTCAGATCGTCCTTTGAGAGTCCAGTCAGAATAATCTGGGTAGAGTTGAATTTGACTCACACTACCGTTCATCAGATTTTGACCAATGAATTGGGGATGAGAAAAATCTCAGTCACACAGCAATTTCAATAAACGAGTTTTTGGCCAGTAAAAACATTCCTGTGGCACCTCATCCTCCTTATTCGCCTGACTTGAGTCCTTGTGACTTATTCCTCATCTCAAGATTGAAAAATCACCTCAAGGGACGTCATTTTGGGACACTCGAAAACATTCAAACGTCCGTAACCGACCAGCTAAAATCTATTCCAGTATTTAAGTTCCAGCACTGCTATGAGGATTGGAAGAACCGTCTTCAGCGCTGTGTGGCTTCCCAAGGAAATTATTTTGAGGGAGACAATATTGAATTGTAATTGTATTCGAATAAAAAAAATTTAGATAGTAGCCTGTTGGTTTCTTTTGTTATCAGTTCGCTTGCTATTAAGTTATTTAAAAAAAGGCATTTTAGTGGCATTTAAATATTTTAACATTTTGAAATTCTGTTATCATAATTCCTATGTAGTTATTGTTATCATCTGTAATAACCATCTTAAGCAATAGACTTAAGTGCATATTTCTGCAACATTATTTTCTACTCCAGACATAACCTTGTTCAGTTTTTCGCCATTTTCATGATTTATACACCCTCTTGTACCTTGGAACAACAAGTCTTGTATCTGGATTTCAGTTCCTACAATCTAAACTAGTTATATTTATCATACTTTTGTAAACTACCGTAAAACATGGTACACGTAAAACGGTTTCGAAATGAAAATGAGTTACGTTAATTTTTTCAGGTTATTGTTTGGCAGAGAATGGAGACATTTTATTCTTGTTTTTTTGCCCATATGCAGGCCGCTTGCGGCCCTTAGTAGTTTTACATGCAGCCCTACATGAATTATTATTATATTAGTAAACATTTATCTTTACTGAGGCCAATAAATAGTTATTTATGCAACAAGTGAATAAAGTAGTTTTTTTTTTTTTTCACGAATGGGATGTTTGTGCCCACGAGTGTAGGCAAGTGCGGCAATACCATGAGTGAAAAAAAAAAATGCTTTATGCATGTGTTTCATACAATATTTTTTCTACAACTGTTTCTAATTGAAAAATAAAAACTTAAATGTAACCTATACCTTTTATATTGTAAAAAATATCACGTAAAATGTACACCAGACTTCCTTTAATAATTTCAAAACTACAAAAACTAGTAACAATATAATAACAGAGTTGAAGAGAGTATGGTCCAAAGAGTCTACCGATATAGCGTTCAAGGTTAGATGACGAAATAGTAAACAGCGCGCGCGTACGACATTTTGACTTTAAATCGGTAGAGCCCTACAAATCCGCGGAATACCCGCGGATATCCGCCATTTTTTTGCGGATGCGGATAAATTATCATTTAAATCGTGCGGATGCGGATTAAATTTCATATCCGCGTATCCACAATATCCGCGTGAACATAAAATCTTCGGTTGAACATAAAGCTGCGGATCCTGTCTATGCGGATACAGAAAAACGTATCTGCGCAGGGCTCTATAAATCGGTACTCGGCACCCGCGGTGTAATTAGTATAATTCAAGATCGCGACCTGAAACACGTTCCGCGAGGAGGCATTCGTTTCGTCTACACGAGATCAATCGATATCTGTAATATTTGTGAGAAAACTTGATTAGTTGTGTGAAAAACCCAACAGCCACGTGATGTTGTACGTCCAAAAGATCTGCAGCCGTGTTTTAGACAAAGCCCCCGCCCTTTTTTTTGTCTTTATTGTGCTTCCCTGCTCTTATTTAATGTATTCTTATATTTTGTGAATGTAAAAAGGAAAATAAAAGAATTACATCAAACGGTAATGTTTTTCAACACATCACTTAAAAGGAACCTCGCTTATAATGAACCTCGATTATAACGAATCTCGGTTATAACGAACCTCGGTTATAACAAACCTTGGCTATAACAAACTTCAGTTATAACGAACCATTTTTGTGGGCCTCTTGGAGTTTATTATAACCGTATACAACAGTATTTCGTTTGGCGCTCTAAATTTTCCAAACGTAACTTATAGCTTACAGTATCAAGAAATCAATTACAATTATTTATTTGCTTAATCATAGTTAACTTTTGGGGGGGTGGGGGGTGCTTAATATTATACTTTACTCTCTTTTATAAAGAGTAGACATGTTGAATGAAGGAATGTGAAAAATTCTACCTTCTTTGTTAAACCATCTTAATCTTGATTAAAAACCCATGGATTATTCCTGAAAATCTATACTCAACCATAGCCTTTTGTTTAGCTAAGAAAGGAGATGTAAAGACAAAATGTGATCATCACTGTATTTAAAATTTTTTGGTAGTTGGTTTACCTCCTAAATCTTCCTAGGTAGGACTTGCAGTTCGGGCAGTTGTGATGGACATCCATGCATTCATCAATGCAGCATGGAATCAGGCAGCATCCGAGTGGGCACCTGAAAACAAACAATTACTCATGTGTTTTGACTGCAGAATATTCCCAGATATATTGAGACGTTTAAGTCATTTTAATTATTACTCCTTTTTAAAATCGTGGGATCATTTATTTAATGACAATAAATAACTAGCGCCTCTGTGGTTAAATGTTTGAACCAACGCAATTTAACAAATTAATCTAAAGGTATTCGCGTCTATAATTACCGAAACGGCACCACTATCGCCTCTGAACTATAGTGACTGTATAAAGACAGTGTGCCATACGATGGTCTCATTTTCTATTGGTCAAGCTTAAGTCCGCCATATTTCTTCCAACTTTGTTACAGATTACACATGGTTTACATGTTTTCAGCAGATTTAAGTATTATTTTCCAATAATATTTACGTATATTTATTAATAATATACGTATATTTATTGAATAAATGCATAATTGTCAATATATACATCTGTTTTCTTTATTTATACATATATCTTTTATATATAACATGTTCTGCTTTTTGTTCTGCTTATTCTTTTTTAATATGAAAATATCATTTTTTTTTTTTTAATTGAAAATATTAATGTTCTAATGTAAAAAGTGATTTTCTTGTGTTTGGAGTGTGTTTGAGTTTTTTCCCATATGTTTAAAAACATTTTGTAACCACATGTTTGATTTTTTCCTTGCTTAATAAATTTCTATACTTTAAATATTTGTTAATGACGCCAACAAAGATAAAAAAATCTGCTATTCTATACGAGTAGTAACATTCAAGGCCATATCTGTATTAAATTATAACTGGATGTTATTTTAAATCAGTTTTAGACCTACTTATTTGAATCTTCATAATAATTCTAAGGCGGTCATTTCCTTCACCCACTTTAATTAAAATTCAGATACGAAGCAAATGAATAATATTTAAAACAGTCGTCTGTTATACAAGGTGTCTCAAAAGAAATTTTATATTTAGTGGATCGATTAAAAAAAAAGTAAGCCATAAATAGAAAAAATGTTTATTAATTATTAAAATACACTTTTTGGGGATTTATTTTTTTTAAATAATATCGTCTAAATGTAGACCCTCGCGTTCTCGGCACTCATTTAATCGAACAGTAAAATTACTTATGACGTCTCGGCAGGTGGACTCAGGGATGGCTGCCATTTCGTGACGGATATTTTCTTTCAAATGCGCCAGTGAAGTCGGTTTATTGGCGTAAACTTTAGATTTAAGATAACCCCATAGGAAAAAGTCCATAGGGGTTAAATCTGGACTGCGTGGAGGCCAATTTATGTCACCTCTCCAGGAGATCAATTTGCCTGAGAAAATTTCACGAACACGTGGCAGAGACATATTGGACGTGTGTGAAGTTGCTCCGTCCTGTTGGAACCATGTTCTTTGGTTATAGCCAGGAAAGTTTTGCAGTTCAGGTACCAAGAAGTTGTCTAACAACTCCACATAACGCTCTGAATTCACTGTAACTGCACGCCACCTTTCGTCTTCAAAAAAGTAAGGGCCGCTAATTCCTCGCGCCGACATCGCAGTCCATACGGTCACTTTAGGCGAATGTAGGGGTTTCTGATATTTGCGTTTCGGATTCGTTGCACTCCAGTAGCGGCAGTTCTGCTTATTTACGTGACCATTAAGATGAAAATGAGCTTCATCCGAAAACAAAATGTTGGTAAACGTTGAAAATCGCTCAATCACCTGATTTACGAAATTAAGCCTCTGACTGGCATCTTGGGGCTTTAATTCTTGCACCAATTGAATTTTGTAGGGGTGCAGCTTTAGGTCTTTGTGCATAATGCGATGTAATGATGATCTATGCACATTTAAAGCACTTGCGCGCTTCCGAATTGAAAGGTTCGGGTCGTCACGAACAGACTGATTAACATTCTCCACGTTTTCTACCGTTATTGATGACCTAGGTCGCCCGGATTTTGATTTATCCAGCGTTGTACTAGTCTCTTCAAACTTTTTAACCCAATGTCGAATGAGAGGAATGCTTGGCGCATCATTTAAGTGGCGAAAACCTCGAATACTGCAGAATTTTCTACGCGCTACAGTCGCCGAATCACCGTTTTTGTAAAACTCTCGCACGCATAACGCGCGGTCTGCTCCCGAGAAACGCTCCATAGCGACTTAATTCCCAAGAGCGAGGCTACCGATTGACATAACCCCCGCGCCCCTCGGAAACGTTGCGTTCACGCAGTAAGCTAAATAAATATAAAATTTCTTTTGAGACACCTTGTACTATTAAATATAAAAATCTGTTAAACCAATTAACAGGTTTTTCAGAAAGGTTGAATTTATATGAACTAGTTTAAGCAAAAACAGTTATAAAATATCGGATTACAAACTGGTTAAATTATAAACAACATAAATTCTGGTTTCCAACTCTGCTTGTGAGTAATTTAATTTAATAAGAATGATTTTTACCCTAGTAAGCAAATGATGATGCCTGATATGTAAGCAATAATGCCTGGTTCTGTTTTTGTTGAAGTATCGACCTCAGCGTGGCAGTGTGGACAGATCATGTGCGTTGGTTGCGGACCCAATGGAACTACTGTGGTCACTATCTGTGGACCTCCTGAAACTAAATGACCAACCTATCACCAACTAAGCCATAAAACTACAAGCAATAAACATTAAAAATACTGACAAGAGTACCAAACTTGCATAACTAAATAAAAAGCATGAATGTTAAAAGCAATATTTCTAATGATATCATACCTAAGTATCAGTTACAATTCAAGGTTTTGCGAATAAAAAACTACATTTTTTAATTAGTAACTTACATGGTGATAACAGGAACTACAAAATAATAACAATGTAATCCCCTTGTTACTACTAAAATGAACTGCTTTCTCAAAGTGTTCCGGGTTTCACATATCAACAACTTTTTATTTAAGTATTAGGTAAATACATTTAAAAAAAAAAGAGTTAAGGGCAAAACTTTCATTTGCCGATAAGATGAGGGAAATAAACATAGGTCTTATCATTCAACAAAATAATTTCTTTGTACGCATGTACGCATTTTGTAGTCTTAATAGGTACGCATATTCAAAGAATTGCACTAATTATAGATTAGAAAACAAAATAACACTTCACTCTATAAGTCTCCGGTCTGACATATATATGGCAACACTGTTGACAGACCCATATGATTTCTGGATAGTACCAACCTTCAAACGATACGTGTGAAAATTTCATGACATTCTGACAATTAGTTTAGAGGTTACAGTGGTTTTAGTGACTCCAGTTTTGTAATTTTCAAAAGAATTGATAAAAAAGAATTTCGTGTGTTGATTAAACATTGTTTTTTGATGGGGAAAAAAATACTGTTGAAGCCAAACAGTGGCTTGATAAGTGTTATAAAGACTCTGCACCAGGCAAATCAACTATTACTGATTGGTATGCTGAATTTAAACGCGGTCGTACAAACACCGATGATACTGAACGCTCTGGTCGCCCAAAATCGGCAGTTGTTCCGGAAAACATAAAAAAAGTCCATAAAATAATTTTGAAAGACCGTAAAGTGAAGTTGCGTGAGATAGATGACACCTTAAAGATATCAGAAGGTAGTGTGTTTACAATTTTACACGAAAATTTGAGCATGCGTTGATTACTTTCAACGCGTCGACGATTCAGACCGCTGTTTGGAGCTGTTCAAACGAGATAAAAAGGATTTCTTGCGTCAGTATGTGACAATGGATGAAACATGGATTCACTACTACACACCTGAATTAAAAAGATCGTCAGCTGAGTGGACGCACTCGGTGAGTCGTCCAAAGCGACCAAATACTCAAAAGTCAGCTGGCAAGGTTATGGCATCCGTATTTTGGGACGCGCATGGTATTTTGTTTATCGACTATCTTGAGACAGGTAAAACTATCAATAGCGAATACTACATGGCATTATTGGATCGATTGAGTGTAGTAATCAAGAAAAAACGGCTTCACATGCAAAAGAAAACAGTGCTCTTTCACCAAGACAACGCCCCGTGTCACAAGTCGATGAAAACGATGGTTAAATTGAATGAATTACGCTTCGAATTGCTTCCTCACCCACCGTGCTCTCCAGATCTGGCCTCCAGCGACTACTGGCTTTTTGCAGACCTCAAAAAGATGCTCCAGGGAAAGAAATTTGACTTAAATGAAGAAGTGATTGCCGAAACGGAGTCCTATTTGGAGAAAGACAAATCGTTCTACAAAGAAGACGTCGAAAAGTTAGAGGAGCGTTGAAATGAATTTTTGTGAAAAAATGGATATTACTCGTGAAGGTTTTCGTTAGATGATTTTTTACGATTTTAGTAAAGGCCTAACTCAACAACAATGCATAGATTCGCTTCGTTCAACTTTTGGTAATGAAGCACCATCAGAAAAGACTGTTTACAATTGGTTTGCAGAATTTCGCCGTGTTCGTGCGTTTGTCAGTGATGAATCTCATGAACGTCGACAAAAATCGGTTGTGATTCAAAAAAACATCGATGCTATGCGCAAAATGATTGAAGAAGATCGGCATGTGACTTACCGTGGAAGAGAAGCATCCTTTGGCATATCGCAGACTGCAATACATTCGAT
Source organism: Liopterus haemorrhoidalis (assembly GCA_963971575.1). Classification (NCBI taxonomy): domain Eukaryota; kingdom Metazoa; phylum Arthropoda; class Insecta; order Coleoptera; family Dytiscidae; genus Liopterus; species Liopterus haemorrhoidalis. The sequence goes on from OZ020618.1 coordinate 47,878,581, forward strand.
TTTGCATGAACATTTAGCTGTGAAAAAGATCTGTTCCCAGATGGATTCCGCATAATTTGACCGGGGCTCAAAAAAAGACTCGCATAGGCACTGCAAAATCCATATACAACATCGATACAGGTGACGAAACTTGGATTTATTCATATGAACCGGAAACTAAGCAACAATCCACTGTTTGGGTCTTCCAAGATGAACCGAAACCCACACAAGTTGTTCGTTTACGAAGCACTTCCAATAAAATGATGGCTTGTTTCTTCGGTTGTGCTAGATCAAAAGTTGACTGGACATGTCGCAACTATTCCTTTAGAGTATTGGAGAACACTTAATACTACAATACAACAATTTGTTTGCCAGAAGTCATCGACAAAATCAGGAAAAACAACCAAAAACGTCGCATCATTCTTCATCATGACAATGCAAGCTCCCACACTGCACGTCAAACAATTAATTATTTGAAGCAGAAAAACATCGAATTAATGTCATTTCCCGTATTCACCTGATTCATCCCCTAACGACTTTTATGTTCCCCAATGTTAAATATAAAATGCGTGGACAACGATTTTCATCACCTCAAAGAAGCTGTTGAAGCCTTCGAAAACCATGTTTTTGAGGTACCAAATTCAGAGTGGAAAAAAAGTTTCGAGAATTAGTTTGAACGCATGCAAAAGTGCATAAATCTTAAAGGCGAATATTTTGAAAAGCAATAAAACAGTACAAAAAAATTTTTTTTTTCTTTCTTAGTTTTTGTAAAAATTTAAAAAGTAGCCCTCGTATGAAGAATAGGCGTGGGGTTACTGTTTAATCTGCTCTGGGGCGGTGAAAAGTGGGTTTGCACACGAGCGGCTAAGTACCCAGGGATCGGCACTGGTTGTAGGAATGCTGTATCATCACTACGTAATTTTAAACTATTAAAATTATTCTAAGAAAGCTATATTTGGTCGTAATAAGTGCATCAATTTTAAGTACTATGAACTAAAACAATAATTAAAACAAATAATGATATCTAATAGAGTCAATAAAACTGTTTTTCCAACGAAAATAAATGTACTAACATAAAATGAAAAACAACGTTGACGACTATTATATTAAATTTATCTAGTATAATATTAACAAAGATAAAGATTCTTCTAAATATTTGTGTAGGATTAACAAATACTTCAAGGAAACCTGTTGCTTAGTTTCACAAAATTATTTGTAGATCAGCTGTAAAAACAATTATTTAAGAGATGACATCACATTTCCTATTAAAAAAAATTTTTATGCATTGTTAACGGAGATAATAAAAGTAATTCTCGAAATATAATTCAGTCAGAAAAATGTATGAATCATTATTTATATATTTGGACACCACAGACATGGTCCTTTTTGTTTCCGTAGGCAAACGTACATTAACATACACACTAACACACTTAATTATTAACAATAATCAAACAAATATTGTAAATTTTCTTATTCACAAACACATCTATATATACAGGATGTTTGTTTGAAACGGGGCACCCCGAAAATCTCCTTTATTTGTAAAGATACAAAAAATCTTCAGAACAAAAGTTGAACTAGACAAAAAGGCCCATCTAAAGGTTACTATAAGAATTCTGAGGCACTTCCGGTTTCACCGGAAATGATGTCAACTTTTGATCTAGCATAGGGAATCGATAATTTTATATTTTTTTCCTAAAAGTACATTAAATTAGCTTTACAATGACACCAAAAAATCATATTTTTATGTTAACCATTTCAAAATGGCGACCATTTATTTACAAAATAATAATCAACATAAGTTTTACAAAATTGAACGTAGCAAGCTTTGAAAACAATAGTCTATACTTGCTTTTGTGATATCTTATTATTATTTATGTTAACGCAGGTTTACCCGTGTTTACGTTGGGATAAATACGCCTAGTGTGTAAGAAGCCTAAAACCAGTAATATGTTGGCTACGCTGGATAAGATAAGCAAAAATTGTATTTTCTTATTAATGGGCCGTATAAAATCGTACGCCGGGCCGCCGGTTACCAGGGTCGGTTTTATGTTAACCATTTCAAAATGGCGACCATTTATTTACAAAATAATAATCAACATAAGTTTTACAAAGTTGAACGTAGCAAGCTTTGAAAACAATAAAAAAAGAAACAAAATATCTCTAAAATAAACTATTTGACTATTTAGAAAAAAAAACTATTACATATTACAATTATTTTACAAAAAAAAAAAACAAATGTTCGATCAAACCACCATTATTGTACACACATTTTCTCATTCTTAATAAAAACTCTTCCATCGCCCTTATAAGAGTACACTCTTGGATATCTCGGATTGCACTTCTAACCCTTTCTTCTAAATCTTCTATCGTCGTTGGTGTTGTCCGATACACTCTATTTTTTAAATACCCCACTTTTTATTGTTTTCAAAGCTTGCTACGTTCAACTTTGTAAAACTTATGTTGATTATTATTTTGTAAATAAATGGTCGCCATTTTGAAATGGTTAACATAAAAATATGACTTTTTGGCGTCATTGTAAAGCTAATTTAATGTACTTTTAGGAAAAAAATATAAAATTATCGATTCCCTATGTAACCTTTAAATGGGCCTTTTTGTCTAGTTTAACTTTTGTTCTGAAGATTTTTTGTATCTTTACAAATAAAGGAGATTTTCGGGGTGCCCCGTTTCAAACAAACACCCTGTATATATAAAAGGCAACGTGTCTCTGTCTGTCTGTCCGTATGTGCACTTTGCGTGCATTTTTTTTTTTTTTCTATCTATAGCTACATCATCTGGTCTTGTTTTCGCCTGCGTTTTATAAAAATCGGTTCAGTAGTTCCAAAGTTATATTGATATTTGTGCACGTGGGTAAATCGAACTACATGTTTTCCGTTCCTATTTACCGCATTTTCTCGAAATTGTCAGCGACAATATAGGTTTCGTCAGTGGCAAAGTTATTACATGATTTATGCACTAACCAGAATTAAAAGAATTTAGTAAATCTATTCATTAGTTCCAAAGATACATGATAGTTAATTGGCCTCTCGGTCATAGCGATGTAACATGTAAAATAATAAATATCCTATTTCCTGCTTCCCTAATTGTTTTAGAGAAAAAGTGCAAGAGATAAAATTTATTTATAATTTAAAACTCTACATGTTAAGTAAGTAAACTATTCCAAGGAAATTTAAAAATATTTCCAGGCTCCAGGCGCCGAGGCCCCTGGAGCTCCTGGGCCATATGGCCCTCATAGCCCCCCCCCTCTATCTGGGCCTGGTAACAATTTATAAATCAAAATTTGCAGCGAATTTTTATCAATCTGATAGGATATTGTTAATTATAAAAAAAAACTGTTATGTAATTGTAAATAAATTGCATTATAGACGCTAACTTGTAAACAAATGGACGCATATTTGTATACGACGAGGCAAATTGTAGCTAAAGATTTATTCTACAAACATGTTTATAGTTATTTTGTTCTATTATGAAAGTTAGTTATTATACTTCCTAATTTATTTTTTCTATTATCTAAGGTTCCAAAGCGACCCTGGTAACCGGCGGCCCGGCGTACGATTTTATACGGCCCATCAATAAGAAAATACTATTTTTGCTCGTCTTATCCAGCGTAGCCAACAAATTACTGCTTTTAGGCTTCTTACACACTAGGCGTATTTATGCCAAAATAAACACGTGTAAACCTGCGTTAATAATCAATAATAATAATATATCACAAAATCAAGTATAGGCTATTTCAAACGATTAGACGGAACTAGATTTTGCAATCTAGTTACTTTCATCGTTTGAATCGTGTTTTTTCGCCGGTTTGTTTAAGCTTTGTAAATCATACTTACAATAAACATTATTTGGTTAAGGTAAATATAATTTTAAAATGTCATTTCCTTTATATTTAGATTTTTTGAGTCATTCTTAATACAAATTTCCCATTTATTTATTTTTTTGTCATTAAAATATGTGAAAAAGTATTTTATTTTTGACATACGTCATTCGTTTCCATGGTTTCACTGTTGCAATTTTAAATTTTCACATGCACAAAAATCAAAAATTAAATAACCCAAGCAAGGTTCCTTCTCGTGAAAACCTAAAAGAACGAAATTCCCATTTAGTTTCGCCTAAATGTTTGGAATAGCCTGTATGGCCAGCCAAAACACGTTTTTTTTTTCAGAATGTGGTCCGCGGCATGCAAAAAATTAAAAAAATTATTACTGAATGCGACCTGCGATATATAAAAGGTAGTCGACCCCCGTACTAAACTATAAACAATGATGTCGAAAAAATTTGACAATTTCAAGAGTTTTTTAGTCCAACCTCAATAGGAAATAGGGAAAGGGACAGAGTTAGACACATTTTTGACGAAAAAAAAAAAAAAAAAAAGATTATCCAAAAATAAAATTTGTTGGTTTATGCATGCATTAAGAAATTTTATTTCATACACCACCAACAATTAAAAAAAATATTAATCTTTTCATTGAATACATATTTGTTTATACATTTCCCGCGGTGTTTTTTGAACTCTCTATAGTTTTCTTATATGTGGGTCAAAGAGTTGTACAAGCATGCCAAATTTCAACTTTCTAGGTCCAGATGTTTGGACACAATTTCTACCGGACAGACACTTGAGTGACATTATAAAAGTTTTTTGGTACACCTAAAATACCCTAAAAATACAACAAAACACACAAAGAAATATATTTAAAAAGAACAACTTATACAACAGTTTGCTATCACTTTACAAGGATTAATTGTAGGTCTAATGAAGCTTCAACGATTACAAAAAAAAAAGGAAATTAATTCTTATCTGTGGTTAATTCCTAGATTTTTTCCACTATAACTAACAAATGCAAGGACGAATCAAATTTAATTGTACACAAACAAAATTTTCCTAGAAAATTTTGCAACCATATTTGAACAAAATATGAGAAATGAATGTCGTTAGTATCCCAGCTTGGTTTTGTCAGTATCCTTAAATCTAAACACAGGTGAATGTACTTACATGAATGTGCTGGAACATAGGGGCTGGAAGGGGGCACACCACCAACAGCCTGTGCATAGCTCGGTGGAGCAGCTGGAGGAGGTCCAATTCCATACGGTGGTGGTGCTCCTTTCGACATTTCGGATGCAGTAAAATTCAATTACACTGATATTAAAACTAATATAAACAAGAGTTAAGGCGTGTACCAAAAACTATGATGCAACTAGCTATATTTAGGTTCACTTGACCTATTAAAAAAATGGGTTATCTGAAAATATTTTTAATTAGTGAATATTAAGTGGAAACTTATAAAAAAACTAACTTACATATGACTAGATGTCGTTTGTTAAAATTTTAAGTGATATCAGTAGAAAGTTATATGGTGAAATAATTGAAAGGTCACTTTATTTTGTTTTTATATGAAAACTAACTAACCACAGTCGCCATTTTGGTCACGTGACAATATCGTAAACGCTAAAAATGTTTATAAATTTTAATCATAACTGATAAACAATTAGCATGAATGTATTATTTAAATTTTTACTCTATTAGAATTTGAATGCGGTTATTGTTGATAAATTTTATTCAAATTTACCGCTTAATAATTTACCGTTGCTCATCTGACAGTTGACAGTTCATTTGACAGATGAAGTTGATAAGTGTAATAGGATATTTTGTGGTAGTATTTAATTACTATGATCTGCCTAACTTACAATAAAACTCTGTGATCATATTTGTAATGGCCTCAGTTAATACAGAAATTTTTCCTAAGTTTAAAAATGCTATAAAACTCTCAACAAGACAAGACGGCGATGGAAATGAGATCGAAGTAAGGTTATGAATCATATAATTCTTATTTTAAATTAATGTGTGATAAAATATTAAGGTGGAAGTTCGGGAGGATGAAGACCAATCCCTAAAACTTCAAGAAATTATTGATATACTTGTCGCTGCTGGATACTTCAGGGCTCGGATTAAAGGTTTATCATCATTCGATAAGGTAAGAATTATTTTTTTAACGATAAACTACTTGGTTAGATGATTTATTTAGACTCAGAACATTTATAATTTACTTGTAAATAGAAGGACATAAAATTTGTAGTTAGATTAAAAATTTTAGAATGTTTACATTTGCATTAATTAATAGTAATGAGTGTTTACTTTGTTTTTATACAAAAAATAACATTCTTGTTTTAGAAATTGTTAGTAATTAATTTACATGTCATATTTAGCTTGTTTTAATATAAACTTGTATAATAAAACCATTTTTAAAGAGTTAAATTAATTGTTTTAAAATAGATGAAATAATATTTTTTTTATATTAAAATATGTCCTTTCAAGTTTCTTTTAAAGAAATAATTATTCTAATTGTTAAAATGATTCATATTAAAAACCCTTGTAGAGTTTTATAGCAAAATTAATACTAATTTATAAGCAAGAAATCCTTTTACCGTAACTTATATGTCTGTTGTCACTACTGTAGAAATTGTAGGCAGACGGATAGATCTAGAGAGTTGAAATTTAGCATGCATATACAGTTCTGTGATACAGCAAAAATACTAAAACTTTGAAAAGAAAACATCGCTTGAAAAAATATACATATAGGTAAAGTCAGTTTCTTCCGTTTAAGCGGATCTAGATTTTGATATCTAGTAACTTTTATCAATTGTATGGAGCTTTTGACCATTTTGTTTGAGAAGAGCCCTTTTCAAGCATTAGAAAGCAGGGTTGTGCCGCAGAGAATGAAATGTAATTTAAATATATATTCTACATGTAATTTATATGTAATCTACTTTGTAGTTTGTCTACGTTATGTTTACAATGGAAACTAAAATCTAAAACTGGCGCATTTTTTAAAAAATATTTTGATTATCTATTTATAATTATATTGTATTTTTATATTTTCACTACCAATAAACTGCATTTTTTTGTAAACAATTATTTTCCGGTTTTTAAAATAGCAGTGAATATTGTAAATAGGGATGGGTAGTCAGAGTCTCGGAGTCGAAGCTTTTTGGAGGAGTCGGAGTCAGAGTCGGGAGTCGGAAAAAGTTATCGTCTTCCGACTCTTTGATTACATTTTTATCAACGATGAGAACAATCCGGAAACGAAAGCCAAATTCCATACTAGCAGAATTTTTTAAAGCACGGCAACAGGAACGACATTTTGTTCTCTGTTCATGAACGAAAATGATATTAAAAATATTCAATACCGGTTCTACACGGTTCCCTTCATTCCCTTTGAAAATCCAACTTCACACATGTATACAGTTGTAAATGGTAATAAAAACCGAATTGCCCTTTTTGATAAATGAGGATATTTGTCGTATATAAGATTCCACACACCAAAGCGGCCGCGGCGGCGGCCGCGGTGGCGTTAATGCAGCGGCCTAACGCAACCTATACAATACAATGAGACCACGCACATACAAGCGTTCCGCTATCTGAGAACCCCACCGAATGCAGCGTTCAGTCTAGCGATCACCAAACACTGGCGGCCGAACTCGACAAGTTGCGTTAGGCCGCGCGATATTCATTGTTTATATACCACAGAGTGAATATATTTAAGAAAATAATGTCGAAAATAGATAATTTAACAGAAAAAATCATAGATCAGTAAAGGATCATTTAATTTTGTATGACTTAGCACATCCTGATTACAAGAATATTAGGAAAACAAATAAAGTGTGGAACGAAGTAGGAAAAGTTTTGGAAATTGATAGTAAAGTCTGTTCCAAACGGTTAGGCGGAACTAGATTTTGCAATCTAGTTACTTTTATCGTTTAAATCATGCTTTTCAGCCGTTTTGTTTAAGCTTTGTAAATCATACTTGCAACAAACATTTTTTGGTTAAGGTTAATATCATTTTAAAATGTCATTTTCTTTATATTTTGATTTTTTGTGTCATTCTTAATACAACTATCCCAAGTAAAGTCCCTTTTCCAACCTAAAAGAACGAAATTCCCATTTAGTTCCGCCTTGCCGTTTGAAACAGACTGTAAGTAGATTATTATTTTTCCTCTACATACAATTAATTATTCTATTGTATTCTCGCAATCAATATTATCATACAACTATATACCGTGATTCACTAACTGATCGCTACCGCTACCGCCACTCCCACCGCGTTAGTGTGAGCAGACCTGATCGCTAGTCGTATCCTACCGTGGCCGCCACCGCGGCCGCTTTGGTGTGTGGAATCCTTATATCAGACCAGAAAGTTGTTTTTTCTGGTCTTTTTTGTATCTTTTTTTGTGTGTATTTTTCTTGAATAAATATTTAACTAATCTTTAATTCTTTTTATTTTTTTTTTTAAATATCCATTTTTATGAAACAAGAGAGATATAAAGAGTACCTTGTCCCGCGGAACCCCTGAATTTTATCGCGGAACCTTGGGGTTCCGCGGAACACACTTTGGGAAACGCTGGAATAGACTTTACAATTTACAAGTGAAAGGAGTCCGGAGTCGGAGTCGGTTTTCAAAAATACCGACTCGGGAGTCGGTAATTTTTCTGTCGACTGTCCTTGATTGCAAATGTAGGAAAAGTACTGAGGTTTTGAAAAAAACACTACTTGAAATCTATATAAGTATCGAAATGTTTCAAAAAGATTTTTTTCCTTTTCAATTTTGCGTGAGATATTATTTCTCTATTTATTTAATGTCATTCTTAAAAATGTCATTCTTGTTTTTCGAATACAATAATCAGCCCATCAAAAACGGTAAATCTCGTCTCTGAGTGTTAATATTTTTATTAGCAATTATAATTTAGTTTTTTACATTTAGTTTAATATTCAAATATTTTAAAATTAGCATACTAGTTATAAAGATTATTAGCATAATTTGTAATAAATTTTAGTGTTTAAAATACTACATTATTTGCCACAATAGCTTTATTAAAATATTATATTTAATTTTTACCTGTTTATGGAGGTGTGTTGTGTGACGATGTTGAAAGAAATAACCGGTTATATGTTACATAAAAGTTTTTATATGTATAATCAATGTTTATGGATAATTAGTATTCGTTTACACGATAATTTTTTAATGCAAATACAATATAGCAGAATACCGCTTAAATTGACTAGGAAAATTTTGGGAATAGCAATAGTACGAGAACTAGCAACGTTTTCGAGAAAGAATTTTAGGTCGGCTGGTTTTATATTTCCCTTTCTTATTGAAGTTAGGTAGAGATGCGGTACGTCTGGTACCTGAGAGCGGTTGCGTTTACCTGTGCGCATCTCGCCTGTACAGGTAAAAAGTGGATATTTTGAAATCATTTTAAGACATTTTCTTTTTTTTTTATAATTTTCTATGTCTTTTTATCATTATAAATTTATAGTTGCCAGACAGTTTTGTTGTTGCTAACATTGCGCCAGATCTAATTTAAGTACCTAATTAAAAAACAGTAATTTTCAAACCTGTTTAGTATAGCTGTAATTTTAATATGATATAGTTCTGTAATCAAAGAATACAATATTAATTTGACAGACAGAAATTCCGTTGTTTAATTAGGAACCAGACCAATTTAAGTCCCGGGGAGAATAGGTGAGTTAGAAGAGTGTGGCAGCTTATTCGTTGGTTGCGTGAGAGAGATAGCTGCAACAGGGAGCGTTATAAGAGAGATAAACAGCAACAGCTGCTTTTTTTAGGGTTTAGTATCTATGACCAAAAAACCCTTATACCGTCATTTTGTCGTCTGTCTGTTTGTCTGTCTATCTATCTGTCTGTCTGTCTGTCTGTCTGTAAAATAAAATTTACTCCTCTGGCAAGGAACGAACCCGTGTAGTAAACAAAAAATCTGTTTAGTTAGCGAGCAACGTAACCACTAGACCACGATACTCTTTGCAATTTAACGTGTTATATAACTATAACTTTTGTGCATCGTCAACAAAAAAACACAAAAAATGCGTTATTTTCCGAAAACATAATCTGATCGAAAATTCCTGTTGTACTATTCTGGTTTACACCAATGTACATTACTTAGAATTTTTTCACATTTTTAGTTTAAACCATTTGGGCTACACGGTGTGGGACAATTTATTTTTTTTTGCACAATTTTGGCAAATATCGCCTCAAAATAATTTATTTTGCAAAAATAAAATTTTGTCGTTAATCCACGTACTAAGGGCTTTCATTTCATATTAAAATTACAGCTATACTAAAAAGGTTTGAAAATTATTATATTTTCATTATTTAAATTAGATCTGGCGCAATGTTCGCAACAACAAAACTGTCTGGCAACTATAAATTTATAATGCTAAAAAGACATAGAAAATTATAAAAAAAAAGAAAATGTCTTAAAATGATTTCAAAATATCCACTTTTTACCTGTATAGGCGTTTACCTGTCCGCAGGTAAACGCAACCGCACCCAGGTGCCAGACGTACCGCATCCCTACCTAACTTCAATAAGAAAGGGACATATCGAAAAACCAACCGACCTAAAATAAACTTTTTTGTGACGTTGTTAGCTCTTAGACTACAATGGAGTGATAAATTTGAATTAATTAAAATATTCCACCAAATACTCGAATAGTCTTTCTGAGCAAACAAAAACCCTGAGTAGGTGTGTACGTAGCTGTCTTTACTTTTCAAGTACAGTCACCTTCATAAATTCGACCCACGCCGGTGCACTATATGCTGAAAAAAATATTTTTGACGGAACCGGAACTTATCTGTCAGATAGTTACCTGGAACTTTATCTGAAGGTGGAGAAGACCGGGCCTTAAAAACATACGAAGCTCATATCAAATTTAAAAAAATAAAAATATCTTAAAATCGTCATATAACTTTCATCTTTTAATAATATGATGAATTTAAGAATTTAGTTTTATTATTAAGAACTTATTTTTTAAAATTGGCGATCTTATAGGAATTTAAATTAATCTGTTTAATTATTTCTAAATATCGCTGCTCTAAAACAATAGTGAGATATCTTAAAAAACTAAGTTTCTGAGATATTGCTGTTTAAAGTTTTACATTTTATAAAAACTTGGTTTAAGTGTCGAATAATTGTAATTTCCATCTTTATTTTTTAATCTATATAATCTCAGTACGACGTTAGGTAGAAAACTGGACCATGTAATATTAATGTGATAAAATTTAAAAATATTCAGTAGTGTTTTAAAACAACGATATGCCAAATAAGACGAAACATGTTAGATATTTCCAAACAGACAGCAAATCCTGTGCGGATTTTGCGGATATTTTTGCGGATGCGGATTTTATATTTGAAAAGGCTGCGGATGCGGATACTGTCTATGCGGATACAGAAAAACGTATCCGCGCAGGGCTCCAAAAGTAGTATCTTACACCCTTGCGATGATTAAAATGATCATCTTATAAAATACTTGTTTATTTCCTTGTTACATAACTATTATTTTTTTGCATTACAGGTTGTTGGCGGTATGACGTGGTGTATTGAAAGTTGCAACATAGACGTGGACGTCGATCTCCTATTCCAAGAAAACTTGACAATTGGCCAAAAAATGTAATCACCTTTCTATTTTAATTATGTTTATGAGAACAGTTTATATGCTTATAAAATATTAAAATTCTAATTACATCTGCTGTGACAGAAAAATCATAATGTTATAAAAAATAATTATTAGCATTTATTAATTTTTATTATTAGCTTCTAAATAATGTACATAGAATGCTAATAATAATTAATAATTATTAATACACTTGTTACTCACTTTTTAACAATTGAATTGTGCTTTTGCTAAACAAGAGTTGCAGTGGCTCCGTGGTAAGATGGTTGTCTGAGTAGCACAGGTATTTTTAATCTCGTGCTAACATTTTCGGCATTTGATTAAAAATACCTCCTGTACACAGTAACTGCATAAATTACTAGCATTTTATTAGCATTTTAAACAATAGCCATATTTATTTAACTGTTAAATATGCTAATTAAAATATTTTCTTTTCAGTGCCTTAACTGAAAAAATAGTATCCGTATTACAGAAGATGAAATGTCCACATCGGATAGAACCACATCAAATTCAAGGTCTAGATTTTATACACATTTTTCCAGTTATACAAGTGAGTTAATTCTACTTTTTTTACGATAATTACAGAGTTTTTATTTGTATGATGTCAGTAGTTTTTATTGTTTTATTAGAAAACAATTGAATGTAAGTAATAAAAATATAGCTTTAGGAAAATATTGAACGATGTATATGACAAAAAGTATAGAGTAGTATATTATTATACGAGTTTATAAAACGATGTCACACGACTTATTTGGAACACGACGAGCGAAGCGAGGAGTGCTCCAAATATACAAGTGTGACAATACGTCGTATAAAACGAGCATAATATACTATTTTTTATACTTTTCTATATTTTACTTTTTTATACTCATTTTATAGAAATTTTTAAATTTCACTTATAAAAAATCAGCTGTGGCCACCACAGGACCGACCGCCATCACAAAGTACTTGTATAAAATACATTCTAGCAGCAGAGTAGAAATAACTTGGTCTAATATTTTCTACCAGAGATATTATTTATCATAACCATGGAAACGTTCCCAGCAAACATTTTTATACGGGCCAGTACTGGTAAAGCACATACTCCCCGGCATTGAAAGTAATGGGCCAGTACCCCGGTGTCCCCGGGGCCGTTACTGGCCCATTGATGTATCAGTTGCTGGCCCAGCAACGGTAAAGTGCAAAATAATCGCATTAGTTGCAAGATTTATTTCTGATGGTTTTAAGTAAAAAGTATGAGTGAAGAAGAGTGCTTATAAAATGCTGGTAAAGTACTTCGTATAGGCGGAATGCGAAGTACAAATGTGAAGTACATTATTAATACTGGCGTTGCACTTACTTTTGGTGCCAGTAATTTACCAGCATAAAAGCAGTTTGCCAGCATTCGGCCGTTAGTTGAATGTTTGCTGGGTTACATATAAGTATGAAAAATAGATACTTTCGAAAAATTATTCAAAAATTTTTCGTTTTATCAAAAAATGCCTCAAATAAAAGTTGTTAGTTATTTCTTTTATAGCAACTTTTGTTAAATACATTTTTTCGAAATATTTTTCTGTTGTTAAATATTCGCAAAAATCTTAAAATCGACACGAGTAAACTCCCAGTTCTAGTCAACCGATTTTTACCAAAAGTTGCTCAACTCGTGCCATTGATGTCAAAAGCTTAAATATGAAGTTTCATGAAAGTCCTTTTAGCCGAATTTACTCTGCACGTGTACACAGACAGACGGACGGACGGGCGGACGGTCCGACAGACATTATGCTAAAAATAGTCAAAACGTTATGTAGGGACCTCAGTTCGTCGAGATACAGCGAAATCTCGAAATGTCAAAATCGGTATGATCACAATACCACCCTTATATATGTTGGCGGTCGGTAAAAATGTAGGAATACAATCTAGGGATTATTGTGAAATGCGGTCACCATAGCAACAATATATAATAAAACAATTTCTGTGATTGTGTAGAAGTCGTTCCGTATAACTAATACACAGCATTTGTGCAGGTTGCTATGTTATTGATACTTTTTATGTAACATATCAACCTCCATAAACGCTATATATTAGGCATACTGAAGTACATCGCACTCACCCGAAGTGAGGCAACCGTATAGTTTACGAACCATGGGTTATACCTACAAAATCCTAAAAAAGGTGGTCGGATATTTTAAAAACGTATAGTTCTGTCCAGAATAATTGCAAAAGGTTTTAATCAGCTTGGGTCCGTAAACTAAACGTTTTAAAGATATGAGCTCTTTTTAAACAAAACAGTGTGTGGTGTCAAATCATATATTTGCTTTTAACCAGGGCCGGAGGAACGCGGTATGCAGAGTATGCAAGGCATTAGGGCGCTTGATGCCAGAGGGCGCGCCAAGATTAAAGTGAGGACCTTTTTTTAGGTGAAGACTTGAAATTCATTAAATCTTGTATAAGGGCGCCAAAAACCCTCGATCCGACCCTGTTTTTAACAATGATGTTAAATATGTTATGGTTATTTTCAGGAAAAATAATATAAATAAAATAAAATAATAATTTTACTTGGCAACAATTGTATGCAAGTCATGAAATATATTTCGTAATATTTTGATACATCAAATAATGTTACATTAAAGTAATATTGAATAAGAAAGTTTAACTTGTTAATTTTTTTTATGAATCATTTGTAAACACGTATGTCCTTGGTATGAGTAATGAACTCTTACGATATTGACGTCGATTTCGTAGTGACGTAGTACAAGAACACAGGTACACGTCGACTCTAATTTTATGTTTTCGTTAATTTATTATTTATAAATAATTAATGCGTAACCGCTTCCTTTTGATTAATCACTGCACTACGTAAATTAATTAGTTTTTAAACACATGTATTATTTTATCTATGGAACTCCATACTGTTAATGACGCTAGCGTATTACTGGCTTTTGGCAGCATCCTGCCCTATATCGTATGGGCGCTAAATAGGTTCAATGTGAGAGTACGATGTAAATTTACAGATTTACAACTTCAGAATAATTAAAAAACTTACAAGAAATCTTTCTAGAACTTTTAATAATTTTAATAATTCCCCAATATACTTGTTACTTTTGCAAGTTTTATTTCTGTTATTATTGATAATTTTTGTTTAAATTATTATTTAAGAATATTTGAATAAAGTATAATCTATATTAAAAAAATTGGAGGCTATATCTGTTTTTCTTTTTGTCTCATATTTGGTTTCAACAGATTATGTCAACGCTACAGATTATATCCGCAAAAAAACAATTTTTTCTGTCTGTCCGTTCGAGATTTACGCAAAAACGGCTGGACATATTTTCGCGTAATTTGGTATGATGATAGAGTAGAACCAGGATTCGAACATAGGCTATAGACATGTCAACGACAATGTTAAAACTGTTTATTAAAATTCTTAAAATGTCTTCCTTATTATTGACTTAACAGAAATATATGTAGGATTTCCGTCTTAAAATGAAACACTACACGTCTTATTCACAAAAATTATTTTGAAAACCAGTTACAAATTACAAATTATAACGACAGAAGTGAATACATTCTCAACAAATTCTATACGAACAATAACCATAAACAATCAACAGCGTCCTTAGTTACCACAAATTATAAAACAAGGAAGATAGCGGACTCCCACGTTACGGCTTTGGACAGCGATAGTTGCGACATTCGTGGTTGTAATATGAACTAGGATTAGATAGTATGCAACCCGCAGTGCGCACAAATATATTTTTATATTTTAAATTGCTATGAATCGCGCTATCATTAATTTTCTACCAAAATTGAAAAATAAAATGTAATTTTGGTAGAAAATTAATGATTGCCTTGAACCGAAAATTATGATTAATTTATTTACAACTCTCCTAATTAATTTCCTAAAATTAAAATTAATTACAATTGTTAAAAGTTAATACTTCAGTAAGGATTAAGTTTTATTATTTTATTTGCAAGCAAGCATATGAAATAAATAAACAAGTATTTATTTTTTACTTTTATATTTACTTTTATTGTACATATTAAATTTAGTCTGTGCCATTTTTTTTATTACACTATTTATATTTCTTTTGCATTTACCATTTAAAATATTATTAATTATAAGCCGTTCACTTTTGTAAGAACAAACTAAGAGGGAATTTTGTTTTCAACAGTTTTCACCTTTGAAGCTGTATGTCATGTTGGTATTAAAAAATGTCATTTTTTTAAAATGTCGATCCATTTGACATATGTCATAATGAAAAATGATATCTTAATTATAATGATCATAACCTTATCAACCTAAAGTCGGTTTTACAGCGTAAGGAATATTTTTAATTGACATGTAAAGTCAGTAACACACTATAAAAGTAACCAAAATAACCAGATCTAGTGTGTTCTTACAAAAGTGAACAGCTTATACACTACACCATTTGAAAATAAAAAATGTGGTGCTAATATTTAAAATTTCTTATAAAATTCATCACTGTCACAATCACAATTTACTGTCACCTATCGTTACAACGTCAAAAACAATTGCCGCAAATGCCGATAATGAAATGTTCACAAAATGTTGGTTAAAAAAAAAACGCTTTTAGCGCAGTCGGTGGATGGAATATAACTTAAAACCGTTTCAAGGCCGTGTATATGAGTTTCATACCCTTGCTTAGTTACTGTCTTCAATTGTCTGTCTCTGTCAGTCGTCTCTCTCAGTTGGCTGTGGTTGATTTATCTGTGCGGGAATATAGGAAAATCCCATAACTCCGTCGTCCTGTTTGTCATCCGCTTCGGTTTGTCGCCTTGTCATCATCCGGAATGTCTTCATCTTTCTTCGTTTTCTTGCCGTTTTCTTGGAAACCGCATTCTTCTTGATTGGATTCTTTTCCAATGTGACGTTGCCATTCTTCGTTGATGGTCTTCCCCTTTCACTCTTCTTATTCTTATCCTTTGGTCTATCCATATCAAAATCTTCTTTCTTCGATTTCAAGGTTCTCTTCGAATAGTCTTCATAACTATCATCAACCATTGAGGAATAATCCTCATACCTTGCTTCATAAGTTTACCAAAATCTTTTGGTTCCTGCAAGAACTCACAAATTTTCTTACTGATCTTTTCTTCCTTTCTATTCTTTACCAAGTCAAGCATTTCACAAATGCTTTTCAACTCTTTAAACGCCATTTTTTTGACAGCGGTTGCATCGTTGCCGTCGTTTGTTTCTTTACTGTCTTCTCTTGGTTTTGGTTCTTTGTCCTTATTTGTTTTCGCTACATCTTTCATTACTTCAACTGATTCCTTAGTCTCTCTTGCCTTTACTTCGAAATTTTCTAGTTTTTCATCAAGTTTTGTAGTCTTTTTCTCATCCATTTCGTCGTTATCTTGAGTGTTCATTCTTCACCATTTTGATATCTTTTGCTTCTTTGGTATCTAATTCGTTATATTTTTGCGTTTCTTTATCAATATCTAACTCTGCCTTTTCATCTTGAACATCAATCTTTATCAGATATTCTTTTTGTCGTATTTTGGCATTTTTTACACCGTCTTCATCATCATTAAAATCTTCATTTTCTTCTTCTTCGTCATGTTCTTAAATCAAATATCAAAAACTTTTTTAAAAATTAATTTGGTTGAAAATGGAATGGTCATAATATTCGCACTATTATGAAGTATGAGTTCTTATGTGGAAGTAGGGCATCGCAGACCGCGCGAAACATTAATAGTGTATTTGGCTCTAGTGTTACTACGCAGCAGACAATATCAAATTGGTTCGATAAATTTCGTACAGGTAACTTAAAAACCAAACAAAAAACCTGGTTCATCGATCACAGCAGAAATGTACTGCAATCAACTGAACGAAATGATGCAAAAATAGTCTAGATTGGTCAACAGATCGACTCCTATCTTATTGCATGATAACGCTAGACCACACACTGCACAAATGACTGTGGCAAAACTATCATTAATCGATTAACTGAAACAAAATAATAGATTATTTCAATCATTCGATTAATTGTTGCCATCTCTATATTTATTCGACTTTTTTTTTCAGTGGCTTGTCAAAACATCAATGGAATTCCGCCAAGAAATGTCTGCCTTCGTAAAGGCATATGCCGTCAACCAGTTCAATAAATATATAGTTACAGATAAAATTATATCCGAGCAAAACGACACAATATATAATAACATAAAAACAGTACAAGATGTGTACAGACCACAAAGATACTATAGAAGAAAAAACGCGCCACCTAGTGATAAAGAATCCAGGATACAGATAACAATCCTGGAATATGGACGCAGGGGTAATTCAGTAGTGCCTTTACGAAGCGATTTGTCACAAGAAGTTATCGAGGAAAGAAAAAGTGAAGAGGTTTGAATTGTTGTACTTGTTTATTTTATTTCTTTTTTTGAGTGATTTATTTTAATTTATTGTGTGTTTTGTTTATTTTGCATGTTTTTCAGTTACAAATAGAACATTTAATGCAAGGTCTGGCTTTTACTAATGTTGAGGTAAGTTTTTATTTTTATCTTTTGCAATGTTTTTGTGTTTCGTCACGTGTGACTCATTACAGATAACAGAAATTTTATTTAAGAGATATATTTCACAACTGTATTATTTTTATTTATGTTTGGATTACTTTAGATTAGCATGTTCTAAATTAATTTAGCTGATATCATTTTGTATCCTTGCTGTTAATAGAATTTTTAGCATAAGAATTACTTTTGAAACAGTCAGTAGACTGTTCAGTCAGTAGAACATTAAGCAGCGGTGAAAGGTGGGGCAGAGAGGGGCATAGGCCCATGGCGCCCCACTGTTATGGGCGCCAAAACGAGCGCTCTAATATAAACATTTTGAGTGGCCTACTTAGATATTATAGAATGGGGTGTCAAAATATTATTTCATTTATTTTTATTTGGAGCAAAAATATAAATTTTTATTTCTCTTTCAATATACATATGGACATAATTGAATTTAAAGTATTTTTATTAAAATATTCATTATTTTGGACGTCTGCAAAATATTCAATACATCATTGCTATTATCTGTCTCATTTTGTAATACGTAACTAACAGGTAAAGTTCATTTTTTATGTTGTATATTGACAATACATTTATAAAATTATCGTAGTATTGGTTCACACGGATACGCCAAAGTCTGTTTACACCACAACAGTCACCAAAGTAACCAGATCTAGTTTCGTATTACAAATTGAGACAGATTATATCTATTTTTCGATTGTTTTTTTTTTTTTCAATATCTTTATTTAGGGTAAACATTGTTTAACCTTTATTTTTTTATTTTTATATCTCATATTCTGATATTATCATCTTTTATACATAACAACTCGTCAATGCAGACATTAAAAACTAATTATAATTCAATTTTTCAGGAATGTATTGATTCTGAAATATTAAACAGCGAAGAAAAAGAGCAATTAATTAAACATTATGAAGCACTACAAGCTGAAATTAAGGTAGGTTTTTAAATATTTTCAATATATTGTTTTTTTTTTTAATTTATTTTACATTGGCCTATTTCTGCGACGAGGCTAATCGCCGATGCCAGGGGGCGAACTCCTACACCTGGATGATGAGTAAATGATTGTGAAAATGGCAGTAATGTAAACATATTATTCTCGCCCGAATAATATCACCAACGGGGACTTGAACTAGCAATCTCACAATTCAGACTGTTTTTAACAGTGAGAACTGCGTGATTTAATTAGCTCGGCCACACCGTTGGCTTGGTATATTGGTTATAATTAAATAAATTAATAAATAATAAATATTGATACTCGTAATTCAATTTTTGAAATAAAGCATATATGTATATGAGAGATTTGCGTGATGTTCATGAAATGCGTGAAAAAATCAAAATCAGAGGGAACTAAATCTGGACTGTAGGGTGGATGAGGTAGTATCTCCCAACCCATTTTTTCAATGGTTTCTTGGGTCAGCTTGGCGGTATAAGGGCGAGCATTGTCGTGTAATATCACGCCTTTTCTTTGAGATCCGCGACGTTTTTCTCTCATTGCTGGCTTTACTTTGTTCATCAACATGTCTGAGTAATAGGCACTGTTTATTGTACGCTGATCTTCCAAATAATCACAAAAGACGACACCTCGGGCATCCCAAAAGACGGTCAACATGACTTTTCCCGCTGATGCTTGCGTTCTGAATTTCTTTCGGGCAGGTGAGCTGGTATGTTTCCATTCCCAAAGCATGGGATTTTGGGATTCTGGTTCAAAATGGTGAACCCAAGTTTCATCACACGTTAAAATCTTCTTTAGAAACGGGTCACCTTCCATTTCATAGCGTTCTTTCAAGTCTGTACACACTTTGAGTCTTGTTTCCTTGTTTTGTTGCGTTAACTGTTTCGGGACCCACCTTGCAATTGTTTTGCTGTACTTGAGCTTGTCAATGATAACGTGATGAACTGTGCCAACACTTACTGCAACTTTTTTTTGCTATATCTTCAACAGTAATACGTCGGTTTTCACAAATAATGTCGTCAAAGCGGGTTTCAAGCGAAGGAGTTGACACTTCAACTGGCCGGGCAGGACGTTGCTCATCAGTCACTGAGGTTCGACCATTTTTGAACTGTTCTACCCACTTATAAAAATTTCTGCGATTTCTACAACTTTCACCATACTGTAAAATCATTCGAGAAAAGATTTTAGCCGGTTTTTCACCTTCAGAAAGCAAAAACCGGATCACTAAACGTTGTTCAACTAATGTGGAAACTTCAAGCGGACACGCCATCGTTAAATGCAATTTTGAGGTTATAAACAAAACAATTTTTATCCGTCAAGTATTCTCAGCTCATCCCATTGATGCCAACCTAAAGTCATGAAAGTACCAAACTCCTCCTACAAACCTTTTTTTTCCTACATCAATTTGTCTCTTTAATTATTGAAAGTCCCTCGTATTTATTGTTAAAACAAATCACTTTCGGCCACCGTCTCTGTCTCTTTCCATTGCCCTTTCGATTACTTCCATCCTTAATCTTCGACTTCTGATGTCTTCCGGTGTTGTAAGTTTTTAATATATTATTTTTAAGGATGGTGGTGCAATGTCTCAACAAGAAAAAAGAATTAACCTTTTACAACAACAGAAAAATATTTTCGAGCAACAATCTAAAAAAATATTGGAAGAGAAGGAAAAAATAGAAATAGATATTTCAGAAGTAACAGAATCTTTAAATGAAGTAAACAACAAATACACAGAAGTCCAGAAAGCGTTAGAAGATTTGTCAATAAAAGAAGCTGCTGATCCAGAGTATGGAATAAATTAACACATCAGAAATATTTATTAAAATTTAATATTTTCAGGACTTTAAAACAGGTTGAGGAACTTGTGGTGATTCATGAAAGCTTAAAGGATCAAGAACAGAAATTTAGGGAACATTGTAAATCCGAATTAGCAAAACTTCAGACAATGATTGAGTAAGAAATATTTTATTTTCTATAATGTACAAGTGCTAGTAAAAAATTTTGCGTCATTCTGAAGATTTTACGTTTCACAAATATTTTTGTTGTTTATACCGACATTTTAAATATTACTTTGTATAATATTCAATTTTTTCAATTCAAATCAATTTTATTCAATAATAATAATAATAATAATAATACAAATTAAATATACATTAAAATTAGAATAAGGCACATTAAGCGTTCTACGGCTTGTGTTGTGCCAAATATATTTTTGTTGATAGAGAACAAAAATAAAAATGTGCATATGTTGTACCTGTTCAAAATACAATTATTCTCATATTCTCTGAAAAGTATTTGTAAGTTAATTTAAGTGTTTATTCACAGAAACTCGCATACGCTCGTTGATAATTAATTTTTTTTTTTTTTTATTTACTTATGTTATTACAGACCTATTATTCTTTGATAGATTTTATGAACGTTTTTAAACTACACAAATTTCGAATTTCTATAGGAAACAAGTTTTTTTTTCCGAAAAAATTTCAGTTTTTCTGTCATAGTTGTTTATTATTTTTATAAATTATCAATTCATGATTTATCTTTTGTCTTGTGTCATACTGATGTTTAATCAGTAAGTCTATGTATATTAATAATGAAATTAATTATGTATAGAGTCCGTATATCGTGTAGTTTAATATATTTATAAAGAGAGTCAGTTGAGTATAGTTATCCTTTTTAGGGTTTTGTAGGTATGACCAAAAAACCCTTATACCGTCATTTTGTCGTCTGTCTGTCTGTCTGTCTGTCTGTCTGTCTGTCTGCCTGTCTGTCTGTCTGTCTGCCTGTCTGTCTGTCTGTCTGTCTGTTCGGTAAAAATTGTAGCCAAACGGCTAAACCTAGAGTGTTGAAATTTGGCATGCTTATACAACTCTTTGACCCGCACATAGGAAAAATACTAAAACATCTAAAAAACATATCCCCTTAAAAATATAAACAAATATGTGCTCATCGAAAAAAAAAAATATTTTTTTATAATTCTGAGTAGGGTATCAAATGAAAGCCCTTGGTACGTGGATTAACGATCAAATTTTTATTTTTGCAAAATAAATTATTATGAAGCGATTTTTGCCAAAATTGTGCAAAACATTTTTTGTCCCACACCCTGTAGCCCAGATGGTTTAAGCTAAAAATCTGAAAAAATTCTAAGTAATGTACATTGGTGTGAACCGGAATAGTACAACAGGAATTTTTGATCAGATTATGTTTTTGGAGAAAAACGCATTTTTTGTGAATTTTGGCTAATAATGTACACAAGTTATACCTTTGTAACACGTCGCGCTGGAACGTGTATGCTGGTGTAGTGGTATTTGACGCTGATTTTTCAACCAAGTAACCCGATCCGAAAGGGATCGAAACCTTTGAGAAGAGACTATATTATTTTTTGTTTTTTTTTTAAATTTTTATATTGTTTAAATTATTTTTTCAAAATTCTAATTATATTTTGGCAAATTTAATTTAATTTTTAAAAGCGTAAATTTAATAACCAGTGGAAATTGTTTAAATTATAATTTAATTCTGTTTCAATGTACACGAAATCAGAGGGACGGAACTTATAACAACCTATGGAAGCCATAGGCGCAATTTTTAAAATTCTTAATGAACCTTGCTATACAAAAAAAAATACTGCACATATTTAGAAACTTAAATAATGGTATTAGGCGTTCGAATTAAAATTAACAAAAAAAATATTTTAATATAAAATTTGTTTTCGCATCCAAAATAATCATCACTCACTTACTAAATACATGCAAAACCCTGAAATGTGTGAAAATTCACACTTCACATCAATTTTTTGAAAGCCACTTTAAGAACATAGTTTTGCATAGTTTGCAGTGTTTTTAATCCGTTATAGTAGAGACCTACCCAGGATGTAATTCCATAACGAAGTACTGACTCGACAAGTGTAATATATATATATTTTTTAACATTTCAAGAAAGTTAATGCTAGCTATGGACGTAATACTGACCATATTACTCCTGAATTTACACCAATTGAAAATATGGTCATGAAACCTGGAAACATGAGGCCTAGGCTCACTTTGGGCTGTTGCGCCAGTTATGAATGCGATCGATAGATTAAAAAATACAGGGATTTTATTTAAAAATATATATATTTTTTGTTAAATAACTCGTTTATTTGATGTTCAATTGTGTTCCCAATTTCATATTCTTATTTGCAAAGTAAAATACTTCATTTAACCTCTTTCGCATCTCGTCAGGCATTTAGAATTTTTACAATGCAAGTTAGTAAAATTGCAATACGCATTTGAATATTTGACTACACAGCTTATAAATTTTCATATAAAAATTTCTAATTTTTAATCCGTATTTTGTAATTTAAACTTCTCAGTGCTGATAAAATTTCCTATCTTAGTAAGAAAAATTATTCATATTAGATTGCTTTATCGTTTCCAAATTGAATTTTTATGTATAATTTTTACAATGCCAACAGGGATTTTTTTTTTTAATCAATAATTTTTGACTAAATTTGAACTGAATTTGAACTAAATTTTTCTCCATTAATCGTGCGCTGCCGTTCCTGTTCTAGCGCCTTGGGCGGTACAGCCCAATCACACCCACCCCGTAAAGTCGGTACTGATTCGGATAATAACTGATATATATATATATATTTTTTTTTTTTTTGAATCGGATGTTTTAATACTTACTTTTATTAGAACAATTTTAACTTAATTATTCTGTTGAATCATGATATTATCTTGGTAGTTGACCTCTTTGATTGCTATCATGATTTTACCTCTCGCTCCAGCCAATTTTACCAAACCATCCTTGTTGGCCTTGGGGCCAACAAATTGAGAGAAAAAAAAAAGATTACTCTCATGGTCTCATTAGCATTATCGTCGTCGTTATTATTGTCGTCATTACTATCTTCGTTTCCATTTTTGGATAATTTTTTTCTTCTTTTTATCTGGGTGCTGTTAATTAATATACTAATATTTTAGGGAAGCCAAAACGCAAAAGGTTCCAGAGAAGAGTAAAAATAAAATAATACAGGAAGTCGAGGAGGAGAAAGAAAGACTTAAAAATTGTAGATTACAAATCGCTAAAAAATCTCGTGCTATTGCAGGTTTGGAAAGACAGTTAGATGAGGTTCCTAGTAGAGCTGAGTTAGCACAATATCAAAGAAGATTTTTAGAACTATATAATCAAGGTAAGTTTTAGAGAATTTATGTATGTACAACTCAACTAACTTAACTTGATCCCCGGGAAAAAATAGAACTAAATTTAAAAATTTGTACCGCGAATGTGACCAGACAATCATGGTTCACCCATGATTTTTTGCGTTTGGGATTTTCAAAATAAATCCATTTTTCATCGCCAGTAATGATACGATGCAAAAAAAGACTTTCTTTTGTATCGTTCAAGCAAAATGTCACAAGTGTTTTTGCGTTTTTCCATCTGCCTCTCATTCAATGCATGTGGAACCCATCTGCCGACTTTCTGGATCTTACCCATCTCTCGTAGGCGATTGGAAACAGCTTGTTGACTAACGCCTAACTGCTCTGCTAGTTGTTTTTGTAATTGACTATCGTCTTCCTGTAGCAATGTTTCCAATTTTGTATCTTCATATTTTTTTGGAGGTTTTCCATGTTCTTTGTTTGTAAGATCAAAGTCACCATTTTTGAAACGCCGAAACCATCGTTCACACGTATCTTGCGATGGAGCATATTCAAGCTTCTCGAAGCAGTCGGTATGATTCAGTAGCAGTTTTTTTCAAATGAAAACAAAACAGTAGTACTGCCGGCGAAAGCTCTTTATTTGGCACAAAATTTGACATTTTTAACACAGTAAAACAAAACTATATGATCACTTTTCAAATTATAACCTATACGCATTTGACACTAAATGATAACTTAACAAAACGCCATATGTGTTGAAACTTTGAACTATACTATGTTTGCGCGGCAAGTTTGAAAAAAATCCGCATTTCATACTTGTAGACCTGGTAGAATGAAATACTAACCTGTATACCAATTTCTGATATATCGTCTGTTAACTTGTCTCTGCATCCCTTGCAAAGACTTCAATGAGCATACGGTTCTAAATTTCTTCCTTAATCCTCCTTACTGTCCTGTACACTGTTTATGTTTTTATAAAATAGGTTTTTACTTTATCGTTTTTTTGTTTTTATAATTTTTAAATAATATTATTTATTGTTTCAGTGTCTGCAAAACATAAAGAAACAAAACAATATTATACTCTATACAATACACTTGATGATACAAGACTTTATATAAGGAAAGAACTGACATTATTAAATTCAATACTAGATAGTTATCCGGAGTAAGTTTATTGTCATTCATTTACATTACATTTTGTTTTAAATTAATCAAATTCACAGGGCTATGCAGTCAGCTGCCGGTAAGGAAGAATTCATTAAACAGTTTGAAGCTATTGTAGAGAATGTAAAACAGACCAAAGTCAAAGTCCAGAGTAAATGTTCAGAAGAACGTCGAGTCAGGGATCAGTTGAGTCAAAAACTTCTTGGATTAATTGAACAACAAAGACGTTATGTCTCTGCAGTTCGTCAACTGGACATTGAATGTAGAAGAAATGAAATGTTAATTGTGCAGCGTAGTTCCTCGTGAACTAAATTCTTGTCTAAGTGCAATATTATTCTTTACCTGATATGTACATATGTTTTTTTGCATAAATTTCACTTTGCGCCATAATGTTTTTTATAAAAAAGCTAATGACATGTTTACAATAAATTTATTATAATTAAAATGGATTTTTTATTACATTATACATTGTGGGATGGGTGATAATTGGGAACAGGGCCGAGGCGACAAAATCACTTTTTGGAAGCAATTTTTTGGCTTGATTTGAAACTACAAATAAACGATCAGGTCCGAACATCAGTTCTGCAAGTACCATCCTAGACATATATTTTACCTAGGCTTGCCAGAAGTCCCATATACAGGGTGTTTGTTTGAAACGCCGCACCTTGAATAACTCCTTTATTATAAGAGATACAAAAAATTCTTTAGAAGAAAAGTTAAACTAGACAAAAGGTCCCACTTAAAGACTATAATAAGAATTCTGCATCACTTCCGGTTTCAGCGAAAATTGTTTCAACTTTTTATCTGGCATAGAGAATCGGTACATTAATTTTATTTTCTTGAAAGTACATTAAATCAGTTTTACAAGGATATCAAAATATCATACTTTAATTTTAACCATTTCAAAATGGCGACCATTTGTTTACAAAATAATAAATTACATAAAATTCGTTAAAATTATAAAAAGATATAACATTATGTAACCAAGAAAAACAATAAAACAAAATATGACTAAATTTAGTAATAAACTAAGGAAAATTTACAAATGTTCAATATGACCGACATTTTCTTATTCGTAATAAAATCTCTTCCATTACATTTAGAAGGGTATACTCTTGAATTTCCCTGATGGCTGTTTTTACCCTATGTTCTAAGTCTTCTAACCTTTACCTTCAGGATACCTTTCCTGGTATCCTTTGCTGGGCCCTAATAGAATTTATTTGACATTCCCCGAATGTCAGAACCATGTCTATCATTTCTTCATTTGAATTACGTACGTAAACCATAATTACAAACGATTTGATGTTATCACCTTTAATATCAAACTCGTACTAACAGGCAAGAAAATTTGCTTTAGTTTTTTATGTAACAAAATCATTTTTAATGTTTGCTATGTTTAACTTTGTACAATTTATGTTATTTATTATTTTGTAAATAAATGGTCGCCATTTTGATATGGTTAAATTAAAGTATGATATTTTGACATCCTTGTAAAATTGAATTAATGTACTTTGAAGAAAAAAGAAAAAATTAAAGTACCGATTCCCTATGCTAAATAAAAAGTTGAAACAATTTCCGGCGAAACCGGAAGTGATGCAGAATTGTTATTATAGTTCTTAAGTGGGCCTTAACTATACTTCTGAAGAATTTTTATCTCTTACAATAAAGGAGTTATTAGAGGTGCAGCGTTTTAATCAAACCCACTGTATACGGGACTTGTGAGTCACAAAAATTGACAATATGAGGAAATTAATTGTTATTACAATTTTTTGCGGCGAACCCTTTGATCAATCGCTTTTTATTTAGTACTAACTGAGGTATTCATGCTTCACTACGGTATTTAACTACTTTAAACCCATTATTGAATCATTACTCATAGAATACTCATATGTATCCACGGATTTAGCTACTCATATTTATTAGCACACGAAATCTATTCATTTTATACAGTAAATTTTTTAAAATGATTAATAATGGGGGTCTTTTTTAACAGCCATGTCCCGTATTTGGTTTTCCAAAATCTGGCAACCCAAATTAAACCCCGTTCACTACTTTCGACAGCATCCTGCGTACGTCAGTAATCGTTGGAAGATCATTTTTGGCTTGAACATTAAAACACTGAGGGCCAGTATCGCGCGCAAGTAGCTACAGAAGGAGTAAGATTTCTTTTACGACAGCGTACTTCGCAGGTCAAATACCTTAATAGGCTTCGTGACCTTTAAATTCACAACTTACGAATAATTTTAAAAAATGTCAACCAACCATTCTAGAACTTTAAAATTTAATACTGTCCCAACATACTAATTTTTGCAAGTTTTATTTCTGACTGTTGACATTTTTTGTTTGAGTTATCATTTAAGAATATTTCAAAAAACTTTAATATTTAATACTTGCAATAAACTTGACTGTCGGTTTAATGGCCTATCAATTGACTGAGAATCGATAAGCAAATATATATCTATTCCAGTGGTTCCCAGACTTTTCGGTTCCCGGCGCCCTTAACGTATCAGAATTTTTCTGCGACGCCCTAAGTCAAAACATTGGTCTAACTAACGCAATTGGAGGAATATTGGAATATTTCCGCGACGCACAGTTTGGGAATTACTGATATAGATAAGAAGTAAGTATTAGTTTATAAAGATAGTTAAAAAAATTGATGTGAAGTGTGAATTTTCACACATTTCAGGGTTTTGCAGGTATTTAGTAAGTGAATGATGATTATTTGGGTTGCCAAAACAAATTTTATGTCAAAATATTTTTTTATGAATTTTAATTCGAATGCCTATTACCATTATTTAAGTTTCTAAAGATGTGCAGTATTTTTTTATATATCAAAGTTCATT
Organism: Liopterus haemorrhoidalis; assembly: GCA_963971575.1. Lineage (NCBI taxonomy): Eukaryota > Metazoa > Arthropoda > Insecta > Coleoptera > Dytiscidae > Liopterus > Liopterus haemorrhoidalis. Next base: position 47,906,652 of record OZ020618.1, read on the forward strand.
AAGATTTTAAAAATTGCGCCAAATGGCTTCAAATTGCGCCAAATGGTTTCATTGGTTGTTTCTAGTCATAGCTCCTCCCTTTGATTTCGTGTACATTCTAACAGAATTAAATTATAATTTCAACAATTTCCACTGATTATTAAATTTACGCTTTTAAAAATTAAATGCAACATTTGCCAAAATATAACTAGAATTTTGAAAAAATGATTTAAACAAAATAACAATGCAAAAAAAAAATAAAAAATAATATTGTTTCTTCTTGGGGGATTTGAACACTCATTTTCTCGGTCAGAATGCTAATACCGTAACCATTCCACCAAGACACACGTTATACTCTACTGTGTTATATAACTATAAGTTTTCAACATTATTAGCAAAAAACACAAAAAATGTTTTTTTTTTCCAAAAACATAATCTGATCAAAAATTCCTGTTGTACTATTCCGGTTCACACCAATGTACATTACATAGAATTTTTTCAGATTTTTAGTTTAAACCATCTGGGCTACAGGGTGTGGGACAAAATTTTTTTTGCACTATTTTGGCAAAAATCGCTTCAAAATAATTTATTTTGCGAAAATAAAAATTTGATCGTTAATCCACGTACCAAGGGCTTTCATTTGATACCCTACTCAGAATTTTAAAAAAATATTTTTTTTTTCGATGAGCTCATATTTGTTTATATTTTTAGGGGGATATGTTTTTTAGATGTTTTAGTATTTTTCCTATGTGCGGGTAAAAGAGTTGTATAAGCATGCCAAATTTCAACTCTCTAGCTTTAGCCGTTTGGCTACAATTTTTACCGAACAGACAGACAGACAGACAGACAGACAGACAGACAGACAGACAGACAGACAGACAGACGACAAAATGACGGTATAAGGGTTTTTTGGTCATACCTACAAAACCCTAAAAATAGGCTGGCTAACATTTCATCGTCTCTGAGCCTTATTGTGAACTGTTTTATTTTATTTATTTTTTTTTTTTTGCAAATGCTAAATTTTAGACCTTAACTCAATAGTGGCCATATATTTGTGATCTGAGGCTAAAAATATATCAATTTACCAACAAAATGCATTTTTTTTCTACTAAAATTTTGAAATTTTGGTCAAAATACTGTTTTAAGCTAATTTTGGGGTGAGGATTATGAAAAAATATTTAAAAAATTCATGCTTTCCTAGCTTTTGAGTTAGATTCGATTCGGATTAGTTTTTCGCCAATGATTCCAAATATTTGCCCAAACTTGACCAACCAAACCAAAAAGGACCAAATTTTGTTATTCTATGACCAAAAATACATATTTATAACAATTTTCAATAAAATCCAGAGACAAAAATGTTTTACTTAAACCCCTTACGATTTTTTCGATTTTTTTGGCCATTTTCAAGACTTGGATTACTGCCCATAGAAAACTTGATAATCGATTTATTAAAGCCGTTTTTTTTAGACTAAACAATCTAGGTGGATTTTTAAAATTCAAACCGCAGATTTCTATTGAGAACTGACACGCTCGGATACGCAGTCTGGTGGTCAAATATTGTACTACGCGACTGTAGTACTGTTTGAAATTATTACATATGTTCTGGTGTTGATTTTTTGTTAGAACGTCGATAGATACATTTTCATAAAATAAAAATGTACTGTGCTTAAATTAGCCTGTTCCCTGTTAGCATATTGACAGCTGAATACTAGACAATTCAGCCATTTTGCCATGAATTACAGCGCCGCCAACGGTAATGTCACTTCTCAATCCCTAACCATTTTATAGCTAGAATTTATAAATAAATTAAAAATTAAAATTTTTCAAAAATTTTGGTTGTTCAAAAGGACCTCAAGATTTTAAAAATTTCAACCGCAAATCTTTATCGCATTTCGTTTTTGAGATACGCCCATGCGAAAATGAAAATTTTTATAAATCACGCCATATTAAAATTTGTCATAAATTTAAAATACGCGAAACGAATTAAGCCTCAAATTTTTTCTAGTCTAAATAAACTACGAGGAATCCAAAAATTCTAACCTCAGATTTTTTAATGCACAATTTTCACAAATAATGTAAATTATACAATTAAAAACAATTGTCGTAATCTCACAACGCGTTAAATATTTAAAGCCCCAAATATTTCTAGATTAAATAAACTATGGAGAATCCATAAATTTTAACCGGAGGTCGCTGTCTCAAACCCTTTTAGAGTTGTGCTTTTTTTTAATTCACACGTTTGAACGTACTGTAGAAGTAATTTAATGATATTTTTATGTCTTGATTTGTGTTTTATTATATTTTATTTTCACTGATAACATAATATGTCCTTTCAATATCTGTCAGATTAATTCAACAAAATACCACCAGATAGGGGTTCTCTTATGTCCATTTTACATGCTTTATTTATCTCACTGGCGACATGTGGGCCAACATTTTTATTGGTCCTGCCAGAAAATGAGGAAGCAAAAGGAAACATTATTTATCCTATAAAAATCAGTGCATTTACACATTTTTAGTTGTTTTTAAAGACAGTATAGTGTTATAAACAATATAATTAGCCTCAACCAAAATGTACTAAGGTCAGCGGCGGTGAAAGGCAGGGGCGACAGGAGCACAGGCCTAGGGCGCCAGCTCTTAGGGGCGCCAAAACAAACGCTTAAATATACATATTCTAGATTTTTATTATACATCATTATAAATTTTCGTTTCTATATCAATCTTTTGCATATTAAATATAAAATTGAGTTTAAAGATGTGCACATTTATTGATTATATAATAATATTCAGTGTTCTTTTGGACTGTATTAACTTTCTTACACATCTGAAAATATTTATCTCATTTTGGTGGCACATTTAGGCCCGGTCTTTCCACCTTCAGTTAAAGTCCCAGGTAACTATCTGACAGATAAGGTTATTTGTAACTTCATCTGCTGAGTAAATGTCATCCCTTCTTTCTATACAAATGTATCTATCGGATAGTTATCTAACGGATAATGAGACTGACGTATTGGATTCACTGACTGGTATTGACATTTATTCAGCAGATGAAGTTACAAATAACCTTATCTGTCAGATAGTTACCTGGGACTTTAACTGAAGGTGGAATGACCGGGCCTTAGACATACAATGGCACCTTGACTTGCAAACTTAATTTGTTCCTGACCGCTGTTCGTATCTTAAAAAGTATGTATCTAGAAACCCAATTTTCCATTATATTTTCAATTAATCCAAGGGAAATCAATTAATCCGTTCCCAGATTAAAAAATCATAAAGAAACTTAAATAAAAAACTATTCTCAACTAAATGAAGAAAATGCAAAGAAATAGAGAATGAGTGAGAAAGAACATTTTTTCACTATAAATACGCATTTTGTATACTATCACGTATTAATTTTTATTTATAACATTTTCTGTTTTACATGATTAGTATGAAAAACATCTTCCATTAATTTGTAAAAAAGGACAATTTTCTTGTGTGTGGTTTTGTGGCTCAGGAGCTTTCGATTTCAATTATATAATGTAAACAGGCTTTAATTCAAATTAATTATTAAAATAGGATATGAAAATAGTTTGTATCTCGAAAAGTTCGTATATCAAGAGATTTGTAAATCGAGGTACCACTGTATTAGCAAATTTACTTAGCCATAACTAGTATTCGGTCAAAATGTTAAAATATTTAAATTACAATCATCTAAATCAAAGAATATGTTTAAAATAAAATTGCGAGCACCTATAGGTATGCCAGGGCATATTCTAAAAACGGGCGCAGTTTGGAGGGTTTGCCCCGGGCGCCAAAAGAGCTAGCGCCGGCTCTGATTAAGTTATATATAACCCGCCATATATAAATGTCAATGTGTTCCATAGGGGAAACTTCCTAAGCGCCCTGACATCTGGTGGCAATTTGTGAAAGATACGAAAGCCACATTGTTTTGTTTTGTTCAATGGAGAAATACGTGTTTTTTTGTTGTTTGTGTTTTATTTTTGTGTATCATGGAAAAAAACAATCAATTTTGTTGTCTGCCGCAATGTAAATCGTGAATAATGAAGAATCCTTTTTAAACATTCCATAATTTACCTAAATCGAAAAAAGTATCAATTGAAACGACGTTTGGAGGCAGAGAGAAAGTGGATCGTAGGTTTTTATGGACTCAAAAACTAAAAGTGGGCAAAAATCCAAGCCCATGCAGGCATGTTTGCCCGTTGCATTTTATGGAAAGTGATTTTTTACGTCCAAAAAAAGATTGAAAAAAAGCATCTATTGCACCCAAAATTTGCCTAAATCATCAGTTGATATATTAAAAGGCCCTTCTACTTTTTCAGGCAGAGATATTAATTTTTACTAATATATTTACCATATTTTAGTTGTTATTATATTGACAGACAGTCAAAAAGAATTAAAAATACAATGAAAAACTAAAAATATCCTTGAAATTTCTTTAGAATAGTATATTATTACATATCTTGTAAATCGTAGATTACCTTTAAATTAAAAAAAAGCTCGGAAAACAGGAAAAATACAACTCGTGTTCTTTTTCACCATGTAAACAAATACACGAATAACAGTTTAATGTGGCTTTCGAGTGTTCCAGCTTTGCCGCATACGGCGCTGCGATCTTAAAAAGTTTCCCCTATTGTCAACTGACAATAACTGAAGCGCCTCTAGTGACATTTTGAGAAACTGAAGGTTGTAGGATAGTCGAGTTTGTGACAAGCATGGGAATATGTTCTTAGAAGTGGAAAGACAGTTAAAGACCAATTTAGAGTGTGTTCCCGTGTGTTTCAATAAATATCACATGAATTTACCATTGAACCTGTCAAAAATATCCTACCAAAGTCAGCCATGATGTGAATGCAGTAGCGCCTCTATCGGTAGTGTCAGATGCCAATATAAATATACATACTAGCAATTGAACAAATGAATATCTGTATGCAAATATTCTCAAATTTAAGAACTGTCGAGTCTATTATTTCAAATTGTTATTTGTAATTATTAAGTTAATATAAAAAAAGTTAAATCATTATAATATCTCAAAGATAAGATTGTATTCGATATGTCTTAGAAACATTTTTAGTTAAAAGCATAAATTTAACTTAAATTTAATAGAAATGCATATAAAAACATGTTAAATTTTTGGGAAAATTTCCAAAAATTTCCTCTTTCTGCAAACATTATCTTATTTTCCCATTAGAAAGTAATGTTTATTTGGAATCCTAATGGCGGCGCTGTCTCCATTAGCCAGACTGCCATAACAGTTATTTTTATACACCCCTCTTAGTTTCTTATTTTCTATGAATATCTATTGGCCCACAAAAGTATTGAACGAAGTAACGTTTATAGGAATTTTACTGTATTAAGTATTTTTAAAATGCATTACTTATAAACAATTAAAATAATGTGTAAAATTTGATAATAAAGGATTGGGACCTGATCGTTTTACCATTTGTAGTTTCCATATTTAATAGTAGCAAGTTTAACTTTTTTGTTTTTTCTCGCACCGGCCCTGAATAAACATTTTGACATTTTGATAACGCTCTTTTGACATCAAATTTTTGATCACTGATTTAGTCTTGGTCTTGTATCACTATATCAGATACACAGAAGATAAAGAATATAACTATTGTGTTTTGAAATGTTTATTGAATGTTTATGGGTTTGATACTGCTGAACTACACGGCTATGGAATAATCTGAAGGTTGTTGAGAGCCGCTGGGTCGCGACCACAGTGAAGATCGTAGTCCTAACTTTAACTTCTTTAACGTATCTATATCGCATTCTGCTTCACTTAATTCAGGACGGTCTGGTGTACAACTTTCTTGTTGTTCTGGTGTCGGACGACCGCCAAAATTTGTTTCTGCCACTGAAAGTGGCGGGAGTAATGTTCTCATTGTCGTTCGACTGTGCTGGAGCCACTTACTGCGAAAAACAGAATTAACAATAAGTTAAATACTCTCATTTACGTACTATAAAAAATTCTACCTCGCTTGAAGAACATATGGTACAACGTTAAAGATCAATGTGTTTAATTTTTAAAATTGACGCTCAGTTAAAACAATGATCTTCGTTATGTCTTGTTACGGTACCGTTTACAAATTTAGTGGTATTGCTTCGACAAGGTATATACCTTGTCGTTGGCGGTTGTCCTTCTTCGTTGAACGTTGCTAAATAGAATTGTTTTGCATCTTGCAGACACCAAGCTCTGCTAGAAATAACAAAGTTAGATTTTGCCACGAAACCTTTTTAACGATACTAATAAATATTAACTAAAGGAATGATATGAATGAAGAAGATGAATTAATTATATATGGGGTGTGAGTAGAAGGTATTAGGACGGTTGAGCCTGAGAACCAAATCGAGACCGTGGGAATTTTCTTATCAGTGCGGCATTCTTTGATGTTGCCGTCACCTGGTCAGATGCTAATTACAAGTGTGCAATCAGGTGACCAGATCCGGTGATTAGATAACAGGTAACAACAGTTAAAAAACATGTAAATACAGGTAAACTCAGGTAAAAAACAGGTTATAGTATGGAAACTGTTTTTAACCTGTTTTTACATGTTTTTTACCTGTTTTTAACTGTTTTTACTTGTTTATTACCTGTTTTTACCTGTTATCTAATCACCTGATCTGGTGACCTGATTGCACACCTGTAATTAACACCTGACCAGATGTCGGCAACATCAAAGGATGCCGCACTGATAAGAAAATTCCCACGGTCTCGATTTGGTTCCCAGGCTCAACCGTCCTAATACCTACTGGTGCGAATAATCTTAAATATACTAATTTAAAAAAAAAGAAACTACAAGGTATTAACAGCTTATCATCTATTTGAACAATAATTTGATAAAATAGTGATTCTATAGTTTCGTATCTATAAGAATTGAATTTACAGTAACACCCCGAATAACGCATAAGATATTTAGAATGCTAATTGATATAGCTATAAACGGGGGTCATTAAGGTTCAGGGCCGGCCTTAGGGGAAACAGGGTGTGCACCGCACAAGGCATAGCAAATAGTCCGGCCCTTGTAATTTTAATAAGTCAATAAAGATCAATTTTTTCGTCCCCGCATTTCTTTATGCAGACAGTTAGCTCTGTTAACGTTTCTTAAGTATAGGAATATGAGGGCTCTTCGGAAAGTAACCTCCATTGTTGCGTAGCGTGAGTAGTAGGCGGTGAAGCGCCGTCATTGTTACATCGGCGCGTGCAGTGATTCAGTAAGCTTCCAGTTATGCAAGGGGAAGCGTCGTACTGCCGAGTGTTCGCTTGTTATAACCTCAAAACCTGAGTGCCGAAATAGAATATCCCGCCAAATATTAGAGAGAACCATCAATTCACGATCTCGAAACTTTCCGAAAAAATTCCTCAAGTTTCTCGGACTGTGTTGTAAGATAGTCACTGAAAAATTAGGCTACCGAAAGTTTTATGCTCGTTAGGTAGCAAAACTGCTGACCGAGATCCACAGAACCAAACGAATGGGTTCCGTCCTAGACTTCCTTCTAGGCTTGGTTTCAAGTGATTTCCACCTGTTCAACTACATGAAGAACTGGCTTGGCTCCCAGCACTTCATTAATGATGAAGATCTTCAAAACGCTGTGACAGGTTGTCTACATTTTTATGGTGGCGGCAAAGTTCTATGAAGAAGGAATTTCAAAGCTGGTTAAACGCTATGACAAGTGCTTAAATTTAAATGGCGACTAGGTAGAAAAATAAAGCAAATATATAGTTTTAAAATGTATACAATAAACTGGCTACTTTCCGAATAGTCCTCGTATTAAAATAAGATAAGAATTGCGACATTTGCGCAGAAACAGTGGAGTAACTAAGTGGGCACTCCATTTAGAGACCCGTCGATTCTCTAAATGACTTTGTTGTTGGTTGCAAATTTAACAAATTTACTAGGGTGCCAAAAGAAAATTCTGCGGGGGTACATGAAGTTACGCAACTACACAGAGTATATTTTGTTTTGGGTCAAGTTCGTTATTCTGAAATAAAGTAGAAGAAATACGCCGTATACCGTCATATATCCTCCACTACAGCCTTGATAATAGCTATCGAAAGCTGTACTGATTAGAATGCTTTGCTCAGGACATGAGGCCAGGACGTCACCTGCGCAGAAACCAGAATTCGTAGAGTCGCTTGGTTGTTAAGCAATGTACGTAGAAGCGGCTACAAACTGCATTACGATTGATTTTACGCCATTGTTTGGCGCATATACGATAAAGTCCCTGGCCTCAACTCCTGAGAAATGCACTCTAGCTCTGTGCGTAACCTGGGTCATTTTCTACGGATTGATTCATAATCTGAACCATTATTGTACCTTTGCTAAGGACTTCAGTAGTTATCGAAGTCGTGTTATTACAAAACAACATTGAAGCATTAACAGGGTGACTGTATTTTTACTTTTTGGTTCAATAACAAATGGATTAAAACCAGATTTAGTTTTAGTTTTAAATTTAAAACTTAATCTACGTAAAGAACTTGCATTCTATAAAATTTGATAAATATATCCAGACAAGAGAATGGATAATACATATATTGTATGTATTTAGGTGTTTTATATTATATTTTAAATATGTTAGCTTCGCTTTAACATTGCACTCCATGTTCTTCTTTTTATCAGATCTAGGAAAATAATAGCCGACTTTACATTTTTAATATTTACAATAATAGAGACTAAATTGAAAAGGAAAAACAAGCCAAACAATTTTAAATAAAAGTGAAATTTAACAAGTATAGTCACATTTAGATTTTAATTAATACCTACAGGTTGACAATGGTCCAAAAAAGATATATTCAATAAAGGCAGTGGTTTAAATACAATTATGCATGTGGTGCTATCGCACTAGGGCCGGAACCTGAAATGGTGCATTTTTTTACAATGTAATTTTCTTAAGGACTGATTATACTACGCTAATGAGGGACGGTAAATATTTTTTATTATAAAGAGTTTTACTAGCGTGCTATAGTCAGAGCGGAAGTAAGGAAAACTTGCGCTAGGGGCAGGACCGTGTTTTGGCGCCCTTGATAAATAAAAACAAGGTTCTTACCCCTCAAAATTTAAGTGATGACGCAAAAAAAAGGTCCTCACCTCCCAAAATCCAAGTGACGAGCAAAAAAAAAGGCCTCATCTTCGCGCAATGGCGCCCCTTAGCAAGCCCGTCAGCGCCCTTTTCCTTAGTGCGCTAGGGGCCGTCGCCCCCTCCACCCCCTTACTTCGGCTCTGGCTAGGGTGAGCGCATATTGAGAAAGGCACTTAAATAAAATACTAACAGTATTTCATAAAAATAGATGAGATGTATTATATTGAGTGCGATCCGGAGAAATACGAGGGTCGTCTCAAAAGTAAGTTACACTATTTTTTTTAATCCGAGTGGTTGGCGGGAAAAGTCTGGGAGTCTCAGGGAATTTGCGTCTGGGTGTAATGGCAGCACTGTAAAATTTCTATGCACGTGCGTCGATCGATCCGGCAGTCAGGCTCCAGCCACTATGGAGACTCCACTTATTCCTACCGCCAATTGCGAAGTTCGTGGTGTTCGTTTTTTGACAATTATATAGACTGACAAAATATATAATTTTTCTTTTAGTATACGAGTATAACAAACAAAAGCATTTTAAATAGGAAATACCTGTTAGTTTTCAAAATGATCGCCCTTGACCGTTACGTAACTCGTAAGATTTTGCGGTCACCCCTTATTAGATCCTTAATAGAATTACGAAGAGTTTCTACAGGAAACCTCTTGGTTGCCATCATCAGAGAGCATTTCAGACTTGTGATATTATCCTGGCCATGTCCTGGCCATGTCATGTTTGAGGTTAGAGATGCTAGACGGCCAATCAGCAGGAGAAATGAAGGCCAGTAGTTGCTTTCAAGCCACTGCTGTGTAGTATTCGTCTTATGGGCTGGTACTGAATCTAACTGGAAGCTCCAGTGGCCACCAGCGAAGAGGCATTTGTTCAGTATTTTAATATCGACTTCAACACTGTTTTGTAGTAGACTCTGGCAGACGATATTACCTTTTTCTCGTAAAAATAAAACTTAGTAGTACTGTCATAGCTGCCACCCTAATAAACCATAACTGAAGCAAGCTAATGGCCCCTTTAGATCAACAGTGCATTCTCACGAGCTTCTCGTAAACTTGTAGCATACAGACCGTCGTTCTGGAGGTTAAAAGCCTCCTCAATATAAAAAATCTTTTCAAGAAACCTATTGACGATTGAGTGCAGAGACTTAAGAACTATGTAACGACCAGAGGTGGTCATTTTGAAAACTGATTGCTGTTTCTTGTTTAAGATGCGTTGGTGTATTATGTACTAAAAGAAAATTAAAATATTTTTAAACATCCTGTGGAATTTCGCTGAAAACTTTATGACGGTATTTATGGTAAGATTTAGTTTTTCTGTAGAATAGTATGGAAAAGGAACAGCAATAGCTTAAGGTCTAGAACTGAAAAAAACTACCAAGGAAATATATTTGGAGCTGAGTGTACAAGGTGGCTAAAACTTAAACATTACACCTATAAATTTTCACTGTATTCAAAATAGGTGGAGTTAAAGTCGGCCATTATTTTCCTAACAACCTAATACCTTATCGTCAAACTTGGTAATACCTATACCTGGATCTTCCGCGTCGCGGTAACGACTTTTGTTCACTCATTGGTGATATGTCAGACGATGTGCTTGACTGTGCTCCGTGATAAATGAAGTCTAGGAAAGGATACAACATATTATTCTTATTCCTTCTAGAATGTACCTACTTCTAAGCACATACTTCTTTCATAGCACTCACTCCGTTTTAGTTTCATATCTAATTGATTGGAAGACTCTGTTCTACTGGATGTTAATTGTTCTGGATCGGATTCGCTATCATCTGTGTCTACTTCTGCTTTCCGTCTTCGCCGCCCGTGACCTTTCGTACTCTAATATAATTGCTTCATTATTAAGTCTTACAGAATTACATACATCTGGAAGTAGCCAACCCCAACAATATCAAAAAATATTATAGTAGCGTAATGACTCAACTATATATTGATAAAATGGTGAAGTTTATTGCCCAGGAATATTTTCTATTTTGAAATGTACTGACTTCGATAATGCTGGCCTTGGAAGCCCAGAGGAATTGTCCTTGCTTCGTATTGCGAAGGTACCGGATTTGAATCTCGGTCAGAAAATGGGTATTTTTATTCGTCCTTAATACCTCTTTATTAGAATAAATTAAACAATCCAAAAATAATAATTAATAAATAAATGGCTCCAAACTAATCGTAAAATAGGAAGAATCGAAGTAAAAAATAAATAATATAATTGAATAAAATAACTTCGATAATTTTAGTCATTAAGGTCCGGTTTTTTCACCTTCAGATAAAGTTCCAGGTAACTATCTGACAGATAAGGTTATTTGTAACTTCATCTGCTGAGTAAATGTCATCCCTTCTTTCTATACAAATGTATCTATCAGATAGTTATCTAACGGATAATGAGACTGACGTATTGAATTCACTGATTGGTATTGACATTTATTCAGCAGATGAAGTTACAAATAACCTTATCTGTCAGATAGTTACCTGGAACTTTATCTGAAGGTAGAAAGACCGGGCCTAAGTATTTTATTTCTGCCACGATTTGGTGCTATACAACTAAGCACACTTTTGGATTGTCCAAATTTCTGACATGCTAATTGGACCAGTTGATGACAAATATCTAGGTAGCTTTTAGAATAGCAGAAATCGGGAACCTTTATATAACAAAGAGACATTCCAACAAAATCCCTATAAAAACAAAATTTATGGAGCCGCAACTTTAAAAATAATTATCTCGATTATGAAATTTTGAAAGTTAAAGAAATTTATTTTGATGAAAAGGTTAAGGTCCAATTTTGTAAATCAGATAAATAAAGATTCATTGCCAGCTTTTTTGGATAATCTTGTATTATATCCAGAAACGCACAACATTTTGAATGATTCCATTCTGCCGTAGGTTTTTTTTTTTACTTGGTTTATATCAGGGCTGTTCAACTATTTACCGACTGCCAACATATCCGCTATTGTGATCATACCGATTTTGACATTTTGAGATTTCGATGGATCGCCACGAATTGAGTCCCTACATAACGTTTTGACTATTTTTAGCATGATGTTTGTCTGTCTGTCTGTCTGTCTGTCTGTCTTTCTATCTGTCTGTCTTTCGGTTTGTGTACACGTGCAGAGCAAATTCGGCTAAAAGGATTTTTATGAAACTTCATATTTAAGCTTTTGATATCAATGGCACGGGTTGATCAACTTTTGGTAAAAATCGGGTAACTAGAAATGGGAGTTTACTCGTGTCGATTTTAAGATTTTTGCAAATATTTAACAACAGAAAAATATTTCGAAAAAATTATATAGTGCCCTTCCGAGGGAAGTCCTCCCTAGGGAAGAAGATTTTGAAAAAATTCATTACATATTGCAATTTTAGAGCTGTTTTTCATCTAAAACTAACCTAATAAACAAAACGAAATTTACAAAAAAATGTTTATGAAGATTCTTCATAGGTCCTCCAAGACTGCACTTTTAACCCGACGGTTAACACATTGATCGCCAACGAATTTTATGCAAGATAATTAGAAAATGGTTTTTTGTTTTTAAGTTTTGTTGGTTAGGATATGTTAAGATAAGGTTTTTTTTTTCGGTGTTTTTTTATGAGGTTTTTTGATGTGCGATAACCGGTCTTTGTTACGGAAAATTTAAGAAAATTAGACATTATATTGCGCCAGGCTATCATTTTGCCAGTCACTTATTCCACTCTAGCAAACGTGCGCGATTGTGCGGACAGTTACTTTTCGCGCGTTTTATCGTCAGTAATTTTGATTCAAATTTCTTTGGCGGTCACCCCCATAGCAATTGAATGTGTTAAGGTGGTCCTGAATTTATTGAAAAAATAAGAATCTATTATGTAACGTTTACATACAACGTTTATTAAACATTTCAATACGACATTTGAACGTAGGCTAGCGAGAAGCTTGTTTTAATTTTTACTTTATATTTATAAAATGTATTTTTAAGTACTTGGAAGCAAGAGAAACTAGAGATCTACTTAAAACCACGCCGCGAATGACCGGTAGATCGTGATCGACTGGTTGGGCAGCCCTGGTTTATATGGTCACAACTATGGTCATTAGGGCTTAAGTTTTATTTTTAATCTACTCTAATTTTTTCTACTTAGGCCCGGTCTTTCCACCTTCAGATAAAGTCCCAGGTAACTATCTGACAGATAAGGTTATTTTTAACTTCATCTGCTGAGTAAATGTCATCCCTTCTTTCTATAAAAATGTATCTATCGGATAGTTATCTAACGGATAATGAGACTGACGTATTGGATTCACCGACTGGTATTGACATTTACTCAGCAGATGAAGTTACAAATAACCTTATCTGTCAGATAGTTACCTGGGACTTTATCTGAAGGTGGAAAGACCGGGCCTTAATCTTAAAAATTTTATATTAATTTTAATTTAATCAGTGTTCCTATTAGTTTTGTCTGATCACTTTTAGAAGGCTTCTCCGATTAAAACAGATAGCTTTTAGGCATTTTACATACAATTAAGTTTTTTAAAGAAATGTGTTCAGTAACAAATGAGTTGACACTGAAGAAGTAAAGTATTTCTTGACGAAATGTTATGCGTTTCTGGATGCAATACAATATTGTCTAAAAAAGCTGAATGAATCTTTATTTACCAGGTAAGCAATTTTGTACTTATTTCAGTATAACAAAATCACAAATAAGAATTAAGAAACTCTATGATGTTTGAATGGTTATTTTGTTGGTTGTGGGTACAATAAACAAAATCGAATTTTCTATAAGGTTTCATTTTAATCAAAAGACAATTGCCAAGCATCAAGATTTTCTTCCCGGTACAACAATATGAATTTGAATTAATTTTGTTATTAGTAGTATTTATATTAATAAATATTAGTAAGTATACCAAGATATCACTGAAAATAGTTATAAATTCTATGATTTTCTTTTCAAAATAAAATAGTCGCACTTTTTGCAGCTGACCCAGCAAACATTCAACTAACGGCCGAATGCTGGCAAACTGCTTTTATGCTGGTAAATTACTGGCACGAAAAGTAAGTGCAACGCCAGTATTAATAATGTACTTCACATTTGTATTTCGCATTCCGCCTATACGAAGTACTTTACCAGCATTTTATAAGCACTCTTCTTCACTCATACTTTTTACTTAAAACCATCAGAAATAAATCTTGCAACTAATGCGATTATTTTGCACTTTACCGTTGCTGGGCCGGCAACTGATACATCAATGGGCCAGTAACGGCCCCGGGGACACCGGGGTACTGGCCCATTACTTTCAATGCCGGGGAGTATGTGCTTTACCAGTACTGGCCCGTATAAAAATGTTTGCTGGGGAGTTTTATATGGATCTCAAGCCATCAGTTCCCGACGCTGAACTAATAACGACTTATGTGGAAATTAAAACCAGAATTATGTACGGTAGTGAGTGCTGCAAAGTGGGAGATGCAAAAACAACTTAAAATCTTCTAAAGAAAAGTATTGTGTCGGTACAATAAAATGGAATATGGAGAATATAAAGAAATGAAAAGATAAGAAGATTCTATGATCAAATGACGTCTTTTATGTTGGTTTATAAGGAGCGTATTAGAGTACTTTGGCGAAAGCATATGATATGGTTGTCAAACATTGGCAATTTGTGACAGCATGCCAAGCCGAAGTATGTATACCACAAGGTCGAGGGAAAGATCTCGAACAACGTCGAACTGTGCACTAAAGGCGAATTCTTAAGGAGTTAAAAACACTAGAGGGATTGTATAACCTATATAGCTATAGGGCATAGACCTTATTGATTATTTTTGTATACTACTAAAGTTATTTAACTCCACCCTTGTGACTGATATTGACAGAAATAGAGCAAATTTTCTCTATGTACCATCTTAGTTCCCCAGCTACTTCCAGAAGTATAATTTCTACTGGCTTCAGTTAGTATACTTACGATGTTATAATATGGTGAATTCCTCTGCACAGAGGACGTTGGGGGCGGAGAAGCACATCCTTCTGTCATGGCGTGTTCGTGGTACATGAAACTGTGCAGCATGGCGTTGTTGGGCAGTGTACTGGGCTCTGAAAGTTGGAATGTTGCATACGGCGAGATGTCTTCCGATGTTTCTGAAACATATTTTGGTTAGTTGTGCCATAATTGGCTTTTAAATGTTTGGCTGAAAATGTATAAATACATTTTAAAGGATGAAAATTATGATCAGTTTTATGATACGTGGTTGCTCTTACAAAATTGGTAATCATTAAAAATCATCTACAGAAAAACTATTGGGCTATAAGTGGTATAGTCGGTTCAACATTCAATAATTGTAATTTCAGATTTAGACTTTGATTTTAATTTCGATTATACGTCACATTCTTCAGAATTTATATCGAAAATATCCAACAAATGAGTTAATCTGACTAAAATTTATTATGCAAACCAGAAGTCGATAGTTTTCCTGCAAAGAGAGCAAACTACGAAAAGTAAAAATGTCTCAAAAAAGTGGTAGTTCAGCAGAAGATATACAAGCGGTCCCAAATAACTTGTTAAGCATAGGGATCTCGAGAACGGTAAGAAATACGAGGTCGCTTAAATTAGATCAAAGTTGCCGCATTAAAGTAACACTTTATGTCTTTGCTATCCTAAAAAAAAACAGAGTGGCGCGCGGCAGACGTATGGATTTGAAGACGCCATTGCTCCTTTCCTAACGGTCCTAGAAGATTGAAGGTGGAAGGGGGGTTCGAAAGAGGGGGATGGGAAGTTTATGTTTCACGCGGTTTCAGTAATAATGGAGTGGTCTGTTGAATAACGTGTTTTTTGTATGCAGACCTATTTTTCGATCGCCCGCTGGATCATCCGTGTGCAGCGTGCCTTCCGTCTGAGGTTTAATATCGCCCTCCGGAATTAGAGGCAAGAAAGAGAAAGAGGCCCGGTGGGAGGCAGAAGGCGAGAAATGGAAGGAAGGAAGGGGGCTGAGGTCACCTGGAAATGGGGAGGAAGGAAGGGAGATAGGAGGAGGGGCGAAGAAACGGTTGGAAGGGAAGAGAATGGAATAAAATAAATTAAAGATGGGCGAGAGAACTAGAAGCAAGAAGGAAGGAGATCGGAGACGGAAACCAGAATGAGAATAGGAAGAAAGAGAGGGACACTGGAGCAAGAAGAAAGAAATGAGAAAATGAAATATATTGTAAATTAAATTGTATTGTATTGTACGTTATGTAATTTGGATTGTTTTGGTTATTTTATTTCTATTTGTAATGGCTAATACCCTGAACGCCGCAAGGCCTAGGGAGAAATAAAGAATATATATATATATATATATATATATATATATATATATATATATATATATATATATATATATATATAATATCGCCCTCCGCGGCCGAATTCCCGATCGAGATCGAATTCTTGCGTGGGTTGAAGCATTCCAGGATACCGGAAATGTGTCCACGATAAGAAAGGGGCCTCAGAATACCGTCACTACGCCAGAAAACATCGAGAGATTTCGAGCTGCAATCGAACGATCTCCCAGGCGTTCAAATCGGAAACGGGCAGGTACCCTTGACATTTCGAAAGCGATTTTCGATACGTTCCATTCAACGAATCGGCAATGAACATCTTCATTTGTACCCCTATAAGATAGTTGCCGTCCAAGAATTGAAGCCACGTGATTTTGAAGCCAGACAATTCGCTAGTGAAAACATGCTTGCTGCGTTGCCTCGAGCCTGTGTAGTTTTATTCTCTGACGAGGCACATTTTCACCTCAATTGATGTGTCAATAAGTAGAATATGCGCTATTGGAGCAGTACAAATCCCAGGGAGCTCCATCAAAGACCCCTGCACTCCGACAGGGTGACAGTATGGTGTGCAATTTCAAGAATTGGGATCATCGGCCCTAACTTTTTTGAAGAAAATAATCGAGCGCCTACAGTCACTTCCGCACGTTACCTGACCATGATGTAGGATTTTATCTTGCCTGATTTGGAAGGGATGGTGCTGTAAAACGTCTGGTTTCAGCAGGACGGTAACCTATGTATTACTAGATATGAACGAAAACGTAAATTTTCCGGTTTTTAATTTTGCTCATAACTTTAAAATTAAAATATTAAGTGATTTTGGTGTGCACTTTCTTCAAGCACTTTTTCATTTACAGAGGTTTTCATTTTTTTTAACGCGTACCGTTTCAAGGTAACGGGGTCAATTTTAATTTTAATTAAGATCTGGCTACTTCTAAGTTTGTCAACCAGTGCTTTAAATCCTCCTCAATAAGTATAGCAATCGGTTAGCGTCTTCAGGGTTCTTTTGTAGCTTCTTGTTGGATACCAAATGAAAAGTGGAAGCCCCCACATAGTTCATTTATTTAATCAGTTTAAAAACTAATACTAAGCTATTTTACTCAGGCTTTGTAACCATCAAGAAATAAAATATGATAAAAACAATAGCATAAAAATTAAATAAAAACTAAACTGTTTATTCTATAAATAAAAACAAAAATAATACGAATATACCCAACAAATTATAAATAATAATATAAACTATAAATAATAACTAACTTAAATCAATGATTAAAATAACAAAATAACAAAAATTATATTTACAACCATAACACTAACAAATAATATATAATTATTAATTTTCCTTCTAATTTTTGCTGAAATTATATAACGAAACACCCAAAAACAGTTAGCGCAACAAGTTTTGGAATAAATCTCAATCCTTTTTCTCGTAATATAATTTATCAACCTGGTATCTTCTCTTGTCCGGCTTGGAGAGAAACTTTATGTATCGTTGCATAATATCGTTCTCTCTGTGCTTCAGCGTTTTGTTGATTGTCTAAATTTTCTTTTGGTTCTTGGTTTTGTCCTGAAAATTAAATGATGTGTGAAAATGTTTTAAAATTATGTTTAAAGGTTCTTACTACGTCTGATGCACGCTATAAATGATGTCGCTGTTGCTAGTAATAGAAGAATTGTGATGATAATTGGTAGAATGACTTTCCATTCGAAAATTGATCCACTTTCGTTACCCTGTTTTATCAAGTCTGGCGGAGGATGCTCTGTAACAATTTCATTAAATAAAATAAGTTATTTTTAATTTTAATTTCAGATCCTGGTTAACGCTATACCATTCGACGTAGTTTCATTAGGGAATACTTTTTGTAGAAAATGATAAGAGTATTTTATTTTTGTTTACTTAATATCAAATTAAATCGATAGATTCAGTTTTAGGCTCTTGTTGAAACATATTGAATAACAGAAAGAGATAATAAAACACTCGATTAGTTTCAAACAATAAAACCAATTTAGGCTATGAAGCCATCTTCCGAAATACAGTTATCCCTTTTCTTCTAATCTCTTGGAAGTTACATCAGCAATTACAAAACCTTTGGATAATAAGATGGTACGAACATGTTGAAAGGATGAAGGAAGAAAGGTGGCCCAAGGAGATCATCTAGTGGTCTCATAGAGAAAATAGAAGAATAAGAAGACCAGCAGTGAAATGGTAAACCCACATCAATTAATGTAATAATTACAATAATTACATTTATCACCATTTCCATTGATTAATCAGGCACAATTATTGGATTTGAAATCCAAAGATTTATGGAATAATATATTCTTAAAACTTAATTCTGAAATGGAAAGTTTAGAAAGAGAAAAGTGCATATTATCTTCCCAGCATAAGTGGATCGAAATTCACAATCTTCAAAATGTAGATAAAATTGTTTTCGAAGCTTGGAAACGTCTTCCAGAATCGGTCAATCATTTAAAAAATTATTGTTTTGGACTACTGACAATTTCAGATCCACATATTACTGTGAGCAAGTCTTTTCACATATGAAATTAATAAAGAGTCAGTTAAGAAGTAATCTTACTGATCTGAAACTTGAGTGCTACCTTAAGTTAAAGATTACTGAATATTCACCAAATATAAATCTTATCGAAAACTATGCAGGAGCAATCGTCCCATTAAAAAAATTATTATATTGTAATATACTGGCAAGTGCAATAGGTATTGCAAACTAAATGTATAAGTAAATATTAATTTATTGTAATAATTGATTATTTTAAAACAAATAAACAAATTTTACGTTTTTTTCCTAAATATAGCATATATTTTTTAGCGGCTCTTCCATGTCATTGTTTTTGGTAAACCCACATCAATTAATGTGTGAAAAAGGTATATTTGAAGGAGATCGGGAAGATAGGGACCAACAGTACTTGAGAACGGCATATCTATAATGGGAAAACACTAAGAAGAAGAAGAAAAGTCATGATACAGAAAACCTCATCTGATCGATAGGAAGATCACACTTATTTATTATTATTTATATATCAAAGTATTACTGGTGAAAGTTGGAAAATGTTGGCTTACAAGTACTTACCTCCTTCTTTTGTTAAAGTCAGAAAAGAGAACTCCGCATTAGAAGAACCTGCTATACTAAACGCTTCTATTTTCACTACGTAGCGTGTGGACGGCAAAAGCCCAGTAATCGTAAATCTTCGTTGTGGTTTTAACGCGTTCGAAACTACAAAAAAATATAATTAGTAAAAACTTCAATAATAAATTTGCCGTGTACAAATCAATAAATCATATAAACTAACAAGTATTACCTAATGTCCATTGCGATTCACTAAATGCCCGATATTGTACGATGAAATGTATTAATGGACAACCATTATCCGGCCAGACATGCAGTACTAGTACTACGGAGGTAGAATTCGGTATGAGAAAGGAAGCAGCGGGTGGAATTCCCGGCGACTGACCCTGTGTTCGTACTAATAATGTTGGACTCGCTGGTGAACTCCCAATCTTGTTATGAGCGATGAGATATAAATTATATGTTGTTCCACACAGCAATCCCTAAAATAAAACATTTAGAATTATAAATATGGCATGTTTCTTGATATTACGAGTCAGTCACAATCTCGAAGAACAGTTAGGGTAAGGAATTGGTCGTCTCCAGCGTTTGTGATCCATGGATGACTTGAACCAGGTTTCTTTATGTAGAGACCAGTTCGCTGATGCCGATTTATAAGTTAATTAATAGTGTTTTTAGTTACATCCAAAACGCCAGCTATTTTCGAATACTTCGGCCGTCTTCATTTAACTACGCAAGTCGTACAACGTCTTCGTGTCGCATTTTAATTTTATTGCACAATAGACCACATAAGAGTTTAGAAATCCGTAAAATGGGTAACTAATCCCCAAAATACACACATCGGAAAAGTCTCGGGATATAAAAAAATATATGAAAATAAATAGCGTATGGTTTCTTTTGTACGTTTATTGTATTCTATCAATTAAAATATTCAATAAAGAATAGTTTACAACAAAATAAGCTAAATGTTATTTATAAAAATAACCAATAATTGAAAAAAAAATGTACAGATTTATGTACAGAATTGTAAAAAATGATAAAAAAAAAAACAAATCCTACTACAGAGTATGACCTCCACTTTGGTTGATCACAGCCCTACATCTGCATTCATGGACAAAATAGCATTATCGACGTCTTCTTGAGGTAACTATGTCCATTCTGCTCGTAGAAGCTCTCTGAATCTATAATTATCGTGGATGTTATCCATATGTGGATAACATCCACGATAACAACGATAACATCCACTTAACTTCTCTTCAGCATATTCAATCGGATTTAGGTCCAGTGACAGTGCCATGGTATCGCATCAATTCTTTTGTTATCTCGCCAGGCCGTTACAATTCGCGCAAAATCCGAGCAAAATCCATTGAAAAAAACGAGATCAGTTCTACCGCCAATGATTATCCCACCCCATGCCATAACAGTACCACTTCTGCAACTGTGAACTTCGTGGACGTGCCTCAAACGTTCCAAATAACCGGATCTTCTTCATGCTCTTGTTCGCCGAGAATCCGGATGAATTCCAAATCTGAACTCATCATTAAACAAAACTATAGCCCAATCATTATCACACCAATATTGAAAATTGTGACACCAGTCTAATCTTGCTCTGCGAATGCCTCTAGGTTGACTGATTGGTCATCGGGATAGAATATTAGCTTCGTGGAGACGATTTCTTACAGTATCGTGACTAACGGTTAAGTTATGCGCTGGCTGTAACTCCCTTACCAATTCGGGTACTGTAATAGTAGGTTATCTTCTAGCATTTAAGACCAAAAATCTGTCTTGACCTGCTGTTGTACAGCGACTACGTCCCGGATGTTGTTCGGCTGGACTCCCTGTTTCCCTGTAACGCTTCCATAACCAACTGATGCTACTTTGACAAACTCCTATCCGCTGGGCAACATCAACTTGCCCGAAGCCAGCTTGGAGATATCCCACCGTACAATTCACCTCGTGGATAGTTAAATGCTGTCGCTTCATTTTTGAAAATGAATACCACTACTTAAAAACACTGCAATTATTAATATAAATATTTTAAATCGAATTAAAATGAATCAATCTACGGATCATGTACTGAATAAAATTTGTCAAATTTGCATTTGTTTTGTCTTGTTGGTTATGGCTTTTACTTGTTTTCCATAGCCAACTAATCATAATTGCCTACTTTAATTGAAATACGACATTAAATGTACAATAAGCAATATATTTTCATATTTTTTTCAATATCCCTAGACTTTCCCGATGTGTTTTTTATTTAACAATGAGTTATTTGTATTAAAATTCTTTTACTTTAATATGCAAAACTATAATATGCAATCTGGCGGGCATTTTTTTATTGTTACAGTCTGTTTAGTTAGCAACAAAAAGTGTTTGTTTATGCCGACTTATTATATAAACGTTGTATTATTTCCCAGTACTTATAGTTTCCACGATTCAAACATCTAATGTGAATGCAAACCGATCTTTAATGTTCGTGGACTTTAAGTTCGCATATCTTAGCAAAATCTTGTGTGAAAAGGGTATAAGACTATACAACTCTGGAGATTAACAGTGAAGAAATTACTATAATAATTTCAACTACTGCAATTAAAATAAAGGAAAAATATCTTATTTTATTGCGATACTAAAAAATCGTAAACTGCGGGTTCTACGGTTCATATTTATATTTACTCCATACATTATACAGTCGGATTGCTGATAGGTGACTGTTACATGTATGGTATGTATCAAATAGTGCATTCATATAATAATCTAGTTACCATTTTTCAGCAATTTAAAAAATGTTTTTTGTTATTTGTCTTATCTGTCAGTGTTTGTTAATAAAATTAATTAATAGAACTTGCGGCCAATTATTAAATTCACAAACTTTAATTTTAATTTTGCAGGAATATTTTAGTTCCGAAAAAGAGAACAACGGGCCACTTATTTCTCTATCATGTGTCAATCAAAGAGTAGCAGCTGCCTTAAAGATTTCGGAATCAACAAATCGTACAATTATAAAATGTAATAAATCTGAACTTCTCACTAACAAAATCACGAGAAAACAAAGGAAATTAAAATCTGAACCAGTTTATTTTATTGATACATTGGCACGAATGTATAGTCATGAAGTACTAAGATTACCTCCTTATCACTGCCAGTTTAACCCCATTGAACTAATTTGGGGTATAACAAAAAATTATTATGATAGACATATTGGTCAAAACGGATATAGTGATAACGAAGTTTTTAAAAAGGGGCAAGTAGCCTGTGATCAAATTAGTTGTAAAACTTGGGCAAAATCTGTTAAAAAAATCGAAAATTTAATAAATGAATGGCGGGAAAGGCAAAGGATTGTTGATGATATTAATCCAATAATAAAAAATACAAGAAATGACAGCGATAGTTCAGATGACCACGATATCATGCATTACAGTGACTAATTTAAAAAAAAATAAAAATAAACATTTAAATACAACTTGTAGCAATATATTATATGAATAAATATATTTTTACTTAATATTTTATTACTTTGTACTGGTAAATGTAATTTAATTAAACATCATATTATAATCCAAAATTTACGTATGAGTATAAGTTTTTCCTTATTTATAATTATTACCTTAAAATTAATAATTTAGTTTGTTTGAGTACTGCTGTGAATATACTCGTGCTATAATTAGTAAATATATCTACGAATCATGACGTTTCTTTCTAAAGCTTCGTTTTTTATTAAAATAATTTGGAAGGTTAGTTGTCAACTTGCGTCACTGTACGTTACTATGGGTATGCAAATAATTATAATGATATAGACAGAGAAAGCATATAGTATTGTATTTCGATACTTGTAGCAACGAACAGTCACCTATCAGCAATCCGACTATAGGTATAATGCCAATCGCCGCGACTGCTCTGCTAGCTGCTCTTACAAAAAGGAGAAATAACAAAAATTAATTGTAAGGACCTAGCAGTTAACAGAGTAAGATAATATAAGATTTATAGCGCGAGTGAAACAAATGTCAACTAAACAAAGATATCTTAAAAATATCTCGCGACTCCTTTAAAAAATCAGCTAATGGTAGATCTACCGAGAATCGATAAAAAGATCTTGCACTTAATAAACTAAGATATTGCATTAATGGGAGTGAGATCAAAAATCAATCTAATTAATAGATTCATAAAATAAAGAGACTTAGAACTAGGGGAGGATAAATATATAGGAAAGATAAATATTTGAATAAGAAATGTACCTTAAGTTCGTGACTAGTGGCGTGTCTTGACAAATGCAGCTCGTCCAAATCCCCATGTGTTTTCCTGTAGTTCAACGTATATCCGCTTATCGAAGCGCCACCAGTATTACCAGGCTTCCAATGTAACAATATACTGCTACTCGTCGCGCTTGTAACATAAAGAATTGGCGCTGCTGGTGGTACTTGTACCAATAAATTGTAAGTCATTCGATCTGAGCCCTGACCATTTGCGACTTGACATGTGTAATTGCCGGCGTCCGACAGCTGCAGATTGGATAATATCAATTCTCCAGTGTCCAGCAGCTGGATATTGTGATTTGAACCTCCCTTGAGCATAATATCACCGCGTAACCATTCTCTTCTTGGCATTCCCACTGTTAAACAACTTAAAGTTACTGAACCTCGCCACGGACGGACAATTAAACCACCGAATGATGTAATTCTTGCAGGAACTGAAAAGAAACTTAATATTTAACTACTGATTAGTAAGAATACAATACTACTGATGTTATTACAAATTTTCCTCATTAAACCATGTATAATCCAATTATCTCAATGTATTTTTTTAAATATTTATTAACTTAAGTAAGTAAAAAATATGTTGAACAGAAACAGGAAATTTCTTGGTGAAACGCATTATGTAACAGAGGTATAAATAAAATGACCAACCGTTCTCCTTTGGGGAGGACAGTCCTCCTTTTGTAAGGTCTGGCCTTCTTTGAAAAGTGTCCTCCTATATGTCCTTCTTTTCGTAAATTTTCGTGTTCGATCGATGCCGAGCCGATCCGTTGCAATTGATATGACGTATTTGCATTTGACATTAGTCAAGGTTCGGTAGAATGCGGCGAGACGCGATTATGAGACGCATATGCTCCAAACGGGAGATGTTGCGAGAGCGCATCGCACACAAGTGGCTTTGTTTATTTCTTACATTTATTTATTCTTGTTCAATTTACCTTGTGCTGCCCTGGAACTAATGCAGCAGTTGAAAGAGTTTTTTCAATTGCTAATAATGTTTGGGCAAGTGAGAAATTTAGATTGAATGTTGATACTCTAGCTGCAGCACTGCCTAAAAATTTAATATGAACGATATTTCTTGTTCAAATATTACCAATATATTGTTAGAAGATGATACTTTGATAAAAAATATTCATTCGATTGATAAGTACTCATTTAAATAATAGTTAATCATTACAAGTTTTTTTCAACAAATTTTTTATTATACATTTATCATATTATAGTGAATTATTGTTGCAAAGAATAAAATGAAAAAAATGTTTACGATATTTCCTTGTGTCCTCCTTTTCATTGTAAAAAAATTGGTCACCTTAGTATAAATCAAACAAATTTTGAAGTTATTCTTGAATAATAGTTTTAGAGTTATTAGGTAAAGTTTTTATAATAGTTATTATAGCATAAAACTAAGTTATTATAGTTTTATACTCTTTTGAGTTTAAACTCAATTTGAAAAGAAGGTAACCCTAGGTAAAACAGTTCGTACGATTATAAGGGCTAATTGTACTCAGTATCGTTGGTATTTAATAAATTTTGAAACTTTAATGGAATACCAAGTTCAAGTAAAATATTCAATGTTTCGCTCATAAAGAAACGTTCTCGTTTGGATTCGGGCCACTTATCTGTACATGAAAAGCAGTTCTTATTAAATACGTATAAGCAGTGGCGTATCAATGAAGCCGGGGGCCCGCCCGCAAAATTAATTTTGGGTCCCCCTGGTATCCATTATTTGGGGCCCCTACATATTGGGGGCCCTGCGGGCCCGGTTGTTACGCCACTGCGTATAAGCAGATTACAACCGATAAGCTTGAAATGAAAACTACCTCTATCGTACATAATATTGTTGAAAAATTGGGTAAGAATTAAAATGCTTGTGTTATTGTTATTATATCAGGTCGTCAAGGATGAAATTTGTAGTTAATAATATTGCCAACTTTAACAGCTTATTATTTGACATTGGCTTAATATTTCACCGTTCTGTTTTTTTTTTTTTTTTTGTTGGAAAGTTACACGTCTTGCCTGTTTAAAGAAATCATTGTATGCTCTAAAAATTATCAAAAACTTTTTTTGAAATCGAGAGATGTATTTAATTTTGATGAAAATGGAACGGTGGGAAATTAACACTATTATGAATATGAGTTCTTACGTGGAACTACGGCATCACAGACCGCGCGGAACGTTAATAGTGTATTTGGCTCTAGTGTTACTACGCAGCAGACAATATCAAATTGGTTCCCCAATTTTCAAACAGGTAACTTAAAAACCAAACAAAAAAAAACAAATGCTCGTCGATCACAGTAGAAATATACTGCAACCATCTGGACGAAATGATGCAAAAACTTAAAGAAAAACAGCCTAAATTGGTCAACAAATCAACTCCTATCTTATTGCATGATAACGCAAAACCACACACTGCCCAAATGTGGCGAAACTACAGGAATTGGAGTTAGAACTTCTTCATCATCCTCCCTACTCACCAGACCTAGCCCCCACTGACTACCACTTCTTCCGAAATTTGGACAACTTTTTAACAGGAAAACAGT
This sequence comes from Liopterus haemorrhoidalis, assembly GCA_963971575.1. Taxonomy (NCBI): domain Eukaryota; kingdom Metazoa; phylum Arthropoda; class Insecta; order Coleoptera; family Dytiscidae; genus Liopterus; species Liopterus haemorrhoidalis. Next base: position 47,932,864 of record OZ020618.1, read on the forward strand.
TTAATTCCGACGATGCTGTAAAACTAGCCTTCCAGGAATTCAATGACTCTCATCCGTCAGGATTTTATACCACCGGCCTGAACAACCTGCCACTTAAATAGCCAAAGTGTATAGGTAATATGGGTGCATACTTTGATGAATAAAATAATTCCTTATATTTGTAAGTTATCAACCAACATTGCTTTTTTATGTTTATACACGTAACCATCAAATAATGTCAAATACGACAAATGACAGTATTAAATCCTGCTTAATTTGTCAAAATATGCTGTTTTATTTCTAAAGTAACTAAAACCTCGTTCAGATATTTCATTTCAGTTCAATTTTGCAAAAGAATGTATTGACAAGTATTAATTTGTTTCGGTATGCAACCGACGTACGCGAAATCGTACAATAATGATTTACTTTACTATCAATTTTGTGCTACTTTACTGACTATTACTTTTTCTTTACCGTTACTGTAGATTTCAGAAAATAAGGATTTTATTCAAACATAAAACTGTGCAATGTCTCGAATTATATGCATGGTTCAATCAATTAAATTTATAACATCATTCATCGATGTCTTTGGAACAACCTTGTGGTTGCGGTAATCCACATACCTCTAGAAGTTGTAACTTGACTAACCACACGTGAACTCTGTCCTTCCCCAATTCTTGTAGAAGCAGTTACCCAGAACTGATATTCAACATGAGGTTGCAATCCTTTCGCTTCAAAAGTTGTATGTTGACTCGGGATAGTTTGCTTAGCATGATCGATTTCCTGACGTCCGTCAACACTCCTGGACAAATTATAAGTAAATATCATATTATTACAATCATGTTTCTTTACCTTTTATATAAGTTGAACTTGGTAATAACACCATTCGGCTCGTGAGGTGGTAACCATGATATCAAAAGAGATTGCGAAGAACTTATCACCACTTTAATATCAGCTGGTGCTCCTGGAACTGATAATTAAAAATTTTAATTTCATTACCTTGGAAATGAGATTTTATTGATGGAGGATTACAGATTAAAAATAGTAGGGTCATAGAAATCGGTAAACTCGTTTATCGCATACAATATCATAACAAACGGCCATCCGGTACAAACAGTGGATGTTACATAAACGCGCTTAGTGAATGTCCAGAACGGTACAAAAATGGCACCATCACAACCCTCATTCAGCGTACATATAAGATATCGTCGAATTGGGAAAACTTTCAGGCAGCTACAGAGCAGCTTAAGCAAACTCTAATTAACAACGGTTAAAGCAACACAACCTTCGATGGTTTACTGAAAAGGTACCTAGATAGGCGAATGGAAACACAGAATGGAAATACGCAGTCCACCACGAGGACTGTGAGCCACGTAAGGTAGCCTACGTTGGATTAACCACCACAACCCTGTCAAGACAACTCACGATGCATCTACAAACCGGAGCTATCAAAAAACATTTCTTACTCGAACATGGTATGCATTTAACCCGACAAGAATTAGGTAATCAAACAACTATACTGAAGAAATCCCCAGATTACCATCGGCTACAAATCCTAGAGGCACTCATCATTAAGAAAAACCAGCCCGAAATAAACCTTCAATCCACAGAATTAGCCCGGACCCTCTACCTGCAGGGCAACCATTCATAATTTTCCCTCATTTACTCATTTACTGTTACAAATTGTGTATATAAATAACATTGTAAATTGTTTTTATTTAGTTCAGCTTGATAATGATTGTAAGAACAATCGAAAAGTTGCAATAATAAATAAATATGTCTCAAAATATAGGATTTTTTTATTAATCACCTTAGTGATTCCCAAAAAAGGACAATACGAAAATTGGAAAAAGTGTCAAAAAAGTTAATAGACGCGGAATATGCTGTAGTGTTCAATCAGTGTTGCATACAAGAGAAGCTGCTTCCTATATATATATATATATATATATAGTCGTAACCAAAATAACCAGATAGGAACTCTTGCTGCAATGGTGGTACCAACAATTTCGTACTGGGGAGGAGAGCCTTGAAGATGAAGAAGGTCGTGGGAATTATTCTTCAGTTGATAACGAGCAGCTGAAGGCCGTAGTTGGATAAGAACTAGGCACAAAAATTCGACAGCTTGAACTAAAGTTAGGCGTGAGTCATCCAACAGTTTTGCACCACTTAAAACAATCTGAAGTTCATAAACCACAATTATTTTTTACCAATCTAATATTGTGTTTAACCCAAAGTTAATATTTAATTCATCCATTTACATAATAAAAAAATATTTACAATTTACACAACATTGTTGTCTGATATCTATTATTAAGTTATTAAGCGATAAAACAATATTTTCTATAATTAAAAACGTCCTATTAGATAGATAAAAATTTGTTGCAAAATTTGTTGTTTAGATTGTTAACTAATTTTATTTCAGATTGTTGATTTTGTATTAGAAAATTGTAATCTCTGTGGGTTATACGTAGTATGAATTGTAATGAAACGACCCAGAGCGTCCTCAAAGAAATTCGATTCTATGATGCCGAACGATATTGTAAGTGACATATCTTTGTCTACTGTAGTTGTTTTTCAATAAATCCTGCCAATCTTTACGTAATGCTACTTTGTTCATACCCTATTATGCATTCTACCCGACGCTGTATATAAAATAAAAGTTGATGTTTACTCCCTGGCCCTTAAAGATAAGCCTGTCCCGGTGTTAACTTACCATCTTCTTCAGTGTGACAAAAAGAAGGTGTACTAAAAACTCCATCTCCCATTCTTGTGAAGGCCAGTACTTGAATACTATAGTTCGTAAATTTCCTTAATCCAGTGATTACTGTCGTCAATGCTGTGGTTTTACGCGTTTCCATCTCATCGTTCCCTGTAAGTTTAGTAAAGGCTTAATCGAATGTATATTTCAATTAGGGTACTGTATCCTTCTAGAATTGGTAACAGCACGCGCTTTGATAGTGCGGTTAAATAAATTTGCATACATATTAATATATTTAATTAAGAGCATACGCGTTGAATATTATCGAACAATAAAATAGTTACCCCTCCAATTGTCGTCCAGGACTGGTTCGTATGTTAATTTATAACCCTGTAGGAGACCGTTACAGTGGAGTGTTGGCGGTGGTTGCCAACTCACTTGCAGTGATTGTGACGTTAATGCCGCACATCTTACATCTTCTGGAGGCATGCTTGGGACTGCAAAATTAACATAGAATATATTATCATTACACTTAATGCTTCAGTTAAATGACCTATAAGATTATCCTAATTGCAATTATAATACCTAAATATTATGCTAAGTAGAGCATTTGGCAAACCAGGATCGTCTAGAAGAAAATTACCTGACGGAAAGTTAAAAACTAAAAGGAATTAACTATATATGAATAGCGAAATAGAGAAAGAACTGGTCATATCAAACTTATTCACATTTTCTGGATTCTAATGATTCATATCATGAGCTCCAAAAATCATGGGCTTCCTATTTAGTATGAAAGGTGCCATGTCCGGTAATCAGATGTATGAAAAAATCGGCAGTTAAATGTAGAAAGGGATATTGTCTTTCTTGAAATTCTTGAAAGGGCCTAAACGTCTTAATAATCGTCTCAAGAAAAAAAAAAAAAATACTGAGTTAGGACAGCATGGGAAGATATGTTCCAAGGGAACAAAAAATATCTTTTTCTGGTTCTAAATTCTATCAGTTTCGTATAACGATCATTTCTTCCCTAACATTATACTACACCCCTTTCATCAATAGGCTAGGCCAGTGTTTTTCAACCCATGGTCCGCGAAATATTTTGACCGAATCATGTAGACGCACACTTCTGTTCACGAGTATATAGCACATTTTTTTAGTCCACGCAGAAGCCAATTTTGTCCGAACCATTATTTATTTAATATTTACTAGCCCCAATACAACGCCTCTCGCGGCTATTTTTCATACTTCTGATGAAGCTAGCTCTTTGGAAAAGTCGCTTATAAGAAGAAGATATAGAAATGTTTCCACTTTTGGAAGAATTTTTGATTGCTGCTGTTGTCAACCAGAAAGTCATATTCAACAATTAGTCAATATTTAAGAACATTAGCTGAAAATTTTAATAATTATTTCCCTGAAAAATGAGGATTAAAGGTAATCTCTGAATTAATAATCCATTCTTGAAAGATATAAAGTCATGTGTACTTGATCCTCGTGAAATAGGAAAGCTGATCGAATTGTCTTGCGATATCACTCTGGTGTCCAGACATAAAATGCACATTGTCATTCATGTCTGGATTGTCATGTCATCATTGTCACAATTTTGGAAATCGCCAGAAAAAGAACATCCATCTTTGAGTTATAAAGCTATCGAATTATTAGTAATTTTTTCGACTTCCTATTTATGTGAAAAGATTGTTTCAGCCATGTCAGTAATAAAAACCAATTATTATTATAATTGAACACACATCAGTAAATTAAATCCCAATAAAAAAACATTCTCTTTTTAATATTTGGTTAAACATAAGGTGTAAAATTCTTACCGTCTTCCATTGTTTGTGCAGTAGTTGATTCTGATAGAGGTCCTGGACCAACCTCATTAAAAGCCTGCGCAACAACAGTATAACGAGTGTACTTCTGAAGCCCTCCTAGAAGCATTTCACCACTTCCATCTTCACCGTCTCCGCTAACAGAAGTAAAGTTGTAATTAGAGGCACCGGCGTTTGTAATTCGATATCCGATATTGAAGCCTTGTATTTCACCGTGGCGGAGTTCAGCTAACGGTGGAGACCAGGTAACTAGAAGCTCTGTCGACGATATTGGACGCACAGAGAGATTTAATGGTGGGCCGGCCGGACGTTGGGGTTCTGTGCGGACTGAAAGCTCCGGACTTGGAGCACTACGTCCTGCTGGACCTTCGGCTATTACGCGGAATAAATAACGGGTTGCTGGTTTTAAGTCTTCTATTAATGCAGCGAATTGAAGGGGACTGTCTGATATTTCTTGCTGCTGCCATGGCCCTGGAAATATTGATAATATTTAGACAATAAATGAATATAAAATTTAGGTATTGCAGTTTATCAAATTATATCAATATTAACCTTTAAAGGACCAATGGTCGATATATTAACCGCTGTGAGTATTCGCTGCCGGCCCAATGGTCGATCTATAGACCGCTAGTTATGCATATCGTATTTCATTGCTGTCATACGTGTAGGCGTGAGTTAAAATAAACCAACCACCCAAGTTTACAGTTATTAAGCCATATATTAGATATGCTCCATACAAAGTAACTTTACTTTGTACTTTGCCGCTCAGACATTCTTTTAAGTAAACAAACTTTATTTTTGTTTAGAAAATTTTGATTTAAATTTAGTTATGTTACATCTTCTAAACAGTGTAGTTGGGCAGTGCATATAGTTTATATGTTAAACTTTTATAAAAATTTGATTTAAAAATTAGTTTTCGAACATAATTTTCGGTTTGAACTTTTTTATTTATTCCCTCACTATGGGAGACCAAATAGAAAGTGCATTTTCCGAATTGCTTTACTTTTTATTTTTAAAATCTTTTTAATTTTGAAATAAAATAATTTTAGAAATATAGAAAATTTAATTCTCTTTAATTTTGTTTTTAGTTTTTTATTCTAGTGTAAATAGAACGCGCGCTATGTTATTTTAAGCAAAAGTTTGCAATTTTACGCGCAGTCAGCAAATTAATTCGGGCCGGCAGATAATACTATGCGAAATAAATTCGGTACGGAAAAGGTTAATCAAATTGAAGGCTATATTTGTTTTTTTATTTTTTATTTTATATTTGGTTTGTACATGTTTCAGATCATTATAAGATATTCAGTGGGATTCTGAAAGTGTGCGTTAAGTCACTACAAGGGTTAATGTTAGGTCACGGCGGTTTTTGTCGTATTGCGATTCTGAACGAAATTTTCCTGCACATTAACGCTGAAAATTGGAGTGACTTGACGCCAAATGAAACGCAGCGTTGAGATATAGCTTGTACTAATATTAATATATTCTATCCTCTAATATTATAGATTCGATGTTATAATATATCAGGTCTGGGAAAAAGTTCGTGGCGTTTTTTTAGTAAAATTCAACTGGTTTTGTTACAGTGTGAAAATGAATTTATTTAAACCAAATATGCTCCATTATGATCGACAACGTTTCGCCATTTTTCGGGTTGAGCCATGATGCCATCGGTGAAGAACTTCTGTGGTTTCTGGTTGAAAACTGGATCAAGTGGTTTTCACAGGCTTCTTTTGAAACCAGCTTAATTCCAGTTAGAGAATTCTGCAGAAATCGAAATAGGTGATAGTCAGAGGGTGCTATGTCTGGACTATACGGTGGATGGAAGACAACACCTTTCCTATTATTCAATTCGGGCCGTTCTCTTTCAATTGTCTGGCGTAATCTCTCTAGTTGTCCACAGTAGAGTTGAGAATCAATCGTCTGGACAACTGGAAGTAGCTCATGGTGGACGATTACCTTCCAGTCCCAACACACACAGCATCACCTTGTTCAGCGTCAATCCTCGCTTCGCGAACGCTTGTGACGGCTCACCATCCCTTGTCCACGATCTTTTACGCTTACGATTGTCGTACGTGATCCATTTTTCATCATCGGTTATGACATGTTTCAGAAATGGCTCGATTTCATTGCGTTTCAGCAGCACATCGCAGATGTTAATTCGGTCTATCATGGTTTTCGCGCTCAACTCACGAGGAACCCATAAATCGAACTTCTTTTTGTAGCCAGCTTTCCGTAAATGGTTCAAAACAGTTTTGTGGTCAATGCCTAGCTCCGTACCAATATCGACACTGCTGATATGCCTATCTTGCTGGACTTTTTCAAGAATTTCATCAGTTTTTTCACTGATTGGACGACCAGAGCGTGATTTTCGTAAATTATTTAAATTAGTTTAAAAAAATTAATGGAAGCTCTTATGGTTTACATTGGTAGAGTAAAAGAGCTAGTAACTATCGCAAGTACTACGCTTTACTCTACTATCTTATTTTCGGGATAGTAGGTGTTTGTACACAATTGGCATACTATCTTATTTTCTGGATAGTAAGTGTCAAAACACAATTGACATCTTCACTGTGATTTTGTTGTACAATTATCTTTTTGCAAAAAATATTTTATGAATATGAATATATATCGTCGCCGGCGTGATGCCATTAAAAAATGGTAGTCATAATAAAATTTAAATTAAAAAATCCCAGCGATTTAATATGTACTTGCAATGCCTTGTCACTTACTACATACCTACAAAACTCTGTGCGAAAATTAACACTTTATATAAAATTTTTAGGTCTTTTAGGTGTTTTTTTTTTCGCCTATTTCAACACTTATTCCAGTCTCATTATGTTTCTGGCACACGCTGATATTGATTCAAAATTAAACTGCAGTTTTAAAAAATAAAAATTCTTTTATAAAATTTCATGGAACAATAAACCTACTAATGATGCAATTTCTGGACTTTGTACATTTTAATTGAAAAGAAGTAAATTTTGCTTTATTATACTATATTTCGTCCGCGTCATATTTAATTAAATAGTTGATTACATGTTTTACCAAGTTCAAAGTTGCATTTAATATTTAACCCCCACTTTAATTTAAAGGGAAATTAATGATACAGAGTAGCTTTAATTACATTTTGTAGTAATTTGTAACAATTTTATTTTAAAATTTTTCATTCAAATATTTTTCTTGTAATTTTTTGTTTGATATTCAGCTTTTAAGAGTACTTGACAATTAAAAAGTTTCTAATTAAAATTGACACAGTTTTGGAGTATTTCTTTTATAAGAATTTTCTAGAATATTTCTGTTGCAAGGAAAAATTATTCCAAAGGAGAAGTCTCTTGGGATATATGTCGTGAGAAAAGATATTTTTATTTTTATCGTATGTAGCGTAGTCTATAGTTACAGTCGAGAGTCTGTACTTTGTGCCTTGTCTGGATTTTTGTATTTCTATGATTTCTTTGTGCATGAGAAATCAAAATTAATTAAAATATGTATAAATACGCATATAGAAAGGCAGATAATTTCCGAAAATAAGGACCACCCTACTGTACAGGTATCCGAATATACCAGGGGTCGGCAACCTTTTAGTGACAAAGAGTCATATCTGTATTGAAAAAAAAAATAATAATAACATTGAAGAGCCGCTAAAAAATATATGCTATATTTAAGAAAAAAAAAAAACGTAAAAATTTGTTTTAAAATAATCAAGTATTACAATAAATTAATATTTACTTATACATTTAGTTTGCGATACCTATTGCACTTGCCAGTATATTACAATATAATAATTTTTTTAAGCGATTGCTCCTGCATAGTTTTCGTTAAGACTTCAATATATGGTGTATATTCAGTAATCTTTAACTTAAGGGTGCGCACAACCATACAGTTTCTTATACAAGACTAACAATCTGAAATAAAAATAGTAACAATCTATATATCAAAATTTTCAGCGAATTTTTATCTATCTAATAGGATATTCTTAATTGTAAAAAGAACTGTCATGTAATTGTAAATAAACAAATTGCGTTATAGACGCTATCATGTAAACCATTCGACGCATATTTGTGTACCATGCGGCAAATTGTAGCTAAAGCTCCATTCTACAAATATGTTTGGAGATAATTTGTTCTATTGTGAAAATTACTTATAGTTACTGTACTTGGTAATCTACTTTTGCCGCTATCTCGAAACTGCCGCGGTTCTTAATATAGGTGTTGCGGATAAAAATGATTTATTTTATGTAAAGAATACTTGTACCAAGTGGCATTTCATTATCATCAAGTATAAAATTTTTCAACGAAGGATCTAAACTATAAACAATCATGTCGAAAATTTTTTTGACGTATTATTTGAACATTTCTACACAAAACTATATTAATATAAAAATTATTTGAATCCCTCAAATATATTAAAAAATTACAGAACATTGTTGTGTGATACCTATTATTAGGTTATTGAGCAATAACAATTTTACAATCATTTTTTCTACAATCAAAAATATCCTATTAGATAGATAAAAATTCTGTGAAAAATTTGATGTATAGATTGTCACTAATTTTATTTCAGATTGATAGTTTTGTATAAGAAAATAATAATCTCTGGGGGTTGTACGTAGCGTTAAGGCAGCACTCAAGTTTCAGGTCAGTACGATTACTTCTTAACTGACTCTTTATTAATTTCATATTTGAAAAGACTTGCTCACAGTAATATGTGGATCCGAAAATTGTCAGTAGTCCAAAAGCATAATTTTTTAAATGAATGAAAGATTCTGGATGACGGTTCCAAGCTTCGAAAACAATTTTATCTACATTTTATTCTACAAGATTGTGAATTTCAATTGGTGTTGTAAAAAAAAGCTAGTGTAGCTTTATATTTTCTAAACTCTTTCAATCTTTCTCTAAAAGCTTCTTGCATGTTAACAATAGTATGCAAATTATTTTGCATTAATATCGTTGTTATTGTCTTTATGTTTTTGTAAATTAATAAAATGTAAAAATATTTTTGCACGTAAATCATTCACAAATACAGATAACTTTTTTTCGAAACAAATTACTTCTTCTAAAAGGGAATATGCAGAATTCCCTTTTTACAGGCAGAAAGTTGAAAATAAAAAAATAAATTATATTAAAATAAAAAGCAGCCAATTTTCAAAGAGCCACAAAATTTTCTAAAAGAGCCGAATGCGGCTCCGGGACTGCCGGTTGCCGACCCCTGGAATAGACGGTTGGAATGACCCCTGGAATGCGGCCTCGAGGTTGGATTCCTTTTATTTGAATTTAGCATGTTGTTTTTTTGTTAAATTGTATTTTGAAAATATAAATAAAGCTTTCAAAGTAAGAGAATGCTTCACATCAAAACTACAAGTCAATATTTATTTATTAAAATTCTTAATTTATTCATTATAATTTAATATTTCATTATTTTTGCAGAACAATATTATTTTGCAGGTTAATTTTGAAAATTTTACGTTAATAATCGTTATTATGGCAAGTAACATAGCATTAAGCGTGTATACCATATCTAAATGGTTTGAAGGAACAATATGTTGCTTTTATTTTATCCATTATTGTTTTCATTTTCATCTGTCAAAAGAACAAAATCTTCAATTAAGAATGTAGCTGTAATGGTTACAATTATGCATTCTAAAACAAAATATTAATGTTTGCTTAGTGTTAATTAAATAAATACTAAAGATATTTTGATTTTCATATTATTTAGAAACGTAACCTATAAATATATCTTCGAATCCTTATTTATATATTTATAAAATCATTATTCTATAATATAAAGTATCTGGACTGTATATATTAGTATGTACTTATCAAAAATACATATTTTTTGCTCCAAAATTGAAGATATTCATAAAATTAAGGTAACAAAAGTATGTCACATGTATTTTAAACCAGTCAAAAACTTCCAAAAGACTCAGCTCTCAGATAGCAGCACATGTATGTGACGACACACTAATATGGTCTATTCCAGTGTTTCTCAACAGGTGATCCGCGGACCACCGGCAGTAAAATTTTAGTGGTCCGCGAAATTTTTTGTATGTGTTATTTGTAGTATTTTTGTTATTTTTTATGCACACTTTTAATGTAAATAATTTATATTTTGTTTATTTTCTGTAAACTTTCTGTGATTTTCTACAAATAAAATAAATGTTTTTAGTAGCACATTCAATTTTCATAAATTTTTATTAGTAGCTCATTGTTTTCTTGGAAAAAATATTTAGATACCTGATAATTAAGGTCAATTACCCATAACAAGGCCTTTTTTTCATTTAATAATATTATAAAAACATTTTATTACAGATTATATATTATTAAACAAATTTTCAAAAAGGCTTCATTATAAAAAAAAGCCCCTATTATGGGATCCAACCCTATTAATTATCGTTTAATTTTTGAAATAAAATTATAAAATAAATTATAGGTCATTTTTATAAATTTCTTAATAACATATAATTAATAAGAAACGATCAATAAATAATAAGTAATACTACTAATATGAAAATTTAATTATATATTTATTGGTTCACATCTTTCTTTATATTTAATAAAATCACATTTTAGAAATAAAAATATAAAATAAATCATAGGACATTTTTTTAAATTTTCTTTATATATAATTAATAAGAAACAACCAATAAATAATTAACAATCAAATTTAAATATATATATGGTAATAAAAAATATAATTAAATATGTTTATTGGTTGACGTTCACATTTTCTTTTTTTTTTTTTTTTAATAAAATCATATTTTTTAGATGTATCTGCTTTTTTTAATAAAGCTTTATCCTTAATGACATCATAGAAAAATTCTAAACATGTTTTATTTTTATAATTAAATTTCACGAACATTAAATTTTTAACTGTATCAATTGACAATCGATATCGCTCGTCTGACCATTGTGCTTCCATTAAACTAAAAATTATTTCTACAACAGCATTATGCGCTGAAATAGCAAACATAAACTGGAATATTATTAAAAATTCGGAAAATTGTTCCTCGTGTTTTACACTTTGCTAAAAATGTAACCACTTATCATTAACTGTTTTGGCATTTAAATTTAAGGCGTCTTCAAAAGTAAAAATACAATAAAGTAGGACATTTCCGATATTTTTTAACAGTAGGTAGGACGTAGGACAAGGAGGTAAATTGTAAGACATGTCCTACTAAAGTAGGACGGTTGGTAACCCTAACAATACGTAAACAAAAAACAAATCTATAAACAAAAAGTATATAGATTTGCTATTAGAATAAATAAATATAATAACACCATTTATATCATTTTGTTGGCAACAATCGTTAAATTCATTTCAGAAATCGAAGATGATTAAAATCAGAACACTCTTGTTTCTTAAGATCAAATTGCAGAAAATGGCAATGCAGTTTTATTTGATTTTCTCCAATTTCTCACATATCGGTTTTAGTACCAATTTATTTTCTTTTATATTTCATTTCTGTGAACTTAAATTTACTTTTATTTGAAACGATATTTCATTAGTCTTTAAAATTGCCACCAAGTAACTATCGACAAGGAAAAACACATTTGTTCTTACTATTTACATTGTCACTAAATGAAAGTGAAAAGTTTCTCGAATTCTGTTTGTAGAATAAATTATTTATGAATATCAGGACCTGCTATAAGTCGATTGAATCTAAATTTTTCTATTAATAATGATGTAGTAGATTCCTAAAACCTAAGTGGCGTGTAAGGCAAAGAAGTTAGGTTCTGTGTTTCTAGACTTCCAGGTCTACATGTTTACTCAGCGTGACGTTTCAAACGGACCGTAGCCACGTCCAAAGGATGTTTTTTTCTCTTATTAATTATTTTTAATTATTCTTATACGTCGAAAATTTCATTTGGTTTTATATAGATTTGCACGATATTGAGCGTTATAGTATACCTACATAGTGTAATTTAAATCATAAATTTCGCCACACCTTTACTACTGAGTCGTGCTACACCGTTTGGAAAGCACTGCTCTATATTATAATTCACATTAACCCCTTAACTCCCTAGGAAATGTAGGTTTTTCAATCTTTTTTTAGAAGCGGTTGGATATAACTTAACTAATTTGATTTAAACAGGTAAAAAATAGGTAAAAGCAGGTTAAAAACAGGTAAAAAACAGGTAAAAACAGGCAAAAACAGGTAAAAACAGGTTATAGTATGGAAACTGTTTTTACCTGTTTTTACCTGTTTTTTACCTGTTTTCCTGATTTGGTCACCTGGTTGCACACCTGTAATTAACACCTGACAAGATGTTGGCGACATCAAAGGATGCCGCACTGATAAGAAAATTCCCACGGTCTACAAAAAAATCCCAGGCTCAACCGGCCTATTACCTACTCTTGAACAGATTTTATCTCTGTTTTTTTTTTTCATTCTCCGTTTTATGGGGTTCGTCAAGCATATCAATATAAAATATAATCAGCATATTCAATGTTAAAGGCATTCTATTCTCTGACATTGAAATTTCTGTCTGTCTGTCTGTCTGACTGCCTGTCTGTCTGTCCGCCTGTCTGTCCGCCTGTCTGTCTGCCTGTCTGTGTGTCTGATGGACTATTTTAGCAAATCCACTTTTACAGTTTTTCCTTTCGTAGTAGGATTGAAAATCCACTTTGCGAGGCGCATAATGTCTTTTGCCACAGCTTTTTTGTCGCAGACTTTTGAAAATTATCAACAATCTCAAAAACGATTGTCTTTAAACTTCAAGTTCTAGTTTGGGAACAAGAAGAAGTTTCAGAGTAACAGATGAATAAAAGGGAAGCGGGAGCACTGGAATATATTATGAAGACAGACAGACGGACAAACAGACGGACAGATAGACAAACAGACAGACAGGCAGAAAGACAGACAGACAGACAGACAGGCAGGCAGGCAGACACACAGATAGACACACAGACACCTGACAGAATGGGTTACGTTATTAGGGTTTTTTGGTGGTCATACATACAAAGTCCTAAAACGGAACTAACATATTAAAATTAATTGGTTGAAATATGAAATAAAAGCACGATGCTTCTCTCATGGGTCCTTCATCTCTATTCACTTTAATTGTCGATTGGTCAGAAGTAATGTAACATTTTATCTGTGTGGTTTTGGTTGTGGATAGTGCAGTATCGTTAAAATAAATTTATTGTAGAGAGCAAGTGCATCGGTTGCCTGTTCGTTCGCTTGATCTATAGTTTCCCGCACATAAAAGGAATGTTCACAGTTCAAGCGACATCCTGATCGCTACTATGTTATAGTTTGTGTTTACAAAAAGTATTTAACACTTGTTTACTCTGTAAAAATATACGTTTATATTTTTTGTAAAAGTTTTGTGTTGCATTTTTGTTGAAAATAAATTATTCGAAATGTTCTAACAGGGAATAGCTGTAGAATTTATGATGCACACAAATACTGCGCAGCTAAATTAAACCAGTAGTTCTCAACTAGTGGGACGTGACAAACTAGTGTGATACATGACACGCGAAATGAGCAATGGCGGCTGAGACAGGGTGGCGAAAAACTAAAAAAATTTAATAAAAAAAACTGAATTTAAAATGTTATTTAGACTTTAAAATTGCTTTAAACGAGCTAAATATATCTGCGTATATTTATTTTTATTATTTCTAATTCAAAGATTTTTTATAAAAGTGTTAGTAAACAATGCTGTGGACACTACACGTTAGTGTCCCGGTACAGTATTGCTACATGCGATTTCTAATGTATTTATCTACGCAAGTTATAAAAATGAACTGGAAAGGGCAACAGCGGTGAGTTATTAGTGTGAATGTGTTGGTGAATGTAGACCGGAGGCAGTAGCTTAGCGTTTGTTTGATTTGATTTTACTCAGACGTAAAACTGGATACAGTGCGTTATATTAAAACTAACGTGTTTAACTATGAAACTTTATTATTAATAAAAAATAATGGTCCTCATTGGCCAAAATTGAATATTTCACAATCGAACAAAAATGAAAATAGAACACTAATAGAGAGTTCAGTAAAAAACAATGGTTATAATTAAGAATTGGGCACCAAAAGCTACAATTTTTTGCACCCGATGATTGAACTATCTGTAGCTCGGAGCTTAATAAAAACCATATATATATATATATATATATATATATAATAAAAAATTTAACACTTCCAAGTCGTATCTTCCAAGTATACTGCTAGCATCTTGTTCAGAATTAGTAAAGCAATTTTTGACATTCTTGATTAATAAAACTGATTTTCTCTGTAGTGATTTCCCCTCAGCGTTAAAAATTTCTAAAATCATCCTAGTATTAAAAAGCGGAAGTAAAACTGATATGAATAATTACAGACCCATTGCAATTCAATCTTGTTTCTCAAAGATATTTGACATAGTATTTCTTCGTAGACTCTTATCTTTTATCAGCAAATATTCAATCCTCACTCCATTTCAATATGGTTTTCTTTAATCTAAATCGACCACAACATCAATTTTTTTCATTTCTCAGTTTTATACACAAAAACTTAGAGGCAAAATCACATTGTTTAGGCTTGTTTTACGATTTTTCTAAAGCCTTTGATTTAGGCCCGGTTTTTTCACCTTCAGATAAAGTTCCAGGTAACTATCTGACAGATAATATTATTTGTAACTTCATCTGCTGAGTAAATGTCATCCCTTCTTTCTATACAAATGTATCTATCGGATAGTTATCTAACGTATAATGAGACTGACGTATTGGATTCACTGACTGGTATTGACATTTATTCAGCAGATGAAGTTACAAATAACCTTATCTGTCAGATAGTTACCTGGAACTTTATCTGAAAGTGGAAAGACCGGGCCTTAGTCAATCACTCCATTATGGCAAACAAATTAAATGACATTGGTATCGTGGGTCCGCCGCAATCGTGGGGCTTATCATTTTTGTCTAATAGAGAACAAGTTGTTTCTATCAGACAAAACCATAATAATTGATCTCACAAACGACTGTGTAACAATGGAGTCCCACAAGGTTTTATTCTAGGCCCAGTTTTATTTCTCTTATGTATAAATGATTTGCCTGCATTATTTCCATATAATGCTATTTGTATATATGCGGATGATACTTCACACTCACTTCATAATACAAATGCAACTTCACTAACTTTCGATGGTAAAAGTAACTTGGAATCAATTAGTCAATGGTGCTATGAAAATAAATTAATTTTAAATACAAAAAAAGTCATGCTCTTCTCTTCAATGGACACTAAAATGCACCTATTACCAGCCCATATATCCACTTACAAGGAAAAAAAAGTATTCAGTGTTCCCAATCAAAAAAATGTTTAGGTATAATAACAAGTGATAATCTGAGCTGGCAAAATCACGTTGGATATATTCTACCTAAACTTAGCAAATCTTATTTTATATTAAAAAGCGTACAGATATGGTTTTTCCTGATATATTTAGAACTGCTTACTTTGGAAAGTTTCATGCAACAATGAGCTAAGACATTTTGGGTTGGGGAAGTTCCTCTGAATCGTCAAAGGTTTTTGTAGTTCAAAAACGTGCTATTCGCATAATAGCTTGTGCCCCCTTTAGATCATCTTACAGATCCCCTTTTCCTGTTTTGTCTATATTAACTCTTTTATCTCTTTATATATTAGAAGCCATAATGTTTGTTAAAAATAATCCGCCCCTTTTCGCTACCAATTGTATGTCCCACAATTGTATGTCCCTCTCTTAGCTCTGCACTGTACAGTTAAAGTCCTCACTACATGTCTTTAACATTATTTAACTGTGTACCAACTGCATTCAAATCTATAACGTCCAGTAGAGCATTTAAATTAAAATTTAGTCATTTTTTACTATCTACCAGTTTTTCTACCTAATATCGAATAATGTAATCTCCTAGTTGCACTATTTGTTAAATTTATATGTGTTGTTTAACTTGTAATTTCAATTTATGTAATGTGTTATTGGTTGAATAAATTTATTATTATTATTATTATTTACGGTTTGTCAGGTCTTGACAAACGTCCACTAATCGCAAACTTCAGCAACCTTTTATTATTATTATTATTATTATTATTAAAGAAGGGGGGTTTGTAGTCTCGCCAGGACCGTCCAGGTTTGCCCGCAACATGTTCGGCAGAGACGAGATGCTCTCCTCTAACCTTCACGAGAAGGTCGAGAGAGCTTTTTCCCAGCACAAGAGTACCCTGATGCTTAAAATGCTTAAAAAAATTAATATTAATCCCTCATGTTGCGCGAATAGTAGTAAGTATTATAACAATCGATTAATTAATTAAACATTCTATAATTTCAGATGTAAACTATCTAGTAGCAAAGTAAATAGTGTAAATTGTAGTATTGTTACAAAATTCAGTTTCAATTACATTCTAGTGGGTATGTGATCTGATGACATTTGAGTAAATATAATACTCACGGTCTGCCTCTCTGTACTCCACGACAAACTTGAACACTTCATTGGAGTCCCCGCTCTTCTGTTGCCACTTGATGTTAACAGATCTGCTACTGACCATCGCTGTCTCTAAGTTATGAGGACTCAGTGGCGGCTCCTGAACCAACAGTTGAACTAGTTGCTGGTCCCGCCCGTACATATTACTCGCCTGTCAACATACAACAAACAGATCGATTATTAAATTTGTTGGATTGTAAGAAAAAGGATGGTTCAACAATTTGTTAATAAAGTTCTATTTCTTAATCGTTTTACCATCGCTGACTGGTCAAAAGTCAGATGATATTTCGCGGCCCGGTGATTTGAAAATACTTATTTACAGCTAGTAAAGGACCTGTTTTTCTCACAGGTAAGTTTAATTAAGTTCAGTTAAAAAACTAATTTATTTCGTTCTCATCTCTCAAAACTACCCCTTTAAATTAATATTCTGATATGAAAAATAGCCTAAAAACTGTCCCGGATTCACCTTTAGGTGTGTTGAAAATCTCGTAGAAATCGGTTTAGCCATCTTGGCATAATGCCCGTACAGATAGACAGACAGACTTTCACATTTATAAAAATTTAATTAAAAACACTAGGTAGGTTTCACTAATATTTAATATTTGTTTTCTCAATACGTATTTCGCGATATTTGTAGTCTTGAAACGTGCTTTCGATCATGTATCCATCACAGTTCTGATACAAAAAATGTATACAATCCGAATACAAACGCAGATAATCACTGCAATATCAAACCTAATAAAAACAAGAACTCTACAAATAAGACACCGTAACATCCTGAACGAACCTCGAACAGCAAAGGTAGGGTTACCGCAAGGATCAGTCCTTAGTCCCATTCTGTTTAATATTTATACGTATGACCCGCACTCTATTTTTAAACTTGACATACATATTATTCAATTTGCTGACGATATTTTGTCTTTACAATTCAGAAATAAATTCCAAGATACCCGTTTTGAGTTAAATATCGCAGTCCAACAATTAAATCATTGGAACTTTCTCAACGGCTTCAGTATATCTAGTGAAAAAACTGTTGTAACAGTTTTTACCAGACATCGTCTTTCAAAAATCCCACTAAAAATCAAGCTTAATAACTTAATATTCAACATTTCTCCGGTTGTAAAATTTTTAGACATTTATTTAGATTCCAAATTATATTGGAAAAGCCACATCTCCTATATCAGTACCTCAGAGGTAACTTGTATTAAGTCACAAATGATAAACAGGTCAGAAAAGACGATTTAAGATTGTTTACTTCCTTGCGTTGATCGACTTGATACAGTTTTAAAGCAACGTATATTGAAACTGGCTAGAGCTATAGTTCCAAATTATTTTTCAATCGATGGACTATAAAGTATTTAGTCACTTGGCACTAAAATGTCATTTCTGATAAAAATGTGACTTGATACAGTTTACCTCTAAGGTGCTGATATTATAAAAAAATGCAAGCAACGGCTAAACATTCTTCGTTCCATCTGTCATACCGCCTGGGAAGCCGATCTTAAAACTGCTCTTTTGTTATATAAAAATCTCATCTTAACAATCATCGACTACGGATCAATCTTTTTTTCCAATGCATCTGCAAGCACCCTTAAGAGTTTTGACTCTCTCCAAAATAAGGCAGTGAGATGCTGTATTGAAGCACTTCACTCTACTCCAATCAATGCATTATTGGTAGAAACAAATATCATGCCCCTTCATTTAAGACGTAAAATACATGCATCCAAATTCTTAACTGCCCGGCTTACCATCAGGGATAACATACTAGTTGCACAACCTACATCGGATGTTTTGGCCTCTCACTATTGGCAAAATACAACAATACCTACTCTAGTCGACAGTTTTTTTCAACTCAGTGAAATAATCCGCCCTCAACCATTACCAACGTGGCCATGTTATTATTACTTATTGTTATTATTACCATTGATTATTCCTTACCAAACTCATTCTTCATCCCTGATCCCTCAATAATCATCATAAATCAGTCAGAAACGGACATCGTAAAGAAGGCCTGAGTCAAATGGCCCGATTTGCCTATTTAGTACCAGCTAATCACTTTTCGCAAAAATACAAACTGCCAAAAATTACTAGTATATACACAGCAAAAACAATCGCAATAAAATTGTCCCTAGACTATATCGAAACTCAACCACAACAAAACTTTATAATTTTTTCTAACACCAAGTGCAATAGAAAAATTGGCGTACCCAAAAGTACTCAAACATAACCCCATGATTGTCTACAGCATAAATGATCAGATTAAAAATCTTAAAAGCCGAGGAACACATATACACATAGTTTGGATCATAGGTCACAGTAACTATCAATTTAATGAAATGGTTGACTTTTTAGTCAAGGCTGCCATTTTAAGTGGCTCCATTTTTAATCTACTATCTAGCATCGATGGAGAAAATAACATTATCCTACATTCAAGTAGAGAACTTTGGGACGAAATCTATCGCAACTCCATAAAACACAAGGGATCCTTCTATGGACACAACCTCACTAGTGAAAGACAAAACACTAACTGAACAATTTTTATTATCGGGCGTATTAGGTCTTGATGTTCTTGTCATGTTTGAACCTGTTTATTATTTGTGCACATGCCTGATCCTGAGTTATAAGCATGTATGTCTTACTATACAGACTGTACATATGTAGAGATACAGAAGAACAGATAGGTAAAAACAAATGAGACCCAGAAGCTAAAAACACGCTTTTAAGGGACACATTTTTCTTGTTGTCTGAGCCCTGCCTCAAGAAAAATCCTGAATGCGAGTCCTTTTTTGAGATCATAGTACATAGTACAATACATTTCAAGTCGAAAATTAACTATTTAAAAATTTCTAGAGACTTCTTGGTGAAAAATCGCACTTACCTGACAAAAATAAGCACCGCTGTCAGCAGCGTCGACGTTAGCAATTTGCATCTCAGCTTGTACTCCATCAGGCGTAACGTCTTGTTTAACGTGAACCCGATAATTTGTAGAAGGGTTCATTTCATTCTTCGCACCTCTCAACCAAGTAACACTTATAGGTTTGTCGCCATTTACATCACAATGTAACGTAGCAGTATCTCCCTTTTTTACCGTAACAAGTCGTGAAGGAGCAGAAAAATACGGAGAAGCTGCAAGAAATGGAGTTGTTAACGTAAATAATTAAAATTTATGTTTATAACTCTCATTATTATCGTAGTATTTTTTGATTACAATTTTTATTATGGCAATGAAGATTGGATATTATCTACGAGTTGTTTAAAATGTACTTTTTTTGAATTTACTAGTTTTTCGGAGATATCAGATTTGCATTTTTAACACAGGCACGTAACGTATCGACAAAAACAGTACAGAGTTTATCTTTATGAGAACATTCTTTGTTATGTGTGCCAGAACTCTACTATACAGCAGATTTTAATTGTATTTTATACAATTGGCCCACGGTTATCTAAATTGTAAAATTTTACATACTTAAATCATAGTTTATATGGCATAATGTCATATGTGTATGAGGAAATATGGTAAAGCTCTCGAATATGGAAGCAGTGGAACTATCTTTAATGTTAAAAGACAACTGAGAGTTCTTCTTCTTCGTCTATTGCTGAATATACGGGGGTCATCTCAAAAGTAAGTTACACAATTTTTTTTTAATCCGTGTGGTTGCTGGGATAATTCTAGGAGTCTCAGGGTTTCTCAATGATTGGCGCCAACGAGAAACCATTCGTCTTCGCCATAAACTCTACACAACTCGCGATGAATTTCAGTAGCATTTTTATTTTTTGCCGTCAAAAAACGAATAACACCACGAACTTCGCAATCGGCGGTAGGAGCAAGTGGAGTCTCCATAGTGGCTGGAGCCTGACTGCCGGCTCGATCGACGCACATGCATTGAAATTTTACAATGCGGCCATTACACCCAGACGCAAATTCCCTGAGACTCCCAGACTTTTCCGCCAACCACACAGATTAAACAAAAATAGTGTTAGTTACTTTTGAGACTACCCTCGTAGGTATCCCTTGTCTTATTTCACGTACCTATATCTTGAGCTTTTCTATACCGTTGGTACCCGGCGATGCTCTTTATATCGCCAAGTCAGCGGTTTTGAGGTTTTCGAAATTAGGTTATATAACATAGAGACTGAACGCGGGCAACTTGTTATGAAGCCAACACCTTCTTAGGCGGTGGCGGGAGATTGCCCCTTTGAGTAGTGCGGCTTGCTTACTTCAATGTTATGCAGACAAAACAAATTGAAAAAATAATCCTATATTTTTTTAATACTGTAAACTGCAAATTTTAATTGGAATAAAATGAATTTCATAAATAATGTTAAATTAACTCGAATTTGTAATTATATTCATATATAGGCCATTTCAAACGTTTAGGCGGAACTAATTGGAATTTTTATTTTTGTAAGTTGTCATGGTCTCACTTTTTATGGTTTGAAGTGGGCTTTTCCAAAACAAAATGATCAGAAACCTCACTTAATCGGTAATAGTTACTAGAATTGAATATCTAGTTCCGCCTAAACCAAAGAAACAAGCTTTATAAGTTAAAGCTTTTTATATTATATATTTTACTGTGAAATAAATAAATCTAAAGGACAACGCTCTGAAATAAAGGACTGTCGTCTATAATAAAGGACCTATGGTCACCGTATGTATATTGTGCATCCATTTTATTTTTAATCCATTACTATACGTTATTTTATCCATTTATCTTAATATTCTCTTATTTTTCGCAGACCGACAAATATATATTGGCGATCTGGTGGTTAGATAACATTGATCTAGATTTACTTTAATCCCTATTTCCCGGTTTTACGCAATAATGTGTTGTATTTGTTTAAATCTTTATTATCTGTAACAAATAAATATAAGTGCATTACAGAATTGAAAAAATTTAATGGCTTACAGTTCACTCGCAACTGCACGACTTTTCCGATCCCAGTGCCAATGCCGTTGCCGGCCTGGCACAGGTAGAAACCTTCCCGGTCTTCTTTGACGTTCTGCAGAAGCAACGTGCCGTTGCCTAGTAACTTTGTGTAAATTCTTTCTCGGACTTCCTCGTAGTCACCTGATTTGCTCCCTGTAAAGCATACATTGTTAAAGCAGCGTATCGATGACCGCAGCTGACGCAGCAAGCGGCTAGACAGTGGATATATGAAAGGAAGTATCGGGCAAGGAACTGCAACGGAAGCACGTACTGTGAACGTGACACATAATAACAAACATGAGAGACCTGTAGCTTTCTTCCACACGATGGTCGGTGTGGGTACGCCTTGCGCCTGGCAATGCAGAGCAACATGTCGGTTCCTTTCGACGCTGACGTCCGTCGGCTCGACCAGCCAGCGCGGCGGCACTGCAACAACACAAGCATCGCTCAGCCTCCGGCACGTTCCATCCCCACAAATATCGCACCTCATATATCATATATATAGTCACATATTAAATATCACGTGTTCGTGTTGTGTGTGATCTGTATATATGGTATCGGTCTGCTTGTTCTGTTGTTTGTCTGTATGCGTATGTTTGCGTAGAATTAGCGAACGAGGAATTTGCAAGTTTGCAACTATACAGTGAGTATACAGTGAGTACGGTGAGTGACGGGAGACAAGTAAACGTAAACATACGAGAGGTTCCATACAATTATCATACAGTCATAGTAAAAGCTATTGTGCCGTGATCTGTGGAAATACATTGACGACATCTCTACACGGTTACGGGAAGTTGGTGTCTACTTAGTTACTTGGTCTTTGCTGCAGTAAGCATGTTACGAGTGAGGGGCTCAATTAATATAATCGGCAAATAATTCCCAACTTTTACGGCAGTGTAATGTAAGAGGCGAGGCGGCGGTGGCCGCTACTCGTTAAGCTACTCTAACTACCTACGCTACGGAAGGAAGAGACAGACAGTATACAGTACAGTAAAGAAAGAAACAGTGAGAGAAGAAGGGCATGCAGAGATACGGTGAGAGTGAGAGCTGTGAGAGTCATAGTGAGGTAATAAGTGATCATATACGTACGGCAGTGAGTGGTGAGTGGTGAGAACAAAAGAAGGTGCAACAGTACCTTGTGAACCAAACGTTGGAGGGGTTCCAGTCATCGACGCATTCCCATGAGTGCCAAAAGCAACGGCAAAGGTCTAGGCAGGGCTGGTGAGTGGCAGGGGGTCCGTTAACAGGATGTGTGGGATAACAGGCTAGGACAACGTTACCTTTGACCTGCAGCTTGGCGGTGTACCTAACCTCCGAGGCCGGGTTGCTCGCGACGCACGTGAAGTCGCCGGAGTGGCGCTGGGCAAGGCTAGAAATGCTGAGGAGACTAGAATAGGGGTCAAGGGCCGACACGTTGACGCCCAGCGCGGGCGTCAGTGGCTGGCCGTCCTTGAGCCAGGACACCACAAGTGGCGGGTCTCCTCGACTCACACCGCAGACCGTGCGGGTGCGCATGCCTTCGGACAGCCCGTCTTGGAAGGAAAAGGGCTCAATTATAGGAGGAACTGGAAGATTAGAGAGAAGAGAAACAAACATGAGAGATAGAAAAGATAGAATAAACGCGTGGCACGGCACGCGCTGATTACCGTTAACTACCAATTGATGCGTATGCGACACCTCGGCCGCCAGGTTCCTGACAATGCATGAATAGTTGCCATTGTGCTCTGGCGTTAAACTTTCAATCAACAGAATGCTAGTGTACTGGTCCACCTGCGACACGGACATCGATACCAGCTGGCTAGTGTCCATCGATCGTCCGTCTTTGCTCCAGCTGATCGTCAACGGCAGATCTCCTTTAGTGACGGAACAGGTCAGACTGGCTCGGTCGCCAACGTGCAGCGTGTCCTCCGCGTAGAACGGGCTAACTTTGGGAGGTACTGAAAGTAAACATACTCGGTACATCACACAGAATACACATAAACAGCGACCGTCCATCGCACCGCAATACCGCATTGCGCGGTCTCCAGAGAGTCGCCCTGCGTCACATCTCAGCCCGCTGAAACGAATTACAAACACACAGCCGACCAAACCATTCCATTGTCATTTCCGCTGCTGTCCGTCAGCAGCAAACAAACCTTAATTTATCAAAGAGTTTAATTTATCGGATTTCAGTGGAGTGGTTTGCACGGATAGACGCGTACCGATAACGGCGACTTCTCCACTGCGGCGAGCGCTGTGTCCTTGCTTGTTACGAGCCCAGCAAGTGTACACTCCAGAGTCGGCCTTCTTTTGCACAGGATTAACGACTAACGTGCCGTCCGGCAGCACCTTCTGTCGCAGGTCATCGGGTAGTTCACGACCTCCTCGTTCCCAGTGTATTTCTTCAATTGGATACCCTGCTACGGGACACTTGAGTTGCATGGTATCTCCCGCTACTGCCGTCACTTTGGGAATCAAACGGATGTACGGCATACCTGTCAGCATAGATATTTACGATATTCGTTGCCTTTCGAGTGTATCGGAGTAAACACGTACCGTAAACGTTAAGTCTAGCGGAGTGTGAAGTTTTCCCAGCTCGATTCTCAGCGTTACAAGTGTATTCGCCGCCATCCTCTACCATCACATGACTTATGTTCACATGACTGATCACATCTCCGTGTACTGTCACGTATTGCCCGATGACGAATCTGGAAAATATTTTATAAAATCTCTTCGTTCTCTACATATAGGACGCGAAAATATCAAGGCGAATAAAAGATTTAATGAGAACTACCCAAAGTTTCCGTACTTCATACGTTGTTTGCTTTACTATACATTTTTGCTGTAGCAGCATTTATAAGTAAGATAAATTGAATCGTTGATAGCTTAACTTGTGTTTATTCGTCGTGCTGATTGCAGTTTCGACGTTAACCATATTTAAAGCTAAATTAATGGGCTACAGCCGGACAGATCTCTCGTGGCCGGGCGTGATAAATATTTGGAGAGTTATGGCGGAAATACCCCAAAAACTAGAAACTTAAAAAAACAATATCTCTTTTATTATAAAACTTTTACTAACGGCTAGTTTTACAATCGGCAGTTAAGTGTCTGGCTAGTGGTTACCGTGAAAACTTATGGTAATTATTATATTGCAAATACAGCCGGACAGATCTCTCGTGCCCGGGCGTGAAACATGCGCGTGAAATTTGTAGTGGGGACTATAACTTTGGCGAGTTGCATTAATTCCTACACGTGCTATTACAGTCAAGTGCATAAGCGCGACATTCAAAATATATTAAATATTAAAATCAAGGAGACAAAAAGCAAACTAGGTGGACGTGCTATTAATAGTCAAAGTCGAGAAATAATTAGAAATGTTCTTGATTTTTGTAAGCCTATATTATTCACAATATACTTGAAATTGCTGGATTTTGGAAAAAGATGCGAGATGCTCTGGCCAATAAACAAGTCGACAAAGTGAACGTCAAATGCAGTAATCACTTAAATCAAGTAGCTACGTTTCTATAGTTTTGTTGTTCGACTGTAGTGGGAGGAACTTGTGTTTGTAGACGTACCTAACTGATAAATATAATGTACAGGTGGGCCTTATTTTACGCCGCTTTATTTTACGCCGGTTGGCAGCGACCTTAAAATAGCGCCGCTTTGAAACAGTTGAACGTCGGAGTCGGGTGTCGACGATTCAGGGGTCGAAGCGGGGATGTCTCGTGGTTTACGCAGTCGCAGTAATCGCACTACTGAGACGTATTCAGTTGTAAAATAAATTTAACTCTCTTAAGAGTGTCTGCTTTATGATATGTACATATTTAAATTTAAATAAATCTAAATCTAATATTTAATATAACCTAAATTTAATAATTTTTAATTTTTCTATATTATTTTTATTAACTTACCTTTAAAATTTAATTTAAAATTATTGAGTAATAATTATAATTTTCATTAATACCAATGGAAGATATATCTACAAGACACGATAGAAAACAACGTAGGTCTATTTCGATTGAGACAAAAATTGAAGTTATTAAAAGAATAGAGAATGGTGAAACTCGTCCGAAGATTTGTAGATGCCTAAACTTACCTCCATCAACGGTGACTACAATATTGAAAAATGCAGATAAAATTAAAAAATTAAGACATTTGTAAGACAGATCATGATTGCGAACATAGTTCAACTATAATAAAAAATATCAAAACATCTATGGAACCTTACATAAGCCTTCTGCGTGAAAGAAAAAATAAAGAAAAATAAATTTTTAATATTCTTTCAAAGGTTTTGCTTTTATTTTTGATTATAATTTTGATTTCTGTTTTAATTTTTGTTTATTTGTATCGTATTGTTGCATTGTATTGTATGTTCTGCAATAATATTATAATTTTCTGTATATATAAGTAATAAATAAAGAAAAAACAAAAATAATTTAAAAAAAAACAAAAATATTAATTCGAATAGAATGTTAATCCGTCTCTGGAATGAACATTCTTTGCTTTGATTTGCGCCGCTTTATTTTGCGCCGGTACGTAACACCGGCGTAAAACGAGGCCCACCTGTACTCGTGTAAGAATGTGAACTTGTTTCTTTGACTGTTCTCTGTATGTGACACTGTCTTTCATAGTGCACTCTCTATGCGCACCATAAGCCACGCCCGGCCACGAGAGGTCTGTCCAGCTGTACAGTGTATAAAATATTTTAAGTTTTTAATACCTCTATTTAATATTGAATTGTAATTCTATTCGAATATATGTATATATTAATCAGTCCTGTTACTTAATTTACACACCTTGTATATGAGGCTTGCTTGACTGATGTCGCGATTTAATATTAAATGCGAACCAGCAGTTTCAGTAATAACCGTGGTACTTTTTAATTTTCCTACATTTATTTCCTTTCCCGAAACATTTGATTTTACGATCCATCTATTTTTATTACCACGCCATTCTGCTGCATAATAAAAATATTCTCGTACAGCTCGTAGTGATTTTATTGTTGGAACATTAACTAAAATAACTGGAAACCAATTATCTATGTTCCTAATTCAATAGCATGGTTATACACGAAAATATAAACTTTGAATAATTAGTTTCCGTGGGAGATGAGAAGAAATCTGTATCAAGGAAAAACTTCATAAATATTTATAAAAGAGTTTCGTTCCATTTTAGCGTAATGAAGACAAAATTCGGTCGCGCGTATTGTTTGAACTTGCATGAATCCCAGCAGAGTCAGCAACATGAAGAGGGTATGTTAAAAAAAGAGGATCTAGACTTTAAATCCCTTGTCTCTACTGTATTATCATTAACGCGAACGACGTCCAGGAACAGAAGCCGGTAGCGGACAATGAGCTAGCGCTATTCTTTATATTCTCATTGTGTAAAGATGCAAATTCACAATAAGCAATCTTCAACCCGGCTTATAACCAGAGATCGGACATAGTTAAGTTAATATAAATAATATTATTATACGCCAACACATTCATACGAGGGTGATGCTAGAATTATTGAGAATAAGACACGGTTAATATTTTTACCGACCGCCAACATATATATAAGGGAGGTATTGAGATCATACCGATTTTGACATTTCTGTCCGTTCGTCCGTCTGTCCGTCTGTTCGTCTGTCTGTCTGTGTACACGTGCAGAGCAAATTCGGCTAGAACGATCTTTATAAAACTTCATATTTAAGCTCCTGACATCAATGGCACAAATTGATCAACTTTTAGTAAAATCGGTTGACTAAAAATGGAAGTTTACTCGTGTCGATTTTAAGATTTTTGCGAATATTTAACAACAGAACAATATTTCGATAAAATTTGTTTAACAAAAGTTGCTATAAACCTAAAAACTTTTATTTGAGACATTTTTTGATAAAACGAAAAAAAAAATTCGAAATTTTTTCCAAGTATCTATTACAGACCGCCAACATATATAAGGGAGGTATTGTGATCATACCGATTTTGACATTTCGAGATTTCGATGGATCTCCACGAATTGAGATCCCTACATAACGTTTTGATTATTTTTAGCATGATGTCTGTCGGTCTGTTTGTCCGTCTGTCCGTCCGACCGTCTGTCCGTCCGTCCGTCTGTCTGTCTGTCCTTCTGTCTGTGTACACGTGCAGAGCAAATTCGGCTGAAAGGATTTTTATGAAACTTCATATTTAAGCTTCTGCCATCAATGGCACGAGTTGATCAACATTTGGTAAAAATCGGTTGACTAAAAATGGGAGTTTACTCATGTCGATTTAAAGATTTTTAACAGAAAAATATTTCGAAAAAATTTATTCAACAAAAGTTGCTACAAGAGCAATATCTAACAACTTTTATTAGAGACATTTTTTCATAAAACGAGAAAAAATTGAAAAATTTTTCAAATTTTTTTTAAGTCTTTTTTCATACTTATGTGTAACGATTCCATGGTCATGATACATAATATCTCTGCTGCTACAATGTAGGTATTTGATACAAGTACTTTGTGATGGTGGTCGGTCCTGTGGTGGCCACAGCTGATTATTTCTTTCACACTTATATGTAACGTTTCCATGGTCATGATAGATAATATCTCTGTTAGAAAATATTAGGCCAAATTATTTCTACTCTGCTGCTATAATGTACAAGAATGAATAAGTACTTTATGATGGCGGTCGGTCCTGTGGTGGCCACAGCTGATTTTTTTGTTTGCTCATCACTTGTATTTTAGTGATAAGGACCTTGATTTTGCTCATAACTTTTATTTTCACCCGCCCTTTAATCCATTAATAACGATAAAATATGATGATACCCTCTTCAAACATTTCCTGCCCCCCAGATTTTTCTCAAACATTTCTTGATTTTACCCCTCCAGATTTTAAGAGCTAGCACCGCCACTGAGCATTTTTAATGTGAATCTCGGATAGACAGACAGACAGGCAGAAATTGATTATTTTACAGATATCGTCTTATAATCATCTGAAACGCGTAGAAATCAAACATGAGGTAAAAAACAAACAGATATAACTTCCCATTTTATTAATATAGATGTGTAATCCGTAGTGTTCGGTTTATATTCCGGTGATTTATGGCGGTATTCTGAAGTTAGATGTTAAGTCGCACATCGACGGAATGTCCCGAAATTGAACGATGTTAGAAAAACGGTATTCTGAAACGTCGCTATGTTAACGTTCGTCGATGTGAATTAACATTTTAGTTGTTAGATTAACCGCTAGCAAATAGCTCGACGGAATTGAGATTAGAGTGGTGTTAAATTTTATTTTGAACAAATTTTCAACTAAAATCACTTCGCTTTCGTGATTGTCTATATAGAAAAGAAAATTTATTTTATAAGCTTAAAAAATAACGGCTCAAATTCCACTCAGTACCGAAGTACAGAATGGAATTTTTACCAAAATAACATTAAGTTTCTTTTAACATGTAAAATACTTACTGTTCGAACGATGCATTTTGAAGTGATTCACTCATTTTTTTAAATTCTGGAACTTTGCAATATATTCTGTTTTCAGGTAACTCAACGGTGTGACTGATCTATTTTTGCAAACTATCCTATTTATCTAAGAGATCTTTGGTAGGAATTACCGGGGTTAAATAACCCCTCAATCCCTGTGATTACATATGTTACAGATTAGAACATTTTTCTGAGAAATTACTCTCATTAAAAAGGGTCGAAATTACCTGTGTTAAAATTACCTTATTAAAATTATTCAAAACAAAAGAAACAGGTTTTGGAGCAATATGAATGACATCAAACACTGGAATTCCATTAATAATTATAACCCGTACCTAATCCTGCAGTAACATTTGGTTTAGCCTTCAAATTAGATTTTGCTGCAATAGTAGTTATATTTTGAATGTCTTCTGTTTTTATTTCTAATTTATAAATAATTATTGAACCGTTTTAAAAACGTTAACCCAACAAAATATAATTCTTACACGGCTGTCAAAACGAACGTGAAGTTAGCCCCAGTGTTAATTCTACACCGGAAACAAATTGTAACATTGGATTTTACATCGGGTTGTTCAGAATACTGATTTTTTCAGCGATGTTAAATCTGATTTAATAGAGCAGTGTTATTTTCATTGGTGTTAAGTTCACGGGTGTTACGATGGAAACTTCAGAATACCGCCATTAACTATAATTTTACAGCCGTAAGTTGAAAAGTGTACGACCTCGTATTTATATAAAAGGAAATATCCCGTTGACTATTTGTCGAGAGTAATAAGCCGCAGAGCTCGAGACAAATGGGGCTCTCGTAACTCTGAGGTTTGTACTCTGAGGGTGAGGAGTAAATTAGAATGTGTGTAGTGGGGTTTTGTAGTGGCACTGACCTGCCGTTGCTAGGCAGTGGAAATCCGTCGAGAGCCCAGGAGATCTGCGGTGTAGGATTGCCGGTGGCGCTGCACTTGAGTGATACCGCTGGGCCCGGCTGTAAGGTTTGCTCGATGAAGCTGTACAACAACACTGGTGGAGCATCTGCAACGAAACAAAACACACGCAATGTCACAGAAAGTGAAAACACTATCTTGGTTCATTGAGATAATCATACATTCACAACATCACCATCGCCACAACTACCAAATCTACAAGTATGAACTGCGGATTTTTTTTTTTTTTTTTTAATAAAACACATTATACTCAAAAGAAAAGTAAAAGTTTATTTATTCAAAGTATGCTCCATTAGAAGTTATACATTTTTCCCATCTTTCAGGCAATTTGTAAATACCTCGCCAGTAGAACTCTTCCCCTTTCGCCGCAAACCATTCATCTAGCCATTCTTTCATATTTTCATATGAACAAAAGTGCTGCTCGGCAAGTGCGTGACCCATCGATGCGAACAAGTGGTAATCTGAAGGGGCCAAGTTTGGTGAGTAAGCGGCATGGGGTATCACTTCCCACTTGAGTGCCTCCAATGTGTTGCAAACTGCTTTTGCCTTATGTGGTGGAGTGTTATCGTGAAGAAAGATTACCTTGTGCTATCTTCTTTCGTATTCTGGTCGTTTTATGAGCAACGAATGGTTCAATTCGATCAGTTGTTGTTGGTAGCGTTGGGTATTAACTGTTTCACCAGGTTTTAACAATTCATAATAGACCACACCCTTTTGGTTCCATCAAGTACAGAGCATTGTCTTTTTGCCAAAGCGATTCGGTCTTGCAGTTGATGTGGATGATGAGCCTGGGTTCACCCATGATTTTTTGCGTTTGAATTTTCAAAATAAATCCATTTTTCATCGCCAGTAATGATGCGATGCAAAAAAGACTTTCTTTTGTATCGTGCAAGCAAAATTTCACAAGTATTTTTGCGTTTTTCCATCTGCCTCTCACTCAATGCATGTGGAACCCATCTGCCGACTTTCTGGATCTTACCCATCTCTCGTAGGCGATTGGAAACAGCTTGTTGACTAACGCCTAACTGCTCTGCTAGTTGTTTTTGTGATTGACTATCGTCTTCCTGTAGCAATATTTCCAATTTTGTATCTTCATATTTTTTGGGGGTTTTCCATGTTCTTTTTCTGTAAGATCAAAGTCACCACTTTTGAAATGCCGAAACCATCGTTCACACGTATCTTGCGATGGAGCATATTCACCATAAGCTTCTCGAAGCAGTCGGTATGATTCAGCAGCAGTTTTTTTCAAATGAAAACGAAACAGTAGTACTGTCCGCGAATGCTCTTTATTTGGCACAAAATTTGACATTTTTAACACAGTAAAACAAAACTATATGATCACTTTTCAAATTATAACCTATACGCATTTGACACTAAATGATAACTTAACAAAACGCCATATGTGTTGAAACTTTGAACTATACAATATGTGCGCGCGGCAAGTTTGAAAAAAATCCGCATTTCATACTTGTAGACCTGGTATAATTTATATAGTTTTATTTATTTAAGGTTGGTAGGGTTGCAAACAGGTGAAGAGCTACTACTTCGAAAGTTACGACAAATAAAAATACAATTAACAATTATTCAATCATTATAAATCAGTCCACAAAATAGAATTATACATACGAGGGTTAACTTTTATGTTTTTACAAACGACCAATAGATGGCAACATTGAAATGTGTCATTACTATATTCGGAAATTTAATATTTGTTATTGTGAAATCAGTGGCAGCTTATAAATTGACCGAGTAGTTTGTTGACAGTAAGAGTTAAAAAAAAACAAGTTTGTGAAAAAATTGAGTACTCGTGAAGGTTTTCGTTGGATGATTTTTTACGATTTTAGTAAAGGCTTAACTCAACAACAATGAATAAATTCGCTTCGTTGAACTTTTGGTAATGAAGCATCATCAGAAAAGACTGTTTACAATTGGTTTGCAGAATTTCGTCATAGTCGTGCATCCATCAATGATGAACCTCGTGAAGGTCAACCAAAATCGGTTATAATTAAAAAAAAACATCGATGCCGTGCGCAAAATTATTGAAGAAGATCGGCATGTGACTTACCGTGAGATAGATGCATCCTTTGCCATATCGCAGACTGCAATACATTCGATTTTGCATACATATTTAGCTATGAAAAAGATCTGTTCCCAATGGCTTCCGTATAATTTGCCCCAAGCTCAAAAAAGGCTCGTGTTGATTGGTGCAAGGGAATGCTAAAAAAAAATCAACCTAGGCACTGCAAAATCCGTATACAACATCGTTACAGGTGACGAAACTTGGATTTATTTATATGAATCGGAATATAAGCAACAATCTACTGTTTGCGTCTTTCGAAATGAACCGAAACCCACAAAAGTTTTTCGTTCACGATGCACTTCCAAGAAATTAATCGCTTGTTTCGTCGGTTGTACTGAACATGCCGCAACCATTCCTTTAGAGAATCGGATAACAGTTAATGCTAAATAATTTACAACAATTTGACAGAAGTCAGCGACAAAATCAGGAAAAACGTCGCATCATTCTTTATCGTGATAATGCAAGCTTCCACATAACATGTCAAACAATTGATTATTTGAAAGAGAAAAACATCGTATTAATGTCGCATTGCCCGTATTCACCTGATTTATCCCCTAACGACTTTTTTTTTGTTCCCCATTGTCAAACAAAAATGCGTGGACAGCGATTTTGATCACCTCAAGAAGCCGTTGAAGCCTTCGAAAACCATGTTTTTGAGATACCAACTTCAGAGTGGAAAAAATGTTTCGAGAATTGGTTTGAACGAATGCAAAAGTGTATAAAGGTGAATATTTTGAAAAGCAATTTGTTCCGAAACATATTTTTTCTTTCTTAGTTTTTCTAAAAAGTTAAAAGGTAACCCTTATAAAAAATCGTAAAATCGTAAAAAATCATCCAACGGAAACCTTGACGACTAATATTCATTTTTTCACAAACTTGTTTTTTTTAACTCTTACTGTCATCAAACTACTCGGTCAATTTATAAGCTGTCACTGATTTTACAATAACAAATGTCAAATTATACGAATATTGTAATTACTCATATTACTCATATTAGTTTGAGGAGCCTTAGAGTAGTTTAGCGCAGTGTTATTCAACCTTTTGGCATCTGCGGACCGGTGAAAATAGTATAAATATATCGCGAACCGGCTGAAAGCTAAGATAGTTTAATATACATGGCTGAAGAGTTGTGTCTGGGAGAAGAAGCGCTGCATTGACATCCTTTCGATTTCTTTGTTTGGTTATTATTATTGACATGGCTGAAAAAGTCTTTTCGCACAATAGGTAATTTTTGGTTGACATCAGCAGCAATCAAAAACTCTTCCGAAAGTGGAAACATTTCTATATCTTCCTCTTGTAAGCGACCATTCCAAAGAGCTAGCTTTTTGAACGTATCCATTTTATTTCTTAAATTAAAAATATTTGAATATGACGCCTGCAGAGAAATATTAACTTCATTGGACAGACTGAATATGTCCGCCATGTAAGCAAGTTTTGCTAGCACTCAAATGCACGACAAAATCTGGAAATACGATCTAAAGAAGTATGAAAAATAGCCGCGAGAGGCGTTGTATTGGGGCTTGTAAATATTAAATAAATCATGGTTCGGACAAAAGTTAGCTTTTTCGTCGACTATGCTATATACTCGTGAACAGAGTGAACAGAGTCTTTGGTCGAAATATTTCGCGGACCGACAGGAATTTTCTGCGGACCGGCACCGGTCACGGGTTGAAGAACACTGGTTTAGCGGACGGCCTAATAAACAAATATATCTCAGGGGCCATTTTGTTATTGTTATTTACCCTTTGACGTATATTGATGAGTAAAATGTAGAAATTATATTCACAAAGTTGTTTCAATATTACAGAATAGTAAGTTAAACGTTATTTAATTTAAAGTCGTTGCTGGACTACTTGACATAAATTCTCCAAGCTTTTGTGTCGTTTAAATTGTACAAATAAGAAAAGTAAAACGTTGTTAGAATTGCATGTTTGATAATCATTCTTCGTAAATAGCGTACCATGTCTGTCGTGAGTGGTGGCCACCACATACTTGAATCTGTTGTACTAATTCAATTGTTGATCAAAGGACTAGAACCATCAAAGCGTAGCTTGATTGGTCTTGGTGATGGAATTTAATGATGTTCGTTAGTTAAAGCTCAAATACATGGACGTTGAATTTACAAAGATTTTAACTATTTAATAATGAGACGTATCTATTGGAAGACCTCGGATTGTCCTGGTATGAAATTTCTATGTAAGAGGGGAAGCCAGTAATTAGGTCACAGACCGATGTTGGAAAGCTGAAAATAGCCGTGAGCAATTTCCAAAAGTGTCATTAGGTGGCAGCACAATCCAGCTTGATATCACGTAAGTGACAGTTGCCGTGTGCGTGCACAGGCAGAGTGAAAATGGCGTGCTCGAAGAGTATACTGCGGAAGAGCAACGTTCTGTTGTGCGTTTATTGTAAGCAAAATTACTTCCTGCAAAGGATATCCATAAAGAAATGTATCCTGTTTACAGTGAAGAGTGAACTGGGTCGAGAAATTCTCTCAAGAGCGCTTAAAGTTGTTGACGAAGACCGAACTGGGCGCCTCGTTCAGATGGCGAATGATGCAACAATTCGACGGTGGACCAGATGGTTCGAGCTAATACCCTTTTCACACTAGATCTTTAAGACGAGTGAACTTAAAGTTCACCGATGTTTAAGATCGGTATGCTTTCACACTTGTTTAAATCTCTGGTGCTGTCATCAGCTACAGTAATTTTGTCCTTAAGTTACCGTCATGAAATTACCAGTTTTGACCTGTCTGCGCAGACGCACATTTTGAATTATTATAAACAATTAAGGATATTTCATTTCATTCTACAATAAAGAATATATTACACCTGTATTAACATGTAAGTCGATACATTTTATCTCAATTATTGTAGCTCTGTAATTTATTTATTAAACACATTATTAAAATAAATAATTTTATTATAACAGTAAGTATAAATTTCTTATAACGTCGATATAATACAGTATTCTTGTTTATGATAATATAAAATGTTGACAGCACAAATTCAAGGAGTATTTTTTTATAATAGAATTTAAGTTGGCAATGCGGACAAAGTTTAAGACGCAGATCTCTGTCTTAAACATCGCTTGTATTTAGACGAGGCCATACAGTTTCACATTAGCGTTTAAAGTTACTTTCTAACAGGCTGGTTACAATAGACAGCACAGCAACTGCAATAGAATGTTCTCATGGTTTGGTCTACAAAATAGCATCTTGGCGTCAAACGTTTCGCGGTTGAAAACGATGTTGAAGAAGAGGTATGCATGTGACTGAGACTGCAGCCCAAAGACTTTTATACAGCAGGCATTGGGGCATTGATAATGCGATGGGATAAGTGTATGTAATGGGTGGTGACTTTGTTGAAAAATAAAAGATGTTTTCACAAAAAATAAAAAATAATGAGGGAATGCTGGGAAGAAAGAGCCAGAGAGGAACAGAAAGGAAGATGGTACGCATGGGGGGAGATGAGAAAAGTGTATTACTGGAGATGCGGAGTGGATGCGACAGAGGTGGAAAGGAGAAGAAAAGACGGGATAAGCGTGATTGAGGAGTTGTGAAGGAGGGATAAGGAAGTGTGGGAGCAAGAAAGGACAGTCAGAATAGACAATTCAAGGAGCGCAGGGAGATATAAGGAGGTCAGAGCTATAGGGGTACCAAGCTACTTGAAGGGAGAAAGAGGAAGGTCAGGAGGGAGAGTTAGAAGGATTGCGAGACTAAGGTGCGGGAATGAAGAGAGAGGGAATAGATATTGGAGGAGACAGGAGGATAAGATGTGCGGGGAGGAGGAGGAAGATATAGAGCACCTCGCGAAGAGGTGTAGAGAGATGACAGTATGGTCGGGGAGCACATTAGACCTGTTGCACGAAGATGGAAGGGGGGAGAGGTGGGCGAGAGAATTAGAGGCAAGAAGGATGGAGATTGGGGAAGGATAACAGGAAGGGGAAACGGAAAGAAGAAAGAAAAGAGAAAAAATATTGTAAAATGTAAATTGTATTGGATGTTATTGTTATGTATTTTTGGATTGATTGTTTTATTTTTTATTTTATTTTTATTTTTTTGTAAATGTTAGCACCCTGAACGCCGCAAGGCTTAGGGGAATAAAGAATATATGTATATATACTGTAATGTAGTAAAAGATGTTTTAGGCTAAGTTTGTCTTTGAGTATTTTTTTAATAGCCTTTTTGTAATGTTTTGCTGATATTAGTTCGCTTTTTTGCAATCTACTGTTGTAAAATTCGTTATTATGACTTGTTAGAGCGATCAAACACTATATGAACGCATCTCAAGTACGGTTGTAAATCAGTGGCAGATGCATGTAGGAGTAATATTGAAACCTATATAACGCAGGGCGTTAGGAAAGTTTTGTAGTACAATTTTATAAAATAGTTTCCATCACAATTTATTTCCTACTTTTCCATCAGCTTAGGACATTTATATATACGTTTGAATTTATTCAACATCTTATTATCCAACATGCTTAACTAGTGACTTATCTAAGGTGACATTAAACACTCCAATCCAGGAAAAAAATACCGGGGAAATTATTTAAAAATTTTTTTTTTGGATTATGTTTGTAGTATTTTTTTTAAACATTTCTTGTCCACAAACTACTCTTGATTACAATTTCTATACTTCTCATATATTTATTCAAGTTGGGTGTTAGGCATAAAACAAATTCAACGAAATCCTTACTAATATAATATGATTTTTTAAACTATTTTATAACGATAATAATGAAAACAATAATATTTTTTGATAAACAAAAATCGTAGTTCTATAGACAAAAATAATAATAACAAAAAAATAAATAAAATAATAATTCCCTTCAATTTCAAATGTATAAATTAGAACAGAAAACGGTACAGCTTTGCGAATCCAGGAAATTTACTGATTTGGGACAAAGATTAATATTATCAGTCTTAAAAAATTGGTAAACTATCTGTCTACTGTAGGTTGAGTACAATTATTTGAATACTGTCAATTTACAAAAATAGACGTAGTGCCCATCAATTAGTGCAGATTCAAAGCGATAAATATTGGATGGTATACTACAATAATTTTACATCCGATAATTCTGAACAAAATTCTCAATGCAATAATTATCGTACGACAAGTCGTACGAGATTCAAATCGAGAATTTGCATCGTGTATTACAGGCTTAAAATTTCGGTACTATTCTACTTTAGCAAACCCACCTTACTGCGCATGCGTGCAGTGTTGCCAATAGTAAAATGTAATATATCAATTTTAATAATTTAAATTTAATATCAATTTATTAAATGAGTTTATTTATAAAAATATAGAAATAAGTAATATTCCCTTAATTTCTACTGTGATTAGAGTTTTAATATATAAATGTAGTTTAAATTTAATTTAATATTATTTATTTTCACTTTTTTGTGTTGTAGTGATTTATTATGCATTGTATCGATATTTCAAAAAAAAATTAATTCAGGTGGACAATGAACTGGCCCTCTGCACCACCATGTTATAAACGTATGCACAATGATACACAATTTTAATTAGGCTAATGTCAAAGAAAGACTCAAAGTAACCTTAAAGGAGTTCGTGTGAAAATATATATATATATAAAGAATGTATACACTTTACAAAATATAACAACAACAAGATAAAGGTATAACTACTGAATTACATCCTACACCGCACAAACGTTTTTTACACAAACTTTTTAAGCTTACTTTGAGCTTATCGACTTCTGCTGTCCTAGACTTTTACTAACTAAACCTAACCTAATCACCCAGTTTTTCGGTGCACTAAATTATGTTCCCCCTTTTTTAATCTGCTGTGAATGTAATATTATTACTTATTCTTATTATAAAATACCGGAATATTAATTTAATTAGATTTATTTAACTGAAACTTAAGCATTATTATACAAATAATTTTAATTCTATTTTAATTTTACTATTGTTGGCAACATTGTCTAGTGGGTTTGCTAAAGTAGAATAGTGCCAAAATTTCTTGTATTACAGCTAAAAGTTGTTTTAATGAAACGAACAATATCTAGTCGGAACAGACATAATTTTTCTTTTTTAATATTAATATTTTACACTAACTTATGCTAGTGGGGAGAAAAAATAGGGAAAAGATAATAAGTAACACAAAAAGTACAGCCGATTAACGTTATAATATGGTATAAATAAAGCCTGGGCGAACGTTTCGGTTCGCAAAATATGTAGGTTGAAATTCGATCACACTAACTGTCGTGCACACTTACAACGTTTCAAAATAATTCCAAACGGTGACTGTGAGTCATGTAATATGCCTGCAGACCCAAATCACTGGATATTGTCTTGTAAACAGTTTGAATCAGAACAAAATAAATTAATAACACATTTAATATCAGAAGGTATACCGTTACCAACAAATATTTACATTTTACTGAGCCAGAACAATAAAGATTTTTATGAAAATTTAGCCTTATCAAGGTGTCTCAAAAGAAATTTTATATTTAGTGGATCGATTAAAAAAAAAGTAAGCCGTATATAGAAAAAATGTTTATTAATTATTAAAATACACTTTTTGGGGATTTATTTCTTAAAAATAATATCGTCTAAATGTAGACCCTCGCGTTCTCGGCACTCATTTAATCGAACAGTAAAATTACTTATGACGTCTCGGCAGGTGGACTCAGGGATGGCTGCCATTTCGTGACGGATATTTTCTTTCAAATGCGCCAGTGAAGTCGGTTTATTGGCGTAAACTTTAGATTTAAGATAACCCCATAGGAAAAAGTCCATAGGGGTTAAATCTGGACTGCGTGGAGGCCAATTTATGTCACCTCTCCGGGAGATCAATTTGCCTGAGAAAATTTCACGAACACGTGGCAGAGACATATTGGACGTATGTGAAGTTGCTCCGTCCTGTTGGAACCATGTTCTTTGGTTATAGCCAGGAAAGTTTTGCAGTTCAGGTTCCAAGAAGTTGTCTAACATCTCCACATAACGCTCTGAATTCACTGTATCTGCACGCCCCCTTTCGTCTTCAAAAAAGTAAGGGCCGATAATTCCTCGCGCCGACATCGCAGCCCATACGGTCACTTTAGGCGAATGTAGGGGTTTCTGATGTTTGCGTTTCGGATTCGTTGCACTCCAGTAGCGGCAGTTCTGCTTATTTACGTGGCCATTAAGATGAAAATGAGCTTCATCCGAAAACAAAATGTTGGTAAACGTTGAAAATCGCTCAATCACCTGATTTACGAAATTAAGCCTCTGACTGGCATCTTGGGGCTTTAATTCTTGCACCAATTGAATTTTGTAGGGGTGCAGCTTTAGGTCTTTGTGCATAATGCGATGTAATGATGATCTATGCACATTTAAAGCACTTGCGCGCTTCCGAATTGAAAGGTTCGGGTCGTCACGAACAGATTAACATTCACTGATTAACATTCTGCACGTTTTCTACCGTTCTTGATGACCTAGGTCGCCCGGATTTTGATTTATCCAGCGTTGTACCAGTCTCTTCTAACTTTTTAACCCAATGTTGAATGAGAGGAATGCTTGGCGCATCATTTAAGTGGCAAAAACCTCGAATACTGCAGAATTTTCTACGCGCTACAGTCGCCGAATCACCGTTTTTGTAAAACTCTCGCACGCATAACGCGCGGTCTGCTCCCGAGAAACGCTCCATAGCGACTGAATTCCCAAGAGCCAGGCTACCGATTGACATAACCCCCGCGCCCCTCGGATACGTTGCGTTCACGCAGTAAGCTAAATAAATATAAAATTTCTTTTGAGACACCTTGTATTTGACTTCCACAAATATGAACATTTAGCAATATTAGATTAGGTTATTAAAAAATTCTCAATAAAAGCTTGCTTAATTAATTAGTTAGGAAATCATATTCATTAAGTAACTGTAAATCTCGATTCTCAATCCCTCCAAGGCCCTACTCCAAACATTGTCGCCAAAGTCCTGCCGCGACGGGCCTCACTGGCAAACTCCCCTTCCCTCTACATTCCTTTGGTGTTAAATCCCAAAATGACATCATTAAAATTAGTATAGGACATAACAAGTTATTGAAGCTAGCAATAAAAAAATCCAAAAGCTATAATTTTGAGAGGGAAAAAAAAGAACTTACCTCCAAGTTGAAGTTCTGCTGAAGCTTGCGCTGTGTCCCCTTCAGATCTTCTTACAATACACTGATACATCCCCCTGTCATCCCTTCCAACATTATTAATAACCAGCATATCACTAGCACCTCTCCCACTGCTAGGCAATTGTCTCCCATCCTTGTACCATGTCATGAGATGTGGACCACCACCTTGCGATGACACCATACATCTAAATTCCGCACTTCCTCCCATGTGAATACTGAGCAATGGAGGTGAAATTTCAACGTGCATTGTTGTAGAAACAATTAATCTGAGTTCGGCACTGGCTTCGCCGCCTGCGTTTGTAGCGGAGCAACGGTATACTCCACCATCCTCTGGAGTTACAGCTTCTATCGCCAAAACTGGTCCCAGTTGACGTGTTCGTGGTCCGGGTAGAACTAGCACAGGGTCTGCACTCGTGTGAGAATACCATCTGTGGAAAATAATTTTAATAATACACAGACATACAAGGTTTCCAGATTTCTCTGGCTTATTGATCTAGACTGTATCACTTTCAAATATTGTGAACAACACCGTACTTAAAGGAGATCTATTCTTGTAAACGTGGAACAGATTAGTACAGCACACGCATTCATTCTCTGAAGGGTACTTCTTGTATGTATTGTAATACTCAGGGTATTTAAAGTAATGTACCGTAACGTTTAAACTAATAAAATCATAGCTTGCGACGACTTGAATAAGAAGAAAAAACAAGTAAGAGGATTTGTGTATGAGACCCAAAATCAACCAGACAGTGATCATAGAGAAGAGGTAAAGAAAGATAGATAAAGGTGCTGAAATATTCAGATTAATTTAATGACCAACGGGGTTTGAACAGCTCCAGCTTCAGTTCCAGCTTTGATTGAATCTTGTGTTGAGTAACATTTTTCTTTAAAATTGGTCATAAATGATCAATTGGATTTAAGTCGGGAGACTGTGCCGGCCAATCCAAAACGGAAATTTGTTGTCTTTGAAATCATTCTCGAGAAGTGGCAGCTGCATGGCATGGTGCATTGTCTTGTTGGAATAAATATGTTGATTGGTCATCGTACGTGAAAATTTTATGTACAGAAGGTTTTAAAACAGTCGATAACATTTTGATTAAGTAGAAGAATTCATCCTTCCCTCACACACAAACATTTCTCCCACGCCGGACGCTGCCATGCAGCCCCATATCGTTACACTACCCCCACCAAATTTAACTGTAGGGACCACACAGTCAGGATGAAACTCTTCTCCGGGCCTTCGTCTTACATAAACCGCCCCAGGGGTGCCAAAAAGCTATAAACAATAATCTCAATTTAAGTCTCAGTATTAACTGATGATTTTTTTTTTTTCATATTATCAATTTTTTATGATTATATTTTTTCATTAAGCAGCAATAAATATGCTTCAAAATAACCTGAATATTTGTCTAATCTGACCAAAGTACCTTTGCCCAATCATCAGTTTTCCAGTTTTTGTGAATTTTCGCCCAATGAAGCCTTCTTTTTTTATTTTTCTCTGAAAGCCAGGGTTTTTTCGCGCTTTGCAGCCTCTCAAACCATGTAGTCTTCTTTTAACGGTTGGTGCCGAAATTTTCATAGTCGCAACAGTATTAAACTCTGTAGACAATTCAGACGATGTTCTCTTTCTATTTTTCAATGATAGTCGAATTAAGTTTCTATCTTCTCTCTCTGATATCTTATGATTTCTTCCAGATTTTGGCCTATTTTTATGAGAACCAGTCGAAACGAACTGCTTTATAGCATTTTGGACCGCTTTCCTGGAGTAATTTACTTCCTGAGAAATTTTAACTTGACTCCATCCCATTTGACTAAGACTTACAATATGTGCACGTTTAACTTCACTCAAACTTTTTGTATTCACACACATAATTAATAAGTTGAAGTAACTGTACTAAATGAAAAAAAAAAATCCCTCTACTCTTGCCCAAGTCTCATTCTAATCTAAAACATTTGTGTACCTATCGCTTATAAACGAGTATTAACTTGCAAACTACAATATTTAAAAGGTTACGAACATGTTCAAACCTGCAAACCAAACGTTTTTGTATGAAATATAATTAAAAACAATGTGTAAAAGTATTTTAATTTGGTTTCCTAAATAAAATTCGCATAAATTGCATTTAGTTATTAGATGTTCCAAGGGTGCTCCATACATATGAACAAGGCTATATATATATATATTAATAAAAATACTATAGTACCTTCTACCAAGTAACTTATCTATATACATATTTCTTAATTCAATAATATATATATATATATATATATATATATATATATATATATATATATATATATATATATATATATATAGCCACGTTGCATTACTTTTTCCTCACCTTTGAAATGGTAAAACTGACGTGAAATGTTAGTTGACATTAAAATGATACTTGACAGTACTGTATTTCATGAGCTGCAGACCACCTGTTCCCTACGAAAAAGAACGCTTAGCTCCCAAAATTTTTGTCTTTCTGTAGGTTTCAAAATTATTAGCGCATCTAGGCCCCAAAACTTTTAGCGTCCCTTGCTAGTTTTAGTTTAAATCCAAAAATTGTCAGTAGTGTTTTAGAGCAGCGATTACCAAATAAGGCGAAACATGTTAGTTGAAACATTAACTGACACCTGTTGTGCGGATTGTGCGGATATTTTTGTGGTTGCGGTTCGGATGCGGATTTATTATTTACAAAAGCTGCGGATGCGGATCATGGATATGCGGATGTGGATCGGATACGGATACAGAAAAGATTATCCGCGCCGGGCTCTACTCATTATATACCTGCGACATTCGTTCCAGAATATGCTGGAAGTGTCTAGTATAGAGATGGGAATTTCGGCTCAGTTTGCGGAACCGGATCAGTGGAGGTCGTTCAGTTTGTTGAGCCGGTTCATTGATAAAGTAAACATGTTTCCGAGACACAGGTCGGTCGTTAGTGCGTAGGTAGCACGTCGCTTAGAGCCGGTTCTTGCAATATATGAACTGTAAACATGATCCCGAGACACAGGTCGGTCTGTTGTTCGGTCGTAGGTAGTACGTCGCTTAGAGCCGGCTCTTGCTTAGACCCGGTCAGTTGTCGGTCGTTCGGTCGTAGGTAGAACGTCGCTTAGAGCCAGCTCTTGCTTAGACCCGGTCAGTTGTCGGTCGTTCGCTCGTAGGTAAAACGTCGTTTAGCCCCGGCTCTAATCTAACATTTTTGAAACAAACAATTCA
This sequence comes from Liopterus haemorrhoidalis, assembly GCA_963971575.1. Lineage (NCBI taxonomy): Eukaryota > Metazoa > Arthropoda > Insecta > Coleoptera > Dytiscidae > Liopterus > Liopterus haemorrhoidalis. Next base: position 47,976,493 of record OZ020618.1, read on the forward strand.
CTTTATGTAGCTACTGTAATTTAAACCAGATGTGTTAAGTTTATGGCGATGTTTATTGCCCTTATAAATCGGACATCTGGGGTTTGGGCAATATTTTTAATATTTTTATATAGTATGGTTGTAAGAAAATACAGATTAAGCCTATTAGTTTCAAATAAACTGCCTTACAAATTGATGACAAAATACACTTTATGATAATACATTACAAGCCGAGTTCTCGCGAAGTTCAACATGACATCGATCCAGATCCGGATCACTCCGGTCACTGCTCACAATCACCCGACCAATCGTATCCTTGAAACTTGAAACTATACAGTGAGCCGTGAGCCGGCTCATTTCAATTTGGTGAACCGTGTCACTTCGGTCAGTGTACTGTGCCGGCTCAGCGAGCCGGTTCGTTCATGAACGACCCATCTCTAGTCTAGTGCATTCTCGACCTTTTCTATTTCAAGGCTGGCTGTTGGTCTTCGCTAGGGTTGTATTTCCTAATAATACCGACAGAGATATCTAGATAGATAGATATATCGACGGACAGACTAACAGATAAAATAAGCTGACAGTGCCCTGAAATCAGAGAGAAATGCAATTTGAATTGATATTAAAGCTTATGATTTCCAGTATGAATATTTAGGCGTAAAAATGATTTGTCGATTTCATTTCGCTTTGATGTTCTGCAGTGCGCAACGGAAAACGATAGAGCAACGAGCAGTGGACAGGCAGTTCGTCGTTAATTAGATCGTTCTCGACCGTCAACTGGACATAGTATCCTCTGTATCTGCACTGCACCACTACGATTTTAATTTTCAACTTTAAAGTGTACATCCAGCTGTTGTAATAAAACATACGGTCCCAAGCACTCGGCTCTACTACTAAAACGCATGACCTGTTTTCTCTCTTATCTTTAAAAGGTCTTTACATAAAAGCATACCGGTACACATGTGTAATGGACAAAAAGCATTTTTCACTTAATGCAAAAATACCACAATTTTTAAAACTACTTTACATTTACGGAACTATAACTTGATACATGAATCGTTCGGAACATTCGTTTAGTTTTATGTTGGAAAACTGATTGCTACGAACTGATTTCAAAGAGTTGATTGAAATCAGAGCGCGTTTAGAGATTTTGTGGTGTAATATAAACTATAGCCAGTTTACAATGGATAGAGTACCTGGTAAGGATGAAATAGAGAATAAAAGTAAAGTGCATCTGATTTAATGTCTCCGTTCACATCTCCAACTCGCAATCCGTAATGTCAAGATGTAGATGGTAAAGGAAGACATTAAACCATGGATATCTTTCTGTAGGCATTGGCGCAGAGATGAATTCACCATCACATGCCTTTGGCTACTGTTGGTGGACAGAAATAGTTTAACAGAAATTTTTGATCAGATTAGTTTTTAGAAAAATATCGAATATTTTGTCTGAAAAAACTCGGGGGAAACAGCTGGGTTAAGTTCGTGAACACCGCCACAAAAGAACAATCGAAACAATGGTTGCATACGAACTCATCCAACAAACTAAAGAAATTCAAACAAACCTTGTTCAATAGAAATCTTATGGCTACTCTGTTTTGGGACTGTAAAGGAATTTTGCTGGTGGGGTTCATGGAGCTTGGGACCACAAATGCTGCAGCAACGTATTGTGAAACCCTGAAATGTTTACGGAGAGCAATACAGAACGAAAGGAAAGGTATGTTTTCATCAGGCATTGTCTTTCTTCATGAAAATTGTGACCTATAATTCACCAGCTATAGGTTTAATTAGTTAGTCTTGTGGCTAGCCTTTAAACAGTCGAGACGGTCGTGCGGTTCAAAATCAAATAAAAGTACTAAAAAAAATTAAGGGGCGCCAATTGGTCTGAAACAAAATAATTGGGACCGACCAATAGATCCCACGCACAGACTAGATTTTAATAAACACTGAATAAATCAGTGTCGCTAGGCGAAACCTAACCTAAAATGAGATATTTGGGACATAAGACAATATCAACGACTGAATATAGTAAATAGCAAACAAATATAATTTATTGTGATTCCAATAGAAATGTAAAAAAAAATATATATAAATATCAATAACAAATTTAGAATAATTATATCATGAGTACAAATGTATAAAATTTAAAGTTAAATTTGGCTAAAACGATTTTACTAGAATGCGCTGAATTACAAAATATTCCCGGGTTGGTCGACCAGAGCCACGAAATTCCTACACATTCCGAATAAAATCTAACGTAAAAAAAATATTCAAAATTTAAAAAAAAAAACAATATATAAACAATAACACAAATATTTTTTTTAAAAAGTCTTATCTGGATTTTTTTTTTTTGAAGTTTTCTTATCCAACTTTCTTCCGACGCTCGGTACGTCCAGCCCCAAATTATCCAAACCAGTACGCCAATGCCGTAAGCTGGTTCTGGATATTTCCTGCGACGCACCAAGAGGGAAAGAGAGGGAGAGAAAAGGAGAAATACTGGGAAGGAGAGCCTTAAGATGTAATGCGGCTCTCAGTAAATTGAATTTCGGCGAAGTGACGATTTTGATCCGAAAAATCTCATAGATACACAATGTCCTTCTTCACCTTTTTGTTCTAAAAAAATCCCTACACAGGTTTATAAAATATTTTATACTCTTCGCAGTATATTTATTTTATTTTGCTCAGAACAAAGATGCGTCCACTTACAAATAATTTTTACCAATAAAAAAATAAATAAAAATGACTGTTTGTTACTTGTATATTATTGTGTAATCATGGTTACCGAAATTCATGCGATATTGTCTTATTTTAATAAAGTAGGCTACTGTACATTAGCGTACAGTTTTAAATTTGTTTATAAAATAAACAAATTTTCTTTTAAAACGTTACAAAATGCACTCCCTCATACCGTAGCACAAACAAATGAACTGCTCAAAAATTCGGATGGTAGATATTCGACAAGCCGCCCTACAGCCCGTATTTAGCACCAAGCGATTTCTATTTGTTCTCCAGGATAAAAGTGTGGTTGGGAAAGAAGCGGTTCAGCACTAATGAGAATCTGAAAACCAGTGTACAAGATTGGCTGAGAACCCAGGCGGCAACATGGTATGAGGAGGGTATACAAAAACTGGAGCCCCGTTACGACAAATGCCTTAATGTTGGTGGCGACTACGTTGCGAAATAATTTAGATTTATGAGTAACTCTTTTGTATATTAAAACTTGTCTTATAACCCATTTGTTTTTGATAACTTGACGGAAATCGCAAAAAAATAACCCTTCTACAACTGTTTTACCACGAAACCACGGCAATGCATATAAAATAAAATATAAAATCTTAATGAAAGATTATCTATTATCATGTGTATTTTGGAATGTAATGGAAAGCGTCAATAATACATCGATGAGCTAAAGAAGTATCTTGAGTGGTAAATCCTATAAAATCCTCTTAGGTGCATTGGAAACTGAGAGAATCCCCTTCTTACCTGTACAGGGGATTGGGACAACCCTCAGCGCGCAAAGCAAATCCTCCCGCTTCCAACTGGCCGGCCAGAGATTTGAATATATAACTTTTTTATATAGATACACTTCTCATGAATAAATAAAGAATACAAATCAATGGTAAACTATGTAACCGTATTTATCAATGTACCTATATCGAGAATGCTATAAATATTACGTTATAAATATAATAACATTAATATATTGTATGCGGGAAATAAGAATTACCATTCTCGGTGAGTGGATCAATGTATGCAATGAAATTATTACTTTTACAGACAATTAGGTTCAAACTGTTTATTTACATCATAGTAACCATGATTCAAAAAACAACTTGATGCCCTAACGGAGAAAGTTATGTTGAAATATACGATTGGCAACATTCATTGTAAGTAAATTGTATATTACTATACGAGGTTTATAAGACGATGTATTGTCACACAAGGAGTGCTCCAAAGAAATAAGTGTGACAATACGTCGTACAAAACGAGCACAATATACAATTATCTACGACTAGGATGACCAGACGTTCTGTTTTCCCAGGACATGTCTTGTTTTTTCACTTAGCCAGGGCATCCCTGGCTAGTTTTTAAAAATTGCCCTGGTTTGTCCTGTTTTTTTTTTTTTAAATTGCCATATACTGTTTTGAAACAATTAGATGCTCACCAAAAATGGACAAATTAATTCAAATAGTGCCATTCGCCAGAATTCTATTCAGAATACTACAACTAGACAGACAGACCCCTAGCTACATAGTGATGGCCGAAACAAAGAGGGACAAAATAAGAATAAACACCGGAGTCAGAGCCGCAAAATATGAACAGAGAATAAGATTAAGTAGTAATAAAATCCTAGAAGATTGCCGAAAAGAAAGGGAAAGAAATAGCCAAACAAATTGGGGCACTGAGAGAAGGAAATACTACGAGAGGAACGGATATGGATTAGAAGAAATAAAGAGGATGCAAGAAGAAGGAGAGGATTTCCTGCAGATGCTGGCGGAAAGAGACAGAGAAATTCAAGACCAAGAGCGACAAAACAGAATCGACACAACAAGGTACAACAAATACTACTATAGGATACAAGGAACAACCTTACCAGAGTACCTGATCAAAACTAACAAACATCAGAATCTCATAGCGAGGTTCAGATGCGGGAATGAGGCAGCAGAGAACCAATTCTGGAAGAGAGAGGAAGAAAGGAAATGTAGGACATGCGGGGAACAGCCGGAAACTCTCTACCACTTGCGACGCTGCCCGGGAATAGGGGAAGATCCAGGGCGACTGGAAAAGGTACTTGGGGAATCCGGAAGTGGTATAAAATGGATGAGGAAGGTGAAGAATAGAAGAGAAACTTTATTCATCCAAATATTAGAATATGTTATTTTACCAAAAAATGTTTATTGTGAATATATTTAAATGCTTGCCAAAGAAAATTATTATTAAGGCCCGTACTCATAGTTAGTTCTCAGACTTCTAGCGTTTTCGATTTGTAAATAAAGATTTGATCTGAGATTGCCCTAAAATCACTCTGAAATCGATCTGTGACGTCACTCTCTATACTAGAACGATCTAGTAGAGAGTATACCTATCTGTTTGGTTACGTGATTGTCGATGTAATTCTGTACATTTTCCACATAATTTTTTAGTCCTATTATTTCGTCTTTTGCAAATATATGTCTCAAGCAATCAATAATTTCATCACCCTCCGATTCGCTAAAATATAAATTCCTCCAATGCAATTATTATTATTATTATTATTTTTTTGTAGCCATAACTCAAAACGTGAAGATATCATGTTGATAACAACCGAAAATCAAATATCTAACAAAACAATGAGGTTATATTTGTATTTTAGCGCCAATTTTTAGGATTGCTCTACTTGATCTTAGTCGTGAGACAGATCATATTGAACGTTCCGAAAACACTCGCGATACGATCGACCGAGTAAATCGAAAATGAACTTAAGAGTACTCCAACTGCTCTAAACCAAATCGAAAACGTTTTTTGTTCTAAAAATACTCTCGGAGCACTCAGAGCATACAAATCGAAAACGCTATTAGTTAAAATTTTTGGCACAAAGCATTAAAGGCTACTTATCGGCGAAGCATCGACGTACGGGCATTAGTTTATAAAGAATATTATTATTTTATTTATCAAATGTTTTATTTTATTTTATTGATTTTTATATCATTAAAATTTTATAATTGTATCAATTTCATTTTTTTTTAATACAAAAAATGGGTTAATGTTCCGTGTTAGTCCACCACAACTAGGCTTGTATGCTTAGAATGAATTATATTATACCGTTAGAAACGAGAAGGTATGGTCGTAAGAGTGGGGAGCCAATAGTAATCATTCATGCACCTGTATTTGGCAAAGAAATACACATTTTTAACATGTGGAACGACCGAATATATGTAATTGTTATTTTTGGAACTCTTTATGAAGTTAATGTTTTTCAAAATACGTATACTATAAATCTCATTAGAAACAGGTAAACATTTCTTATGAGTACCTGTTTATATACGTCTAGTAAGTTTAAGTTTTTTCTGTCTAAAATTTTTGCTAACTAAACCTAACCTATTTAGTTTTATCATTGATTGTTTGCATATAGTGAAGATATATAAATGATTTATACATTTTTAATACATTTACATAATTTGGTATGTATGAATGCGATGAAAAAGGAATGTCCTATTTTAGACATAAAATTGGTAGGTCGGAATATATTGATATTTTTGAGGATTCTCTCTTGAAATAAAGTTAGTGTTTTTCAACATATGTATACTATAAATCTCATTCAAACTATTTAAATATGACTTTAAGCGTATAAATACTGAAATTTCGTTATTCAAGTTTTTCTTAAAAACGTTAATACGAGCTAAATGTTAACAAACACTTATTAAATAATTGCTTGGATTTCAAAACGTATAACTATCAAGTACTTATTTAGATTTCAGTTTTGAATAAAAATATTGGAAAAGATAAAGTGAATCGTAAATGTTATGTTTTGAAGGAAAGGAGCGACGCTTCGACAAGACCAAATCTCATTTCAACTAGCATACACGTTCTATCTGACGAGTTATGTGTGGTGGACTTATACGGAACATTAACCAAAAAATGTTCTAGTTTTATCTTAGTTTTAAAAATGCTAAATGTTGTAACGAAGCGAGTAGTCCATCAGAAACTTTCACAAACACCCGTCGGGAGAATTCCTTTGAAAGGTATTTATTTGAGATTTTTAAAAATGGTATACTTTTGAGAATTCAAATAATAAAATTTAAAAATTTTATGTATCTTTAGAAATATATTTTTTAAATGGTTCTTTGTTCAAGGAGAAATTTATTCAGAGTTATTGCTTAATAACTCTGAACACTAGCGTCCCCTTGAACAAAGCTAAACCCCTTTTCCACGAAATACCTAGCAACTTCTCATAAAAACACACGACTCTCTGAAGAGGAGATCAGATAGTATTCGGTCTTGTTAGTAGTAACAACTAAGTAGTGGCATTCGTAGAGGGACTGGTTCGGCATTCTGGTGGGCAACTTGATTCTGTTTGTGTAATCTTTTTATTTTTAGTACATTTTAATTATCTTAACTTCTTTGTAAATATTACTGTTAATAAATTTAATTCATTAATTTTAAACCGTGTTAACGAGTGTAAACCCTTCACCTTTAAGAACTTTAGTGAACAGCTTAGATCCAAACTTAAATACAAGATGCCTGTTCAGTCGGTTGGTAAGTACAAATACTTATCATTTAATTCACATATCGTAATGATGAACCCTGGATCACACTCACGCCTACTACCCGAACTCCTTTAGTCAGATATCTCATTTCAGTTTGAGATTAGACATAATATAATACCACAGGCTCGCTACCTAGTGGACAAAAAATGGTACGTTATAAAGTAACGTAACCGGTTCGCTACAATGTCCTGGGATTTCAAATACTTGTCCTGGTTTTGTGAAGATACATCTGGTCATCCTATCTCTTATCACTTATCAGATGACATTTAAGATGAAGATATGTTGATTTTCTTAGCTACTACGCCTGTGGCGAATATAAACGGTCAATAAACCCTTAAATTATACTTCGCCTCTTCTACAAACTATGTTAATATCTACGGCATAATGTGGCTGCCATTAGCTGCCCATTAGCTTCTAATACTACATTAGATAGTTAATTTTCAATGTTACCTATACTCTGGGTTGGGACAACCCTGGGCGACGCAGAGAAGGGCTGCTCCCTCGTCCTGTGAGACCTGTACAGTCCCGGTGTGCTCTACGATTACTGGAGACACAATACCACGATGCTCTGAAACAAAAAAGATAATTTAAGTCAGTGGTTTCTAAATTTTTTGCACTGACACCCTCTTTTTTAAGTTGCCGCCTTCTAACTCTTCGTAATTAGCTGTGGGATATTATGGCTGCAGGAATTTAAGTAAAAGTGTTAGTGTTTTTTTTATTTTGTATTTTCAAATGAAATGTTGACGGTTTTGAGATCTGTGGGTAAGGGTACGAACACGTAGAAAGAACGTTGTTGGCATCTATAGATCAGTAGCGGCTGGTGAGTAAAATATTTGGGGGGACACTTTTTTTTCCCATATATATCTATTAAAATATAGTTATACGAGAAAAAAGTAAATAAATAAAAAATACCTGAAAATATGTTCTGTAACTAGAAAAACTGACAAATCTGGCACTTTTATTAAGATTTATGGTCAATATTATTATTATCATTTTTGTAGTTATTACTGCTATTATTATTATTATTATTATTAAAATTGTAATATTATTAAGACAATGCTTTGTAGTCAGAAACATAACATATTTGGTTATTAATTAAGCAGATACCTACACATATTCACATGTATTTAAATATTAGATTTAACCTTTTCGTTATGTTCTTTAATTGAACGTTTATACGCAGTATCAAGTTGAAATCGTATATTTACCGATCCCAGCATGGCAAATTTGACCGAATAATGCATATGTTTATGAGACACATTATGTTTCAGAACTTTATCTTTGAAATGTTTAATATCTTTAACACTATTTACTGTCTTTATTTCATATGCGTCTGATGAGCAAATCAAACACACGAAACAAAAAACAAACATTTTATTTATCACATCCACACAACCAACTTGTATTTAAATATTGTTTTTCACTAAACTTTACTAAACCTCTATTAAATGTTCTATTTCCATTTTATCCTGTTGGAAAACATGTTTTACCGGCCGCCAACATATATAAGGGAGGTATTGTGATCATACCGATTTCGAGATTTCGATGGATCTCCACGAATTGAGGTCCCTACATAACGTTTTGACTATTTTTAGCATGATGTCTGTCGGTCTGTCTGTCCGTCCGTCTGTCCGTCTGTCCATAAATTTTCAAATTTTCATACTTATATGTAACGTTTCCATGGTCATGATAAATAATATCTCTGTTAAAAAATATTAGGCCAAGTTATTTCTACTCTGCTGCTAGAATATATTTTATACAAGTACTTTATAATGGCGGTCGGTCCTGTGGTGGCCACAGCTGATTTTTTATTAATAATTTTGTTTCATAGTTAAGCACGTTAGTTTTATTAAAATATTCAGTATATTTTAATAAAACTAACGTGCTTCATTCAAATCATTTTCACGTTTAAGTACTTGTCACAAATCACAACGACCGAACTAAGCTACGGGACACCGGCCGTAATTCACTAATACATACAACACTAACCTTCGTCGCTGTTGCCGTTATAAGTAAATTTTTGCTACATATGTAGATAAGAACATTAGATATTGCATGTGGCAACGCTGTATCTTGGGACACTCCGTGGAGTGTCCGAGCGTTGTTTTCTTGATTTAGATTTTTTAAATCTACTATGGATATATATATATATATATATATATATATATATACCATATAAAAATCGCGCGGAAGGTTGGTTCGTAAAAAATCACAAACATGCATTGACGCCTTCGTATTTATTTTGAAAGTACATAGATGTCACAACATGTGTTACATATTAAATTTCATAGCTGTGAACGCTATTATTAAACGTTAATCATCGTCATCATTGGCGCAACAACTCGAGATGAGCATAGGCCTCCTGTCTCCAGGTTTCATGACCATATTTTCATTCTGTGTACATTCAGGAGTACTATGGTCAGTATAAATAATTGTCTATTAAATTTATCTACAACTCACAACATACAGTGCATTAAATTTAAAGCTGTAATTGAAGGTTCAGGTAAATTTTTGTTTTCTGCGCCGCGTGTTTGAAGAGATATGCAACACGCATAACATGTATGCTATGTTGGTTGCTAAAAATATATTGCGATGATATTGTGGTTCATATTACAGTTTTGTGTGTTTTTTGCGTGTATAAACCCGTAGATTCTTTAATAAAATTGGAGAAAAAATGTAATATTCGTTTATAAATTAGATAATATTTGTATTGTGTAGCTTGTTGTGATAATAATTCCGCTTTCATTTACTGAATAAAAGATAAATGGAAGATGTTCCGTAATTTCTACAACTTGTTTTTCATCTTACGAACAATTTAGATGAAACATGTGTTGTACATCGTAAATCAAAGGTGTGTAATTAGCTTTTCTCGAGAAAATCTGGTTTTGGAAAAACAAAAATTACGGGACCTATGGAAAGTAAAAAAATTTATGTGAAGTGTGAATTATCACACATTTCAGGGTTTTGCAGGTATTTAGTAAGTGAATGATGATTATTTGGGATGCCAAAACAAATTTTATATTAAAATATTTGTTTTGTTAATTTTAATTCGAACGCCTGATACCATTATTTAGGTTTCTAAATATGTGCAGTATTTTTTTTTTATATATATATAGCTAGGTTCATTAATATTTTGAAAATTGCGCCTATGGCTTCCATTGGTTGTTATAAACTCCGCCCCTCTGATTTCGTGTACATTGAAACAGAATTAAATTATAATTTTAACAATTTCCATTGGTTATTAAATTTACGTTTTAAAAATTAAATGCAACATTTGCCAAAATATAATTAGAATTTTGAAAAAATAATTTAAACAAAATAAAAAGAACAAAAAATAATATTGTCTCGGATCGAACTGAGTTAGTTGGATGAGAAGCCAGCGTCATAACCACTACATCAGGATACGTTTTCCAGTGTAGCGTGTTACAAAGCTATAACTTGTGTACATTATTAGCCAAAAAACACAAAAAATGCTTTTTTCACACCAATGTACATTACTTAGAATTTTTAGTTTAAACCATTTGGGCTACAGGGTGTGGGACAAAAACTTTTTTGCAAAATTTTAGCAAAAAATCACTTATAAAAATTTGATCGTTAATCCGCGTACCAAGGGCTTTCATTTGATACCCTACTCAGAATTATAAAAAAATAGTTTTTTTTTTTTCGATAAGCACATATTTGTTTAAATTTTTAGAGGGATATGTTTTTTAGATGTTTTAGTATTTATCCTATGTGCGGGTCAAAGAGTTGTATAAGCATGCCAAATTTCAACTCTCTAGGTTTAGCAGTTTGGCTACAATTTTTACCGAACAGACAGACAGACGACAAAATGACGGTATAAGGGTTTTTTGGTCATACCTACAAAACCCTAAAAATGGTCTTAGGCTAATTTTTATTTTCTTCCGACGTCGAGAAAGTTTACTCTTCACGATTTTCTTTCATATAGGCCGTGTCTCCAACGCTATAGCTCTGAAATTTTAATAAATCCTCAATCAAAATGTATAACTATTTATATACAGATACAAAGTAACAAAATATAAACTATTTTAGATCATGTAGTACCAAGTAACTTCCAAATTTAACGTTATACCTCATCTTCAATAATAAAAAAAATAGTGTATTGGGCCCGGTAGTTCAATTTCAACCACCTGTATACTATTGATAAAATATTAATATATGTGTTTATTCTCATAAAGAATTATTTTAAGCAATTCTGTTCCTTATGTATTAATTGTTAATGACTATATTCCTTAATGAGCTTTATCATGATTAACCATCTTGATATGTAGTGATACGTGATTTTTGCAAGTAGCGTCTTCATTTTTTTCTGTCGTTTTTAGTTATTTTTAAGTGATAAAAGTGCAGAAAATACTTGAAATAGTGTGTTATAGTGTGGACTTTAATGTTTGGACTCCATGCAGACTAAAATTGGAGCGACTGGAAAGGTATTTGTAGAAATTTTTGTTAATTTTATAGTGTAAGTCATTGTTATGTAGAATGTGCTTATATGGACAATATAGAAACACATACATGCATACACTATCGGCTATAACTAGAGAAACTATTTTTTAAATCATTTTCATAAATCCCGATTATGGACTAAATGAATATTGAATTATATTGGTATAGCAACAACAATTTATAAGTTAGAACCTGCTCTTAAAAATATTTGTTGTACTGGTACAATAAATAAAATAATTAACTTTCTGCCGCAGCAGACCATCTGCATATTTCTTCTGTAAGACATAATAAAACAATTAAAATAAAACAATTTTTTGTGGTTAAATTTTTTCCTTTGTCCTAGCTCCCGTTCTTGTCCCGGTTTAGAGTTTCATAATTATGGTAAGCTTATATATATATATATATATATATATATATAGGGGGGCCGCTGACAATATTTAAGTTATTTTGGGGGGTCCCATGCCAGAAAAGGTTGAGAAACACTGGTGTAAATAATACAATTTATTAAGTTGGGAACTGTTTGAAGTTAGTTTGTATATTTAAAATAATATATTTAGTTTTGTTAAGTTTTGTATTTTAAAGTTTTCAGAAAACAAACAAAATTTATGCTATAATGCACTCTTATTTAAACTAGCGTATAATAGTACTTTATAATAATCCAGAACTGGTATTTTACCGATCCTTTTTATTTAATAAAAAGAAAAATAATAGCAAAAAATTAATTACTTTCAGAGAGCTATTCATTTTGTCATTTTCTCCGTTCATTTGTCTTCATGACAAATGATGAAGTCGGTATAACAAGTAAACAATATTAAATATGAACTGAAATAAATTTTAACGTAGCGTTAGATTTTTTTATTCCATTTATAAAAGTTTAAATAAAATAAAAAGATTGCTCTCCTGCAATTAGAAGTTCTAGAAAAAGTTTGTATCGTTTAAGAAACTCGTTTTAAATAAAAGAGATTTTATAAGAACTTAAACTATAAGAAGAATGGTCTTTATTTGTTTCAAATATATTCTGAGAATAAATTGAAGTAAAACTGATGATCGATCAAATTTAATTTTAAAAAAGTAGTCAGCTATTTCACTAAGGCACAGTCTTTCTACCTTCATGTAAACCTCTAGGTACCTATCTGACAAATAAGGTTATGTGATATTTCTGTGCTGAATAAATATCATCCGGTTTTTCAATACAAATGAGACGAGTAGAATCAAAACCGGACGTGTCACATAACATTAGTTTTGAGAAAAACGCAAAAAACTGCCAAACGATTTACAAACGTAAAAAAACATTTTTTTCTGCGCCAATCTATTATTCAATTCAATTCAATTCAATTTATTTTAATTAATAATTATTACATTTTATTCTTATTCATTTTATTCCTTACATTATAATTTTTAACTAAAATATAAATTTAATTTCTACCTATTGGTTTGAAATTTATTTTGCTTTATTCCTATTATTTTCTTTTTCTTTGATTTCTTTTCTCCTCTGGATTACCTCTTTCATCCATGTGTAACCGCAGCCATTTCCGTTTAAAATATCTTCTCTTGTTCCTCCTTTGCTTCTCATTTCTTCACATCCTTCCAGCATATGTTCAACCGTCTCCCTTTCTTCTCTGCACATTCTACATAGTTTATCATCCTCTATTAACCAAAATTTGTTCACCTTTTCTTCATTCCCACATCTAAACCTTGCAATTATTCTTTTTTTTTTCCCCATTTCCTTTTTCTTTTAGATATATCGGTCTTTGCGTGCTCCAATTTTATTTATACTTATTATTGTACCTTGATCCGGTTATTCTCTCGTTTAATTCTTGTTGTTGTATGTCCTTCATTCTTTCTATTATCTCCTGCATTCCATGTCCACTCTCTCTTTTTCTCCTTACTTCTTCTGTTGAAAAGCCTCCGTATTCATACATTTTACTCCTTTTTATCTCCCATTTTGAGGTTTTTTTTTTCTGTTTATCTCTATTTTCTAATTCCTTCCAGCATTCATTTAATAATTGTTTTTCCAGGTTCTTGACTATATTTTCTTCAAATCTTAAGGCTCTTTTAACGGCTTCTTTTTTAATTTTGCATACCTTTGTCTCTTCTAATACTATGTACTCTGGTGTACATTCATCTAGCTCCAGCATCCACTTAAGATATTTATTCTGCACTTTCTCCAGCGGCTCATGCTCATCCCATACCCTCCCACCTCCGCTCCATACATGATTATGCTCTTTATTAGGGCTTCGAACATGAGCATTCTTATGTTATATTCACCCTTAAATTTCCTTTCACCTAAGCTCCAGATCTGCGGAATTGCTAGCATTGCCCTTTTACTTAGCTGCTTAATATGTTCCCCTGTTCCTCCATTGCATTGGAAATGGTATCCTAAGTACTTGTGTGTCCTAACTTTTTCAATTTTATTTCCTTCCCATTCCCATTTCTCTTCGCTCTGTCTCCCTCCTCCTTTTTTAAAAACCATTATTTTTGATTTATCTGTGTTTATCAGCAGTTTCTTTTTTTAAAAGTATTTATTCAGGGATTTCATCATTGTCTTTAACTCATTTTCTTTAGCCAATCTATTAAGAATAATTACTAAATAATAACTGATCAAGAAATTTTATGGAATTTTAATTAGTTAAACAATAATCAAAGATATTCTAACCCACTTGTCCGTATTTGCAACAATAAACTGAACAAGTCCGGTTTTGAAACGTAAATACACTTGATTTAGTGATAATTGCAATATTATGAACGGCGTAGACAAAAATTTAAACCATTTATTTATTTAATATATAAATAATAATAATAATAATGTATTATACCGATTTTGTACGGTCCAGTCTTTTCCTAATAAGAATAACGTAGCCTGTTCTTGAAATACGGTGTTACATTCTTCAGGCAAAAGCTCCATTGTAACACTGGTTGTAGAAATAAACACTTCTAAACACGTGTACCGGATTAGAAATAATTAAAATGACCGTTGATAAATGCATCGAATACTGCAAAATTTGCAGTAATAGAAGATCACGTGGTTATACTATACTATTTGATTGGCTGGAGATGGTGCGTATGGACAAATCCGATTTTGCAATACCAACGCTCCGGACAAGACCGATTTTGAAACCAAACCTGATTTTCTACCTCGTTTTTAATAGGGATTGGTTGCTTTTGCAAGTCAAATATCCTAAGCACTTGATAGAGCAGTCCTTCAGTAACAAAACGTATATCTCAGATTATTTTCTCCCGAAATGTGACACGTCCGGTTTTGATTCTAAACGCCTCAAATTTATCTGTCGGATAGTTATCTAATGGAGAATGAGATTGACGTTTTGATATTGACATTTACTCAGCAGATGAAGTTCCAGATAACCTTATCTATCAGATAATTACCTAGAGGTCTACCTGAAGGTGGAAAGACCGGGCCTAATACTACTGAACTACCATGTTCTTGTTCTTCTTTGGTCACTGTCTGTCTTGATTTTAGGCCTCGCTTACATACGAGGTGTGTAAATTAAATAAACGGACTGGCAACATAGCGCTTGATCTGGCAACATTAGGGACGCGGGACTTGGAGGAGCGGCAGGTGAACATGTGATACGGCTTCAGTACGAGTTTGAACTCGCTCGAGTAATTTTGTTGTCCGTAGCGATTTTTTTCGTGAAACAGTTTTTTCTAGTGCGTTCAAAAAATGAGTGATATTCATTTTGAGCAACGGTGTGCTATCAGGTTTTGCCTCAGACTTGGACACAGTGCAACGGAAACTTTTGCAAAAATTCAGCAGGCCTACGGAGACAGTTTTTTGTCAAGGACCTAGGTTTTTTTGGTGGTTTAAAGCATTTTCAGAAGGAAGAGAATTGATTGAAGATGAATCACGCAGCGGAAGGCCTTCATCTTCAAGAACTGCGGAAAATGTTGACAGAATCCGGGATCTTGTGCGTTCAGATCGTTGGTTGGTTAAATGATCGGGGAAGAGTCGAATTTGATTCTCACTACCGTTCATCAGATTTTGACCAATAAATTGGAAATGAGAAAAATCTGCGCAAAAATGGTTCCAAAAAACCCTTCGTAGTAAAAAAATTGATGTGAAGTGTGAATATTCACACATTTCAGGGTTTCGCCGGTATATAATAAGTGAAGGCGGTATGCTGAGTGTGTAGGACAAATTTTACTTTGTAGTAATCACGGCAAAATGAACGATATTTTTAAAATAATTTATCGTCTGTTAATCATATAATAAGACTGGTTATTAAATTTACGCTCATAAAAATTAAATACAACATTTGTCAAAATATAACTAAGCCGGTCGCTATGGCGTAGTGGTCAGCTCATTTGATTACCAACCATGGGGGCTCGGGTTCAAATCCCGGTTATGGCATGGAAATTTTCTCAAACAAAAATTGTCCTGGCTAATTGCCACAGTAGCAAAGGCCATTAAAAATTTGAAAAAAAAAAAAATATAACTAGAATTTTGACAAAATAATTTCAACATAATAAAAATGCAAAAAAAAAAACAGAAAAAATAAAATTCACTCCGTACTCGAACTCGAAACCCTTCGTTTTCCAGCCAGTTTAAGAGCGCTCTAACGCATGTAGCCATCGCACGCTATGCATGTGAGTGTCTTACATTGGTATAACTTTTGTACTTTGTGAACCAAAAACCACAAAAAATGCGTTATTTTCCAAAAACATAATCTGATCAAAAATTCCTGTTGTACTATTTCGGTTCACACCAATATACATTACTTAGAATTTTTTTAGATTTTTAGTTTAAACCATCTGGGCTACAGGGTGTGGGACAAATTTTTTTTTGTACATTTTTGGCAAAAATCGCATCAAAATAATTTATTTTGCAAAAATAAAAATTTGATCGTTAATCCACGTACTAAGGGCTTTCATTTGATACCCTACTCAGAATTAAAAAAAAATATTTTTGTTTTCGATGAGCACATATTTGTTTATATTTTTAGGGGGGTATGTTTTTTAGATGTTTTAGTATTTTTCCTATATGCGGGTCAAAGAGTTGTATAAGCATGCCAAATTTCAACTCTCTAGGTTTAGCCGTTTGGCTACAATTTTTACCGAACAGACAGACAGACAGACAGACAGACGACAAAATGACGGTATAAGGGTTTTTTGGTCATACCTACAAAACCCTAAAAAGAGCTTCGACATCAATAATGTCAGTTAGTATTACGCTTGGTATTTCCATTTTAAATTTAACTATTAATATTGTTTAGTTTTAAATTTATGTAATTAAAAAAAATCCATATGTTAAATATTTTTATTGACATTTGACATTAAATATTTTATTATACATCTAGTCGACACAAATATAGCTTTTCATTAGCAGGATATAATGACCTTTTTAAAAAGTTCACATTTTGTGCAGTGCTTTAATTTTTGTGTCAACATTTACGTTTTAATTAGAGTACATTACATCACAAAATTTTAGATAGAATTTTTTAACATAATGAAAGAACGTAATTCAAAAATTAAATAATTTAGACTTTTGTAATTAAAAGCATACTCATCATAATAAATGAACTCATATTTTATAATATAACAACATTTTTAGTGCTTATTATGATTTTGGATCTGAAAAATTATAGTCTAGGACAGTGGTTCCCAACCTTTTTTGTGATGAACACCCCTTTGAATGTGAAAATAAGCTCCCGCACCCCCATAAAAAATGTGTTCAGATTTTTTCAGTTGAGTCATATTTATATGCCAAATTGATCAAAATAAAAAGTGAAGAGCAAAAAAAAGGAAATTGCATGAATATATCTTTAAAATTGATCAAATTTATTGATGTAGCATTCAGCGGTTCTTAACCTTAATAAAATTAGAAAGAAAATATACTTATTGAAAAATAATTTTTTATTATTATTTATTTCAAAAAAATAATAATAATAATACAGGGAAAAAATATATAATGATTTTAAATAAACTAGATTTTTACCGACCGCCAACATATATAAGGGAGGTATTGTGATCATACCGATTTTGACATTTCGAGATTTCGATGGATCTCCACGAATTGAGGTCTCTACATAACGTTTTGACTATTTTTAGCATGATGTCTGTCGGTCTGTCTGTCCGTCCGTCTGTCCGTCCGTCCGTCTGTCTGTCTGTGTACACATGCAGAGCAAATTTGGCTAAAAGGATATTTATGAAACTGCATATTTAAGCTTTTGACATCAATGGCACGAGTCGATCAACTTTTGGTAAAAATCGGTTGACTAGAAATGAGAGTTTACTCAAAGATTTTTGCGAATATTTAGCAACAGAAAAATATTTTGAAAAAATTTATTGAACAAAAGTTGCTATAAATGCAATAACTTATAACTTTTATTTGAGACGTCTTTTGATAAAACAAAAAATTTCGCACAATTTTTGTAAAATTCTCAATTTTTTCATACTTATATGTAACGTTTCCATGGTCATGATAAATAATATCTCTGTTAGAAAATATTAGGGCAAGTTATTTCTACTCTGCTGCTAGAATGTATTTTATACAAGTACTTTATGATGGCGGTCGGTCCTGTGGTGGTCACAGCTGATTTTTTATATAAATTTTATAAATTTCTATAAATCGTCTCGCACCCCTCAAAATGCTTTTCCGCACCCCCGGTTGGGAACCACTGGTCTAGGACAAAAATTTCGATATAGAATTTTCTCTCTGTTGCTATTTTTACGAGGGGGTATTTGATATATTAAGAGAACGACTTCGAAATGAAATATTTTTTTTACCAAACTGCTACCTATTTTTCGACCTAGTCTCTTTTTAGCTCGATACATTTTTCCCAACGATATGTCAACTTTTTTAATCCTTCCAAAAAGTACGATTTTTGGAACTATGCAAAAATAGGTGTGAATTTTAGCGATAATCTCCTCATTCGATGCGTTCTTTATCAAGCGAGCAATTTCTTTATGTTTGGAAAGAGAAAGAATGGATGAGGGAGCAGTTCGTAACTAAATTCCACCAATTTGCCCGTTGAAATTTCGGACGAGTGAACTGGTATATTGTGAGAAGACGAGAACCATCTTGCGGATATTTTTTCCCCATCTTGGCTATCTCGCGTATCTTCACTCGCCGGTCATCCAACACGATATCATGAATTTTATTGACCACCTCTCCAGATGTTTCCAATTTTCCACCACCGATTCTATGTGAGAAGGGACGTACGGTATAACCAGGGATGGGGAGTCGGAGTCGGGTGTCGGGAGTCGAGTAGTCGAAGCTTTTTGGAGGACTCGGAGTCGGAGTTACCGACTCCCGACTCTTTGATTAAATTTTTATCAAGGATGAGAACAATCCGAAAACGAAAGCAAAATACCTTACTACCAGAATTTTTTAAAGCACGGAAATAGGAACGACATTTTGTTCTCTGTTCATGAACGAAAATGAAATTAAAAACATTCAATACCGGTTTTACACGGTTTCCTTCATACTTTCCAGTTAAATATTTAATTAATATTATAAGTATTAACAGATTAATGATGTAGGATAAAGATTTTTGTTTTGCGTCATATCTTTGTATACTTCTATATACTTTGTTTATTATGTTTAAACGGAAATAAACTGGATTTTTATTTTCTCAAGTTGTAACGAGCTTTGTGATTATTTCATGTTTTATGTTAGCAGCTAAAATTTAAATAAAAATAAAGTTATAAAATACAAACCAAATTTTTTAAAACTAATATATTCGAAAAATTGTATTGAAAATGACTGAATAGTCAAGATGAAATGAAAATGACATTTTATAAAAACAGCTCACCCCAACCCAAGATATTTAATGTAAGTATAGTCTGTTTCTTTAGTTTAAGCGGAATTAGATATCGAAATCTACTAACTTTTAAAGATTGAATTGAAATTGAAAAAGAGGCTGTGTATAATTTTGTTTAACAAAAGCCCACGTTGATCGTTAAAAATTGAACTCGTGATAACTTAATAAAATAAAAATTCCATTTAGTTCCGCTTAAACATTTGGAATAAACTTTACAATTTACGAGTGAAAGGAGTCGGAGTCGGTTTTCTAAAATACATATATATATATATACATAAATAAACTACATAATATATATGTATATATATATATATATATATATATATATATATATATATATATATATATATATATATATATATATATATATATATATATATATACGAAAGTTCTTGACGAAATTAATATGGGTATTAAATAAAATTCTTATGTCATACTCGTCATAAATTTATTAAAACAATTTTTATCGAGACGTTTCGATTGGTAATCCAATCATCCTCAGTCTAAAAATAAGGATACACATTGAAATATAACAAAATCGCAATTATTAGTCTTGTATTAAAGAATATTTGTGATGAAGAAATGTAAAAGTAAAATGAAAAACTAGAAAACTAACAATGAAACCAAAATATGAAAAACAAAACCAAGATGGCGCGAACTCCATTTTGTATTACGTACGGTTAATAATATATGTGCTAAACTCGTAAACTGAAAAACATTTAAATTAAAACAAAATGGACAAACAATACCAAACTTGGAGGGGCGGCAGGTGGACATGTGATACGACTTCAGTATGAGTTTGAACACGGTGGAGTAATTTTGTTATTCGTAGCTATTTTTCGTGAAACAGTTTTTTCTAGTGCGTTATAAAAATGAGTGACATTCAATTCGAGCAACGGTGTGCTATCAGGTTTTGTCATATACGGAGACAGTGTTTTCTTAAGTACTCAGGTTTTTGGTGGTTTAAGATATTTTCAGAGGGAAGAGAGTTGATTGAAGATGAATAACGCAGCGGAAGACCTTCATCTTCAAGAACCGATGAAAATGTCGACAGAATCCGGGATCTTGTGCGTTCAGATCGTCGGTTGACAGTCAGAATGATCGGGGAAGAATTGAATTTGACTCACACTATTGTTTGTTAGATTTTGACCAATGAATTGGGGATGAGAAAAATACGCCTTGTCACACAGCAATTTCAATAAACGAATTGAATTATTTTTTTATTGTTGTGCAGTTGAAATTTGAAGTTGAGTTTATCTTTATAAAAACCGTTTCAAACAAATTTTCCACATGCCCCATTAAAACATTCCAACTAAACGATAAATCGCGAACAAAGAAAAGAATAAACAAATACCATATATCAGCAAGCAAGCATTTAAAAGCCACATATAAAACTCGAGTTGGTTAAAAATTCTTTTCAACCAAACACGAGGGAGAGAAATGCCTATTTTATAATACGGAAGAGATCCCGGACTCTTCTATCACGCTGTTCAAATAGTCTGGAGTATTTGCTTCAATATTGAAACTGCACCAGGGGATAGATTGAAAAAGTTCATATCATAATCTTTAGGGCTTAACTGAGCATTGTGTCCAGCATTCAGTTACAGTTTTGTTCTATTCACAACCATTTTATACTTAAACTTCTGAATCTATTCAAAAAGTTAGGCCTGGATCTAAAATTTTAATACGTTTGTAACAATAGTATTTTATTTAACAAGCATAGGACGTGTGTAAATTAAGTAACCGGACTGATTTTTTATTCGAATAGAATTACAATTCAATATTGTCTCCCTCAAAATAACTTCCTTGTGAAGCCACACAGCGCGGGATGCGGTTCTTCCAATCCTCATAACAGTACTGGAACTCGGATACTGGAATAGCATTCAGCTGGTCGGTTACAGACGTTTAAATGTTTTCGAGTGTCCCAAAAGAACGTCCCTTCAGGTGATTTTTCAATCTTGGGAAGAGGAAAAAGTCACAACGACTCAAGTCAGGCGAATAAGGAGGCTGAGGAGCCACAGGAATGTTTTTACTGGCAAAAAATTGTAATTATAGACCGGGAGCTCATGACAGTTTTTGGTCTCCGATTTCATACAGCATGCCTTTTGGAGGAGAGAATATTTACCCTGTGACAACAAAAAAGGGATGGTACTAAACCCCTGCACGCTTTCCGGTCATAGGGAAAATTGCATTTCCACTTAAACACAAAATTTTTGTGCTTTTCTCTGATTTAATATTACTTGCCCTTTTTTCAAAAGAAAGTTATAACAAATTTAAAGTCTTTTAAATATATGCATGCGATTCGGAGGGTCCCAAAGGGCTCAAACGGTCATGTGATCTTGTAATAAAAAAATATGATTTTCCGCGTTTTCATACAGCATGCCTATAATTAAGACTTTAAATTTGTTATAACTTTCTTTTGACAAAAGGGCAAGCAATATTAGGGGGGTATGGTCAGAGCAGCACATTTTATACCCATTTTCAAGATTTTTTTTTAGAAAACTGTTAATAGTAACTTGATTGGGATAATACCTACAGTAAAGAACAATCTATGAAAAGTATCAAAAAAAATTTTTTATTGAAAAATATCGAAAATTAAGCTCGTGACATGAATTTGAAATTTTCGTTCAGGACAAAGAGTTGATTTGCGGTGAGACACATAACTAATGACTGGATCATCTAAAACAAAAAAAACAAAAATATTTCGTTAGTTTATGAGTTTCTTGAGGTAACGCTGTCGAGTTTTTTCAAATATCTAGATTATTTAATTTTTGGTATAAGTTTGAAGTCAAATAAACGAAAAAAACGGAAATTTTTTTTTCGAAATTTCTGTTTTCAGTTGTAAAAACTTCCATAAAAAAAAAATAAGCAAGAAAAAAAAAATATCTCGACAGCGTTACCTTAAGAAACTCATAAACTAACGAAATATTTTTGGTTTTTTTGTTTAAGATGATCCAGTCATTAGTTATGTGTCTCACCGCAAATCAACTCTTTGTCCTGAACGAAAATTTCAAATTCATGTCACGAGCTTAATTTTCGATATTTTTCAATAAAAATTTTTTTGGATACTCTTCAAAGGTTGTTCTTTACTGTAGGTATTATCCCAATCGAGTTACTATTAACAGTTTTCTAAAAAAGAATCTTGAAAATGGGCATAAAATGTGCTGCTCTGACCATACCCCCCCCCCTTAAATCAGAGAAAAACACAAAAATTTTGTGCAAGTGGAAATGCAATTTTCCCTATGACCGGAAAGCGTGCAGGGGTTTAGTACCATCCCTTTTTTGTTGTCACAGGGTAAATATTCTCTCCTCCAAAAGGCATGCTGTATGAAATCGGAGACCAAAAATGTCATGAGCTCCCGGTCTATTAAATTATGTAAGGAAAAATTAAAATAATAGCTACTTCTCACAGTTCTACCAAATAATTCTCTTTTCACAAATTCCACAGTTTTAATATTTAAAAAAAGCAAACTGAACTATGAATTAATTACAGGGCTATTATAACACGATTCATACCGACATCTACAAATAAATATTATAACAATTACGCTAAAATTAATAAGCGTAAGTTCAAACACAAAGGGAGAATAATAACAGGTCATCAGCAAAGTATATTAACAATGTCGTTTTAACTAGAATAAAATTGAAACTTGCTTCTCGCTGTGCTCAAATATATTCAAATAACAAACTTTATAATAACATGTTACTATCCAGAGTAATTCTCACGAGAACGGTGAATCTGGGACGTAAGATAACGCTGTCGAATTTAATCTGACGCGTTCAATTTTTCCCTAGTGACTGAGTGTGTTTGAACGAGTATATCCGAGTACAGAGTATATAGAGACCCGAAGGGCTTTCTAATGCATCCATATACCTTTGACAAATATTTTGTGGCATTCCTGTTTCAAGGATTTAAATCTAGCAATAAAATCGAATGTATGTTTATTTTTATCTTTACTGAAAGTAGAAATGGGAGAATATTTTAATGGCAAAATACTTTCTAGATCGATAATTCATACTTAATGACGATAAAAATACGAGGAGTGATGATTTATAATAGAAAACATACGAGGTTTGTAAATTAAGTAACCTGACTGGCAACATAGCGTTTGATCTGGCAACATTTAGGACGCGGACTTGGAGGGCCAGCAGGTAAAAATGTGATACGCCTTCAGTACGATTTTCTAGTGCGTTCTAAAAATGAGTGACATTCATTTCGAGCAACGGTGTACTATCAGGTTTTGCTTCAGACTTAGGCACATTGCAACGAAAACTTTTGCAAAACTTTAGCAGGCCTGCGGAGCCACTGTTTTGTCAAGGACCCAAGTTTTTTGTGGTTTAAGGCATTTTCAGAAGGAAGAGAGTTGATTGAAGATGAATCACGCAGCGAAAGGCCTTCATCTTCAAGAACCGATGAAAATGTCGACAGAATCCGGGATTTTATGCGTTCAGATCGTCGGTTGACAGTCAGAATGATCGGGGAAGAGTTGAATTTGGCTCACACTACCTTTCATCAGGTTTTGACTAATGAATTGGGGATAAGAAAAATCTGCGTAAAAATGGTTCCAAAAAACCTTTCACAGGACCAGTTTTTGGCCAAAACATTCCTATGGCTCCTCAGCCTCCTTATTCGCCTTGAGTCCTTGTGACTTTTTTCTCTTCCCAGGATTGAAAAATCAGCTCAAGGGACGTCATTTTGGGACACTCGAAAACATTTAAACGTCTCCCGCGCTGTGTGGCTTCCCAAGAAAGTTATTTTGAAGGAGACAGTATAGAATTGTAATTTTATTCGAATAAAAAAAAATAAAATATATATATATATATATATTAAAATCAGTACTTAATTTACACACCAGTGCAGTTTTTAGTTAGTTGTAAAAACCATAATTTTTCGAATCCTTCTTCTATTGCTTTTCTGGGTGTTTATGTTGACCCAACACTTAAGTGGGATCAGCATGTAGAGATTCTTGCCAAAAACATCAAATTTTTCCCTTCAACGACGTGCTATTGGAATTTTAGCAAAAATTAACTATAGAGCTGACTTTAAGAATGCATTTAAAGAATTAGAAATAATGACATTACCTTCCCTCTATATTTATCAATGTGTATTGTATGCCTATAAAAATAAAAATATATGGCCATCTGGCGACAGAATGCACCCGTATGGTACTAGAAATAAAGACCATATATATCAAAACTTTTTACGTTTAACTAAATCACGCAATGCCTCTAATTATTACAGCGTAAAATTTTTCAATATTCTGACAGAGGAATATAAAGTCCTGCGTTTTCTGAATTTCAAGAAAACTGTAAAAGAATTTTTAATTAGAAACCCATTCTACTCGACTGACGAATTTTTGAATGTTAAATTTTAATTTTATTTATGCCCATATATTAACACCATATATTATTATTGCCATTTATTTTGCTCCATATTAATTTGTATTTGTACTTTGTATTGTATTGCTTGTATGATTGACTAAAACAATGTTTTATTTTGTATTATGGTCCATAAATAAATTGTTATTATTATTATTATTATGGGGTATGTCAGGTCTTGACAAGCGTCCACTAATCTCAAACTTCAGCAACCTTTTGAGCCGCGTCATACCAGAGACTAGTGGAGCTAAATACACACCACTGCATCCCAAATTGTGGCGATATGCAACCGCAAAGCAGCACTGCTTTCTGCATCCTGCAGATCAAAGAGTTGGCAGAAGATCTGCAGGCAGGAATGGACTCGATTTCTCTTCGATACAAGCTTAACTTTATACCCGGGATAAAGCTTTCTAAGCTCGGACAAGAGATCCATATACTTGAACCTCATTTCCCCCTTCTTGAGAGAGTTATTCTTCTCAGCTGGACTTGAGAATTCGATCACAAATATCTGTTTGCTCTCGATATCCAGGAGGATTATGTCCGGCTTCGTGGCTGTCAGTAACCTCGAGATGGGGAAGGAGTAATTCCAATAAATACGGCACTTGTAATTTTCCACCACCGATTTTATGTCAGAAGCGACGTACGGTATAACCGGTATTTGGTCAATACCATAGGCATGTCTTATTATTATTATTATCCACCAGTGCTACATGTTACGGCCAGCGTCAGAACCAGCGCTGGCGAACACTGGCACACCGACTGTAGGCACCTTTACGCGCTACGAAACAAACTGAAAGTTGTGATACGAACTAGTAGACACTTACCGAACCTACTGTACTAATGGCGACGCAACAGTGTTGCCAAAAGCGTAGATATAAACCTTGGCAATAACGAATGAAGGAAGATACCAATCCGACAGAATATAAACAGAAGTTTCTGGAAATTATGGAAAATTTTCAAGAATACATTCCAATTTATACGGACGGATCAAAGATAGGAACCAACACTGGAGCAGCAGTAATAGTGGGAGAAGAAGAATACCAATACCATCTCCCATCAGCAACAAGTGTCTTCACTGCGGAAACCTACAGTATACTACAAGCCACCAGAATTATCTTGAATAACACAAATAGTAAATTTATAATCATAACAGACTCATTAAGTGCCGTTGAATCCATTAAACAAATGTATACCAAAAACAACCTGATCCAGAAAATTCAAGATAACATCCACGAAATCCTCAGCACAGGAAAAGACTTGACCATCCTGTGGATACCATCCCACTGTGAGATACAAGGAAATGAAAAAGCTGATAAAGCAGCAAAAACAGCTACAAATTTACATCTAACAAACATTAAAGTACCTCACAGTGACATTAAGAATGAAATAGGTAGAACGGTGCTAGAAGAATGGGACAAAGCATGGAAAGAAATAAATAACAACAAATTACGAGGAATAAAAGAGGACACAAAAAAATGGCACACATTCAATAAAAGGAAACAACAAATAACGATTACCAGATTGCGCATTGGCCATACTCTATCAACTCATAAATACATACTGGATAAATCCGATCCCCCCAAATGCAACGTATGTAACACCCAACTAACCGTTGAACATCTCCTGATCGCATGCCTAAAATACTCAAGAGGAAGACAGAAAAATAAAATACCACCAACATTGAAGGAAGCCCTCTCCAACAACATGGAAATAATGGAACGGATAATACAGTTCACAGAAGAAACTGATCTCGCCCCACAAATATAAGAAGAATAAAATATCAAAATATATGTATATACCTATTAGATAAATTAATATGTATTATTTAATGTAACTATAATGTACAGGGACACTAATCACCATTGTAGTGGATGTGTCTTAAATAGTGGATGTGTCTTAAAAAAAACCTTGGCAATGACATTTGAAACCTGCCTCATAAAACTATACAAAATGCTCGTCCTTTATTGAAAATATAATAAATAATTTCAGCATGAATAATAATTTAATGAGAGTGTGTAATTTGAACAGGGCAATAAATCGTGGTGTGTTATGGGGCACATGTGTCACCAACATCAGACATATTAATCAGCCTAAATAATATTTACCGATTCATAAATCAGAGTTTCTAGTTAAATTTTTCATAAAAATTCACTGTTCTAATAAAAAATGTTGTTTTGACTAGAATATGCAAATCAACCCGAATTGGTATATGACAGTTTTTGAGTAATTAGAAATCAATAATAAAATCATGAATTTTTTTGCGATAAATATAATTTTTATTCGTAGTAGATTATTTAAAACCAGCATGCTATTAAATTTCATTCGCATTCAAGTGTATGTAACGATAAAATAATGATAAAGTAATGATAAAAACAAAATGAATATCAACAAATGCAAAGTAATATCCTTTACACGCAATATAAATAAAATAACTCACGATTGCCATTAGAGATGGGTTGTTCATGAACGAACCGGCTCACTGAGCCGACTCAGTACACTGACCGAAGTGACACGGTTCACCAAATTGAAATGAGCCGGCTCACGGTTCATTGTATAGTTTCAAGTTTCAAGGATACGAGTGGTCGGGCGATTGTGAGCAGTGACCGGAGTGATCCGGATCTGGATCGATGTCATGTTGAACTTCGCGAGAACTCGGCGTGTAATGTATTATCATAAAGTGTATTATTTATTGTCATCAATTTGTAGGGCAGTTTATTTAGAACTAATAAGCGTAGTCTGTATTTTCTTACAAGCATACTATATAAAAATATTAAAAATATTGCCCAAATCCCAGATGTCCGATTTATAAGGGCAATAAACATCGCCATAAACTTAACACATCTGGTTTAAAATACAGTAGCTACATAAAGTGAATTGTTTATTTCAAAAATGTTAGATAAGAACCGGGGCTAAGCGACGTTCTACCTACGAGCGAATGACCGACAACTGACCGGGTTAAGCGACGTTCTAACTACGAGCGAACGACCGACAACTGATCCGGTCTAAGAAAGAGCCGGGTCTAAGAAAGAGCCGGCTCTAAGCGACGTCTACCTACAAGCGAACGACCGACAACTGACCGGGTTAAGCGACGTTCTACCTACGAGCGAACGACCGACAACTGACCCGGTCTAAGAAAGAGCCGGCTCTAAGCGACGTCTACCTACAAGCGAACGACCGACAACTGACCGGCTCTAAGCGACGTTCTATCTACGAACTAACGACCAACCTGTGTCTCGAAAACATAACCGGATCACTGAGCCGGATCAATGAACCGGCTCAACAAACTGAACGACCTCCACTGATCCGGTTCCGCAAACTGAGCCGAAATTCCCACCTCTAATTGACATATTGACAATATAGTGCTGCTTAGAGATAGAGGCCCATCGAACCTCTAAATGACAAACCTCTAAATGAAAATGCAAATTCATATCCATTTTTTTTCCAATTCTTAAAGTGCCAACAAAGAGTGATTTGTTTACAGTGGCGGATCTAGCTTTTTGGGGGCCCAGGGCTTAAAAATACCAGGAGGCCATACACATGTTTCAATCAAAAAATTTAAAAAATAAAAGACAGTATTAAAAATTAAAGTGATTTTTAAAGTAATATTTTTGTTTTGATCTTTTTAGGGTTTTGCAGGTATGACCAAAAAACCCTTATACCGTCATTTTGTCGTCTGTCTGTCTGTCTGTCTGTCTGTCTGTCTGTTCGGTAAAAATTGTAGCCAAACGGCTGAACCTAGAGAGTTGAAATTTGGCATGCTTATACAACTCTTTGACCCGCACATAGGAAAAATACTAAAACATCTAAAAAACATACCCCCCTAAAAATATAAACAAATATGTGCTCATCGAAAACAAAAATATTTTTTTTAAATTTTGAGTAGGGTATCAAATGAATGCCCTTAGTACGCGGATTAACGATCAAATTTTTATTTTTGCAAAATAAATTTGATGCGATTATTGCCAAAATTGTGCAAAAAAAATTTTGTCCCACACCCTGTAGCCCATGGTTTAAACTAAAAATCTAAAAAAATTCTAAGTAATGTATATTGGTGTGAACCGAAATAGTACAACAGGAATTTTTGATCAGATTATGTTTTCGGAAAAAAACGCATTTTTTGTGGTTTTTGGTTCACAAAGTACAAAACTTATAGCAATGTAAGACACTCACATGCAAGGCGTACGATAGCGCAATGGGTTAGAGCACTGGTAAAATGCACTGGAAGCGAAGGGTTTCGAGTTCGAGTACGGAGTGAATTTTATTTTTTCTGTTTTTTTTGCATTTTTATTATGTTGAAATTATTTTGTCAAAATTCTAGTTATATTTTGACAAATGTTGTATTTAATTTTTAAGAGCGTTAATTTAATAACCAGTCTTATTATATGATTAACAGACGATAAATTATTTTAAAAATATCGTTCATTTTGCCGTGATTACTACAAAGTAAAATTTGTCCTACACACTCAGCATACCGCCTTCACTTATTATATACCTGCGAAACCCTGAAATGTGTGAATATTCACACTTCACATCAATTTTTTCTTATAAGCCGTGCTTGGTATAGAATATAATAGATATATGACCGAGAGGTTGGGGCCCCTTGCGAATCAGGGGCCTAGGGCTTAAGCCCTATTACCCCGTATGTAGATCCACCACTGTTTGTTTATCAAATATTCTTTCTAGATTGTAAATAGTAATTTTTATTCTACCCTCGCAAAAACATTAAATTTAATCAATATTAATCAAATCCGCCAAAGCAATTCAAGCCATTTAGTGTAATAAAATTGTCGACATTTATAACATCCAGACAGACAAATTAAGTTATTAGCAATCAGGAAGGGTCAATAACCATTTCTCTTCAAATCTCTACATCGATTCTTATTATGATACTATTTTTCTTTTATCACCGTACTCATTTTTCACAATATACTTCTTTATCTAAAAGTACGTTAGTACTATTTATCAAAAATATGGGACCCAGCGGAGACTTTAATGCCTAACACTAAAATGTGGATATCGTGTGAGATGAAAACGAAAAGAATGGGGACATTGCTGATAAAAACAACGCAGTGTATAACTATTAATAATATTTAGTAAGAAAGTTTTTATATTTTGTGTTAGTATCTGAATTCTTATAAAGGTTTTCGATAATTTAATTCAAGATAATAATAATAATAAAGCTTAATTTTATAAATATTTGTACACTGGTATACATAGTGATAGGGTGACCATCCGTCCTGGTTTTAGGTCAATTGTCCCGGTGTCCCGAAAAATGTTTTCGAGACGGTCGATTGTCCCGGTTTTTACATAATTTTGCATTTGTAAGAAAAGAAAGGTGAGGACCTTTTTTTGCCCACCTTTTTTAGGGTTTTGTAGGTATGACCAAAAAACCCTTATACCGTCATTTTGTCGTCTGTCTGTCTGTCTGTCTGTCTGTCTGTCTGTCTGTCTGTCTGTTCGGTAAAAATTGTAGCTAAACGGCTAAACCTAGAGAGTTGAAATTTGGCATGCTTATACAACTTTTTGACCCGCACATAGGAAAAATACTAAAACATCTAAAAAACATATCCCCCTAAAAATATAAACAAATATGTGCTCATCGAAAAAAAAAATATTTTTTTAAAATTGTGAGTAGGGTATCAAATGAAAGCCCTTAGTACGTGGATTAACGATCAAAATTTTATTTTTTCAAAATAAATTATTTTGACGCGATTTTTGCCAAAATTGTGCAAATTTTTTTTTGTCCCACACCCTGTAGCCCAGATGGTTTAAACTAAAATTCTGAAAAAATTCTAAGTAATGTACATTGGTATGAACCGGAATAGTACAACAGGAATTTTTGATCAGATTATGTTTTCGGAAAATAATGCATTTTTTGTGTTTTTAACCAAAATATGTTAAATATTTAATTCGCTATGTAACCCAGTAGATAAGCCAGTGCTCATAGCGATGTGCGGTTAGTCATTGGTTTTCTAATTTGCTAAACAGGTAACTTGCGAACTAGAGTTCGAATCCTGTCAGTTTTAAATTTTTTGTTTTTTCTTTGCAGTTTTCTTTTGTTTAAATTATTTTGTCAAAATTCTAGTTATATTTTGGGAAATGTTGCATTTAATTTTTAAAAGCGTAAATTTAATAATAGTGGGAAGTGTTGAAATTATAATTTAATGCTATGTTTGATGTATACGAAATCAGAGGGCGGGGCTAATGATTTAAGCAAACAATAGAAGCCATAGGCGCAATTACCAAAATCGTAATGAACCTTGCTATTTAAAAAAAAAAATACTGCACATACATATTTAGAAACTTAAATAATGGTATTAGGCATTCGAATTAAAATTCATAAAAAAATATTTTGACATAAAATTTGTTTTGGCATGCCAAATAATCATCATTCAGTTACTAAATACCTGCAAAACCCTGAAATGTGTGAAAATTCACACTTCCCATCAATTTTTTTTTATCACCCTACATAGTGATAAATGAAAAAGTAAAACCTTAGTCACCACTAAAGGTTGATCAACCTGTGCGTGGCTAATTTTGTGCTTATGTTATTGAGTCAAGGTAATTTATGTATGAAGATACAATCATACATATATAATTAGCAAGTGTGTGTATGTGATCTGGGTAACATTGTGACGTCATTTTTTCCTAAGGTTCTCGTGATTGTCAGTGATGGGCGTTTACACGTAAACTTTAATTGTTTTACGTGTAAACTTATGTAAACAATTGGTAAACTTGTAAACAATGTAAACTTTTTAAACTGTCAAATAATGAGGTTAGTTTTAATTATTTAATACGAATAATATAGGGTTAATGAACAAGTATATTCAGTTCAAAACAATAAATTTATTTAAAAAATGGTGGGAAGAAACCGAAGGAATAGTTCTGAAGAACTAGGTTTTGTTTTAATTAAAGAAAATGAAAGAAAATATAGGGCGTTATGCAAAATTTGCAATGAATCTTTTCGTTATTAAAAAATATGCTGATATAGGCTGATTTTCTTAAAGGGGAAATTTAATGTATTATGTTATTAAAAAAAAATACATTGAATTTTTTAAAGAAACAAGTTTTTTATTTTTCATATTCATATTTACTAATTAGTATGTAACACCTGTATAATGATGCAAATTCGATTTTTATTAATATGTATATTGGCTTGTCCTAATTTTATGTACTTACTTTTTCATTTAAAATCGTTTCATTAAAATTTTATTATTTATAAAAATGTATTGAAAATGAGATTCTGTAATTCAAAACAAGTGCGCATGTCTAAATCATTGTTTACAATGTTTACATTGTTTACAAGAGTTTTTGTGTTTACTTTACATCATTGTTTACGCGTCAACAATGAGGTAACTTACATCATGTAACTTACGCGCCCATCACTGGTGATTGTCTAACTAGGGACTCTTGAGGTCTCTTGATTGACAGGTATTTTGCAGATTTATTCTCTAAGAATCTAGGAATATAATTACATATAGAAATGTGTAGGATTTTGCAGGCATAAACAAGAAACTATAGATACTCTTATATGGTTTGACCGATATGAACAATATTTTGCAGATTTATTATCTAAGAAACTACGAATAAAATAACATATAGAAATGTCTAGGGTTTTGTAGGCATAAACAAGAAACTCTAGACACTCCTATATCCTATGATCGATATGAAAAATATTTTGCAGATTTATTTTCTAAGAATCTGCGGATAAAATAACGTATAGAAATGTCTAGGGTTTCGTAGGCATAAACAAGAAATTTTAGACACTCCTATATCCTATGATCGATATGAAAAATATTTTGCAGATTTATTTCCTAAGAATCTGCGGATAAAATAACATAAAGGAATGTCTAGAGTTTCGTAGGCATAAATAAGAAACTCTAGACGCTCTTATATCCTTTAACCGATGTGAATAATATTTTTTAGGTTTATCTCTATATAATACTGACCTTATTTTTTATATACACGATTATTTAAACTGATTAGAGATTTATTTATTTATTTTATTTATTTTAAAGGTAAACTAAGCTGATGGGGACATATGCACAGACTACAAGAAACAAGAAAAGTGAAGCAAGTCTGGGAGACAAGAACATACGGAAAGAACAAAATAGGAAGATCAAGAAACACATGGGATAAAACATTAAAAGATATATTAGAAGAGAGAGGAAAAACGAGTGTAGAAGCCAAAAAAATGACGAAGAATAAAAAAGAATGGGCTAACTTCGTATATAAATACGTAACGCCATAGAACAAAACAAAAAAAATGAAAGAGAGAAAGAAATGCAGCCATATATGGTATATATATATACCATAGAAGTTTTATTTTACTATATATATATATATATATATATATAAAGGTAATGATGTGTTTGTCAACACAGTTGATAACAAGTGCACTAGTTAAAATATAGTAAGAAACCAAAATCGCGCGGAAGGTTGGTTTGTAAAAAATCACAAACATGCATTGACGCCTTCGTATTTATTTTGAAAGTACATAGATGTCACAACATGTGTTACATATTAAATTTCATAGCTGTGAACGCTATTATTAAAAGTTAATCATTGTCATCATTGGCGCAACAGCTCGAGATGAGCATAGGCTTCCTGTCTCCAGGTTTCATGACCATATTTTCATTCTGTGTACATTCAGGAGTACTATGGTCAGTATTAATAATTGTCTATTAAATTTATCTACAACTCACAACATACAGTGCATTAAATTTAAAGCTGTAATTGA
The DNA here is from genome assembly GCA_963971575.1 of Liopterus haemorrhoidalis. NCBI lineage: Eukaryota > Metazoa > Arthropoda > Insecta > Coleoptera > Dytiscidae > Liopterus > Liopterus haemorrhoidalis. Next base: position 48,010,077 of record OZ020618.1, read on the forward strand.
AGGTTCAGGTAAATTTTAGTTTTCTGCGCCGCGCGTTTGAAGAGATATGCAACACGCATAACATATATGCTATGTTGGTTGCTAAAAATATATTGCGATGATATTGTGGTTCATATTACAGTTTTGTGTATTTTTGCGTGTATAAAACCGTAGATTCTTTAATAAAATTGGAGAAATGTCTAGGATTTCGTAGGCATAAAAAAGAAACTCTAGACACTCCTACATTGATATGAAAAATATTTTGCAGATTTATTATCTAAAAAACTGCGGATAAAATTACATATAGAAATGTTAAAGGTTTCGTAGGCATAAAAGAGAAACTCTAGACACGCCTATATCTCTAAACCGATATGAAAAATATTTTGCAGATTTATTCTCTAAAAATCTACGAATATAATCATATATAAAAATATCTAGGATTTCGTAGGCATAAAAAAGAAACTTAAGACACTCTTATATCCTTTGCCTAATATGAACAATATTTTGCAGATTTATTCTCTAAGAATTTACGAATATAATTACATATAGAAATATCTAGGATTTCGTAGGCATAAATTAAGGTCTCAAATTATTTTTAGTTTTAATAATATAAATGTAATGTACTGAGTAAAAATGAATCGTTTTTCCATTTTAAAAAGATTTTGAATAAATAATCGTACAATAATAATTAGCAGGTGTCTGTACGTAGTGTCGGTAACATGTGACGTCAATTTTTCCTCAGGTTCTCGTGATTGGCTAACTGGGGACACCCTGTCTCTTGATTGGCTGGCAGGGGACACACTCTCCTGTCATTGGATAACTGGTGATATCCTGTCCCGTGATTCGCTGATCGGCGATGAAGTTAAGATACGTTAAAAAATTAAACCAAATACACATACAAACAATTGAAATTTTCATATTATAAATCCGTCATTGTTGACTGGTAATAACCTAGTGATTTAATAATATTCTTTGTTGATTTTAAAAAACGTAAATACGTTCTTCACAATCATATTTCATTATTAACTTTCTTATGAGTTAAATTTAAATTTTAAGAGTCAAAGTTATCAAATCTGAATTGAAATTCAAGCAATTTGTTAGAAACTGAAAATGCAATTAAAGTTAGTCTGAATAAACTGCAGTAACTCCAATGTATTGTCAATCAAGTTATATCTGTTATTTAGTTAATTAACTGTTATAATTTAATTTGGTTTTTAATTACGTTAAAATTAAGTTAAATATTGATTATTTGATTAATTTTATTTAAAGACGAAAAGTCACAAAACTGCAACACAAAAGCAGATTGCGAGAACAAAGTAACCAAAATTTTCTTTGTATTCTTTGTAGGGTCGTAAATGAATTTAGAACAATGTGTTTAATTAGTACACCTTACGGTTGAAGCTTTATGTGATCCTGATTTTTTTGTGGCAACGTTGTGAAAAGCTTTATGTAATACAGTGATATAGTGAATTCTGATTACTACAAAACTGGTTTCTCTGTTGATTGTAGCGACAGATATTTTATGACAAGGGTCAGTTCTGGGCCCTGTTCTATTCCTACTGTACATCAATGATCTACCCCAGCAAACATTTTTATACGGGCCAGTATTGGTAAAGCACATACTCCCATCAAAGAAGTGTGTGCTCTTGCGTTGTCATGATGAAAGACTACACCTATCCTATTATTCAATTCGGGCCGTTCTCTTTCAATTGCCTGGCGTAATCTCTCTAGTTGTCCACATTACAGTTGAGAATCAATCGTCTGACCAACTGGAAGTAGCTCATAGTGGATGATTCCCTTCCAGTCCTACCACACACACAGCATCACCTTGTTCGGCGTCAATCCTCGCTTCGCGAACGCTTGTGACGGCTCACCATTCCTTGTCCACGATCTTTTGCGCTTCCGATTATCATACGTGATCCATTTTTCATCACCGGTTATGACACGTTTCAGAAATGGCTCGATTTCATTGCGTTTCAGCAGCGCATCGCAGATGTTAATTCGGTCTATCATGTTTTTCGCGCTCAACTCATGAGGAACCCATATATCGAGCTTCTTTTTGTAGACAGCTTTCCGTAAATTGTTCAAAACAGTTTTATGGTCAATGCTAAGCCCCGTACCAATATCGACACTGCTGATATGCCTATCTTGTTGGACTTAGAAAAAAACTGCTTTTAATGACCAAATATACATAATGGCGCACCTCATTAGGCTACGCGCCCTTGTCAAACCTCGCGCCCCTGACAAATGCCTCGATGCCAACCCGTTGCTATAGCTCTGATATCTATTATTAAGTTATTGAGCGATAACATTTTTTTTAATATTAAAACTATCCTATTAGTTAAAATTCGGTTAAAAATTTGTTGTATAGATTATTACTAATTTTAGTTCAGATTGTTAGTATTGTATAAAAAAACTTGTAAGGTCTGGGGTTAAATACTTAAATTAATAGACGACAATTAATTGACACAATTAATTCAAAAATGGGAGGCGACTACGTCGAAAAATAAAGTGACCTATACCTACAATAACTCTGTAATTCTTTTTTAAACAAATTGATTTTTTGAGTTTTAAAAATGTGAGTGCTCTTACTTTGTGGACATGCCTCGTACTTAAATATGGCCTTTATAAAGGTGTCTCAAAAGAAATTTTATATTTATTTAGCTTACTGCGTGAACGCAACGTATCCGAGGGGCGCGGGGGTTATGTCAATCGGTAGCCTGGCTCTTGGGAATTAAGTCGCTATGGAGCGTTTCTCGGGAGCAGACCGCGCGTTATGCGTGCGAGAGTTTTACAAAAACGGTGATTCGGCGACTGTAGCGCGTACAAAATTCTGCAGTATTCGAGGTTTTCGCCACTTAAATGATGCGCCAAGCATTCCTCTCATTCGACATTGGGCTAAAAAGTTTGAAGAGACTGGTACAACGCTGGATAAATCAAAATCCGGGCGACCTAGGTCATCAAGAACGGTAGAAAACGTGGAGAATGTTAATCAGTCTGTTCGTGACGATCCGAACCTTTCAATTCGGAATCGCGCAAGTGCTTTAAATGTGCATAGATCATCATTACATCGCATTATGCACAAAGACCTAAAGCTGCACCCCTACAAAATTCAATTGGTGCAAGAATTAAAGCCCCAAGATGCCAGTCAGAGGCTTAATTTCGTAAATCAGGTGATTGAGCGATCTCCCGGAGAGGTGACATAAATTGGCCTCCAGGCAGTCCAGATTTAACCCCTATGGACTTTTTCCTATGGTGTTATCTTAAATCTAAAGTTTACGCCAATAAACCGACTTCACTGGCGCATTTGAAAGAAAATATCCGTCACGAAATGGCAGCCATCCCTGAGTCCACCTGCCGAGACGTCATAAGTAATTTTACTGTTCGATTAAATGAGTGCCGAGAACGCGAGGGTCTACATTTAGACGATATTATTTTTAAGAAATAAATCCCCAAAAAGTGTATTTTAATAATTAATAAACATTTTTTCTATATACGGCTTACTTTTTTTTTAATCGATCCACTAAATATAAAATTTCTTTTGAGACACCTTGTATATTAATTAATAAATATCTCTATTATTTATAAAATACCTACGGAACCCTGAAATGTGTAAAAATTTGCACTACGCAGCAATTTTTAATATGTTAGTTATAAAAAACCTTTTCAAATAAAAACAGTTTGTAATCCACACCTAATTATGCCATACAAACAATCATTATTGTTTACGTACAAAATTTAGCTAATATGAAGAGTATTAATTAACACAGACATAAATAAATATGTTATTTAACATTCTCTCTAACGCCGTTGTTATGGGAATATATGTATATGTAATTAATATATTGTAAGCGCAGAATGAGAATTCGAACAATGAGCGACAAACAAAGCTTTTATACTCTAGTTGTGCGACTGGAAATAATCAAATCAAGAAATATTTAGTGCAGAAATACAAATAATTCCATCTAGGTTACTGAGTACGTAAAGTTTTCTTATTTTTATAAAGAACACGTCCCATTTCAAATTTATAAAATTAACGCTTTTGATCTTAAATATTCGTATTAAAATTTCAAGGCTACTGTTTGTCTGTCATATTTCAAATGTCATCAGTTCTCACGAGAAAATTATAAGACTGACCAAACATGTCATACTTCAACATCAGTCTCGAGAAAATTATAATGCTGACCAAACATTTCAACTTCAATCAAAAATTACTGTCATAAAAATTGAAGTAAAGTGTGAATTTTTACACATTTCATGGTTTTGCAGGTATTAAAATGGTGTAAGTCAACGTAATACTGGATGTCTAGGTATATTTTTCATACCAAAATCAACATTTTTTTTGATAATCACTTTTATTCGTAATTTGAGAACTAAGAGCTTCCTTTTAATTTTTTAAAACAAAATTTAAATACCAAATATCAAGTTTTTTTCTGCATTTGCTTCGTATTCAAGTCTTCATTAGATTAATAAGAAATATTTTACAGTGTAGAGTGTAGTGTGGTGTGGTGTGAGTAACTCAGTTCGGAACTATTAAAAAAATATATTATTTTCTATATATCTTATCTATAAGTACAAAATATACATAACATTATTAGCCATAATTTAACAATGAATTAAAAAAAAAAATCAAAAACTCAAAAACTGCCATATTTTCCAACACAATCTGAACAAAAATTCCTCTCGTACGTTTCCGGCTCAGATCAATCTACATTACCTATAATTTTTTCAGATTTTTAGTTTAATTCTTTTTCGTAAAAGGGTGCGGGAAAATAACTTTTGCACATTTTTGGCTAAATTCTTGTTAATAGAAACGAATTTTAAAAAACTATCTATCGTTCGGTAATCTACGTCTTAAGAGCTTTCTTTTAATACCACACAATAAATTTTAAAAAAATATTTTTTTATCAACAAGACAAATCGACATTTTTCTAGAAAAGTGTATCTGATCAAAAATTGCTGTTGAACTATGTCGGTTCCCATCAATGTTCATTACGGAGATTTTTTTAGATTTTTAGATCAATCCCTTTGGGGGATAGGGCGGGGGACAAAAGTTTTTTGACATATTTTTGGCAAAAATCCAATAAAAAAATTGTTTTTTCATAAATAAAAATGTGTTTGTTAATCCTCGCATTAAGAGGTTTCATTTGGTATGCCACTCAATATTTAAAAAAATATATTTATTTTTCTATTAAATACATATTTGTTTATATTTATCCCGCCCTGTATTTTTTTGAACTCTCTATAGCAGTGTTTCTCAAAGTGGGACCCTGGGTTTCCACGAAATAATTTTGGGGTTCCGCGAGACAAATTGTGATATAATATTAAAATAAGATTAGCTGTAGTATTTTCTTAGAAACGCATTAAACTATTAATCTAAGGCGTTACGCGTACATTACTAATAAATCTGTGAAATTCAGTCAAATTTTCTTGCCAAAGGCATTGTTATTTACTATTTGTTAAAACACTGAAGTTCATGTTAGCATCGGTGTTATCGTTCAAGGTCACGGAATTTGTATTGGAAACGCTATGTACGCGAAAATCACTCAGATGTCAACACCGATGTCTAATCTAATTTATAACAGCTTTAGGTATGGCAAGGGTTCCATGATCCGTAAAAAACTGCCTAAGGGTTCCACAAGAAAAAAAGTTTGGGAAACACTGCTCTATAGTTTTCCGATATGTGAGTCAAAAGTTGTACAAGTATGCCAAATATCAACTTTCTATGTTCAGCCGTTTGGCTACAATTTCTACTGTACAGACAGACAGACAGACACATGAGTGACGTTATAAGTGTTTTTTGGTGGTCATACCTACAAAACCCTAATAAAAAGAGCATTAGATTATCGTTTTCCGTAGAATCGCAAAACAAATTATAATTAATAAACGGAATACATACCAATTATTCTAACATTCGCTGGGCTGCTAACTACGACATGTCGGCTTAGTTTGTGCATGGTTCTACATCTATAGGCCGGAAATTGGTCGCTGAATTCCAGGTTATGAATTAATAGTTCTCCTGTTGGAAGCTGATGAAATTTTCCATCTGTAAATAATAGAATATTTATTAGGTATATCAAATTCAAAAAAGATTTAAGAATACAAATTTAAATCTATTTGATTGTATTAAAATCCATACTGATTGCTGTACAAAAATAAATTGTATGTGTCTACTTATAAAAAGAGTTAACTCTGTGAAATATCTGGGTGTAATCATTGACCATAACCTTAAGTGGGACTTACAAATTCAAACAATTAATATTCGACTGCGAAAAACCATCTATGTTTTTAGAAAATTAAGAGACTTCATGCCTATCAACTTATTGCTTAATTTTTACTATTGCTTGGTACAATCCATACTTACATATGGTATAGTTGCATGGGGAGGTGCAGCTAATAGTCATATCAAGAGATTATCTGTTATACAAAATATAATCCTAAAAACTATTTTTCGGAAGCCACTTTATTACTGTTCTGAAAAATTATATTCAGAAACCAAAATAATGACCATTAGGCAATTATATATTTTAAGTATAATCAAATACATGTATAGAATGCAACTACCCATTCAACGAACATCCCATGAATATAATACCAGAAATGTTGGTCAAGCATTATTGTTTAGAACTAAAAAAAACCATTGGTCAAAGATGTTTCACCTATTTTATACCTAAAATTTATAATAATTTTAATAACTATTTAAATGAAAATAATTTAATGTTTTTGGGGAAACAAACAGTTAAAATTGCTAAAACCTGGATTTTACAACTAGATCAAAATAAAATAGATGAAATTCTTGTTACTAAAATTTGATTATCTTTTTTCATATAAAAATAAAATCTAAATTGTATTGTATTCCATTTCATTCTTTTCAGTAATTGCACAGTCCGATATACATTAGAATAATTATATAGAATTAATTAATATATAGATACCACACGCATACCTTACGGTATTAGTGGTGTACACTCCCCAAATATTAAACCATTTAGGGGGGTGATTTACTCTTGTTTGTTTTTATACTTATTTTATCTTGTCTATTTATATATATTTGTATATATTTTGTGCAAATAAAGAGATATATTATATTATTATTATTATATTATAAATAAAATGACCGACATAATTACAGGGGAAAAAGTAGATTTTGATCGACCTGTTAATTAGTCGGGTTTTAGACCTAATTTTAGCTGTACAACTGCACTTGCGCATATAACTGACGAAATTCTACGTGCTACTGACTCAGGACTATTAACGGTATTAATCCTACTTGACTTTGCCAAAGCCTTTGATAGCATCAATCATGAAATCCTCTTGTCAATCTTAAATTTAATTGGCCTTGGTAAGGATGTGATTAATTTTTTTTCCAATTACCTTTTGAACGGAAGTCAAGTTGTGTAATTAACAATGTAAGCTCTAAGAAACTATTTCTCCACCTAGGCGTACCTCAAGGTAGTATATTGGGATCCTTACTTTACATAATTTATACCATTAATCTCTCACGGTATATTGAACATTGCCAAGTTCATTATTTTGCTGATGATACCCAAATCTTTTATTCGATTCCTTTTAATAACCACTTAGCTGCTATTTCAAATATTAACGAAGACCTTCAGTCATTGCATAACGCATCTACGGACCATAATCTAATTATTAACCCTACAAAATCAAAAGTTTTAATCTTTGGTCTAAAGAACGATCAGAATTTAATTAAGCCAGCTTGCAAACTGATTTTTGACGGATCTGCTCTGACAATATCCGACAGTGCAAAGAATTTGGGGTTCATTTTTTATGATAAATTCTCTCAGCATATCAGTTTCATAGTAAGAACAGCCTACTTTAAGTTAAAGATCCTCTATGGTAACAGAAAATACCTGAACCAGGCAATTAGGATAAAGCTATGCGACTCTCTTGTATTGAGTCTGTTTACTTATGGTAGTGTAGTTTATGGACCCTGTCTTCTTGCAGCTGATATAAAAAAAAATTCAGAAGGTCCAAAATTCATGTTTGCGTTTTGTCTATGGTGTACTAAGGCTCTCGCATATCTCCTCTTACCTTCACTTGTCTACATGGCTTATTATGAAACAAGGAAGACTTTCGCAATCTCTTGTATTTTATCATAAAGTGTTAATTCTCAAAATTCCCCCTTATTTGTACCACAAAATCACCTTCAGATTTGACGTGTATAATGTTAATATAAGATTTAAAGGTACTCTTTCTCCACCTTCTTACAAAACTGCAACATTTAAACAAAGCTTCTCTTTTGACATTTGCGCTAAATATAATATTATTCCCGAAAACCTTAAATCTTTTAGATTAATCTCTTTTAAAACACAAATAAAGAAGCTCATCTGGGATAAAAGTTTATAAATGTTTATAATAATTTATAATAATTTTTAAAGTTTAAAAAAGTCTTAAAAAAAGTCATATCTTCTAATAGGTTCATCTTGTCCTTTTAATTTCATGTCTTTTTCAATGTTCTTTTCGGCCTTACTTCTGCCCAAGTTAGGGAATGTTACATATTTACATGCTTCAACGTTGGTTATAACAATTGTGGTATTGTCAATAGCAAAGAACCCTGGTTATTTAGGTTTATATGTGCTATATTTATATTTTTTATACTTTTTAAGGGCTCATGAGGAAGAACAGTCTTTGTATTCTTACAATGACTGATCCTTTATCCTATGTACAAACTGTTATTATTATTATTATATGTAAAAAATCTAATTATTTAGGATATAAATAAACAAATCAAAAAACAAATAAAATCAAATCAAATTATCGGCGATAACCGGTCAAGTAAATCTTCTTCTTCCATCGTAATATTTTAACAATATTTTCATTTATCATGGTGGGACATTTATAGGAGTTTTAGTTAGTTAGTTAGTTAAAATTTTTGGCACACAGCAACAAAGGCTATTTGCGCCTAACACAACCCATTTAAATGACTACACTACATATTAAAAACAATCAATAAAAAGATAAAATCAATAAAATTACGCATACTCAATAAAGGAAATCTTGCACAGACAGACACAAATAAATAAGATAAAAAGTCTGTTCGAAAATTTGAACAGACTCAGGGTGATGGTAAGAGGCTGTAAAGGGCCCAATTACCATCGAATATCACAGTTTAGAAATAGAACACATTAAAATAAGGTGCAAGACTTCACACATAAAACAGTAAGTCCGATTCTCTCAGGAAGAGTATCAGCCTGTCCATGAGTACTCTGTAAAGCACCTGACAGGTCATAGCACAGGCCTAACCTCTCCCTGACATCCTCGAACTGTACAAATTCAGTTAAAAAGTGTAACACAGACAAATCTGTGTTACACGTTTCACAGATAGGGGACTCTTCATCTCGAAGGAGGTGTCCATGGGTCCACCAACCTGTGGCCTATACGGAGGTATGTGATGGCAGTTTCCTCCCTGTGGTTAATCCTGCAGAAATAACCCCATGGTTTAACGTTTCTCTTAATCTGTCGCAGCTTAACGTTCTGTGTGCGGCTCCACTCATGTTGCGACATGTCTAAAACCAGGTGTTTCAGATGACTCTTTGCGTCATCTAGAAAAATGAAACTCACATCAATCATAGGTCTGTGGGAGGCGGCTTTTGTAGCTGCATCTACCGCTTCGTTGCCTTTAATACCAACATGTCCCGGTATCCAAAACAGCTCTACCTTTATAGGAGTTTTCTAAGTAATGAACAATCTCCACTTAGTGATGTAAATTCAAATTTCGCCCCCACCCCGTGAATATTTTCTTGGGGTTCCTACTATATTCGTTTTCCAAGTGCAAACATGTGGCCGCAAGCAATAAATTGTTTGCTATAGAGATCTTTTGGCATTGCCTTTCCTTGAACAATAATTTCCTCTAGGTTTTCAGTTTTTCTTGTTATAAGGCCTAGAAATTTTAGGATACGTGTATAGTTAACAGAAGTGGCTGTATATTTACAAGTGTTTGTTTCTATATTTGTTTTTTGGTTAGAATCTGCTCCAAATCGAGTGAATAATTCTTGGATATGTCACAAAGAATTATGTATGAGTTTATAATATATGTAACACGTTTAAGCGTCCTCATAATTTATGTACAAAGTTTAAAAGTTCAGTTGGTAACTGTTGTGCATTTTGTACTCTAACACCATGTATTTTGCTTCTGACAGTTGGATTAAAATTGATTCTCAATTCTAAAACTTGTGAAATATGATATGTTTGATTATATTTAAAAGTTTTTGATGTTTAAACTACAGAAAATAATATAAACTTTGCTGCAAGAGATTATTTAGAATAGGGCTATTTTAATGTGTATATTTCAAAGTTATTAATAAAATACCTTTTTCCACGATTATATAGATATACGTTCATTACAGGAATGGCAGTGATTTGTAAATGCAGCATGTTCCCCACGCCTTTTTATTACATACCGCTGACCTGTTAAGTAATGATCTCATTACGTTACAGGTTGAGCTAACGACATAACATAGTTGCTAAGCAACGTAATAAATAGGTTGAAATCATATGTCAAATTATTGTTAGTTTGTGTAGGAAACCAGATTAAAATTAAACAATATAGTTAAATTTGTCGAATTTTGCAAATATATTTTTTGATAGAGTTGGATCAGTTTCCCAAGTTACGCAAGTATTGTAATTTTAACTGAATATACATTCCGTATGACTCGTACATGACCTTTACTAAGCAACGTAATAAATAAGTTGAAAGCAATTGTCAAATTATTGTTAGTTTTTAAAGGGAACTGAATAAAAATTAAATAAGTAATAAAGTTATAGTGGTTAAGGGGTGTGTGACAAATACGTGCCTGACCACAAGCCTGGTCAACTGAGATGTCTAGGACAGGGGTCGGCAACCTTTCGGTGACAAAGAGCCAAATCTATATTGAAAACAAAAACAATAACATGGAAGAGCCGCAAAAAAATATATCCTATATTTAAGAAAAAAACGTAAAAAATGTTATTAATATATAATGTATAAATAAATTAATATTTACTTATACATTTAGTGATATTTATTGCACTTGCCAGTATATTACAATATAATAATGTGGATCCTAAAATTGTCAGTAGTCCAAAAGCATATTTTTTTAAATGATTGAACGATTCTGGAAAACGGTTCCAAGCTTCGAAAACAACTTTATCTACATTTTGAAGATTGTGAATTTCGGTCCACTTGTGCTGGGAAAATAAAATTTAGTTTTCTCTTTCTAAACTTTCCAGTTCAGAATTAAGTTTTAAGAATATATTATTCCATAAATCTTCAAATCTAATAATTAAAGTTAAAATTGTACATGATTAATCAATGGGAATGGTGATAAATGTAATTGCTGCATATCTGCTTCAATTGTCAAAAAAGCAAGTGTAGCTTCATATTTTTTAAACTCTTTAAATCTTTCTCCAAAAGCTTCTTACATGTTAACAATAGTTTGTGCAAAAAAGATGCATTAATAACGTTGTTATGGTCCTTATGTTTTTGAAAATTAATAAAATGTTTCTGCACGTATATCATTCATCAGAAATTACTTCTTCTAAAAGGGAATATGCAGTAACTCGGGGAATTACCGGATGTGAATTGCACCGTAAAACATCCTAAACAATACAAAACCTGTATAGTACAGACAGAAAGTTGAAAATTAAAATATAAATTATATAAAAATAAAAACCAGTCAATTTTCAAAGAGCCACAATATTATCTAAAAGAGCCGCAGACTCCTTCTCCTAGCCCAGGGGTCGGCAACCAGTTGACAGACAAGTAATATGTCAGATGAGTTGTGTAGTTAAACAGCAAAAATCAAAGGTAAAACGTGTTGTAATTGTTTATAGTTTAACCCTAATAAATTGTGCATGCAATATTAAAGTTTGTTACAACCTCTAAATGGGAAATATGTTTCGAATGTATTTTTTTTTTTTTTTTTTTTGACAATAATTAATTCCACGTAAACAATAATAATGAAAATATATTATTATTTCATTACACATGTTGTGTTTATTTCTATAAATAAACGGAATTAATTAAATTATTAATTAAAATATAAAACGATAAAATTTAATTTCCGGTAAGTGGGATTTGAATTGCGATATTTAATTAAAAAATATTCGTACTAATGTTCTGTTTATGGTTGCATAAAGTGGTGAATTATGTAGTGGGAGTACTCACCATTGACCGTAACAGTTTTTCCAAACGCCGTCGGTCAGTAGCGAATTAAGTTGTTTGGGGGCCCTGGGTGATAAAATTAAAATGGGCCCTCTACCATTTTAAATAGAATGGAGATATTTGTATGTAGGCCTCGGTGGACCCCCCGGTATCGTGGGCCCTGGGCGGCCGCCCAATCCACCCGCCGCTTAATGCGCCTCTGCCGTCGGTTTCAACAATTTTAGTTTATATCGTTTTCTAGTGCGCTCTAAGCCGGACTATGGATGTTTAGCTTATGGGTCAGCTAAACACCAAGAGATAAGAATTCTTGACACTGTACATCACACTGGAGTTAGATTGGCTACAGGTGCATTTCGCACCAGCCCAATACCAAGCCTGCTGTGTGAAGCAGGCGAACCGTCACTGTACAATCGTCGTAAAATTCTATCCCTGCGGTATATGGCTGCACTCAGCGCCAAGCCAGATCATCCCGCGTATGACCCTATTCTACAAAATAGGCATTGAGAGATTTATGAAAACAACGAGCCAATAGGCCTTTTGGTCTGAGGACTTTCGACATTTTGAGTTAAATTCAATTTTTAATATGCCCGAAATGGCAAGTTTCGTTTTGTGTGCTGTTCCACCATGGACGTTACTACGTCCACTTGTGAACCTCACATTAACTAGGTTTGATAAAGATACTACGTTGCCTATCGAATACCAACATGAATTACAAAGAACACCGCTCTCTAGGTTCGAGGATACTGTCATTTTTACTGACGGATCAAAATCCGGAACCAGGGTTGGGTGTGCGTTTGTTTTGAATCCACGCCAATAGTTTCAGTACCGTCTGCACTCCATAACGAGTGTGTACACTGCTGAACTGTACGCTATTTTCAAGGCCCTGTGTTTTGTTTCGTCAGCGCAAAATCGGTGAAGTGTTATTGTGACGGACTCGCTGAGCGCTCTGAACAGTATCCAAGATCCAGATCCAGTGCATCCTCTTGTACTAAAGATCCGGTTGCTACTCTACAATCTGAATGCTCAGAATGTGAGGGTAGAGCTGTTTTGGATACCAGGACATGTTGGTATTAAAGGCAACGAAGCGGCTGATGTAGCTGCAAAAACCGCCTCCCACAGACCTATGATTGATGTGAGTTTCATATTTCCAGATGACGCAAAGAGTTATCTGAAACATCTCGTTTTAGCCATGTGGCAACATGAGTGGAGCAGCATACAGAACGTTAAGTTGAGACAGATTAAGGGAGATGTTAAACCATGGGGTTCTTCCTGCAGGCTTAATCGTAGGGAGGAAACTGCCATCACACGCCTTCGTATAGGTCACTGTTGGTGGACCCATGGGCACCTTCTTCGAGGTAAAGACTCCCCTATCTCTGAGACGTGTAACACAGATTTGTCTGTCTTTCACTTTTTAACATGTGCGCAGTTCGAGGATATCAGGGAGAGACTAGGCCTGTGCTATGACCTGTCAGTTGCTTTAGGTGACGACAGAGTACTCATGGACAAGCTGATACTCTTCCTGAGAGAATCAAACTTACTGTTTTATGTCTGAAGTCTTGCACCTTATTTTAATGTGTTCTATTTCTAAACTGTGACATTCGATGTTAATTGGCCCCTTACAGCCTCTTACCATCACCCTGAGTCTGTTCAAATTTTCGAACAGACTTTTTATCTTATTTATTTGTGTTTGTCTGTGCAAGATTTCTTTTATTGAGTATGCGTAATTTTATTGATTTTATCTTTTTGTTGATTGTTTAATTTATTGTTTTTAATATGTAGTGTAGTCATTTAAATGGGCTGCGTTAGGCGCAAATAGCCTTTGTTGCTGTGTGCCAAAAATTTTAACCAACTAACTAACTTCTTGTGTAAATTATGCAGAATGTGTAGATTATTAGCTTATGCCGAATGCATAAGCGTTTTGATAAGAATTTTTTGATGGTCATACCTACAAAACCCTAAAAAACAAATATGAAAATAAATAAATTTCAGAACAAAAAGCATAAGGGTCTAGAATAAAACACTTAAAAGTAAAAACTCCAGTGTCCCCATTGCCCCTTTCTGTTGGCGCCCGTGTATGCATATAATCTGTTATAATATATTATAATTCTCACAATGTATGATTTATAATACTTATAAATTTACTGATATGCATTCTGCAAATAAAAAAGTTTGCTAAGTCAATATTTGCAGTAACTTTTAACCAAGTGTGTTCAGTTCCTGTTTCGCCTTTATTTATCCAAGATCAAGTATCGATAATGGTTACGGGAAATTTTGTAAATATTATCAATAGAAGTTTATTTAAAGTTTATTTTGTTTGATTTTCTTATTATTTCTTTAGAAAATGAACAATGAATATTACTTGGCATAAAAAGTTACTTTGTAAAGACTGAAAGCGCTTTTAAAGAAAGTTTAAATCTATTCAAGAAACAAAGAGAATATTCGAAACTGATGTCTTGTGAAATAGTTTACAGTGTATTTTCAAGTAGAGATTATAAATCTTTTAAAATTTAGTTAGTTTATGATATTTTAAGTGAGGTAAAGTTAATCAGAAAACATTTTTAAAAAAATTATGTGAAGTGTGAATTTTGAAACATTTCAGGGTTTTATAGGTATTTAATAAGTGTAAGAAGCCAACAGAATACTGGATGTCTAGGACAATATTTTTTCTATAACCACATCAAAATCAACAGTTTTTTTTTATTATCAATTAATTCGCTATATGAGTACAGTAAAACCTCGATATAACGGATTATTTGGGGGGACGGGGTGTCCGTTAAAGCCGAAAGTCCGTTATATAAAAATAGGTTTAAATTAAAAACATCGTTCATTTTGCCGTGATTAGTACAAAGTAAAATTTGTCCTACACACTCAGCATACCGCCTTCACTTATTATATACCTGCGAAACCCTGAAATGTGTGAATATTCACACTTCACATCAATTTTTTAATTATTTTTAGTACTATGCAAAAAATATTTAAATTTTTCACCCTTGACAGTATTAAAATACCGTAATATATTTTCACTCTCGTTTTTACTATCACATTGCGTCATATTTTTACGACACAGTCCACGTTTGAAGCGTAAGGCGTAATGATAAAACTTAGTAATCAGGCTGATATTGAATGAAAGCGTCCATCGTCGTAGAGCGTCGGTGTTTCGTCCGTTGGTCGTCCCTTTACGCGCCGTCGCTTTTAGTCTTTGACGACAAACTGCTCACGGAGGAGTTAAAAACGTTGTTACTATACTACGGTTCACCAAATTCTCATCGTACCGTGAAATTCTTTAACAACAGCCGAACAAAACGCGGAAGAAACTGCTGCCTTCTACCTTAAATCCATACTTCAGAGAGCATTAGATGTTGGTATATTATTAGCTGCTGAATCTATTGTGATCACATTCAATTGCATTGTGTACTAGAAATCACTTTCTCTGGATCTTTTTTCTCCATCCAGTTTGTGAAAATGCGTTTTTGACACGAGAGCTTTTCTAATGAAAGTTTTTGATGGAAAATCTAGAAGTGTTCTTTTGCTTTTGTTCGGGATATTTCTCGTAGTATTGTGCTAAATCGACTACAGATGGTGTTATAGGGGGTAATTTTCAGATTTCACCAGAGTATTATTAAGTTGAT
Organism: Liopterus haemorrhoidalis; assembly: GCA_963971575.1. Taxonomy (NCBI): domain Eukaryota; kingdom Metazoa; phylum Arthropoda; class Insecta; order Coleoptera; family Dytiscidae; genus Liopterus; species Liopterus haemorrhoidalis. The sequence continues at coordinate 48,025,851 of OZ020618.1, forward strand.
TTTTTACTAAAATGCTATACTACAATTACTTGAGCTGTCGTTTAAAAACGCCTTATAATATATTATTAAGCATAAAAATATATAATATTTTTGAAATTATTTTGCAATGGTGTTGGGTTAATGTGAACAAAATTATCTTGGACGTTTGCCATTGCTGATCAAATATATACAGTACTTCAGAAAATAAAAATTGACGTGAAGTGTGAATTTTCACACATTTCACGGTTTTGTAGGTATTTAATAAGTGTATATATATATATATATATATATATATATATATATATATATATATATATATATATATATATGCATATATAATAAATGTGTTTCTTCTTCAATCGTCAAATAGACGATTTTGATTTTGATTTTAAACTACTGACACGTAAACAGTTTATACAAACAATAGTGATTTTTTTATATTTTTTTAATTTTATTTTTATACTAATTTTTTTTTATTACAACGACCACCGTATTTTAAATGTATGTCCATTACATCAGCCGATACTGATAACTGCATATCTCAGGCTGAAGATGCATAAAACTAATATATGCGAAACGTCCCAATGAGTTAAACTAACTTATTATTTTTTTCCTACCTATTTGACGATTAAAGAAGAAACACATTTATTATCCTGACTCGTCAAGATCGTTCACTCATTTATATATATTATATATATATATATATATATATATATATATATATATATATATATATATATATATATATATATATATATATATATATATATATATAGTTATAAAATGTTCTTCTTTAATCGTCATTTTTTGTTTAGGAAAATTAAAAAAACAAGATTCATGGTACGTTTCAATGGTGTTGTGTTAATGTGAATCATGAATCTTGTTTTTAAATTTTCCTAAACAAAAACTGACGATTAAAGAAGAACATTTTATAACTGAATATTACTCGTCAATAATTTACATCTATATATATATATATATATGTATATATCACAATACACAATAGATTAGATCAGCGTTTCCCAAACTTTTTCTTCGTGACCCACTAAAATTTTTTCGCCTATAATAGCCCATAGGTAAGCTAAAACATATGGATATCCATACAGTTTTCATTTATTCACATAATAATTATAATAAAAAAGCATTAACCGTTACAAAAATTTGTAGAAATTAAACAAAAATTATTAATGAGAACCAATAAATTATTAATGAGAAGTGTGGTACTGTTTATTTTTTACTAATAATTTCAGATTAGGAGAAAACGATGATTCCGGATACAAAGATATTTAATCGTATTCTAGTGTTTCTTGAAAAAAACACCTAGGTTTCGCGAGTTTTTATGCGACCCGGCATTCGCTTACCGCGACCTGGTACTGGGTCGCGACCCACCCTTTGGGAAACCCTGGATTAGATGCATATTTTATATATATATAATAAATTTATCTGCAAATACTCTATACTTCATGTTAGTAATTGCTTGTAATGATTTTATCTTGATTTAGAAGAACAGTATTTTCTCAACATTTAATTTAAAGCGTAGAAACTTTGAAATTGAGAAGAGATTAACATTACACTGCATTAAATGAATTTTAATTAAACCACAAGTTAATTTTCTAACATGCGTGGTTTCACAGACAACAAATTCCCCAATTCTCTTTGCATAATTTTATTAGGAAGATTCAAGTTCAACATGCGGTGGCTTACTATTAAGCACATTCACTTATACCATCATTTTATAATAACTGTGTAAGTTTGACATGCTATATTATTATATTCGATATAAACAGTAATGTTTATTGATTTTATTAGTAAATTTCACTCTTAATATATATAAATATAATAGCTGCTGTGCCGGGCTTCGCTCGTGGACAAATCGTTATTATTGACCTACATTTTTTGGAACTTACAACATACCAACTCGTAATTAGGTGATGGGATCGAAGGCAATATTATAAACATGAGAAAGGCTAGGATTAAACTGGACAGGTTTACTTATCTAAGAGCCTCTATATAGGGTGTTTTCAGTCTTCTTATTTCTTTTTTAATGGGTGATACTACAAGTCAAAAGAAGGCGAAAACCCTTAGTTTTAAAAGTTTTATAATAAAAGAGATTTTTGGGATATTTCCGCCATAACTCTCCAAATATTTATCCAATTAAAAAAATGCATTTGGATAAAAGATATAAGTTTTTGCTGTTAAGTCAATAATAAGGGTGTAATTAAAATTTAAAATAAAAATTTTGTTTAAAATAATTAAATGGAAGCTTTTAGTAGTCAAATAACGAATAAAAATGGTTATCAAAAATAACACTGATAAACACATTATTTGTGACATGGCAATTTTTGGGTATTTCTGATGTATTTTGATACGCTGAAAACAAATCTGAAAAGTGAATTTTTCCTTCACCCAGAGATTTTCTGTAACAGGCAAATTTGCCTCAATTCATGATATGTATCTGCGTTGACGGTACACAAGTGGTTAAGATCAGTTTATTCTTGTTTATCAGGTCTAACAGTATCCTTCAAAAAATATTGCGTTCATTAGTAAACTATAGATATCTGAATCTGTTGCATTTTCTATGTCGTGACTCGAGACTGGTTACTTTTTGAGTTCTAAGTAATTCACTATACAGAAGAAGTGGCCACTACGTCAGGCACTAACTCTTGAACTAAATAACGTTAGAAGTAATCCACTGATCGATCCCAGAAACGTATTTCTCCCACCTTTACATATTAAATTGGGCTAAATGAAGAATTTCGTTAAAGTAATGGTTCGAAACGGAAGAATATTTTTGTATCTAAAAGAAAAATGGCCGAGAATTAGTGAAGCAAAAATTAAAGTCTATATGCGGATGATACTGTACACTTACTTCATAATGCAGATGCAACTACACTAGCTTTAGATGGTAAAAGTAATTTGGAATCAATGAGTCAATGATGCTATAAAAATAAACTCATTTTAAATACAAATAAAAGTCATGCTCTGCTCTTCCATGGACACAAAAATGCAGCTATTACCAGCCCATATATCCACTTACAAGGACAAAAAGTATTCAGTGTTCCCAATCAACAAAATTTTTAGGTATAATAATAAGTGATAATCTGAGCTGGTAAAATTACGTTGAATATGCTACCTAAACTTAGCAAATCTTGTTTTATATTAAAAAAGCTTAAAAATATGTTTTTTTTTCTTCTGATATACTTAAAACTGCTTACTTTGGAATGTTTTACGCAACAATGAGCTATGGCATTTTGTGTTGGGGAAGTTCCTCTGAATCGTCAAAGGTTTTTGTAGTTCAAAAACGTGCTATTCGCATAATAGCTGGTGTCCCCTTGAGATCATCTTGCAGATCCCTATTTCCTGTTTTGTCTATATAAACTCTTCCATCTGTTTATATATTAGAAGCCGTAATGTTTGTTAAAAATATTTCGCACCTTTTCGCTACTAATTCTGATTTTCATTCTTATCATACCCGCAGTAAACACTCAATTGTATGTCCCTCTCATAGCTCTGAACTGTACAGTAAAAGTCTTCACTACATGGCTTTCTTTACTATCTAACTGTTTTTATTAGTGTACAGGAATATTTACACCATAAAGGCTAATATTGAATAATGTAATCTCCTAACTGCACTATTTGTTAAATTTATATGTATTGTTTAACTCCGTGGTCCGCAGAAAATTCCTGCCGGTCCGCGAAATATTTTGACCGAATCATGTAGATGCACACTTCTATTCACGAGTATATAGCATTTTTTTTTTTGTCAACGCAGAATATAACTTTTGTCCGAACCATGATTTATTTAATATTTACTAGCCTCAATACAATGCCTCTCGCGGCTATTTTTCATACTTCTGAAGAAGCTAGCTCTTTGGAATAGTCGCTTATAAGAGGAAGATATAGAAATGTTTCCAATTTTGGAAGTATTTTTGATTGCTGCAGTTGTCAACCAGAAAGTAATATTCAACAATAAGTCAACATTTAAGAGCATTAGCTGAAAATTTTAATAATTATTTCCCTAAAAATGAGGATCTTCATACAGGTAACCTCTGGATTAATAATCCATTCTTGACAGATATAAAGTCATGTGTACTTGATCCTCATGAAAAAGATAAGCTGATCGAGTTGTTGTCACTCTGGTGTCCAGACATAAAATACAATCATTGTCTCAATTTTGGAAATCGCTAGAAAAAGAATATCCATCTTTGAGTTATAAAGCTATCAAATTAATAGTCATTTTTTCGCTTTCCTATTTGTGCGAAAAGATTTTTTCACCCATGTCAATTATAAAAACCAAACAGAGAAATCGAATGGATGTTAACGCGCTTTGTCTCTCAGAAACAACTCTGCAGCCACGTATATCAAATTTTCTAACAAGGAAGCAACAACAGATGTCGCACTAAAAATTGTAATTATATAACTGTATAACATATACCTATATAATAATAAAATACTATTCATATTGGTTTTTATTTGTGTCTTAGCTTTCAGCCGGTCCGCGAAATATTTATCCTATTTTCAACGCTCCGCGGGGGCAAAAATGTTGAAGAACAATGGTTTAACTCATGTGGTTTCAATTTATATTATATGTGTCAAACCACAACAATTATGTAATGTGTTATTGGTTGAATACATTTATTATTATTATTATTATTAAATCTGGAAACACTCATGAAATTAGGCCCACGTTGGACTGTCGCGCCAATGATGATGATGATGCATAACAGTCGATGAAGAACCGTATCATTGTAGTTTTTCATACACGACGTCTTTTTGTCGCAAAAATTGCACTTGTTTAAAATCTCGCATTGAATGATCAGCTGATGCAGTTCGTACTTTAGTAATGTGGTCGCAATATTCTTTTACTTCTTAATAGAAACTAAAAGAACACGCTTTTTGTTTTTTAAATCAATTTCGTAAAGTTTAATTAAATAAATTAGATTCTTTGCTTGTTCATGTTATTTAAGGTTATTTAAATGTAATTGTGGGACAAGCAGATTGCAAGGAAGAAAGCACAAAGTGGATTAAAGTCTTTTGTTTGTTTTACAGAACTTTCTGAAAATTTTTGGCTTGAATTTACATAGCGCAGACCAAAGTTTTGCGGGAAGTTTTGTCAATATGACTATTTCACAACTAAAACTAGAAATGTTTGAGCTCTAAAACAAAATAGTACATCTCGGGTGGAGTGCACACAACGCTGTATTATAGAAGTTTGTAATGAGAGAATATGTGCATCTTGTGGCTTACCTCCTTGCAGAGAGGGGTAGATGTAAAATGTTGGTTCTTGAACCCAGGAGACGACGCGCACCAAGTCTTTAACAAATGACGGGACGACACATCGCAGCACGGCAGTACATCCCCTCGCCGCCGCCAGAACTTCAACTTCCACTTTAAAAGCTTGGGTCACCACTGTAACAGAGATTTTCACATTATGTCTACCCATCACGCTTCACCGATATTCGATATCCTAAACGAAATCCTCTTTACCTGTGTGTTCGTTTGTTTGCTTGTCTAAAACCATTCTCATGTTTTTCACTATTTTATGTACCGACGGAAATTGATCGACTAGACAATACCTGTCTGTCACCGACTGACCAAATAATTGACCTTTGGCTCGTTTCCAGCTATGTCAAGCGCGTATAGAGTCGTTCAAATGACATTTCTGCCGCTATGATTTGTACCGTTATGACATTCTCGGTTATAGAAATCCTGTGAAAGTGTTTGGGTTTGAGCCTAAAGCGCACAGGAATTAGGATAAAGGTTCTAGAAAAAGGAAATACAACTCTACTGACGCTTCATTGCCTGAGGATAATGTGAGATACGTTATTTGAACCAGCTTATGTCCTACTGTACCCGGCAATTCCGTTCCAGAAAGATCTCTCGTCTCCATACCGGAAATAGCGTTCCGCGTTCATATTGCCGCGTCGCGACAAAGGACATCACCATGGTAACAAGACATACAAAAAGATCGGCAGAAAGGAAATAAAAAATAAACGTTCTCACACATAGAGGCAAACAAATAACGAGAATGGTAGCGGCGCGTATAAAATACGGATCGCAGAGAGAAATTGTTTTTGTATGAGTTTTTCTCTTTCATGTTTCTATGCGTTTGTCGCCTAGCATTTGAGATTACACATTTTAGTTTGTGTGATATATGAAACAATAATCTTACCTGCTCGAACTTGCACGTCTCTACTGATGATCCTGCCTACTGTGTTTGAAGCAACGCATCTGTAGACGGTGCTGTGAATGTCTTGGCGATAAGCGGCGGCGGCGAAGGGCAGTAAGACGAGCGTGCCATTCCTCAGCACCCGTCTGATACCGGCTACGTCCCCCACGGACGTGCCGTCCACCGAGAGCCAGTCGATGGAGGGTTGAGGGCTGCCGGAAGCGGAGCAGTCGAGCCAGCCACCGCTCGAGTTGGAGAACTCAAGTCTCGTGGGTGGCTCCATCACAAAGCTGGGTCCCCGCAGGTGAGAGTCGAAACCGGCAACCACCCCTGTAAAACATAGCTAACGTTAACGACAGGAACTCGTGATAAACTGCAGGCGTCAGCGCGCGCCTCGAGGAATGCACCTGGAATGTGTAGTCATGTCTGTGCATCCTCGCTTGGAATGTTGTCGAGTCCAAACTACATGCATTATTTATAAGATGCTGGAAGGAGATGTTATTATATTTTATTTTATTTTTGAGGTGTCTTTCGCTGTGTCATGAAATAAATTATGTAAAATGCATCAGTCTAAAAGCTTGAAAATGTAAAATCCAGTGTGCAAGTATCGACACATTTCCTATAACAGTTCCGTTGTGTGAGAAACGAATCCGTAGAATCGTTGAAGTGTCTAAGTGCGCGACAGTGGTGTGATTGTTCCGAGTGTTTACAGAGTAACTGCTACACCCATCTACTTCTCTCCGTCGCTTCTTTATATAAAGCTGTCTGAAACATATCGCGCCTTCGGCTTAGCATCATGTTACAAAGCTTTTTCGTTTGATTGATTTCACGACAGTTTGAAAACTTACAATGTCACTTGAGCCGTTCGTGTCGACGACCGGACTTGTACGAAGTGGCTTTAGTTATTTGCATGTTCCATCTATAAAGATCTGTGTATATCTAACAAAACGTTCATCGAAATTCCATTTGCGGGTCAATTTGCCCTAACTTTTCACATCAAGGAAAAGAAAGGATTGAAAAATAGCTGAAGGTATTTGTGAGACATCAATCCCGCCCAAGCTTTCAAGCGGACAGGGGACACGCCTCACAGCAGTGGCTCATCGAACTGGGATAATGAACCGAACACGACTCCGAATGGTATAATGACGGTATAACATCTACAGATTAATTCACGACGAGCGGAAAACGAATAAATGAGACGGTGGTCCATTGTTTCGTAACACAAAAAAACATCTAGAAGAACGGAAGAACGCCACGCTGAATCAATTCTGTTAAAAGCTGCATCTGGCAGATTGGACATGCATCAACGACATCTATATCTGTTCCGGTGCAATCCCAGTGCATCTCTGCAGGCATTCAATGCGATATGAAGAGGGTGTTGTAAGCGTTAACACACCACATGATCAAGGAATATGGTCTCGCCCCTTTAAAAACTTTCCCTTGTCGACGCCGGTAGCATATTTACAATAGTACTTCGTCATATGTCTCGAAACTCTTGAAACAATGAACAAAACAGAAACGGAAAGAATACATCTAGAGCAGTGACTGTTACTACCCTACCATCGTCTCCCTTATCCGGCGTCGTTTCGCATTATAACCAGCACTGAATTCTTTTATTCGAGTGCCGCTTGAAATATCTCAAGGGATCACAACTTGTTTTATGATCTACCAAATTCGCATAATACATCAACTTCAAAGAATGGGAGGGTTTTATACTGTTTGTTTCCCTTTCCCTAATTAACCGGGTCACATTCTGTAACAGATGCCTCCGTGGCTTATAAGTAATGTCGACATCAGCACCGTATTAAGGCGACCGTACAACAACCCTAGCTTTCACGCATGCCCCAAGCGATGGATAATTCGATTTACTATAATCTTATTTCGTTCAAGATTTATTTCTCATTTTTTAGGTAAACGCAACAGGTATAAGATAGGAAGAGGATAGAACAAGATGTGTGCATTTAGGTAAGCATGCGCCGTTTACTAAGTGGTTACGTGAAATGACAAGTTCTCTTGTGAGTTTGCGTGTTTAGGAAGATTGATAATCATTTATGGAATAATATACGTTTCGTGTCTGGCATTTCATTGTAAATTCCTGCCATCTGTCTCATTGATAACATATCGTGATGTCACTTTCAACAAAAATTAATTGTATGGACAATTCAACTTTTGATACCTTATTTTAATTCATGAAAGTGCGAACTTTATACATTTTATTATTCTTTAATGGTCCGCATTATAATTCATGGGCTTTATAACGAATGTAGATTTTTTATTATTGTAAATACAAACTGAAGGAAAGGAAATGTATATGAAGTATGAACACATATTTCAGAATATACAGGGTGACGCAAAAGTAATGCAACATGGCTATATTTTTTTAATTATTGAATTGTTTCAGATAATAGTTGCTTGGTAGAAGGTACTTAATATTATTCTGACCTTCAACAAAGCAACTTCTTTTTAATTCGATAATAAAAAATATATAGTGTTAGATATTTAAAAATAAACACAAAAACAATGTTCCATAAGTATAACTTTATTTATTTATCCCATTTACAGCACAAATACTAGCAGCAGTTGTTCACAGCCGTACTGTAAAGTAATCAATGATTCTTACTTTTTTTTTTTTTTATTTATTTTACATCGGCCGATTTCTGCAACGAGGCTAATCGCCGATGCCAGGAGGCGAGCTCCTACATCTGAAGGAGGGGTGAATGATTGTGAAAACGGGAGTAATGTAAACATATTATTCTCGCCCGAATAATATCACCAACGAAGGAGGCTAGAACCACCGACCGGACAGTCATACTGTTTCCACAAGTACAAACCGCACGACTCAATGAGCTCGGTTACTCCGTTGGCTGATTCTTACTGATTACACGACAATTAGCGGCTAGTTCTTATTATCTTGCACACTAATTAACAATATCAATTAGTAGTCAATTACAATTCTCGCTTTACTGAACGATATTCAATCATAATGCCACATTTTGGCAATAATTCATATTTCTACTAGTACTTTTTAAACAATAATAATCCGGTTTCTAACAATAGCCATGTTGCATTACTTTTTCCTCACCTTGTATATTAGTAAGTAACAATAATTTTGAAGCATATATTTTGCTCTAAGGGCATCAAAGTTATTTTTATATTATTTTTATTTTCAATTTAAGTATATCAACTCTTTAGTACTTCAAGTTTTTAGTACGAAGTAATATTATTATTATTATTATTTTTAATGATAATCAATTTTCATCTGTAAATGTAAGTACTAAGTTTTATTCAATACCTTGCACCAGGTATGATCTTTTTCTTGTTGGGCCAGGGGACAAGAAATAAATAAATAAATAAAATACTACAGTTTTGGCAGAAATAGTCAGTCATGATTACGGTGACCATAATATAAAATGAAAAAATATACGACAAATCAGAAAAAGGTTCTTAAAATTAGAAACCCTCTTTGTATTTATTACTACTATTTTATAAACAAAGGTACAAGAATAAAACTAAGTTAAATGTTGCCAAAATGTCATCAGTCTTGCCAACGATATTCCACCTTATTTAAGCCTTCCAAAAAATATGATTTCTCGAACTCTGGCGAGTCAAATTGTTCTTAAAATAGGCGTGTATTTCAGCGATAATCACGTTCAACGTGAATCTTTTTCCATCGAGCCATTTTTTCGTGTTTGGAAAGAGAAAGAAGTTGCTGGGGACAAATCTTGTGCATAGGGTGGATGAGGGAGTAGTTCGACCAATTTCGCCATTGCAATTGCAGACGCATGAGCTAATACATTGTCATGGTTGAATGAAACTTTTTTCTTTGCCAAATGGGGCCGCTTTTTCAACAATTCAGAATATAATCGAACCAATAAAGCGGCATATTATTGTCCTGTAATCGTTTCTTCTTTTTCCAGATAGTCAATGAAGATTATGCCTTGCGATTCCCAGAAATCGTAACCATTACCTTTCCGGCCGAGGGAACCCTTTTTGCCTTCTTCGGAATACGTTCGCCAGGAGAAATGCATTGTTTTGATAATTCTTTATTTCTTTAGTGGGATTGCGATGAATAGTATTCTGTTTTAGCATTGAAAATAAAGAGATTCTAGTGGCAGTTGCTAAGTAAGTATGTTTCTTTTTGTTAACTATATAATGCAGTGATGGATCCACGTTTCATCAACGGTTATGAAACACAAGAACTCACTTGGATTATGTTTGTACATGTCTAAATATTACTGACGTCTATTAAATCACATACGTGACGAAGAAATGGTCTGTCTTTGAGTCAATCCATTCAGCAACTCAATATTCAACTTCTCCGTAGGTATGGGAATCTGTATCTTCCAAAGCGTTGGATCGATCGGAACAGATGGTAATCGCTTTGGGCCAGGTCCGGATAATACGCTTTGTGAACCATTTGATCTCCATCAGTGAGTGTTGCCAGGATCAACCCATGATTTCTTGCGTTTCGTTTTGTCGAAATAGATCAATATTTCGTCGCTGGTCCATGGTACGCCACAAGAAACTCTTCTTTTTTGGCCAGAAATCGAAATGTTTAAACGATGAGCAATGGCATTTTAAGCTAATTCATCTATTTCTTCTTTCTGGATCTTTCCAATGGCTTGTAAAGTCGTGAAAAGGTTTGATTTGTCGGCTTCTAGCTGTTGAACTAATTCTTTGAGTGTTTGAGCAAAGTTTTCTTCCAACAGATCTTGTTCATCTTCGAGTTTTTAGTTGATCTGGCCGTTGTTTGTCGTGAACGATCACCACTTTTGTATTGTCGAAGTCAATCTCTACATGTTTCTGATGAAGCACATTCACCATAAGTTTTCACAAGCAATTGATGAGCTTCAGCTGCACTTTTATTCAAATCGAAGTAGTGTAGAAGTATACATCGGAATAACAATTTATCGCGTACCATTTTAATTTGGTTATGGAAAAGCACTTGCGTAAACAAAGGATGGCGTCTGATGACTGAATTTTAGTAGGAAATGTTTGCACTTCAAAATGACATAATGTCTGTCACTGGTCACAACATACGCGACTACAGAGTGATTATTTAATGGCGAGACGACGTCACCGAATTTTACGTGCCTCCTAGCAGAATACTATGACTATAATAACCTTGAAGAAAATTTGATTATGAAGAAAAAAAGATTATGCGAATGCGCGCATAATCGCCTGCTACGATGTGTATGAAACGGCAAATTATTAAAACTTCCAGTGACGTCGTCTCGCCATTAAATAATCACTCCGTAGAGCTCTCACATGAATACCGGCTTTCAATTCAACTTCTTATTAGAATAGCTAACGCCTGACAACAGTGGAACAATGTAAAGGGGGCGTTTAATATTAGACCAAACAAAAATGATGATGATGTTAAAAATTATATTTCAAAAGTCATCAACCTCGGTCTAAATGTAACTTAGATTTAAAGAGGAATGAAGTAATTTGGGAAATTGCTTTTATAAATTTCTTTTAAAATAACAAAGTTTACGAGATAAGGAAATATGAACAAAAATAATTTATAAAAATAGAAAATCACCTGAACAATAGATACAAATTGCTGCTTGAGTATAGTGGACTAAAAGTGAACTGTATGTTATGGTGATACTACCGTCTGAAAGCTTTTCCGTGTCAGACGTTCAACATGAAATTTCCCCAGACAGAAATTGCAACGTTATTAAGTTTCCATAATGCGATTGTTCTGTGTCTCCTCCATCATCTGATTCGCAAATACCCAGATCAGGTTTAAATCGAATACCCTCCGCGGGGGTTTAAATGTTACAAAAGATTCTGGATCGCTTCCAGCCAATGTTTTTACTCTTAACACTTTTTACGACAGTCAATAAGATTTGGATACATTTGTATTATATATTTAGTAACTTGCGGAAGAAAAAGAAAACTAATAATAGTAATATAAATCTTTGATTCCATTGAAAAATGCCTCGTAGACAAAACTGAAAATTTCAAAGCACCGTAATCGAAACTGAAAACCACAGAAAACATTCTCGTGAATAATGGTGATAGCTGATATAGTTCTTTCATGGAGTCAACCAATTAACGTCATCAATAAGAGTTACTATAACAATATAGTACGTTTACTTGTTAGTATTATACAAGTTTGCTTTTTTTTCTTGCAGGTTGTCTATATACTGTCTTCATCATTCAAAGCCTATGAGTGAGTACGAGGGTTACGTTTAAAGTATCATTTTCATGGTGGAGTCACAGGCGCAACAGGGGTGAGAGGCGTGGTGTTATATTTGAAAGTTCGAATTTCATGGTGGCGCTATAGGCGTGATAACCAAAAAGTTTATACAAGTAAACGGTTATTCAGTTTCATTAAATATGTCATGAAATCGAAGGAGATGTCTAGTTCTTTTATATACATATTTAGACTTACTGCGATATGAAGAAAAGCGATGGTGGGTACGTCCCATATATACATAGAAACAGAAGGCAACAGGGAGATTATTTTAACTTGTTGCAAGAAATGAGACACAAAAAACACAGACAATTACAAGAAAAGAATTCAATACACAATCTTTTTTACTTGACATCCCAGTTTAGAATGAAGATTCTGTTGGCCCCTGCTTGGGAGTGTATTACTAGTATACCCACTGCATGACATTCCTGCAGACCAGATATTTGAAACCGAATCCATAATAATAAACTTAATGACTGCCGACAACATTGTAAAAGTCACTATTTCGCTACATCAATTTACGATTTTTTATTTTATCTTTTTAGGAAATTAATATAAGTGTCTCGCTAAAGATCTCACCATTCCGAAAAAATATATCTGTTCCTATGGTTTCGACGGTGCGGCCAGCGAGAGTTGAAATTTATGAATTTGCGACACCGCGTTTGTAACACCGCACCTACCACACCATGGTATGGTTTTTTTTTTCAAAATAGAGCGATCTATTGGTTGCATTTCTTGTTCTACGCTTATAACACCCACATGAAAATGATACATTATGCTTTTACAAACGACCTCTAGATGGCAATATTGAAATGTGTCATTACTGTATTCGTAAAATTTCACATTTGTTATTGTGAAATCAGTGGCAGCTTATAAATTGACCGAGTTGTTGAGAGTGAGCGTTTAAAAAAACAAGTTTGTGAAAAAATTGGATAATTTTTTACGATTTTAGTGAAGGCCTAACTCAACAACAATGCATAGATTCGCTTCGTTCAACTTTTGGTAATGAAGCACCATCAGAAAAGACTGTTTACAATTAGTTTGCAGAATTTCTTCGTGGTCGTGCGTCCGTCAGTGATAAATCACGTGTAGGTCGACCAAAATCGGTTGTGATTAAAAAAAAAAATCGATGCTGTGCGCAAAATGATTGAAGAAGATCGGCATGTGACTTACCGTGAGATAGACGCAGCCTTTGGTATATTGCAGACTGCAATACATTCGATTTTGCATGAACATTTAGCTGTGAAAAAGATCTGTTCCCGATAGATTCCGTATAATTTGACCAAAGCTCAAAAAAAGGCTCATGTTGATTGGTGTGAGAGAATACTAAATAATTTCTACCTAGGCAGCTCAAAATATGTATACATCATCGTTACAGGTGACGAAAGTTGGATTTATTCATATGAACCGGAAACTAAGCAATAATCCACTGTTTGGGTCTTTTAAGATGAAACAAAAAAACATCGATGCTGTGCGCAAAATGATTGAAGAAGATCGACATGTGACTTACCGTGAGACAGAGGCACCTATTTGAGTATATTGCGTCCACATTACGTCAGTTGACTTTGCCAACTGGAATACTGTGAACGCAACATAAGCTTAAGCTTTTGTTTTTTTAACTACCATATTCGAAAAAATTACTTATCGGACAAGAAATAGAATAATTAAAACCATTCACTGAACGAAAGAAAACTTAAATTTGGGTTAATGTTCCGTATAAGTCCACCACGGACAACTCGTTAGAGAAACCATGTATGCTAGTTGGAATGAGATTTGGCCCTGGCGAAGCGCCGCCCCTTCCTTTCAAAACACAACATTTACGATACACTTTATCAATTCCAATTCCAATTCAAATTTTTATTCAAAACTGAAATCTAAATAAGTACTTGATAGTTATCCGTTTCGAAATCCAAGCAATTATTAAACAATTATAAAGTGTTTGTTAACATTTAGCTCCTATTAGCGTTCTTAAAGAAAAACTTGAATAATAAAATTTCAGTATTTATACGCTTTAATTCACATTTAAATGGTTTAAATGAGATTTATAGTATACTTATTTTGAAGAATATTAACATTATTAAAAGAGAGAATTCTCAAAAATATCAATATATTCCGACCTACCAATTTTATATCTGAAATAGAAAATTCCATTTTTCGTCGCATTCATAGATGCTAAATTATGTAAATGTATTAAAACTTTATAAAGCATTTATATATCTTCACTATATGCAAACAATCAATGATAAAAATTATTAGGTTAGGTTTAGTTAGCAAAAATTTTAGACAGAAAAAACTTAAACTTGCTAGACGTATATGAACAGGTACTCATACGGAATTTTTACCTGTTTCCAATGAGATTTATAGTATACGTATTTTGAAAAATATTAACTTCATAAATAGTTCCAAAAATATCAGTTATATTCGGACGTTCATCGGGTGAAAAATGGGTATTTCTCTGCCAACTACAGATGCATGAATGATTACTATTGGCTCCCCACTCTTACGACTGTGCCTTCTCGTTTATAACGTTAGAATATAATTCATTCTAAATATACAAGCCTAGTTTTGGTGGACTAATACGGAACATTAACCTAAATTTGTTGGTATAAAACCTTAACAAAGTTAAACTCATAAAATAGAAAATAGGTGTCGCATTATTGATGCTCGTAGACCCTTTATCATACACCTATATTTACGTTGTCCTGTGATTTATGTCCATGAAACTTAGAAAAAGGTTCAAATTTAATAATTAAAGGAACAAAGTATGACCTGAGGTCACGCATTTCCTCAATGGTTCATTCTCGCGAGACTAGATGGTGTTGTGTGTTGCATTTTGAACATCTTCTCACCAAGTTGCAGTCACGTATTTCTTTTCTCCACAAGGGAATGTTGCTTTTCTGTACCATTCTGTTTATGTCGTCATTTGCTATCTACGTTCTATATTATTTATAAATACATGGTTTTTGAATTTAGAAAATACACGATTTGATTTTATTTACATGTGATTTTATTTGATTTTCATCGTACTTGATTTTTTTTATTTATGTTTTATATCAAATTAAAGATCTTTTTCCTGGAAGAAATGTTATTTGAATACTGAAATGGCGTTTTAAATTGAGTTATGTTGTAACCAGGAAATGTTTTATTAAATTTTGTACTGAGGAAAAGTCGGGGTGCATCTGTTTCTTAATAATTACGCTGCAGGAGTTTTCAGAGACATTATTAAGGTGGAAACATCAAAGATGAAGGCAAAAAACGATATATCTTCTCAAAATTCAGGAATTTTAGACAATTTCCAATGTCAATAAGTCATTAAAAGTATATTTATAGGCATACAAAAGTATATCATATACAAACATTCGAAAAAAATAACGAAAAGCATAGTTGAAAATCATTGAGAAATTCCAAAATATTTAGGTTCAATTCAATTGGTATCTTTCCAGCTTGTAGCGTCCTACAAAACAAATCATTTCAATATTGTTCTATTCAGAATTAGATAGATCTTTTGGAGGCATGAAACCGGTGAAAAAACAAGTAAGTCACGGGTTTATTAGCCTACAAAGTTTTGGTGCACAGGGAAAGAACCAGGCAAGTCAAGCGGTACAGGGAAAACACAGGTAAGTAAGCCTACTAACCGCTGACAGTGCAAGTGTTTATTCTGTGCTGTGCAATCGCCGTGATTCACGTCGTTATCGTTGGGTGTGTCGTTATTGTCAGTGCTTCATAAGTTGTTTTGGGCTGTTACGATGTCAACAACATCGAACGAAGACGTTAATTTGCGTATGGAGACAAAGAAAAGGAAAATAACTGCTAAATCTAAAATGACTAGGCACTGCAAAATCCGTATACAACATTACAGGTGACGAAACTTATATTTATTCATATGAACCGGAAACTAAACAACAATCCACTGTTTGGGTCTTCCAAGATGAACCGAAACCCACAAAAATTGATCGTTCACGAAGCACTTGAAAATGATCGCTTGTTTTTCGGTTGTACTGGACATACCGCAACCATTCCTTTAGAGGATTGAATAGCAGTTAATGCTGAATGGTATACAACAATTTGGTTGCCAGAAGTCGACAAAATTAAGAAAAACAACCAAAAACATCGCATCATTTTTAATCATGACAATGCAAACTCCCACACAGCACGTCAAACAATTGATTATTTGAAGGAGAAACACATCGAATTAATGTCTCATTGCCCGTATTCATCTGATTTATCCCCTAACGACTTATTTTGTTTCCCAATGTCAAACAAAAAATGGACAGCGTTTTTCATCACCTCAAAAAGCTGTTGACGCCTTCGAAAACCATGTTTTTGAGATAACAACTTCAGAGTGGAAAAAATGTTTCGAGAATTGGTTTGAATGCATGCAGAAGTATATAAATCTTAAAGGCGAATATTTTGAAAAGCAATGAAACAGATTGTTCAAAAGCATTTTTTTTTTCTTAGTTTTTGTAAAAAGAGGTAATCCTGGTACCAACTTTTTTAGTAATCTCTCTAACTGTAATTCAACGGTTATCAAATTTTTTTCAAAACTTCTTCCACTGTTTTTCTCTAAGGCTGCGTATAACCCCAAGAAGTTACCAGTTTCTTGTACAAAAGTAACAATCTGAAATAAAATTAGTATCAAACTATACATCAAATTTCGCACTGAATTTTTATCTATCTAATAGGATATTTTAATTGTAGAAACATTTATTATAAAAATATTATCGCACAATAACTTAAAAATAGACATCAGCGATATTGTTCTATAATTTTTTAGATCTATTTGTGGGTCTCGATTAACTTTCATATTTATATAGTTTTGTGTAGAAATGTTCAAATAATACGTCAACATTTTTTTCGACTTGATTACTTATAGTTTAGATCCTTCTTCGAAAAATATTATACTTCATGATAATGGAATGCTACTTGGTACATATATTCTTTACGAAAATTAAATCATTTTTACCTGTGACACCTATTTTGAGAACCGCGGCAGATTCAAGATGGCGGCAAAAATAGACTACCAACTACAATAACTATAAGTAGTTTTTACAATAGAGCAAAATAGCTAGAAACATATTTGTAGAATGAAGCTTTAGCTACAATTTGCCGCATTGTACACAAATATGCGACGATTGGTTTACAAGATGGCGTCTATAATGCAATTTGCTTATTTACAATTACATAACAGTTTTTTCTACAGTTAAAAATATCGTATTAGATAGATAAGAATTGGATGCAAATTTTGATATATAGATTGTTATTAATTTTATTTCCGATTATTAGTTTTGTATAGGAAACTATTGAGAACAATAGGGTTGTGCGCCGCTTTAATTGAAGTGCTGGGTCTCCCAACTCTATCATTATCTTCAACTGATTCACGGCCATATTGAAAGCGTTTATACCATTTGTAAATCGCTGGTTCATTCATAATCCACTCACCAAATGACTTGCAACATTTCTGTCACTACCAACCTTCTCAGTGCAGTGAACATGTGGTCCTCGAGCCTCGAATCGAACGAACCTGTTGATGTAGTGTATCTTGACTTTGAAAAAGCATTTGATCGTGTTCCACATAATAGACTTATTACCAAACTCGAATATTTCGGTGTGCGCGGTAAACTCCTACAGTGGATTAAATCTTACCTCAGTGACCGATGCTCTGTGTGCGCATTGGTGAAAATTTTTCAAATAAATTCCCAGTGATAAGCGGCGTACCACAAGGAAGTGTGCTAGGTCCCATACTCTTCATTGCGTACATAAGTGATCTCTCTAAGTGTATTTCTTCACCTGCTCTTTCGTATGCAGATGATACCAAATTTTTCAACAACCCCCAGACAGACTTTATGTGTATACAAAATGACTTAAATCGAGTGATTTCATGGTGTAAAGAGTGGTGCCTTTCTCTTAACACCTCAAAATGTAGCATCCTGCCTATGGGTCGTAATAACCCCCGCTTAAATTACATAGTGAACGGCACTCCTCTTAACAGTGTCAGCAGTCAATATGATTTGTGAGTAATTGTAACTGATAATTTAAAATGGACTTTACAATCTACTGCAGTAACTAAGAGAGCCAATTCGCGTTTGTACATAATCAGAAAAACTTTCAAAAATATGAGTGTTGCTTTGTTTCATAAATTGTACAGATCTTATGTTCGGCCTCTATTAGAACACGCAATAGTAGCATGGAATCCAAATCTTAAAAAAGACGTTGATCTTTTAGAGAAAGTACAACGCAGAGCTACTAAAATCCCTATCGCTTTGAAATGTTTGCCCTATAGTGAAAGGCTGAACAAACTTAATTTGACTTCCTTATCACAAATACGTTCCCGTGGGGACTTGATTGAAACTTTTAAAATAATAAATAATTATTATTCACTAGATATGAGACACTTCTTCAAGTTCAGTCAAGTCAACCATTTAAGAGGACATCCCCACAAACTTGTCAAACGTAAATTTAAGAAAAATTGTAGAGAACACTTTTTATGTAACAGAATTGTAAATCTGTGGAATTCCTTATCTGAAAATGTTGTTAATGCTGAAACTGTCAATAATTTCAAAAATAGACTAGATGCGTCTATGTTAAATTAAATTGTTTAAATGTTTGTATTAGTGTTATATGTACATATATCTATTGTTTTAAGTTTGAGATTAGTGGACGCTTGTCAAGACCTGACAAACCCCATAATAATAATAATTTCCACTACTTTATAACACGCCAACGTGGTGGCCGAGCGCATTTAGTCGTGCGGTTTGTACTGGTGGAAACCCAGTACGACTGTCCGGTCTGTGGTTCGAGCCTGCTTCGTTGGTATTATTCGAGTGAGAATAATATGTTTACATTACTCTCATTTTCACAATCATTCACCCTTCATCCAGGTGTAGGAGCTCGCCCCCTGGCATCGGCGATTAGCCTCGTTGCAGAAATAAAGGCCGATGTAAAATAAATAATATAATAATAATAATAATAATACTTTATAGCACTTGATTTAATTTTTCACGCAAAATTTAATGCATATTCTTTGATCCTTCATTGTGAAAAATTAAAATTACTGAGTATACAGAAACTTCTTAGCTGTCAAATCCAATATACACATCCAGTATCCAGACAGATTAACCAACATAACAACAAAAAAGTTAATCAATCCAACAAATGTAGCGCGGGAATTTCCAAAATTGCGTCAACTTTTTGATTACACCTCGTATTGCATATAATTCCAAATCGTATCCCGTAAAATGTGTTTTTAATATTTTTTTTAGATATATCCATCAAGCCAATAATAGTTAATTTTTTATAATCCTGTTTATTTACTTTCAATCAAAAATACACAGTACAGTATAAACTGCATGCAAATAACGAATAACCCAAATTTTGCATCCGTTATTTCATTTTATTTTACCAATTAGAGCGAAAACACACATATCACTCTAATTTAGATGAAATATTGATGCACATATGCAAAGCAAAAATCCATTATTTTAATGAAAATTAATCAACTAATACCTGAAAGTAAAAAAATTACATCTGTTCTAGTCAGAGTGAAATTCATTTAGTATCTCGAATTACAATGCTCCAAGAAGTTTCTAATTTAATTTGAAAATTTCTGCATTCTGCTCAAGTTTAGAAAGGAATTTATAGTACTTCAAGTATTTTAGTAGTTGGATTTATAACTTACATTAAATTGTTAAGTGTAGAAATTTGAAGGAATTAACAAAACTTATACGACTATACTTATATACTTAGACCACTGGTTCTGAACCGGTGCTCCGCGAGCTTGTTGTAAGTGCTCCGCGAAATTTTTAAATCCGAATTATAATGTTGACTGCAATCATATCTTATTACCTAGATAGAGCATTGACTCTACCGGCCTATATTATTCCCTGTGCCAGACATAACTCTGTTTTTGTTTTGTGACAATGAAAACAATTATTTGCTCGTCAGCATTCGTACGTTTGTGGCGACATTTCTCTTCCTATCTCGCTGTCTGAAGTAAAAATTATTGAAGTTTGTTGCTTCGCATTTCTCATTTCAATATTTCAGTGTCTCCGTCAGATCCTCTGATATAGTCACACGTTTTTATTTGGATTATGTTATGTGAGTTCTGTTCATAAGTTATAACATCTGTAATTCAGGTCTTAGATAACTATCCGGTAAGACATTTTTTATTAGTGATTTATTTTTTTATGATACAGGCAAACCTACTCCTTTAGCTCATTCTCTCTTTCGATCAGCTCTAAGGTGTAGGGGAACCCCGCTGTAGCTTTAGCCGTTTTACAGATATGAAATAACGGACAATACATGGATTGTACAATAGGGAAAATATTTTAAGATCGCAGCGCTGTTGCGGCATACTTGGAACTTCCAAAATAGACATTCATTACATATAATTAGGGTGACTAGATTTCAGTAAAAGGAAACCGGGACACAGGGAAAAAAAGAAGGCCTTTGTTTCCTCCCAGATCCAAGTGAAGAGCATAAAAAAAAGGTCCTCACCTCCCAAATTCAAAGTGAAGAGCAAAAAAAAAAGGTCCTCACCTCAAAAACCGGGACTATCGGCCGGCCCGAGAACATTTTTCGGGACACCGGGACAATTGACCTAAAACCGGGACGGATGGTCACCCTACGTATAATCATATGGGGAATAACGTGAATTTTAGTGATTACTGGTGGTTTTTGTAATTTTGCTACAAAATTAATACGTGTTTTTATGCAAGGTAATCAGTGAAATATTATAACATCAAATATTAATAAATAAGAATAATTTTAGGCATGTTTTTATTAATTTTTTAGGTTGAAATTGACCTTTTAGGTTATTTTGGTTAGTTTTATTTTTTAGGTTGAAATGGATTTGTTTTAATCCACGAATTACACTCAGGTACACAGCAATAATATTTCGACTTCGACATGATTTTTGTCTTATCATCCACTTTAATATAAGGTTATTTTCATTTATTATCACTTGATACCAGTAAAAACAATTTAAAACTGATTTTAAAATAATATAAAATAATATACAACTTAACAAAACGTAACAATATAATAACAACACTAGTAAGATGCAAAAATATGTTTTGATCCGATATAAAAACTCAATGTAAAAAGCGATAGAATGTCTATTTCTGTAGTTGCTTAAAATCTCGCCAGATGTCATATCGCTTAGCAATTTTTCCCTATGTTTTACTCGTATTGGTTGTATTTTAAACTCCTCCAGGGCCGTCTCTACTATTAGGCAAGTTTAGGCGGCTGCCTAGGACGAAAATTTTAAAATCAAACAGCGAAAGGTTGTACAAATTAGAAAAAAAATCTTTGTTATGTAATAATTTTGTTTAATTTTCAATAAAAATGATATGTTTGTTTTGATGTATTTGTTTGTTTTTTTGTCTTTTTGATTTTGGTGCTCCGCGAATTTACCTTATGGTCAAAAGTGCTCCGTGACTTCAAAAAGGTTAAGAACCACTGACTTAGACTATAGTAGGGGTCTCAAATTCAATTTATCAGGGCCACATAAGATGTATGGTAGTAATAAGCAACCCGCACATTTTCGAAATTTTTAATTTCATAAAACTTTAGAAGAGGAAGGAAAAAAATGGGAATAAAATTTGTGCAGTTGCGGCTTATGGAAAATTCTAATGGGGGTGCTGTAGCCAGAAGTATGTATAACTGAGATTTTCTTTCGGGAAAATTAATCATTAAGTTGGCATTTTCAAAGTTTAATTTCACAAATTCTAAGATTAACTATATTAACCTACATATACGTTTATAAATTAAATCATATAAAATATAGAAATATTGCGTTTTATGACTTAATATGTATTAGCCAAGTAGAAGAATTTTAACATGTTATGTGCTGTACAGAACATGCGATATCCTGCATTTTTATTCATTCTTTAACAATACAAAAATAACTGTAGTCAAACGTGCATTTCGCGAGCTTTTAACTGCAAATAACTGCAGCTCAAAAAGTGTACCACGTCGCTCAATAAGTCTCCGGTCTAACTAATAAAAACAATTTTTTTTTTAGAAATTGGACTTTATTCATCAACATACTCTGCTTCAAGAGTGATACATTCATTCCAATGCTCCTCTAACTTTTCGATGCCTTCTTTGTAGAACGATTTGTCTTTGCCCTCAGAATAGGCTTCGGTTTCGGCAATCACTTCTTCATTTGAGTCAAATTTCTTTCCCTGGAGCATCTTTTTGAGGTCTGCAAAAAGCCAGTAGTCGCTGGGGACCAGGTCTGGAGAGTACGGTGGGTGAGGAAGCAATTCGAAGCGTAATTCATTCAATTTAACCATCGTTTTCATCGACTTGTGACACGGGGCGTTCTCTTGGTGAAAGAGCACTGTTTGCATGTGAAGCCGTTTTTTCTTGATTACTACACTCAATCGAACCAATAATGCCATGTAGTATTCGCTATTGATAGTTTTACCTTTCTCAAGATAGTCGATAAAAAAAAAAATATCATACGCGTCCCAAAATACGAAAGTCATAACCTTGCCAGCTGATTTTTGAGTTTTTGATCGCTTTGGACGGCTTTCACTGACTGCTGTCCACTCATCTGACTGAGTAATGGATCCATGTTCCATCCATTGTCACATACCGACGTAAGAAATCCTTTTTTATCTCGCTTGAACAGCTCCAAACAGCGCTCTGAATCGTCGACGCGTTGTTGCTTTTAGTCCGGTGTAAGCGAACGCGGCACCCACTTCGAAAGCAATTTACGCATGCTCAAATTTTCGTGTAAAATTGTAAACACACTACCTTCTGATATCTTTAAGGTGTCAGCTATCTCACGCAACTTCACTTTACGGTCTTTCAAAACTATTTTGTGGACTTTTTTATGTTTACCGGAACAACTGCCGATTTTGGGCGACCAGAGCGTTCAGCATCATCGGTGTTTGTACGACCGCGTTTATATTCAGCATACCAATCAGTTATAGTTGATTTTCCTGGTGCAGAGTCTCTATAACGCTTTCTCATCCAATTTATCTTCTCTTTATTATTAACATCAAGGGCCCCTTGTAAGTCTGCGAATAGTGCGTAGAGCTGCCCTTTTTCTATTTAATTTGTACTTGTCTAGAGTGAGATAATATTAAAACTGGGGAAATTTATCAATAATTTGTATATTGTACATCTCTAAAAAACTCAATTATAAAAACTAGCCTGCCCCAACCCCATCCAGATTTCTTGATACTAAATATATTCGCAGCCACGGAGATGGCAAATGTTAACCCAACTGACAATAAAAATCCCTTAAAAGGTGCGGTGAAACTGATTTATCATTTGCAATTTGTTCCAATGTTTTCTTGATGAGGTACACCATATTACACATTTCTTTGAGTTGGCTAAACTTCTGTCTTTCGTGACATAAATAACGCTTTCTAAAGTTGTACTTTTGCAATAGATGTTGGTGATAATACCAAAATTATAGTAAATCTACGAACTTTTTTAACTATGTATTTTTTTAAGTCTAATTTAAAATGTAAGTTGTGCAATGAGATTAGAAAAAGCGAGTTCAACTAACTCTGAAGGTAAATAGCGTAGCGCGGAGTGCGGAAAGCATTAACATGTGGGTAGCTTTGTTCCACCTGGTACCGCGATCCGCCATACTGTTCGAGCACCCGGCTACCCGGCTTCCCGATCTCCCGGTGTCCACAATCCTGATTTATGTCTGACGTACGAGAATAAGCATCTATTTGTCTAAAACAGGGTATTTGGCTGAATTGAACATGCAAGCAAATATATTTTATTGTTACATTTAAAGAGAGATGATATAGAACAATTTGTGATCAGTAAAAATTCGAGGGTTCGCGTACATGACGTAGGTTTCACGAAAAGAGTATAAACTAAATTATTACAATATTTACTTTTGTAATTAATTCTAGTGCTAACAGTGTTAATTCTTGATGAAGATTCCATACAACTAGTGCTTTATTAGCGAGGTGTACGTACAGGGGTGAACTGGATAATCTGGATGTTGGGATGCTTCTCGGTGGGCCGGAGGATTTTGTGGGCTGGGGCCGATATAATAAAATTTCTCAGTAATAAATTGAGCTTCCCTTTCATTAAACGATTTTTTAAAATTATCGTGCATAATAAATAGTATATTGTGTAACTATCGCGGAATGAAATACATTTTTCACGAGAATAAAGTTTGCTGAACGAGCTCACTTAAGTGCTTAAGTGCTGTGTAACGGCCAGAGGTGGTCATTTTGAAAACTGACTGGTGTTTCTTGTTTAAGACTTGTTTCTTGATTAATCTATCACATCGCTCAATAAGTCACCGGTCTAACTAAGAAAAACAATTTTCTTTTTAGAAATTCGACTTTATTCATCAATGTTCCTCTTCAAGAGTGATACTTTGTAGAACGATTTGTCTTTGCCCTCAAAATAGGTCTCGGTTTCAGCAATCACTTTTTGAGTCAAATTTCTTTCCCTGGAGCATCTTTTAGAGTTCTACAAAAATCCAATAGTCGCTGGGGGCCAGATCTGGAGATTACGGTGGGTGAGGAAGCAATTCGAAGCGTAATTCATTCAATTTAACCATCGTTTTCATCGACTTGTGACACGGGGCGTTGTTTTGGTGAAAGAGCACTGTTTTCTTTTGCATGTGAAGCCGTTTTTTCTTGATTGCTACACTCAATCGATCCAATAATGCCATGTAGTATTCGTTATTGATAGTTTTACCATTTACAAGCTAGTCGATAAACAAAATACCATGCACTTCTCAAAATACGGATGCCATAACCTTGCCAGCTGACTTTTGAGTTTTTGGTCGCTTTGGACGACTTTCACCGACTGCTGTCCACTCAGCTGATTTTTCCATTCAGGTGTGTAGTAGTGGATCCATGTTTCATCCATTGTCACATACCGGATTCGGATGTCATCTATTTGGATGACATCCGAATGGATGACATCCAAAGACCTAGCATATAAATAATCACTCTAATATTCCACGCAGTCTAATTTCCATTTTCCATGGATGAAGAAGAATTGCTTTTGGTTGCTGCCGCTTGCTTAATTTTGGAAAAGAAAAACAAGAGGACTAAATGGTCAAAAGATTGGTTACTGAAGTGGAAGCGGTTGTCTCATGTGAACCTAGTGAAACAACTTTCTTTGGAGTCAACAGATTGGCGCAATTATCTTCGTATGGATGAAGAGAGAAATTTTCATTTATTATACATGATTACTCCAATTATTAAAAAGCAAGACACTGTGTTAAACCAGAGTATCATATTAATTTATGTTTCTGCAATCTGTGACGAAGATGGCTTAAATATTCTACCCTTTATAATTGTTTTACATATGTTTATAGTTTCTTTTTTTAATCAGTTTATTTCCTTTACCTAACTAGGCAGTTACTTGTCAGTTTATTATATTTAAAAATAAATCTAGGTATATGACTTATGACTTATCAATAAATGCCTCGACTGTTCTTATGTTGTATCGAGAGTTTCTTTTAAATTTGGAGATTATCTTTACCCCATCATTCGACGGGCTTTTCTCCTAGTATATTTATCAAATAAAAAATCTATAGTCTTCCATTTTTATTTTTATATTCTATTTATCTTTTACTCTTTCATGAAACCATACAAACTAACTGAGTTATTCAGATATGGTTTAGAATATTTTAAAAAATTCTATAGCAACCTTTTAAACATTCGTTCGACGCAGCAGTTTTTTGTTATCTCGCAATTTGAGTTTGTACTTTCGCCGCAAAAACGTGTTGCAATATGTTAACATTTGAACGAAATAAGTGTGATTTCATCTCCAATTTTGTGACGTGAGTTGAATATAAATTATCCAGAAGGTCTCGTTGAAGAACGAGTTGGAATTTTGCTTATTCAACGATATGGAAATTGTGGAAATAGGTAACATTTATTTTGTGTCTTACTTTTTATTTATAGCCGATTTGGATTAAGGTGCGCCAACAACAGATAGTGGCAATTTATTGAACTAAATTATGAAGTAAATATCTCAAATCACAAGAGTACATAACATACAATACAGAGCTTCAACTCTATGTTATGGGAAAGACTATAAAATACAGTGTATTCATCTATTTTTTAATCACAAAATTAAATATACCATCAACAAGACTATGGGCTGGTTTCTGAAGGCTTAGTAAACTATAAGGAAATGGTCAACTACGGTCACAGTATAACAATCCCATAAGTAACCATAGCAACTATTTGGTTATAGTTAACTAAGCTTTTAGAAACCGGCCCTATATGTTGTAAATACTGTCTTAAACTTGTGATGTGTGTTTCACTGCTGGTATCAGGACCGCCGCGTGGGTATGAGGCGCCTTTGTGAAAACTTTTATTTGGCGCCCCTTGCCCCTTCCCCCACCTTCCTCAAAAAAAAAATCTAAAAATAAATAAATTTATATATTTATACAAAATTTAAAAATACATACATATATAATCAAACTACAGATCGGAGTAAAATAAATGCAATAATATATGTTTTTAAAAATTGCTCACAAATAATCAATCTTTTATTATTAGAATAAAATCACAATAAAGATAATGTTATATTTGTATAATTGATAATAAAAATTAGATCACATTATAAATGTATCGATTACATGTTAGCTTTGGTGTATATATTTTAACTGTATTTTATTATAACTGATGTATTATAACTAAAAATTGATGTGAAGTGTGAATATTCACACATTTCAGGGTTTCGCAGGTATATAATAAGTGAAGGCGGTATGCTGAGTGTGTAGGACAAATTTTACTTTATAGTAATCACGGCAAAATGAACGATATTTTTAAAATAATTTATCGTCTGCTAATCATATAATAAGATAATTATTAAATTTACGCTCTTAAAAATTAAATACAACATTTGTCAAAATATAACTAGAATTTTGACAAAATAATTTCAACATAATAAAAATGCAAAAAAAAAAAAAATAGGAAAAATAAAATTCACTCCCTACTCGAACTCGAAACCCTTCGTTTACCAGCGAGTTTTAGCTTACGACACCAGTGCTTTAACCAATAACGCCATCGTACGCCTTGCATGTGAGCGTCTTACATTGGTATAACTTTTGTACTTTGTGAACAAAAAACCACAAAAAATGCGTTATTTTCCGAAAACATAATCTGATCAAAAATTCCTGTTGTACTATTTCGGTTCACACCAATATACATTACTTGGAATTTTTTTAGATTTATAGTTTAAACCATCTGGGCTACAGGGTGTGGGACAAAATTTTTTTTGCACAATTTTGGCAAAAATCGCATCAAAATAATTTATTTTGAAAAAATAAAAATTTGATCGTTAATCGCAGACGACAAAATGACGATATAAGGGTTTTGTGGTCATACCTACAAAACCCTAAAAATGGCGAATACTGATTAAAAAAATCATATAATATTTATTCTTCTTGCTTCAGCCGCCACAAAATTCTTAATTAAATCTCTAATATCTAAGGTATCCATGATATCATTTTCGATTGATATTAACGATAAATCCGTTAGACGGTCACCGAACATTGTGGAGCGTAAATAATTTTTAATAAGTTTTAATTTTGAAAAACTTCTTTCTCCTGAAGCTACTGAAACTGGTAAAGTTAAATAAATACGTAATATTATAGTTATATTGGGAAAGGTGTTAGTTAGATTATTTCTATAAATGTAGTCTAAATACGTCGTACGGAGACATGTTGTTTTTTACAAAATATTGCAAACTTTTTATTTCATCAAGCAAGAATACACCGTCAATATCCCCCTATTGCTTATAATGCCCTCTATTGTTTGAAATAGGCTCAGTCCAAACCGGCTACAACTGTTTTTTTCCCGGTAGCGAAGCAGTGGGTACAATGCTAATTTTCAAATAAAGTCAAATTTACAAAACTGCACCATTTGAGTAATGACGCAATTTCTGTAAAAGTACTGTAATTGATCAAAGCACATTTTTCCATGCGCATGCAACTAAAATTGAGCAAAATATTTGCACAATTCTCTTCATATACCTTTATTACACTTTCATATCTTTTCAATTTTATCCATATCAATGTTAATAATATTCAGACGCACGTGCGTGCAGATGCGTCGTTTTAGAATTTCATTATTCGTCAAGATATTAAGTTTGCTGTCAGATATAGAACGTAGTCAGCATACGTATTCAGATGATATCAATGATGACTTTACAAGTAAATCTGTAACATTAAGTCACGTATTTCGCGAACGTGCGGCCGTATAAAGTTTATGCACAAGACTAGGCGCTCTTCCCTTCTATACTATATCTCTCGGGATGAAATTGGGTCCGCTTTACCATCAAATAACAGTGGCGTGGTATATCGCGAGTGGAGAGGTTTTCTAACTAGTGTCATCAGTAGAGATATTTGCTGGAGAATAATAGATGGTGGAGTTTGTGGTAAAGTTTTTAGCATCATGATTAATTTATGTTTCAAACATAAACAACAGAATGGAACTGGTTTATGGTATGGTACTAAAACAAATTTAATGAAATGTTCTATAAAAATACTGGATCTGTTCATAGGTTGAGCAAGTTTTCCTAATTTGAAATGTGAAAAATCGGAAATGTATTGGTTTTTGAAGAATTTTGGAATGCATAGCAAGAAAATAAATATTTGAAGAAATGGTTCAGAGTTACCTTTTCAGCATTATTTCGGATGCTCGCGAGCTAAGTATGGATTGATACGATGATAGACAAAGAAGATAAGAGCAAAGGTAGAAAAAAAAGGGACGAGGCATTCAATTTTTAGCCGAGATGAATTTTTCAAGTTATTGTATACAACACAAATAGCGCTCGTACGTCAAAACGTTTTTCGATAGAAGCGTCAGTTGCCAGATGGCAGCACTAGTTTAGCGCAATCCCTAAATATAAGAGGCAACCTCGTACGAGTAGCTATAACCAGGGTGTTTTGTTGTTTTTATTATTACCCTTTTTGTTTTTTTAATTAGTTTTTGTTCTACATCATCGGAATATGCTAAGATTTGCATGCTATTCATGAATTTCCCCATTTGTTAATGTTGGTTCTCTTCGAAGGTAATCAAAATAATGAAAGAATGGGGTTGGGGAGAGATGGTGTTCCTGGTAATCCTGGTATCTGTAATGTTCTTTAAATTCCTTCAGTTTTCTTAAATATCTCATCAGCTGTCATCATCTTTAATATCGTTTAAAATCTCACTTTTTTGCAAGTGGGACATTTTGTCAAATATTAACATAAATTAAATATGTAAAACACAGCAAACACCCCAGTAATTTAATTTACAATCCGCCTATGCCTCGCCGCTCACCACTCGCCAGGAATGGGAGTCTATGCAGAGCTGAGTTGGGTTGGGCTGTCCAGAGCAATGAACGGTAGCAATGCCGGTTATACGAGGGACACAAACGGGACTTCATAAACCAACGTAATGAGCTCTTGTGCCAGTATATTTGGTGGCTGGCTCATTGCTGAACAGATAAAATAATCCCACTCAACTGTCTATTGCTGTTTCTGATAATATCGCACCAGTTTCCATGCTACATGTACCATCAACCACCGTTCTGCTCTATAGAGATTGTTCACAAGAGCTGTTTAGATTTAATTTAGAAATCATATACATTGTTACTAATAGTCATTGTTCTATGTTTGTAAAAAAATTGATGTCAAGTGTGAATTTTATGCATTTCAGGATTTTGTAGGTATTTAGTCAGTAAATGATGATTATTAGAAGGCCAAACGATGAATGCCTGTCACTACATAACACAATTACAAGTGTTGGTTTTAAGTCCTTTAAATCAATAGGCACGACAAGATGGTTGCAGTTAGATTTTTTCTACCGTCTATAATATATCTCTAATAATACCATAATATATATTATAAAGCATTTTTTTTTTATATATATATATAATTGCAAAAATATCAATCATATCCAGCCCTGGCAACACTGCGGGCGATCTTTTGTCACGCAAGAGCACAACGCCTGCAAAGACATTGTTTGTATTGCGACTATATGAAAAACTAACAGATTCTTTACTAGAAATGGAATCCCAGCAACCGGCCGCAATAAATAACTATTTATTTTCTTAGTCGATATTTGCGAAATAAATTTACGTACCTCTTCTCTACCCACAATAAAATGTATCCATGTACCAGTTGTAGTATCCATGTACCAGTTGGAGTTGTGTATATACAAATATATTTTCTTAATTTTAGCTAAGATATTAACGAAAATCTTGGCTAAATTTAGTCATAATGAAATGAATTTCAAAAGTCAATTACCGTTTCTTATTATGCACTTAAAGAGCTTCCAGTTAATATCCTTACAATAAAATTTAAATTATTATTATTATTATTATTTCTAATACACAAAAACGGTAATATTTTCCAAAAACGAAATCGGATAAAAAATTCCTCTCGTACGTTTCCAGTTCATAGCAATACATTGCTTAGAATTCTTTCAGATTTTTAATTTAACCCCTTAAGGTTAAAAGGTGCGGGACACTGATTTTTTAGTACTTTTTTGAAAAAAATCGTAGTAAAATAAAAAAATAAATAAAAAACTGCTTTATACTTCAATGTACATTATTGAGATTTTTTCCAGATTTTTAGTTCAACCCCTCTGGGTGGGGGACAAAAGTTTTTTGCCATTATATTGACAAAAACCACATAAAAAAAAATCAAAAATAAAAATTTGTTTGTGGATCGACGCATTAAGAGGTTTCATTTAATACCCCAAGTAAAATTTAAAAAAAATATATTTTTCCATTAAATACATATTTGTTTCTATTTATCCCGCGCTGTACTTTTTTGAACTCTCTATAGTTTTCCTATATGTGAGTCAAAAAGTTGTACAAGTATGCCAAATATCAACTTTTTATGTTCAACCGTTTGACTACAATTTCTACCGTACAGACAGACAGACAGACACATGAGTGACGTTATAAGTGTTTTCTGGTGATCATACCTACAAAACTATGAATTTTTACACATTTCAGGGTTTTGTAGGTATTTAAAAAGTGATAACATATATATAGTTTTTTTTTGCATTTATTCGATAAAATATACATTCTAAAAAAAACTTTTATTATCAAATGTACTGTCCATTGTTTTCTATCACTTTGTACAAACGCTCAGGCAATTTCATAATGCCATCTCTCCAGAAGGTTCCGTCTTTGCTCTCGAAAGATCTGTCTAGGTGAATTTTGATATCGTCCACAGATGCGATTTTTTTTCCGTTAAGGGAATTTTGTAGAAAGCAGAACAAAGTAGTTGGATGGCGAAGTCTGGACCATATGCTCCGACCATTTGTTGCTTATAATTTCAAGAAAATGCGTTAAGTATAAACAGAAAACATAAATTTTGTTATTCCCACGCGCACTAATCTTTGGAACTTTGGAAAACTTTGGAAGTACTGAACCAATTTTAATAAAACTTAGCCGAAAACCTGACCAGATGATGTAGCTACCGATAGAAAAAACCGTATGAAAACCAGATGAACAATTCTCCTGTGAAAAGCACACATATGAATTAACAAATGACAGACAGGTAGATACAGAAAGACAGATAGACAAACAGACACAGACAGATAATAATAATAATAATATTTATTGGTACACATACATTGGAAATGTTTGTACAAGTCAAATTACAAAATGGAAGATATTAAAAGCTTAGACATTATATGAAATATACATATGAAAAATAAAATTCAAAACATTTACATGCAAAATTAAAAATAATTACATATTAAAAAGATCATTAATTGGAAAACTGCAGGATATTTACATATATCTCTGTAAATTTTCCATTGAATTTATACATTTTGTAATGCTGTAAGGAGCTAGCTCAATAAGAAAGTTTCGGATAACATTTTTTAATTTATTATGTGGCAGCTTTTGAACATTAACTGGAATTTTATTGTAAATGTCATATTTTAGATAAATATTTTTCTTTGTTATTTCCAGCCGATGAGTTGGTATTTTTATGTAGTGATTACATAGACATACAGACATAGAGACATACATACAGACAGAGAGACATACAGACAGACATATAGACAGACAGATGAACGGACGGACAGACGGACATACACACAGATAGATAGACGGGTAAACGTACAGACGGACAAACTGACAGCCAGACAAAGAGGCAAGCACACAAACAGACATACAGAGAGACAAAGAGACGTTGCCTTATATATATATATATATATATATATATATATATATAGATGTATACAGATATCATTTTTTTCTTGGTTTACATGAAACAGTAACATGTAATACAAAGCAAACATTTCTAATTTAATTTACCACCTATTCGTCCTTACGGGAGACATAAACGTAACTTCATAAACTATAGTTGGTGTCTACTATACTCCAGAACAGATAACATAATCCCGACTATTACTGTTCCTGATATCATCTCGCCAGTTTCCACGCTACACACGCCATGAACCAGCAGGACTTTGCGAGTTTGTGTCTTCCCGAGCTAATTAGAACAAACTATAGGATACTCTCTAGTGTCTCGTTTCAAAAGTCCGGACTGGAAAAGGCCTCTTGAGATTTTTTTCGTTTTATGTTGGTGGGATGTAATTACAAATGATTATTATTTATTTCTTAATTTAAACCCTAATGTTGCTGTTTTCACTTTTGAAAGTAACATTAAACAATTGTAACACGTAAAATTTTAGGGAAAAAATGTTATTTCTAAGGATAATGAAAGCTATTCATTTTAATTTTGACAAATATAATGAGACAACTTGACAATGATCACAGAATGTTCATTTATTTAAATACGGGGGTTTCTACTTAAATTTTGAGGTTTTCTATTGCTTGATAGATGTTGCATTCGACAAGTCATTTTATGAATGGCTTATGTCTTTTTAAGTTAGTTTATGTTAACAAAACATAGAAATAAGTTGTGTACGATTTTATCACGCAATTAAATAGAACCATTTCTGTTATCAAGAGAAGTAACACGAGAACATTTCGAGCCATAATTTTTTATGATTCTAAGGTGACCTAAACCTACAAAAATATTTGCAAAAATTAAAGCGATTTTTTGGCGATGAAGCACCATCTTTGTCTATTGTAGAACGATGGTTTAACAAGTTCCAGCATAAGAGTATCCCTCTCAAAGACGAACATCGTGAAGGTCGTCTTGTTAGTGTTATCACTACGAAAACTAATATCTACCGGAATATGTTGCAGATGGAAAACCACTGCACTTACAGGGATACTGAGGCATCCTTGAATATATCTATGACACAAATCAATACAATCCTACAAGAATATCTGGTTAGCAAGCTTTATGCTCGATGGATACCGCATGAGGAGAGGAGCAAGAAAATGCTCATTAAATTTAACAGAGGCCAGTCAAAAGTTGTCCACAACATAATAAGTTACGAAACATGGATTTAGTGCTACGGACCAGAAAGTAAATGTCAGTTGGCCCAGTGGATCTTGCCAGACGAAAACAAGTCGGTCAAAGTGGAACGTACATGAAGCACTGGCAAAAAAATGGTTGCTTCATTCTTTGGACGTACGGGTCATATTGCCACTGTTCCACTGGAACATTTTCGTACAGTCACTGCTGAATGAATAATACTAACAGGTTCCGAACGCTTGGATAGGCTTATTGGGGTAGAGAAGATAAGTTCTCCATTTCTAGAACGCCAGCCATAGATATGAAAACTATGTGGTCAGTACGACGTTTTTTTGAATGGTATACCGCAATTTGTTTACCAGATGTGTTCAATAAATATGCGAAAAACGACAAAATGGGAGAATCCTTCTTCATCATGACAATGTACGACCACATATCGCAGCTAGGGCTATTGAGTTCCTGACCACTACAGGAGTGGAAAAAATTATCTGCCTTACAGTCCAGACTTAGCGCCTTGTGATTTCTTTCTTCCCTTTCATAAAGGATAAAATGCCCAGATTAAAATTTAATAGCTCTGAAGCAGCGATCGAAGGCTATGAAAAACTTATTTCTGAAGTGATACCTGAACTATGGGCCCCCAGTGCTTTCAGGATTGGATTCATCGAATGGAAAAATGCATTGAACATGAAGGCGAATATTTTGAAAAACAATATTTGAATATTTATTTTCAAATTTCAAAGTCTCTGGTTGTTTTTTATGCAAATTTATTCCTTTATTATGGGTTCATTTATTCCGAATAAGGTGCCCATTATAAACAATGTAGACAACAGACGTTTGATAGTTTCTTTTCGTGCAGTATGTGCATCCGTTGGTCTTCTTGACAATTATCGTATAGTACACCTATGCAGGGCCTGGGACAATAACGATATTTTCTTTAATATTATTAACTATTAACAAACTACAGTGGTACCTTGACTTACGAGTGTCCCAACTAAAGAGTTTTTCGAGATACGAGCCGTCTCTCGGGCGATGTTTTACTTTTAGTTGAGAGCTAAAATTCGAATTACGAGCGGAGGAGGTTATCTCTACAAGTGAGATGAACGAAATGTTGGGAATGTGGGAGAATGTTTTAGATTTTATTCAAAAGAAACACCAGAATAAGTTACAACTCGGCGTTCGACGATGCTATTTAATGACACTTGCCGAACTCATTTCAGAAACATTGTAAAAGGGAAGATGAAACAGACCGTATTGTGCAGGTTTTTATCGAAAACCCTGCAGATGAAAGTGAAGAAAGTGTGGCAAAAAGGACAAAAATCAGCGAATAAAATTCAGTTATGCAGTTCAACCTTTCTCCTCCACCTCTGTCAGTATCTTCAAGTCGTCTGATCTTCTTTACCTTGATGTACATAATACTTAATCAGTTTACCGCAGTAATTCTATTGTATTGCGCTTTTGTTCAATATTCCTTATTTATAAACATAATTTTCTTATCTAAAAACATGTAACAAAAAAATTGTGGTGTGTTTTGAGGGCCCGAAACGTATTAATGGCTTTTCAATTCATTCCAATGAGGAAAATTTATTTGACATACAAATAATTTGAGTTACGAGCTCCGTCATGGAACGAATTAAACTCTTAAGTCAAGGCACCACTGTACACATACTTATATTCAATGAAAATATAATTTTTTTCCAACTATTTATAAAACTTGGAATAATATTTTTAATGTATTTTATTACTTGACAGTCGAAGCGCGGGGCCCTAAAGGCGCGGGGCCTGGGGCAGGTGCCCCAATTGCCCCCGCCTAGGGGCGGCCCTGCACCTATGTATTCACAACTTGCTCGGTCTATGGAGGTTGAGAACGACTGTGCACTTCCTATTTTGGCCGTAGATAAAAACTTGTGCGTAAAACAAGCAAATACTTGTATACGAGGTATGACGTATTGATAAGAGCGGAGCCTGGCTCTCTCAATGGGTTACCAGAGTTAAACAACTCTGGCCGCGGCGACCTCCTGGATGGGTGACCGCTTGGATTTGGTGTTGGCGTTAAGCAACGCTCGTCGTGGCGACCTCCCGGATGGGTGACCGCTTGAGCTACCGACGTAGAACGGCACTCGGCGCGGCGACCTCCTGGATGGGGGACCGCTTGGCGATGTGGCGAACGCACGTCGACGGGGGAGTAACGATGGAGAGGATAGGTGATAGCTAGGATAGGTGACGGTAAGGACAATGAGGATAGGTGACCGTGAGGATGGGAAATGGTGTATGCGTGTAAAACTCTAGTGTAGTTCTGAGAAGAACTGATTTTCCTGGTGGACCAGGCCAACATACGAGAACACCAAGGGTGTTCTTGCAGGAGTACTGGCTATACACCGGACTCGCTGAGCGGGCTAGTAACCAGAGCTTACTGTGGGTCAGGGCTCTGGAACGTTACCGCTCGTAGAGAGTTATAAGCGAAGCTCGTTGTACGGGCTGGCAATCAGAGCTTACTGTGGGTCAGGGCTCTGGTGCTTTACCGTAGCGTAGAGATAAACTGTAAGAAAGTACAAGGGTTAAAAAATAAGACAAGTTCTCAGTCGAAAGTCAAAGACGATCTGTCGTTTCAGTGCCGAGCGGCCACCTTATAAACCCTGACGGCCTTCCCCCACTCCCAAGGGTGAGAGTGGGGGTTGGCGTCCGAACTACCCCCGCATCAGTATGTCAATGAGGATATTGGATAAGAAATTCAACCAGAAACGAATATATACTTTTTGGTTGCGCGCAAAGCTATTAATGTACCTCATCTTTAACTTCTAGGTCAAATGTTCCAGTTTGCATTACTTACGACTTTTATTGTTTTCATAGGTATGTAAGAATTCCTCACCTGTAACAAAGAAACAAAATTAAATGTTTGAAAACATACTTTAAATACTATATAAAGAACAACGACGTTCATAATGTTTTTATTGATTTCAGGAAAGTCTACGTCAGCAATGTGCGTAAGAAACTCTGGGAAATTATGGAAGAATTTGGCATTCTCGGTAAACATAAAGTAATACAGGACATACAGTAATACCTTAGCTAATGAATTATCCTGCTAACGAATAACCAGGATAATTAATATTTTCTTCGCAAGAGTTTTGTCACGGCTAAAGAATTGGGATTTAGCGAAAAAAAAAAAAATATGAACGAATTTAATTTTTCACTGCATCGTCATTTTTAGGGTTTTGTAGGTATGACCAAAAAACCCTTATACCGTCATTTTGTCGTCTGTCTGTCTGTCTGTCTGTTCGGTAAAAATTGTAGCCAAACGGCTAAACTTAGAAAGTTGAAATTTGGCATGCTTATACAACTCTTTGACCCGCACATAGGAAAAATACTAAAACATCTAAAAAACATATCCCCCTAAAAATATAAACAAATATATGCTCATCGAAAAAAAATATATTTTTTTACAATTCTGTGTAGGGTATCAAATGAAAGCCCTTGGTACGTGGATTAACGATCAAAATTTTATTTTTGCAAAATAAATTATTTTGAGGCGATTTTTGCCAAAATTGTGCAAAAAAATTTTTGTCCCACACCCTGTAGCCCAGATGGTTTAAAATAAAAATCTGAAAAAAATCTCAGTAATGTACATTGGTGTGAACCGGAATAGTACAACAGGAATTTT
Organism: Liopterus haemorrhoidalis; assembly: GCA_963971575.1. NCBI lineage: Eukaryota > Metazoa > Arthropoda > Insecta > Coleoptera > Dytiscidae > Liopterus > Liopterus haemorrhoidalis. Next base: position 48,063,214 of record OZ020618.1, read on the forward strand.
TGATCAGATTATGTTTTCGGAAAATAACGCATTTTTTGTGTTTTTAAGTAAAATATGTAATATATTTAATCCGCTATTTAACATAGTAAACGAGTGATCCTGTATAGCACAGTGGTAACGTTGACGCTTAGTCAGTTGAAACTACTGTAAGAAACTGTGTTCGAATCCCGTCAATTTTTATTTTTTGAGTTTTTTTTTTGCATTTTTATTTTGTTTAAATTATTTTTTCAAAATTCTAGTTATATTTTGGTAAATGTTGCATTTAATTTTTAAAAGCGTAAATTTAATAACCAGTGGGAAGTGTTGAAATTATAATTTAATTCTATATTTGAATGGAAGCCATAGGCGCAATTTTCAAAATCTTAATGAACCTTGCTATATAAAAAAAATACTGCACATATTTAGAAACTTAAATAATGGTATTAGGCATTCGAATTAAAATTCATAAAAAAATATTTTGACATAAAATTTGTTTTGGCATCTCAAATAATCATCACACAGTTAATAAATACCTGCGAAACCCTGAAATGTGTGAAAATTCACACTTCACATCAATTTTTCAGTCTTCTGCTGCCAAGAAATTTCTTGAGATGGAGAAATAAATGTAAATTACTAATTGTGAGGTAAGAACTGTATGGTGGATATGTAAATGTTCCTGTAAAATTCGTCGTTAAATTTGAGTCATGACATCAGCGTGCGGACGAGTGTTGTCATGCAGCAAAACCATTTCGCGAGACAGGGTACCTTTTCAAGGTACCTAACAATCATGCCTGTTCTTTAATCTTGAAGGGTTTGGAGTAGTGCTGGGAACTATAATCGTTTTTCCCAGTAGCCTGTTCCGGTTCCGGATACTTGGTTTCGGATACCGCTTTTTATTTATTTTTTTAATAAGTATTTTTTATTATTTTAATTTTTTTCTGGTCTGTTTCATCTATCTTCCGTTGTTTCGGTGATTTTGTGATTCGATTCGTCTTTTTTTTTGTCATCACTTTTTCCTAATACCCAGTTCCAAATACCTCTTACATAATATACTAAAGTAAACAAATAATTACATAATTACTTAATTAAGAAATGCTAATTTTACAGTTAAATTTATTATAGAACTAAAATTACATTGCTCGGGGAATTAATTGACTTATTCTGTTTTTTTTTTTTTTTAGATTTACTTTTACTTTTATTGCTATAACTTGTTTACAACTAGATAACATACATAGTTAAGTATCGAAAACAAAAAAATTGTATTTTCACAACTTAAACTACTTAAAATTAAACATTATTGCATTAATATATGTTATAGTTCGTAGGAATATAGTGTGCCGGGAAAAAATTTTAAAAACCTACTGGGCTTTTGGGTTAATCAGTTTGTATCACTTCACTTCACTTACGAATTAAACAGAATATGTTTCGTTACTTTATGTTTATATTTTTTAAAGGGTAAATTATCGATATTATAGTTTCCGATCTCACTTATTATTGGGGAATAACTGAATGGGCACTTTGCAAAAAAAAATTCCGTTGTTTTTAATATAGAGTCTTTTATTAATTCTATTTTCAGCTCTTCGTGCATTTTTCTGATCCGGGTATATTTAGGGAAGTCTCCGGCTAATCTTAGGTACTTATTCTGAATGACCTGTAATTTTTCGATGTTGAGTTTTGAAGTGTTGCTCGAAGCTGGACAAGCGTACATAAGTGTTGGTCTTACTACAACTTTATATAGGAGGATCTTGTTCTTCTGACTTAACTTTTTTATTTAATAGGGGATATAAGGTTCCCAGTTTCGCAGTTGCTAGTTGGCATCTCTTCTTGCAGTGTACTGTGAAGTTCAGCGTCTGGTCAAGGTGCACCCCTAGGTACTTCACTACGGGCGACCACTCTATTTCCACTCCTTGTATTTTCATATTCTGCATTATTTGCGGTCTTCTTTTGGTGAATATAATTGTTTCTGTTTTAGATTCATTTATTTTTATTTTCCAGCGTTTCATGTAGTTGATCATCTTTTCTGTAGCTTGCTGCAGTCTATTTATGATCGTGTCTATTCTCCATGATTGTACAAAGATAGCAGTATCATCAGCATACAAGGAGTAGTTGACATCTTTTACACGAGGAAAGTCGTTTATATAGATTGAAAATAGAGTAGGTCCGAGAATGGAACCTTGTGGTACACCAGCCGCTATTTTTCTTGTGTTGGACTTCTTGTCATTTAACATGGTAAAATTCTGGCTTTAAAGGTGTTTGTGTTTAGGGCAGACACAGCTTCGTCCGGGAGAGAATTCCACGGGTCGAAGACACGGTTGGTGACGAAAAACTGCCTTGGCTGTCGTTTAAACTTCTCGTGCTTCAACTTAAAGTGATGGCCACGGAGCCTCTGGTCGGTATTAAGGTGGAATAGTGACGACATATCGGTAGAGAACTTGCCCGTTACAATCCTATATATTTGGATTCAGTCTCCACGTTTTCGGCGCTCTGACAGAGATTGAATGTCGAGAATTCTTAAGCGCTCTTCATACGGCATATGGCGGAGACCTCTTGGCAATCTGGTGGCGCGTCTCTGAACCCCTTCCAGAAGTTGAATGTGCTTTTGTAAGTTAACATATTATTATTATTATTACTCGATTTTGGATACCTGACTACGAATATCCGTTTTTAAGTCATATATTCGAAACTGGGCAAACCCGAAACCGGTTTCATTTTGAAATCGGTTCCAGTTCCGATAGTCGATTTCTGATACAACTAAAATCAGTGAAACATATTTTGTTCATAATTATCCTATAAATCTAAACTATACTTAGAACCAGATCTTTTCTAAAGAGGAGTCTTTTATTTTACGTCTTTATTGTATTGTTAATAATTAAAACATTCCCAAAAATAAATTATCCTTTTTCATTACCTATTAAACCAAATTAACCACAAAATTCCCAAAATCCCTTTGGTCTTAAAAAGAACACCTTCATAAAATTCTCCATAAAACTGAACAATAGCTTACAATTAATATATTCAGAATTTGTGAAGACAGCGTTTCATGTCTATTTATAATTCTGGCAACAAAGCGATTGCAGGCGCGATTATATTAAGGCAAGATGCGCGGTTGACGAAAGAGATTAGATAAGCAATCCTTAGAAAGATGCGGTCACGGAAGGCGTTGTTACATTGAAACGTTTACATTGCCGGAGCATGGTTTAAGGAAGTAAGATTAAGGTATGGTTTCTTGTGATGTTTAAGTGCAAAGAGATGAATTAAGGTTGTTTGAGGTGTGATTATATTATATCTGGATTAAGGGTGATTATTTATAAATAGATTAATTTAATCTATACACTGATCCGAATATAGAAATGTGTATATATGGCAATGCGTGAAAGCAAATAATGTAGCTTATATCAAGCAAAAAATTATACGTGGTAGTTTCAGAACGGTTCGCGAATAGCATACGGTAACTCTGAATTCTTGAGGGATACTCTTGGTCGATTATCCGGTGATCTATAAGATTCATTCTAGCGTAACCTTAAACTATTTTAAACTTTAACCTTTCAAATATATTTCAATTGTATATATTGTGTTAATAAACTTAAACTTAATTCTGAATCGACTTTATTGAACGTTGTGTAACTCCTTACATTAAATTCCAAGTTTAAATAACAATTTATATCGACCAGAAGATATTCCATCCGTCGGTTGGTAAGTACCAAAATCATTCAATTCACTTATCATAATGTTGAACACTGAAAACTCACGCCACGCACTTGAATTCCTAATTCAGATGAATCTCATTTTAGTATGAAATTATCATTTTACTGGTTTTGGTTTTGGTTACAAAATTGTCTTTGGATTACTGATCTTAAAGACCGTTTCCGTCTGGCACGAAGTCTAACAATAGTGTGGTGATGCCACAATGGAGGCTGGATTGGACGATAAATTATCACAATTATATATATCGAACAACAAGCATTTCGATATGTTTACGGTGATTCACGGTAAGTTCATCGAAAATCAATTAATCGAAAATCAATTCATCGAAAATCAATTCGTCGAAAATCAATTCATTGAAAATCAATTCATCGAAAATCCATTCATCGAAAAACAATTCATCGAATGATCAATTCATCGAATCGTCAATTCATCGAAAAACAAAAAATATTTTTTAAATATTTGAGATGAATGCCCAGGGGATCGGAAAGCCAAAAAAGCAGTGGTCAATAAAAGTTGACAGACTACACTTATTAAATAACTATCATACTTGGTCTATTAATAATTTTTAAATTTTCCATTCAGAAAATACGCCAGGTAAAAGATACATGTTGGATTATTTTGTTGGATTTGTTACATGTACGGTGATTCTAAACAGGTGGCATTGTTATATTAGTGTGAGTTTGTTTTGTCATTAAACTAGATGATGGGTAGCTCGCTTCGCTCGGTTTCTTCTAACCAAACTCTTACTAACCGAACCTAACCTAAGATAGTGTTTTGACATTAAACTAGAAGATGGGTAGCTCGCTTCGCTCGGCTTCTTCTAACAAAACCCTTACTAACCTAGCCTAACCGAAAATAGTGCTTTGTCTTTAAACTAGAAGATGGGTAAATCGCTCCGCTCGGTTTTAGACTTTTACTAAATAAACCTAACCTAATTACCTTGTTTTTAGATGCATAGTACTTTATTTTCCCCCATATTAGCCCAATTAAAATGCGTATCATTGTGTATGAATTTATAAAAATTATTTGCGTGCAATTGCCCATAACCTGTCTTATTAAACCTTAAAACAAAAAATTTATATGTTTTATTATATAAGTTTTCTTATTATATTTCTTTATTTATATTCAAACACTATGTCACTTTATTTACCTTTTTTTAAACCATATAAAAAATTTTATGCAATTATTTCTTAGTCTGTCTACTTTTATTGACCACTGCTTTTTTGACTTTCTGATCCCCTCGGCATTCCTCTCAAATATTTACAAAATATTTTCTTTTTTCGATGAATTGACGATTCGCTGAATTGATCATTCGATGAATTGATTTTCGATGAATTGATTTTCGATGAATTGATTTTCGATGAATTGATTTTTGATTAATTGATTTTAGATGAATTGCTTTTCGATGAATTGATTTTCGATGAGCTCGTCGGTTACCATAAACTCGCTACAACTTTGATGGTAGTAACCTGATACAAAATCGTAAAACCACTACCCTGCTACATATTTGGTGGCAGCAGTAAGATCTAAAAAACGTACCAGAGGTAAGCTACATTATTAAACCTTTAATGTTAATGATTTAGATGTAAAACAGCTTTTAAATGAATGTCACCATTCTTGAATTCAACGTTTAAAACAAAATCCATCTTTAAATGTCTTTCATAAACCTCGTTTCTTGATTTAATTCATATTTAATTGAAGCGATTCACACTTAAAGTTAAAATTTAATTATTTTTCCTATCTCCAGTTGGAGAATTTGAATATTCAATACCTTTTTCATCTGTTAAATACAGCAATGGATCCGAATGAATACCGTGAAATTCAAAGAGAGTCTCTGGATTAAGATTAGAAATATGGTAGTGACATTGATAAGAGACGACCATACATTTGAATGACAATGAATTTATTGAAGAACGTATTTGAACCCGAATCGGAAGCAGAAGCGATACGTGACAAACGTAAGAATGAAAATAAAGAAAAATGTGACGGAATGCCCAATATCAATTCTATTGTCTGATTCATGATTGTCAATTTGAAAACAACGAAAGATTACATGACTTATTGAATTGTTTCATTCGGATAAAATGTCTCTCAAAAACATTTTTCCTGTCATGAGTTTCTTATAATTTTAATCACGTTCCAACTTATTTTTTTTACTTTGTGAATGAAACTTTTACAACTTTATAGAGTGCAGCGAAACAACAGGTTTATGGACAGACATAAATACAGAGGAATCTCTAGTTTCGAAATCAATCCATTCCAGAAGACGATTCACGTTTCAAGTAGTTCGACTATCGAGTTAAATTCAATATATATATTTGTCGTACGAGAAGCATAAAACCAAATACAGAAAATAATTAAGCATTACGAAGAGTGTATAATAAGTTTATAATTATTAAAAAATTGATGTGAAGTGTGCATTTTCAAACATTTCAAGGATTTACAGGTATTTAATAAGTGTAAAAAGCCAACATAATACTGGATGTCTAGGAATATTTGTTCTATAATCACAAAAAATCAATAGTTTTTAGGGTTTTGTAGATATGACCAAAAAACCCTTATACCGTCATTTTGTCGTCTGTCTCTCTTTCTGCCTGCCTATCTGTCTGTCTGTCTGTCTGTCTGTCTGTCTGTCTGCCTGCCTGTCTGTCTGTTGGGTTATCTGTCTGTCTGTTCGGTAAAATTATTGTTGCCAAACGGCTAAACCTAGATGCTTATAAAACTCTTATACAACTTATACAACTCTTTGACCCGCACATAGGAAAAATACTAAAACATCTAAAAAACATCTTCCACTAAAAATATAAACAAACATGTGCTCATCGAAAAAAAATTTTTAATTCTGAATAAAAATTTTATTTTTCCAAAATAAATTATTTTGACGCGATTTTTGCCAAAATTGCGCAAATTCCCACTCCCTGTAGCCCAGATGGTTTAAACTAAAAATCTGAAAAAAATCTAAGTAATGTACATTGGTGTTAACCGGAATAGTACAACAGGAATTTTTGATCAGATTATGTTTTCGGAAATAACGCATGTTTTGTGTTTTTTGGTTGACGATGTAAAATATTTAATACGTTATGTAACACAATAAACTTTATGCTTTCATAGTCTAATGGTTAGCCTTCTCGCTTCCTAAGTTGCAAACCAGGGTTCCATCCCGGTCTAGAGACAATATTATTTTTTCTGTTTTTTTTTTTTGTTTAAATTATTTTGTCAACATTCTAGATATATTTTGGCAAATGTTGCATTTAATTTTTAAGAGCATAAATTTAATAACCAGCGGTAATTGTTGAAATTATAATTTAATTCTATGTTTCAATGTATACGAAATCAGATAGGCGGAACTTATGACTTAAAACAACCCATGGAAGCCATAGGCACAATTTTCAAAATCTTATTAAACCTTGCTATATATAAAAAATACTGCACATATTTAGAAACCTAAATAATGGTATTAAGCATTCGAATTAAAATTAACAAAAAAATATTTTAACATAAAATTTGCTTTGGCATCCCAAATAATTATCATGTACTTAACTGAATACCTGAGAAACCCTGAAATGTGTGAAAATTCACACTTCATATCAATTTATTGATAATCATTTTTATTTGTTATTTGAGTACCAAGCGCTTCCATTTAATTTTTTATAAATCCCAGCGTTTTTTCTGCGTTTGCTTCGTGTTCAAGTCTTCATTGGATTATAAGAAATATATTGATGAATGACTTCATTTTTTCCAAAAACGTATATCTCACTATTAACAATCTGTTATTTGATTTATAAGTATTTCGGTACTATAAATGATTTATTCCTCTTTGATACCAGATACACAGGACTAATCAGTACCATACTGGACAGCTCAGTAGATGGAACAAACTGTAGGCTGCCTCTCTTAAGTACAACTTAAAAGACTGGCCAAAGATCGAAACGTGTGGATAGCTGCTGCCAACCAATCCTTGGATTGAAACCGCAGCAGAAGAACCTTCGGATATCGAGTTCCAATCAACCAATGAGCCATGAAGGCATGCGAATTCTACAATTACTAACTTTCATAGGCGCCTGCAGAAATTATTCTAGAGGGGGAGCAAGACCAAAACATAGATATAGATGTCACATTCGAACAATGCTTGATAAAAGTTATTTTATTACGTATTCTGTGGTAACCGGACCTTATACTAAATTCCAACGTAATCTGCTAATAATATGAGAGTTATGGACATTTTTCAAATTTGGGGTCCTCCTGATGCCCTATTTCTGCATATTTTCCATTTTGGTGCACCTACATTCAAATATTACACCTTTTCACAAGTCTGTACCAGATCTCAGCGATATCAGTCCATAAATAAGCAAGTTATAGGCCCTGACCCACTTTTTGGCATATTTTTTGAATTTTCAACATCTTTCTGCGTCATAGGATTAATTTTGAGTTGTCATACCGAATTCCAACTAAATCTACTCATAAATAAGCGACTTATGGGAATTTTTCAACTTTGGGGGCCATCTGAGGCCCCTGTGCATCATATATCCCGTTTTCGTGTACCTACGATTAAAGATTACCTAATTTCACACCCCTGTGCAAAATCTCAACGATATCGGTCCATAAATAGGCGAGTAATAGCGGTGCTCCACTTTCGGCCGAAACTGGAGCAGAATTTTTTGTCAAAGTCCGAATTTGGCACTTTTAAGGGTATAAACAGAATCATCTCGATGTCACGATTCCAAAAGTATGATGGTTTATAAAATCGGTACATATATTAAGGAGTTATAAGCATTTGAACTAGTTTTCAGTTAATCTGGTCTAGTTCTCAGATTAAATTTAAGTAATTAGATTACCCACTTAATTAATGAGTTCACATACGTCATTTCATCCTATTAATTGGTATTAAAACCGAATTTTTTATCGTTAATATTCGTATTTATTCGTCAGTTGCATTAATTCCAAAATTTAAAACTGGAGGCAGCAGGAGTCAAAGAATTATTTTTTCGTCTACGAAGGTCACAAGTGCAAGTTAATTAGTTTTCAATATATTAATTGGGGGCAGCAGGTGTCAACAAAAATAATGTTTGGTACTGAAGGTCAAAATGCTATCAGATTAATAAGTGATACGTAAAAAGAGTTATTTGAGATTTGAGTTGTGTAAATATCCAATTTCTGCCAAAACTGGAGCAGATTTTTTAAAATTTTCAACATTCATCTGCAACACAACTTATTATATTTTAAACCTCATACCAAAATCAGTGTCGAATTAATATTTTTATTTTCATTAAGTTGAAACAGCAGGTGTCAACATATCTTAAACAGTGACAAAGCAGAATGCATAGAATGAGCTTCTAAAGAAATTTGAAATGAGGAAACTAAACGAAGTGATGAACAAAAAAAGAAAAAAGGGAAGTTCGGAGTCCAGGTCTATTTGGGCTAAACGGAAATCCACATATTACAACTGGTACCACTTTTCTACCTTCATTTTATAAGGTTTGTATATTTTTTAATGTTTTCTTCCAAAAATGTACTTACATAAAATGTACGTAAATTCTGTCCCACACCTTAGCCTAAAACGGTTAAACTAACAATCTGAAAAAATCTAAGTAATGCTCACTGATCTGAACCAGAAACGTACGAAAGAAAATTTTGATCAGATTAATAGCCAAGCTATTAAGAAACAATATTTTTCACAAAACTTGTAATGCAAATTAACTAATATACATCAACTTAGACAATTATTGCATTTTGAAAAAATGTATATGCTTAGCTCTAAAGGAATTAAAGGATGCGTACATAGGCGCCCGCAGAAATTATTCTAGGGGGGGGGGGCAAGAACAAAACAAGATATAGATGTCATATTCGATAAATGCTTTCCACGTGGCGGGTCTGGGAACGATCCGCTGAGGATAAACACTTATTTTCTAGTTAAAAATGTGTTCTCTATAGTTAAAAATCATCGATTTAGTAAATAAGAACTATCCTGGCTAATAGCCAAAGTTGCTAAAGCAAAAATAAAAAAACAATAGTTTTTTTTTATGAATTTTATATTTAAATAATTTTTTTTTTTTTCTGTGATACGAATTGGTAATTGGTTCCGATATCCAGGGGGGGGGCAACAGACCCATCTTGCCCCCTCTTGCGGGCGCCTATTCTTACTTTACTTAATCCTGAAGCCTTTCTACCTTGCGGTGTAAGACTATAGTTGGGTTACTTATTTTCTGGTGTTGTTCTCCATACTTCTTTCCATCATGTTCTGTCCTTTGTTCGTTGCAGCTTCATTTGTTTCTTGGTGCCAGGTTTTTCTCGGTCTTCCTGGTCTAACTTTTTTTACTATTTAAAATATTAAAAAGTAAATAATAAAAAACTCTTTTTCCTATTTTGTCTACACGCATTCTGTGTATATGTCCCAGCCCTCTTAGCTGTCCTTTTTCTATTATAGTCTGTACTGGTTTTGTGCCTAGTTTTTCTCTAAATACTTAATTTTTTATTCCGTCCAATTTTGTTTTACCTTCGATTTTCCTTAAAAATCTCATTTCGGAGCTTCTTATTTTAAACCTGTGCGTCTCTGTATTGGACCACGATTCGGAGGCGTATATCAAAATTGCTACTATCACTTTTTTGAAGATCTCTACCTTGATGTTAGTTGGTATTTCTTTTTTAGTTAAGAACGATGCTTTCATGCTGCTGAACATTCTTCCTGCTGCACCTACACTTTTCATAATTTCTTCATCCTTTTTACCATCTTCCGCGAAAACTGGGCCTAGGTATTTGAATTTTCCTACCTGTTCTATTATTTTGTTATCTATTATTATTAATTCTACAATTATAAGGAGTTATGCTTTGTGTATAAAATTATACAGTGAATTTCTTTAATCCTGCAATATAGGTATTATCGTTACTATGGTAACTGAAATCTGACGGCAATGTAAAATTGCGTGTCTTTTAATTTGCAACATAGGCTTACATTACATTGCTGTCAAAATAATTTGTCATTACTAGGGAAACCATGCATAATATTAATTTCAATGTTGCAGGATTAAAGATATTTACTGTAGCATTTTTTGATGACAAGAAATTTCAAATGCAATTACGTGTTTTCTTATTAATGAATATTAAGTTAGCGACTCGCTTCTAGGGAATAAATATTTGAACTTATAATACCGACACATTAATTCTACAAGAAGCATATTTACGAACAGATATTTGTGATGATGACTTGCATTAATTTTGAATGAATAGTAAATTCTATACAAACTTGTTAAATTTACGGCATTCTTTTTTATACAACACTAGCTGGAGAACCCGTACTTTTTGGAAGGTACTTTTTTGCTATGAATGTTACCTTTTATGTTTTTACAAACGACCACTAGATGGTAATATTGAAATGTGTCATTGCTACATTCGTAAAATTTTACATTTTTTATTGTGAAATCAGTGGCAGCTTATAAAATGACCGAGAAGTTTATTGACAGTGAGCGTTTAAAAAAAAACAAGTTTGTGAACAAATGGATATTACTCCTAAAGGTTTACGCTGGATGATTTTTTACGATTTTAATAAAGGTCTAACTCAACAACAATGCATAGATATATTTATTTATATATATATATATATATATATATATATATATATATATATATATATATATATATATATTAGTGTTTCTTTTTTAAATCGTCATGTGGATGCATTTACTGAAATAAATGCGAAACGTTCCATGATTTAATTTATTTATTTATTTCACCCACATGACGATTTAAAAAAGAAACACTAATATCATACCGATTCGTCAAGATCAACCACTAATATATATATATATATATGCTGTTCACTTTTGTAAGGACAAAGCAGATCTTTTTGGTTACTTTTATAGTGTATTACGGACTTAAAATTAAAAATATTCCCTACGCTGTAAAACCGACTATAGATTTATTGGTTATGATCATTATTAAGAAAGTGACATTTTTTATAATTTTTACTTGCCCGACCTTAATATATAAGGGGCAAGTATTGTAATCGCGAAAATTTTCGATGTCGATATTTTGACTGATGACCACGTTTCATGGTCCAGGGAATACAAAAAACCTATTTTCGAAGTGCCGTCCGTGTGTGTGTGTGTGTGTCTGTGTGTATACACGATAACTCAAAAACTGTTCAACTTAGAGAATTCGTTCTGGTACTTAAAAATTCTCCTATTAAATGGGAAGAACCCTATTGTTTTTTATGAAAATCGGTTGACTAGAAATGGGAGTTTAGTCGTGTCGATTTTAAGATTTTTGCGAATATTTAGCAACAGAAAAATATTTCGAAAAAATTTATTGAACAAAAGTTACTATAAATGCAATAACTAATAACTTTTATTTGAGACGTTTTTTGATAAAACAAAAAATTTTGAATAATTTTTGTAAAATTATTTAAAATTTTTCCAAGTCTCAATTTTTTCATACTTATATGTAACGTTTCCATGGTCATGATAATTAATTCGTAACTAGTCAACCAAGCCTTGGACAAAAATTTGCATAGAACATAATTTGATGTATTTTTGAAGATTTAAAAAAAAAAAAAAATTTAGATTTATTATAATTTTTTTTTTTTTTTTTTGTAGGAGGGCAATTCTAGCGGAGGTATCCTTTCGCCACTGATTTAATACTGTGGAGACTTTGGAATACTTTTTTTGATTAAGAATGACAAAAAAAATTAAATGCATTAAAAAGGACATTTTATAATGACAATCAATTTAATCTAAAGTCTGTTCCAAACGGTTAGGCGGAAATAGATTTGGCAATCTAGTTACTTTCATCGTTTAAATCATGCTTTTCGGCCGTTTTGTTTAAGCTTTGTAAATCATACTTACAATAAACATTTTTTGGTTAAGGTTAATATCATTTTAAAATGTCATTTTCTTTATATTATGATTTTTTGTGTCATTCTTAATACAAATTTTCCATTTATTTATTTTTTTGTCATTAAAATACGTAAAAAAAATGACATATGTCATTCGTTTCCATGGTTTCATTGTTGGAATTTTAAATTTTGACATTTCAACATGAAAAATGAAATAACCCAAGCAAGGTTCCTTCTCGTGACAACCTAAAAGAACGAAATTCCCATTTAGTTCCGCTTAACCGTTTGGAACAGACTGTAGAATTTGCAATATGAGTATGATTTACAAAGCTTAAACAAAATGACCAAAAGTCTGAATTAATAGATAAAAATTACTAGATTTCAAAATCTAGTTCCGCCTAAACGTTTGGAATAGCCTATAGTTTGTTTTTACAAAAGTGAACAGCAAATATTTAAATACGTAAAAAAGATACAAGAATACCGATATTTTGTGCGAATATCGATATTTTGCGCGATATATCGCATTTCAAATATCGATATATTTTTCTAAAATATCGATATATCGTTCCCATCCCTAATCATATCGTATATGAGTGGTTGTACACTAACCACAGCTGTTTTCAAAATGGGAATTTATTAATAAATTAAAATATTCATTGTATGTGTTATGGAATTGTTCCGGTTATTAAATTTATACAACAATACCATGATTTAATATTTATGTCAAATATGATTTCATGAATATATTGTGAAACTAATTTATTATTTTAATTCCGTTCAAATTCATTATTTATTTAAATTTAATATTATTCGAATTCTATTCACGTTATCCAAAATTCCAATTACCCAAAAATAATGTAGATATTACAGGGATATTATATCATGAATTAAAATGTAATCCCGTGTAGCTACACACGTTTCTAATTTATTAATATGTCACAGTAATGCTGTATGATACTGCAGAGATAGATACTAAAGATTCTCATTAATAAATTAATTTGTGTATAGCAGGGATAAGCAAAGTATGGTCCGCGGGTTACAAGTAGCCCACGTTATTTTCCCATGTGGGCCACCAATTATTAACAAGTAGTATATACCAGCGTTTCTCAACCGGGGGGCCGTGATGGATTCGTCGGGGGGCCGCGAAGTCATACAAGATCGAAACATGCAAATATAATAAAAATGCACTCAATCTTGCAAGATATAAATTTTATCCATACTTCATAAATATACCTTTCATAACATAAATAAAAAAAATATTCTATTTATTTTTATACATAATTTAAAGGCTATTTCAAACTGTGGCGCTCGCTCCTGGCCCAGGTAGGGTAGGAGTACACGACGACACACAAGGGTTGACTTTGAAATGTCAAAAATATAATTGCAAGAGAATTTAATTTTATAAAATAAGGTCAGGTTCTTGGTTCAATTGCATTGCCATGAATGATAATAAAAAGAGAGAAAAAAAAAAATTATTATCAAAAAAACATAGTTGAAAAAACAACTTAATCAAAAAAATTATTTGTATGAAAAAAATTAAATAATTATAATCGTTGCGGACAATTGATAGCGGTAAGCGCGGTGGTGAATACGCTGAATTACACTCTAAATTAATCCCAAAAATAAATTATAAAAAAAATTTGGATTCTAATTTAAAGAAAAAATTTATATTCAAATTTACAAAAAAAGATGAATTTAAATGATTTCTCAATTAAATTTAGAACAAATATATTGAGCTAAATTCAACAAATAAATAATTTTTATTTAAACAGAACGAACGACAGGTAGAAACTGTGAATCACGAGTTCGTTCTGAGTTGTAGCGACCATATGACGTCACTCAACCAAATGAAAAAAATTTGAATTAAATATTAATATGAATTTTTATGAATAAAATTTAGAAAATATTAACAAACCCTTCTATCTTGGTCTGACAAAAATGCAGTAATTAACTAATACTTCCACAAAACCGAGTTTAACCACACCAAGAAATCGGGAGGGAAAACTCCAGAATAAATTACTTTAATCAAATATAATTTAATAATTAATATAGCCTTTATATATTAATTAACAATTAACACAAATTGTAGTCAAATTGAATTGATTCCAAAACTATTACACGAATATAAAATCAAACACGTCTGCTCATTTTGATAAGAAAAATATTAATGAATTAAGATATCGTTGCATATTTGGTTGCTTGCGCTGATCGGAATGAAATTAGTAACTGACATATCAGCGGCTCTAAACAAGTTATATTTTAAGAAAAACAAATGGTTATTTTAAATATATTAAAATTAGGTTTAAATTAATACAATAATAAATTATTATAGTATTATATAATATTATATAAATATTATTGTATCATGTAAAGAATACGGTAATATGTTCGTATTTTCGGAAATAAAATATAATTTAGGATATAAAATATAGCGAGGTTCTAAACATGTTTTTGTATAAAATGAATATTTATTTAAATTCGATAAAAATGGTTAAAATGATAATTAAATGGAAATAAATTATAATTTGGAATAAAAAAAATTAAAAATACAAGGTGGTACGCCCTAAAATGTAAAAAATGTTTTTCTTAGTTAAACCGGAGACTTATTGAGCACGTGGTATTATTCAGATTGTTAGTTTTGTATGAATAACTTGTAATACGTGGCATTTACCTTGCTTTGAGAAAAATAACGATATGCAAGACGATATGCATATAGTTTGACATTTTAAACAGTTCAAAAAAGTTTCACAAAACACAAAAATTGAAAATAAATCTGTCAGTTTCTTTCTTGACAGATTATACCAAACTTTT
The DNA here is from genome assembly GCA_963971575.1 of Liopterus haemorrhoidalis. Classification (NCBI taxonomy): domain Eukaryota; kingdom Metazoa; phylum Arthropoda; class Insecta; order Coleoptera; family Dytiscidae; genus Liopterus; species Liopterus haemorrhoidalis. The sequence goes on from OZ020618.1 coordinate 48,078,536, forward strand.
AATAAAAATGTAAACCACAATATTCCCATAACCAAAATAAATTTAAAAGATTACATTTGCAAACATACCTTCATAAAATTTATGTGAAGAGTAGCCGAAATATGTTCTTTTCTTAGAGGAAGCCGATTAGAATACCCAAACAGTGGAATTTATGTTATTTATTCAATAATCGCAGTCTGGAGACATTTTTCATCCGTTGAAGACGTTAGCGGGTTCGCTAATCGAATAAAAGATGGCATGCCAATGCAACACAACCAATAACAATAAGGAATACATGACGGGAAATATATAGCAACATTTCTGGTGTACAGCCTCGCATACAAAATACAGTTAAAATCTACAAAACGATGAAATAAATCTTTCAATTCATATAAATTTCTTTTGGAGGGGTAAGGGGAATTATTTTGAAACATGATGCTATTATTCGATTTGAGAATAGAATGAAAAATGGGTAAACAGAAGGTCTGGTTTACACACAAATCAATGAGGCAATCATAATCGGTAATTGAATTTTATTTCAACGGGATCCTTTACGAAAAAATACTTTGTCGGTAAAAATTTCCAAGGAAAAATCAGTTTACTGTCTGGCGAAAATATATGCTCATATAGAAAGTCGCCTAATCAATTAAATTCGTTATATTACGCCATAATTGCATCATGACATAATTAATAAAGTGGAGAAAAAATAGCTAAATTGAAATTGTAAACTATTAGTAAACTATTTGTAAAAATTATAAACTAACACTCTAAATGAACACTACGATTCTGTATTATCTAATGAATGCACAATATGGCAACACTATTGACAGACCCATATGATTTCTGGATAGTACCAACTTTCAAACGATACGTGTGAAAATTTCATGACATTCTGACAATTAGTTTAGAGGTTTTAGTGACTCCAGTTTTGTAATTTTCAAAAGAATGAATAAAAAAGAATTTCGTGTGTTGATTAAACATTGTTCTTTTATGGGAAAAAATACTGTTGAAGCCAAATAGTGGCTTGAGAAGCGTTATAGAGACTCTGCACCAGGCAAATCAACTATTACGGATTGGTATGCCGAATTTAAACGCGGTCGTACAAACACCGATGATGCTGAACGCTCTGGTCGCCCAAAATCGGCAGTTCTTCCGGAAAACATAAAAAAAGTCCACAAAACAGTTTTGAAAGACTGTAAAGTGAAGTTGCGTGAGACAGCTGACAACTTAAAGATATCAGAAGGTAGTGTGTTTACAATTTTACACGAAAATTTGAGCATGCGTAAATTGATTTCGAAGTGGGTCGCGTTCTCTTACACCGGGTCAAAAACAACAACGCGTCGACGATTCAGAGCGCTGTTTGGAGCTGTTCAACCGAGATAAAAAGGCTTTTTTGCGTCGGTATGTGACAATGGATGAAACATGGATTCACTACTACACACCTGAATCAAAAAGACAGTGGACAGCAGTCGTTGAAAGTCGTCCAAAGCGACTAAAAACTCAAAAGTCAGCTGGCAAGGTTATGGCATCCGTATTTTGGGACGCGCATAGTATTTTGTTTATCGACTATCTTGAGAAAGGTAAAATTATCAATAGCGAATACTACATGGCATTATTGGATCGATTGAGTGTAGTAATCAAGAAAAAACGGCTTCACATGCAAAAGAAAACAGTGCTCTTTCACCAAGACAACGCCCCGTGTCACAAGTCGATGAAAACCATGGTTAAATTGAATGAATGACGCTTCGAATTGCTCCCTCACCCACCGTACTCTCCAGATCTGGCCCCCAGCGACTACTGGCTTTTTTCAGACCTCAAAAAGATTCTCCAGGGAAAGAAATTTGACTCAAATGAAGAAGTGATTGCCGAAACCGAGGCCTATTTTGAAGGCAAAGACAAATCGTTCTACAAAGAAGGCATCGAAAAGTTAGAGGAGCGTTGGAATTAATGTATCACTCTTGAAGGAGAGTATGTTGATGAATAAAGTCAAATTTCTAAAAAAAAAATCTTATTTAGACCGGAGACTTATTGGGCGACGAAATAAACATTCTTGATATTTAATCTATCAAAAATATTTAATATTGATTTTTGGTGTTACGCATCTTTAAAAAGGTTGAGAACCATCGTAGTTTATAGTTTCCACGCCCATACTTTTAATTTCATCACAACAAATTTAACACAAACAAATAAAAAATATATCATAATCTGTAATTGAATTTCATTTCAACGCTTGAAGAGGAAAAAAGATAATGCATCCAGTCTGAAAACGTCTGAAGGATAAAAAAGTGAAAGAGCACGCTATGAAAAATAAAGAAACTAGTATGATCCTCTGTACTCACCGTATTCTTAAGAGGACAATGTTGGAGAGAATGCTGAGTTTTTACTTGCAATTTATTAGACATCTTGAGGGAAAGACTGACATGTTGCAACTTCAAGCTTCGCTAACAACAGACTTGAATATAGATATAGGAAAATACAACCAGGAAAACTGAAATGCATATCTTGGTAACCGTTGCCTTGGAAGTCTTTTTATTTATTGGTTAAATAATTAGAGATAAGGTTAATTAAAGTACATATGATAGTGAAATATAGCATCATAGAACTAGAATTATGGTGGAACCATAACAGCCACGTTATATTATAATTAGTGGTGTATCGGATATCCGTATCCATATCCGTGGATGATCCGTATAAAATAAAAATCCGTACCCGGGTCCGTATCCGTTTTTTCAAGGTGGAACTTAAATGGATACTATATAGATAAATTCGAATTTTTTCGAATAATAATTTCGATAAATTTTACTTTAATGTTTAGACGAGCATCACATTTCCTGCTGGTGGTTTTAAACGATCTAATACAGTGGTTCCTAACCTGTTTAACTTACGAATCCCCCTCAACATAATATTTGTTATCGAGAACCTCCTCTCTATAACAACAATATACAATAAAGCAGCGGTTCTCAAACTTTTTGAGCTGCGGAGCCCTCCAAATTCATACAAATATCCACGGAACCCCACAACAATTCTACCAACTGGTTCACTAATTATGTGTATGTGCCACTCGACGATACCTAACATCGAAGAGTAGATATATATATTTATAAATAAAAAGAAAGGATTAAATCATTTGTACTTCAATAAAATCATTTATTTATCAGAAAATAATTGCAAAATATTATAAAAAACGAACATTTTTAGTGGGATGCGTGGGCTTGTTTCGTGTTTTTACATAATTCTTCTATGTCTGGCTTTATAGAGGACAGTTGAATCCTCATATCAGCTTCTGCATCGAGTCTGTTGCGGTATTTTGTTTTTGTTGCAGCATACGAAGAAAATCCAGATATGCACAGATAAGTCGTAGCGAAAGGAAGAAGTATTTTAACAGCTTTCATTGATAAATCTGCATATTCTTCTCTCAAAGTGCACCTAAATTCTGGCAAAGATAGTTTTTCAAATATGGCCTGTAGTGAGGAATCTGAAATCATGTCAATGAAAATTTCGTACTCAGCTGTGAATGTTTCTGGCCTTTTCTGAACTATGAATGGGTTTCTAATCCATGTATAATTTTTAAGCTTTTCATTCTCTTCATCTGAAAAATATTGTTGTCTGATCTCAACAGTCAAACTCAACTAGTCTTTCTGGACCGGAGCATTTTGCGTTGCAACAAAAACTCAAATCGTAAAAACTAATTGAACAATTGAAGAACTTACTTACTGTTTTTATCGAATAGGCGAGTGCACTATATTGAGTTAATCATTACAGATTTTTTTAGTTCATTAATTAAATAAATCTAAACTTTTCAGAGCAACAAATTAACTTTATGTAAATTAATAATAATTATAATTTTTTGCTAATATATATTAATTTTTAGCGGATTTAAATTTATAATTCACGGAGCCCTTTGAGGTAGCTCGCGGAACCCCAGGGCTCCGCGGAGCACACTTTGAGAACCGCTGCAATAAAGTAACAATCTTATATTAATATAAAGTTAATTTACCTATACTAGTTAAACGTCACTCTAACATCATGTACATCAGTCATCACCAAGGATGGTGAAATTGCAGAAATAACATTGACAAAATATTTTATACTTGAAAAATCCAGAAAGATGGGAAAACAGGATTTTTTTTTATATTATAATTTTTAAAAACCAAATGGTAGTGACTGTTAGTTAAATTTAGACAAATAGACTAGTAATTTAAATATAAAAATGTTAAAGATTAACATGAAATGTTAAAGATTAACATGAAATGTTAAAGATTAACATGAAATGTTAAAGATTAACATGAAATGTTAAAGATTAACATGAAATGTTAAAGATTAACATGAAATGTTAAAGATGACAAGGATAGTGTGACTGCTTGTCATATTGTTGCAGTAATCGGTTTGAGTATCATTCTTAATGTTTTGAATATTGTTTGGACAACGCATATAGCCGCTTCACGGCGAACCCCTTCATAACTTCTACGCCACTGCATTTGCTAGTCGACCGGTTGGAATTCGTTTCGAATCTTGTCGGCTCGTCCCTAGCAAATGCATTAGAACAGTAATAAATCAACTTTTGAGAAAGCCGCACGTCTTCCTACAGACTAACAATTTCTACAGTTTTTACTAAAAATTGTGTAACTACACACACCCCTAGAGGATAGTGTACAGCAGGTCTACAGCACCACATCTCCATTGGTTCTTACACCGATCCAGCACTAAAAGATAAGTATTTAGTTATATTCTCACATATCCTAATTACTTATCTTTTTAGTTGCTATTTTACACCTACGTTTCACGTGGTGTCACGTACGCGCTACCACGAGTAGCCATAACTTTACTGTAGCACCTCAGCACGGCCTCTGGTAGCTGAGTGCTACATTAATTCATCACCATCTTCACCTGTATGAGAACAATGCTGTGTTTTGCAACATTTTTAGGTACTCCAAGTGCAACGGATCGAGGAACTACTACTGCACTTTGCCGCTTTGCTTCCGCTTGAGCTACTCTCGCATCCAGTTGCATCCACAGTGAGTAGGATTGACACATACAACATCAATGTACATGGACGTTCAGCTGCAAGTCTGGTAAGGTAGCACTTTTTATTTAAGCCACTTAGCTTTAGCACCCTTGCACGCTGCCGTCCAGGCAGTCCTACTCACTAGGAGCTCTCCTGGTGCACTTTCACTGCGCGCTGGTAACTGAACGTTACGCCCCCCACCTCTCTCGGTAGGGACTCAAGAGGACGTCTTTCGCATAGGGATCTTCCTTACAACATCTTATGTGGGCCTCAACGGGAACCTATCTCTCCCAAGGCTAACGTATCCCTTTGTGTAAAGACTGGCGTACATGCCGCGTCAGTGAAGAGTCCATAATACCTCACCTTCCCGCTATAGTTGCCGTTCACCGCCATTATCTACTACCAGCCCGCGTAAATATACAGTCCACTATCGCTCTGTGTCTAGCGAACACAAAAGACACTGTTCTTCGAGTTTTTCCGCCCACTAAGCGCTTCGGTCGCAACAAATATTGCATATCATACAGTATGTACTTATTTTAACAATGGATTTTGAGAATAAAAAAAAAAAAAATCATGACAAATGGCAAATTTCATGAACTGACGCCATTACAGAATTTATAATGCAAACCTTCAAAAAACCTCGGGGGTTTGCGAACATACGGTTGGGAACCGCTTGTCTAGTGTCTCTTAACAGTTAAATATTAAAGTAAAATTAATTTAATCAAAAACAATGAATGAGTGATTTGGAACCCCACTAAATTGTGTGTCAGTTGGCATGTTTTTGTTTGTAAGAACCACGCGACACATCATGTTATCTTCGAAATTCTTCGTTTTTCTACTTGAAAGAACCGTATCCGCATCCGTACACGAGGACCATATGCACTAGTCGGTTTAGTAGTCAAGGATTTTAGTTAGCATGCATTTAGATTCATATCCTGCGAAGTAAGAACGATTTTTTGTGAAAAATGGCAACTGGTGACTAAAAGTATATTATACAATAATAGATATAAGAAAATAAATAAACACAACGAAGTCGATAACACCTCATAGTTTTCGAAATAAAATATTACGCCGAAACTTTGGTCCCATTCAATTAAATTATGAATGTAAAATCCGCAAGAGCAAAGATATCCGATAACTGTACCTAAGGCCAAGTATCACACAAAAACTGAGAGGTAGACGATCACACTGGATAGGACACGTGATGAGGATAAGTGAGAATAGAATTGTAAGGAGTAAATGGGAGGAAAGATTGAACACTTGTTGATCCGTGGAAAGACCTCGCAAGAGTTGGATAGATCAACTAACCGAAGATCTAACAAATATTGGTAGAAGGAGCATATGGAAAAGTCTGACAATTATCTAATAAGAATGAGGACTTACATGAGTGGAGTCAAAAGACAACCAGACAGACGCCCGATGAGGAAGAAGAAGAATTCTCAATACACACTTTCAGAAGTAAGCCGTCAATCAACATTGATTGCATAATTAGACATCCACGCCAAAATAAGTGCATGAATAAAGTGCATTCAGGAGTACTATATTTTCTTCTTCATTTATTCTTTGAAATTATTTTAAAACCTTAAAAAAAACTATTATTATTGTAAATAAAAAGCAACATTGCTTAGCTAAATCTTCTCTTTTAAATTCGCGTAGCGTAATATTTTAGGTCGTTATCTTTTATCTAACAAAAATGAAATTAAATTCACTACAGAACTAGTTATATTCAACTACACCTTTGAATAATAGAATTTAACAACTGGAACAATTATGCAAATGTCTTCTTAAATTTAGAGAACTTGTGTAAAATTCTATTATGTATTAAATTGAAAGAACCATATTACAACTAAAACATTTAACTTAATCTTTTCAGTTAAAAACTTAAGTGGCTTTGAAGAATTATTAATAACAACGTAAATTTCTTTCTTGGGTTGTGTTTATGATGATATCTCTCTTTCTCTTTCTCTTCGTGCCTCTCTTTCTCTTTTTCTAGTCACTTTCAATCGAGTTGGTTTTTGGCCTCACTTTCAAAGTCACAAATCGTCCATCTTTCTTAGTTGAGTGGTTTCTTTCCAGGTTATATTAACACAGACACATTGAGGAGGAACGAGAGCAGTGGTGGGATTATGATGAATTATATTCTATCATTGCCAATTAGGAGATTCTATTAGAGGTTGCCAAATAAATATTGTTTTTTTGTTTATTACTATAGACTAACTTTAACTAATATGGTACACGCTGCGTGACCATGGTTTTCTCGAGCAACTCATCACTTGTATTCAATTACTCTACACAAATATCAGTAGCCGAATAAGATGTACTGCTGGCGTTTCCGATAGTTGCCATGAAAAGTTGGAGTACACCAAGGTTCAACTCTGTAACCACTCTTATTCAATCTTGTCAACACAATTACGCATGACCTACAGCACAGCGTACTCTGAACTATGCCGATAACATCCTACTCGCGCCTGCCACCAGAAAAGAACTATAACTCCAAGTTCAAGAATGGAATAACCGCCTCCACCAGTTTGGTCTTCGTTTGGTCTGATGGTAAGAGGCTGTATAGGGACCAATTACATCGAATATCACAGTTTAAAAACAGAACACATTAAAATAAGGTGCAAGACTTCATACATAAAACAGTAAGTTCGATTCTTTCAGGAAGAGTATCAGCCTGTCCATGAGTACTCTGTTGTCATCTAAGGCAACTGACAGGTCATAGCACAGGCCTAACCTCTCCCTGACATCCTCGAACTGTACGCATTCAGTTAAAAGGTGTAACACAGACAAATCTGTGTTACACGTCTCACAGATAGGGGACTTTTCACCTCGAAGGAGGTGTCCATGGGTCCACCAACAGTGACCTATACGAAGGCGTGTGATGGCGGTTTCCTCCCTGCGGTTAATTCTGCAGGAAGAACCCCATGGTTTAACGTCTCCCTTAATCTGTCTCAACTTAACGTCCTGTATGCTGCCCCACTCATGCTGCCACCTAGCTAGAACCAGATGTTTCAGACGACTCTTTGCGTCATCTGGGAATGTGAAGCTCACATGAATCATAGGTCTATAGGAGGCGGCTTTTGCAACGACATCATCCGCTTCATTGTCTTTAATACTAACATGTTCCGGTATACAAAACAGCTCTACTCTCACATTCTGAGCATTCAGATTGTGAAGTAGCAACCGGATCTTTGGTACAAGAGGTTGCACTGGATCTGGATCTTGGATACTGTTCAGAGCGCTCAGCGAGTCCGTCAAGATAACACTTGATCGACTTTGCTCTGACGAAACAAAACACAGGGCTAAATAAAACAGAAAAAGAGAGCTGGGAAGAGGTTATAAACAACGAAGAGCAGATTTTTTAATTGTTGAGATATTAGTACTGAAAAGGTCTGGAAAGTTGGGGTTGCAGTGATATGAATTATATAATTCAGATAAACGTGAAACAAGTGAATTCGAAGCATAGTTTGTGCTTTCGTAAGAAAACAAGAGGAAATTATTATTTCTAATACGGTAGGAAGGAATTCTGATGGAAAAGAAATCGAGCAATGAGGAACAGTCAATGGCATTATTATAAAAAATTATATTAAAATTTATATTATTTTTATATTAAAACAATTGTCAAGTCATTTAAGACCCGTCTTTTTTCCATGGATGTTAGGTTTGAATTAAAATCAGGAAATTTATAGTTCATATATTTTACAAATTTATTTTGTACTTTTCTAATACGTTAATATAAGTAAAGTACTGCGGGGATCAGCATATCTCAAATTCCATTTAACTACGCACGAGCGTTTTAATAGAGTACTGAATGAGGGTTTTTGAAATTGCGACTTGTGTGAATAACAAAGCCCAACATTTTTGGAGATTTTTTCACAGTATTGTTAATGTGCACGTCAAATAAAAGTTTATGATCCAAAGTTATGCCTAGATCTCTCACCTCGGTAACAGTTTGTACTGTTGAGTCACCAAGTTTAAATTTAAAATTGATTAAGTTTCTGTTTCTCGAGAATTTTATATGAAAACAGTTTTTAATATTTATAAATAGTTCTTATTAAGTGTACAGTATTCATAAAAACGATCTAAGTCCGATTGCAATACTAAACACCTTTCTAAACTAAAAGTTGGGATTTTTTAAGTCATCGGCATAAAGTAGTAATTTAGCAAATTTAAAACATTGAGTTATATCATTTTATCATCAAATCTTGTTTATTTCTAAAAATGTTGGCGGTTTACAGTTCTAAAATCTTTATTTCTACCTTCAGTGATCCTTAAATTTCTTAGTAGTCGTGGTGTTGCACAAATATCCTTGAGTTAATTGGAATTTCTTTGAATTTATTTATAAAAGGAACACAACCCTCAACATACATCTTAAGTATGGCTGACTTCTCCATCAAGTATACTTTTTGTTGGGCGTTCATTACTTCCTGCCGGAATTCTTGATGTTTTGCAGCGTTTGCTGTTTGAAACATCAAAGAAATTCTTCACTGGTCAGATTCAGAATCCAGGGTAACTATCGCGGACTTTCTTCCCTTACACATCCTGTGATGTATTGTTCTAAGCACGCACCAACTACGGACTATCCAGTGTTTTCCACTGTTGGAGAGGGCAGTTTACTACGAACCAGTAGCGGAGTACACATTTTTTCAAATATGATTCTTAAATTTAGAACATAAGCCGTAATTAGGACACACTATACAAAATGTCCCTGGAGGAATCTGTAAAACTTAAGAGCGTGTGATTTAATTATTTTACGCAAAAAATAAAATTATACCAACCTTCCAAGTCCAATTCGAAAAAGTTACAGCTTATTGAAAGAAAAGTGCGAAGACCTATGGTTAATTACGTATTAACAGTTGGATAGTAAAAAATGTCTAAATTTAAATTTAAATGCTCTACTGCAGCGTTTCTCAACCGGGGGGCCGTGAAAGCTTAGTCGGGAGGCCGCGAAGTCATATAAAATCGAAGCATGAAATTATAATAGAAAAACTCTACCATCCAATTATTTGGGTAAACTCTGGTCACCAAATTTTTTCCCCAACTTGCTCACACATCGTCTTTTCGAGAAAAATCGCGTTTCCTCCATCTTGATACACCTTGAGATCCCTCCCTCGCTCCCCCCTATATATATATATATATATATATACAGGACCGGCGGTTGGGAAACACTGCTCTAGGTAACTATCTGACAGATAAGGTTATATGATACTTTCTGTGCTGAATAAATGTCATCCCGTCTTTCAATACAAATGTATCTATCGGATAGTTATCTAACGGATAATGAGACTGATGTATTGAATTCACTGCTTGGTAATGACATTTATTCAGAAGATAAAGTTCCAGATTTTGTGTATAGAACTGAGAAATGAAAAAATGGCTGTTGTGGTTGATTTAGATTTAACAAAACAATGTTGAAATGGAGTGAGGGTTGAATATTTGCTGATAAAAGATAAGAGTCTACGAAGAAATACTAATTCAAATATCTTTGAGAAACAAGTTTGAATTGCAATGGGTCTGCAATTATTCATATCCATTTTACTCCCGCTTTTGGACACTGGGATGATTTTAGAAATTAATATAGAAACTATCTGCACCTAAAAAGTACTAACACCTTGATTATAGCATAGGGGCAATAAAATACATACTTTTTTCTGACCACAGCCAACTAGAGTTTTTGTTTTTTTTTCAGTTGCTCACCCGATATTTCCATTACTTTGTTTTATATTTGTTTCCAACGATTATTTCTCAAAATGTTGTGACCAAGATACACACATTCCGTAAAAGCTTAATGTCTTGCATTTTTCTTTCAACAAGCCATAACTTTTTTACTTAAAATAAATTAAAAATATACAACTTAAAGTTTGGAAAATTTCTTCCTGGATACCTGTATACAAGGTTTATACCCCTGTATAAACAATATCTAGGGAAATAACTGGTAGACTATCCAAAGGTAGAAAGATTTTATATGCTCTGAACTACTGTGGTCGATGTTTTATTTAAGTCTATACGTACCGAAAACATATAGAAGTGAATTAAAGAATTTGAGACCAGGTAATCAAAGAAGAATATTAGTTGCGACTTGGTTAAGAAAGTATTACAGTGAACCCCATCCAAAAACAGAAAGATAGAACTAGAAAAACATGTTGGTGAAATTAGACTAATTCTGCATCTAAATATAACTTTTCAAGCCTTCTGTGTTTCGGGACTATAACCCCATTTATCATCCACACGATACGTCACTGTTTCACTGGCAAAACTTATGAAGTACCGGATTTAAAATTCTACAGCATCTCTCTTTGCGAGGATCATCAGTGGAACAAATAACGAAGAGCTTACTCTTCATACTTTTAAATCTAGGTATTTCAACAACGTACACTTCAAGAATCGTAATTCTGCTTTAATTATGAAAGAGTTTACAGTTAGAAATTTAATCTAGAACTTAGAAATTCTTAATTTAACAAAAACCAACCGATGCTGTACATAAGATTGATCAGAAAATACCAGAACTAGCGACTCTTCAACTTTAATAATAAACATTTATTAGTACCCGGTAACAAAACACTTCTTATAGGCACTTTTAGAAATAAGAGTGCCTACAAGAACGGACTATATTAATAATAATAATTGTTTATTGACTAAATTACAATAATTATGTTTTAAGTCAGTCAGTACAATCGTAAATGTAATATTGAATAAAGGTACAGGAAACAATATGGCAAACAATATGTAGGTACATATACAATATGAAACATTTAGGTTGGTAGTAACTTAGAGAATGAAATAAAATAGAGATCTAGATAAAATAATTCAAAATAGCACCAACTACAATTTTAAATGCAACAAAAATGATTCAGAATTTATGTTGTAAAAATTCATTTATAGAATAAAAAGCATGGTTGATAAGGAAAATTTTGATAGCATTTTTAAAAGAGTTAAAACTATTGGATTTGAAGGAGTCTGGAAATATGTTAATAAATTTATAAGAATAACAATTGGTGCTATTTTTAGATTTAGTTAATCTTAAAAATGGTGGATATATCTTATTTTTATTCCTTGTATTATAATTATGAATTTGTTCAAAAGTATCACAATCGCTTAAGTTTTTGTAAGCTAACAAAAGGCAGTAATATATATATAAAGTGAGGGTAAAGTCATGATTTTTAATTTAGTGAAGTATGACTTGCAGTCGGCTCTATAGGATAAACCAGCAATGATTCTGAGAGCTCTGCGTTGCAAGGAGAAAATTATTTCTGCAGCGGGCGAATGGCCCCATGCTAATAGTGCATAAGCGATGGGAGACTGGAAAAGTGAGAAATAAACTATCCGCATAACATGCTCAGATACCGAATTCGCTAAATTTCTAAATAGATATATGATACTACATAATTTATTGGAGAGATGGGTTACATACTGATCCCATTGGAGAGTGGGATCAACATGGATACCTAAGAATTTAACGGAAAGTGGGTTATTGAAATTGTGATGTTTAAAAGTTGTTACTAGCTGCTGAGTTTTATTTTCATTTAGTAATAGTCCATTTGCATTAAACCATATTTTAGCTTGATTTAGAAATTCGTTACTACTAGACAGTGCTTTATCTAGGTCCTTAGATTTAACAATTAATGTAGTATCATCAGCGTAGAGCAGTGATGGCGAACCTATGACACGCGTGTCACGGGTGACACGCCAAAACATTTTGGGTGACACGCATCGTTTACGGACGGTCTTCAGTCAAGAACTGTGAACGCATCTGGTATGAAGTGTTTGTCGTGGGCCATTGACAAACACTTCATACCAGATGCGTTCACAGTTCTTGACTGAAGACCGTCCGTAAACGATGCGTGTCACCCAAAGTGTTTGTCGATGGCCCAAGCTTGAAAATCAGGAAAGAAATCGTTTGGAGAATGAAAAAAGTGCCACTACTAACAGGTAATTTCGAGTGCTTGGAACCGATTCTGGACACTTTAAACCTTTTGAAAAATCTAGTTGTGGTATTCACATTATTGTCCTCTGCGTACAATGTGAGATCTTATTCTCGGCGTTAAATAATATTAAAACCAATGAAACAAATCGACTAACAGAAGTTAGTAGCGCTTGCTTGGGTTTGAGGTGCATGAAAAACCTTCAATTGAAAATTTAGCAAATGCAAATCAGCAACATAAAAGTCACTAATATAAAGAATTATTTGTTTTTGCGTTTTTAACAAATAAATATATTAAAAAAATATACCTCTTTTTTGTACTAGAGCAACGTGACACGGCACCCGAGTTAAGCTAGGTTTTTCCGAATTTTGAAACGCCGAGCTCAAAAGTTTCGCCATCACTGGCGTAGAGGATGCTTTTGATCTTTATTGATAAGGGAAAATCATTAATAAAAATTAGAAATAATTACGGGCCTAGAACGGAACCTTGAGGAACACTGATATTTACTGGAAGAGGATCCAAATTTACGAAAGCGCAACTGCCTTCATCAAAACCATATCTTTCCAACTTATTTAAAAGGATTGGGTGAGAAACACAGTCAAAGGCTTTCGGTAAATCTAGGAAAGTCGAAACACAGTATTCACCAGCCTCTATTATATTAAATGGCAGGATACGACAGGATGATAAGAGCCACCAAATAGAGAAGAATAGAAGGCACTAAGGGGGGACTTACATCCAACGATGGGTAACAAAATGACGATTATAAGCACTTTTAGTTTTAAGATTCACCGCTGAATATTCTTTTATCTCTTCAGTGTTTTGAAAACGTCCCACGATGTATTCTGTTTTGGGAACAATAACAGTTTCTATTATCCATTTAGTTCCAGAAACTTTTCAGCATTTTCCGATATTAGTCACTGTTTGTTGAAAAACGTATTTTAAAAATATTTTTTACAGCATTCATAAAATTAGGAATTTTCCCAAAATATTAAACTTCAAATTTAGCCAAGCCGGATTTATTAATCATTAAACTTTTCAACTTGACGTCATATTTTAACTTTTAACAAGAGAATTTGTTCATACATCATACCTTTTAGGGAAATTACTGATTTTTAGATTTATTAAAAGTTTTATAAATAAAAAATATGTTACACTTTTGTTATACTTTTACGTGAATCAAAAATCATCTCTTAGTCTCTGGTAGGACCGTAAATCAGCTAACCGAAGGTATAGAAGAGAGAAAGGTAAATGTAAAAGATGGAATTGTTATATAAGTTCCTTGGACTATACACCTAACAGAATAAGACGAGGAATTTTAGGAATAAATGCGGGATTGGAGATGTATAATAGGCAAAAAACTGGCGTTACGGATATCGTTAAGACAATAGCAAAAGCCAGGATTTTGTCTTGGGGAGGCCGAATCAAATTTTGAGGGCACTCGGGCCGCAACTCAACCTTATTTTTTGTGGTGAAAAAATAAGGTTGAAGCGGTAATCAAAATCACTTGAACTTATTTAGGGGAAAAATATATTTAAAAATGTAAAATATACTAGGGCTTCGAACCGGAACTGAACCAAAAACCGAAAACCGAAAAAAACCGTTATTTTTGTCGGAACGAAAACCGGAACTGAACCGAAAAAAAATATCGGTTTATTTCAGTTCAGATAACGTTTATGTGAGTGAATATAAAATACATTTTATTTAAGATTATTTTTTAAACTGATGAGCAGAAAAAAATCGTAATTCGTAATTTTTAACTGATAATTTAAAAAATGCGCTTCTATTATTTCGAGGGAGGGGGGTTGAACGCCCAGAACTCCCTCCTGGCAGCGACCTTGGTAATATTATCACAGAATAAGGAATAAAATGTTCTTCTAAATTATAGTAGAAAATAAATTTCTAATATATATAAAAGCATTTAAAAATTTATCACTCGGAACTGAACCGAAAACCGAAAACCGAAAAAAACCGTTATTTTTGCCGGAACGAAAACCGGAACCGAACCGATATATATTTTTTTAATTGAACCGGAACGAAAACCAAAACGAAAAAAATAACGGTTCGAAGCCCTGAAATATACTCTCTTCCCCTTTTCTGTTTATAAAAAAATGTCAAGAAACCCTTCAGGATATTTACGACTTCGAAAATAGACTGCGACCAAATCAGTTCGACACCCCTGCTGTTGGATATGGATGTTTATATCAAATAATAATTCAATTATTTGTTGATAAAAAATGTAATTGTTAATCCATGTATCAAAAACATGTATTTTTTTATATTTTTAGCGGGATGTATTTTTGAAGTCTCAATATTTTTCTTACTTATGTTCAGTCTTATGATTCTCTAAATCAGCCGCTTGGCCACAATTTGTTCTGAACGAACAGACTCGTGTGAAGGTTATACCTAAGTTAGATTTCCACTTTATCTTATCTGAATCGAGTAATTAGTTGTTTAAAACAGTTTTATCATTTGACTGGGCGAATTTTTTAGTCGATGTGTCAGGGGGAAAAAGGATAAACGCTCCCCTTCATATAATTCGTTGGAACATATTTGAAAAGTGATGTATTTTCACTTGAACAATAACGGCCCCTATCAAGAGTAGGCAATCTTAAAAAAATGTTTATTTATAAAAAAAAAAAAAATAATAATGCCAATATTGTTTACAATGAAGTAATTTAAAAATTAACTACTGTTGTGGTTAACAAATTTTATCTTCAACTCTCCGAGCAGCACCGTGTAATCTGCTGGTCCTGGTAGGTGCCCAAGTCCATCGACCTCCCCCCTGGGCTGCGGCACTGGCAAAAGCAAAGTAGAAGTGGGCTATATCATCAGAAGAACTGATGAACGGTGGGCATCAAATATCGTTCACTAACGTCTCAGATACGGCAAAAGAAGATTATGTCGACCGCCTAAAAATTGTCTGACGATATAAAGGTAGTAGCCGGCAAAAACTGGTTGAAGACAGCAAAAAACTGTGCAAGTTGGAAGGAAAAAATGTTCCCATTTTTTCCTGTTCAATACTAGACAAATATGAATATCTGAAGAAATTGACAAAGTAGAAGTGTACACTCATGACTAAGAATGAAAAAATTTATGTGAAGTGTGAATTTTCATACATTTCAAAGTTTGGCAGGTATTTAGTATTTAGTATTTATTTATTTAAGACGGAGTGCAGAATAAATGCACATATCTTATGCCTAAGTACAATTATTTATATTAGAATAACATTTAAAACTTACAACTAATCAATAGTTAACAAACTTTATCATCTCTTAAATCTATTTGTCAATACATATTTAAAAATTCGTATTCATTGCCATATACTCCTCAATCGAATACAGTGCAGCACCAAACAGTATTTTTTTACAGCAATTTTAAATTGTTTAAAAGTAAGATTTCTTATTTCTAATGGTAATTTATTATATAGTGTTGGGCCAATAATATCGATCCCTTTGTTTAAGTAGCTATACTTGCGTGTCATTACTCTTAGGTCGTTACGTCGTCTTGTTTCATACCGATGGTAGAAGCTATTTGTTGCAAAATTATTTATATTCTGCTTGACATAAAGTAGACATTTAAAATAAGATAAATAGACATTTAGTAAGTGAATGATGATTACTTGGGATGCCGAAACAGATTTTATGTTAAAATATTATTTTATTAATTTTAATTCGAATGCTTAATAACATTATTTAGGTTTCTAAAGCAGTTTTTTTTATATATATATATATAGCAAGGTTTATTAAGATTTTGAATATTGCGCCTATGGCTTACATTGGTTGTTTTAAGTCATAGCTCCACCCTTCTGATTTCATGTATTCAATTTCCACTGGTTATTAAATTTACGCTTTTAAAAATTAAATGCAACATTTGCCCAAATACAAGGTGTCTCAAAAGAAATTTTATATTTAGTGGATCGATTAAAAAAAAAGTAAGCCGTATATAGAAAAAATGTTTATTAATTATTAAAATACACTTTTTGGGGATTTATTTCTTAAAAATAATATCGTCTAAATGTAGACCCTCGCGTTCTCGGCACTCATTTAATCGAACAGTAAAATTACTTATGACGTCTCGGCAGGTGGACTCAGGGATGGCTGCCATTTCGTGACGGATATTTTCTTTCAAATGCGCTAGTGAAGTCGGTTTACTGGCGTAAACTTTAGATTTAAGATAACCCCATAGGAAAAAGTCCATAGGGGTTAAATCTGGACTGCGTGGAGGCCAATTTATGTCACCTCTCCGGGAGATCAATTTGCCTGAGAATTAAGCCTCTGACTGGCATCTTGGGGCTTTAATTCTTGCACCAATTGAA
This sequence comes from Liopterus haemorrhoidalis, assembly GCA_963971575.1. Lineage (NCBI taxonomy): Eukaryota > Metazoa > Arthropoda > Insecta > Coleoptera > Dytiscidae > Liopterus > Liopterus haemorrhoidalis. Next base: position 48,095,757 of record OZ020618.1, read on the forward strand.
TTTTGTAGGGGTGCAGCTTTAGGTCTTTGTGCATAATGCGATGTAATGATGATCTATGCACATTTAAAGCACTTGCGCGCTTCCGAATTGAAAGGTTCGGGTCGTCACGAACAGACTAATTAACATTCTCCACGTTTTCTACCGTTCTTGATGACCTAGGTCGCCCGGATTTTGATTTATCCAGCGTTGTACTAGTCTCTTCAAACTTTTTAACCCAATGTCGAATGACAGGAATGCTTGGCGCATCATTTAAGTGGCGAAAACCTCGAATACTGCAGAATTTTCTACGCGCTACAGTCGCCGAATCACCGTTTTTGTAAAACTCTCGTACGCATAACGCGCGTTCTGCTCCCGAGAAACGCTCCATAGCGACTAAATTCCCAAAAGCCAGGCTACCGATTGACATAACCCCCGCGCCAGTAAGCTAAATAAATATAAAATTTCTTTTGAGACACCTTGATAACTAGAATTTTGAAAAAATTATTTAAACAAAATAAAAATGCAAAAAAAAAACAATAAAAAAATTGTCTCGAGTCCGAAACCCAAATTTGCAAATAATAACGCGAGATTGCTCACTATTACACCATGAAAGCATGCTGGTTTGCTTGGTTACATAAGTCATTAAATATTTTACATGGTCAAGCAAAAAACACAAAAAATGCGTTATTTTCCGAAAACATAATCTGATCAAAAATTCCTGTTGTACTATTTCGGTTCACACAAATGTACATTACTTAGAATTTTTTCAGATTTTTAGTTTAAATCACTTGGGCTACAGGATATAGAACAAAACATTTTTTTGTTACCCTACTCAGAATTTAAAAAAATATTTTTTTTTCGATTAGCTGATATTTGTTTATATTTTTAAGGAGATATGTTTTCTAGATGTTTTAGTATTTTTCCTATCTGCGGGTCAAAGAGTTGTATAAGCATGCCAAATTTCAACTCTCTAGATTTAGCCGTTTGGCTACAATTTTTAGCGAACATACAGACAGACAGACGACAAAATGAGGGTATAAGACATATATATAATATAGGTACAAGACCCTAAAAATGTTCCCCGTTTTTCCTGTTCAATACTAGACAAATATGAATATCTGAAGAAAATGAAGAAGTAGAAATGTACACTCATGACTAAGAATGAAAAAAGAAACATTTTTGTTTGTCTGCCTACCTGTAGTAGTTCGTACTGATTTATAGGACTAGAGGCTCAAAGAGGAATCGATGGTAATAAGTTCCCTATCTAAACTTGTAATCGTTCCTTCTACATTCTACAAGTTTTTAGATGTTATTAATTTACAAACTCTATAGTTAATCTGGTTCTAATAATCTGATTTAACCTGTCAGCTTTATGCAGAATACATAATAAAGATGTCGTTATTGTAGCATTACAAGACAAAATTTAAAAATAAAAATATCGATCTAACCTTCAAAAGAGATTCTTCGGATCAGTTAACATCAATTTCAAAATATACGTATAAAAAGTAAAAGAAACTTCTATAATTAGTTGTTAGGATGTTTTCGGTTCTCATCTGTCAATAAATTTGTTATGATTCAGTTAATAACCTCGGGCAATTAAATTTTATATATTTGTTCTCGCAAAATTAAAGTCACTTTTTAGATACAAATAATAAAAAAACTGAAAACTTTACTGTCTTTTTACACGCTGTAAAGAAAAGCTAATGACTCTAATTATACTTGTGACCCAGTTTTTACAGAGGAAAATGAAACATTATTTTCAAATCATTGTAAAATTTAGAAAGATATTCGTATTACAATAATTTTACATTTTATCACTGTAATTATATTTGAGAAACTTAATGAGTATAAAACCATAAAAGATATAAGCTTTGTCTTAAAAACTTTTGTCCATTATTTTAAAGCATGAAGATCTATTTAAAGACTACATCAAATTTTTAGATATGATGGTGACAAAAAATTTGGTACGAAATAAAAATGTTGGCACCTTCTGCAGCACTATGTTGAGAAACTTCTTGTTAAACGACGAAACCAAAATTAATCTCTTCGGTTTTTGAGGCTAAAATTTATATTAGAAGTCCGTGCAATAAAGAGTATGTTCTTCGATACGAAAAAGTTACAAGGTGGTGGAGATATTACTCTGGAAGTGGTTTTGGAACAGCATGTAAAAAATTCGAACAATAAACTTGAGAATATTCAGTCCAAAACGAAACCTAGAAACTCAACAATGCACCATAGGATTAAATGCCAAATTCGACGTGTTATTCGCCGAGCTAAATAGCGGAATTATACAGTCTACTACAGGCCACCAAATTCATTAACGAAAAGCAAGAAAAGAAATTTATCATCTATACCGATAGTCTTAGTGCCATACAAGAACAACACACCTATATTCAAGAAACACATTGATCCAAGAACTCCAGGATACAATTCACCAAGCCATCTGTAAAGATAAACAAATCACGATAATGTGGATACCCTCTCATGTCGATATAAACGGCAACGAAAAAGTGGATAACGAAGCAAAGGAAGCGATAAACCTACCAATAATCGATATATAATCATACCAATTTGCGACGTAAAGGTCAGATAAAAAGAAAAATCAGAAAATCCTGGAACAATCAAGGGCTAAATAACAACAAACTACGAGAAATAAAGGAAGACCACCAAGTTCACCTTTTATTCAATAAAATATACATTCAATTATATACAAATATATACAAATATACATGATAAAGAAACTTTTATTATCGAATGTACTGTCCATTATTTTCTATCACTTTGGACAAACACTCAGGCAATTCATAATGCCATCTCTCCAGAAGGTTCCGTCTTTGCTATCGAAAAATCTGTCCAGGTGAATTTTGATATCGTCCACACATGCGAAACTTTTCCCGTTAAGGGAATTTTGTAGAAAGCAGAACAAATGGTAGTCGGATGGTGCGATGTTTGGACCATATGTTCCGATTACCATTTGTTCCGCTCTCTACAAAATTCCCTTAACGGAAAAAATTTCGCATCTTTGGACGATATCAAAATTCACCTCTACAGATTTTGCCAGAGCAAAGACAGAACCTTCTGGAGAGATAGCATTATGAAATTGAGCGTTTGTCTAAAGTGATAGAAAATAATAGACAGTACATTTGATAATAAAAGTTTTTTTTTAGAATGTATATTCTATTTAATAAATGTGAAAAAAAAAAAAAATTAATGGACTTATGTAACAACCCAATATATGGTATAACTGAAGTATCTGGCAGAAAAGTAGGTTATAATGCGCCTACTCATAGTATTGTCGTGCAGCAAAATGAACGCCGAGCTTCTTTGTCCGATAATTGGTATTTTTGTGCATATGCGGTTTAAAATTCAACATTGCACTATATATAATAATTATTTATTTCAATGTTGTGAGAAAATTAAATCTAAACATGAAAATATTTACCAAATGTTATTTGAACAGAGTAAATTGAATTCTAGTTTTCCGTTGAACCAACTAAAATTATTCTATTTATTTTAATTTAATTCGTTCATTTATCGGATGAAAATGTATTTTATTTATTGGTGAATTACTCGTATTCGGAATATGTCGATAATTTAGTTCAGCAAGTGTCCGCTACACCCAACATCATTTTAATGAAAAATGTCAAATCTCTGTTCTAGCTGACGTTTTATAAATCCAAATTCTAAAATGTATGTACGGGTGGAGTAATATTTGCATCATGTTCACAGCATAACAAACTAAATTTGCGCTTAATTATTTGGTGTATATCAGGGGTACTTAACATTTTGGATGTGGTCAAGTTAATTTAAAATATTTGAAAACGTTTCGGGCTGTAGAATATATTTTAACCCAGTAATTTTAGCTATTATAATGGTGATATACGAGGTCTGTTCAAAAAGTATCGCAAATTTTGAATTTCCGCGGGTTACGTATATTCGATTTTCGATTTTTTTGTGGCGTTATGTTGGTACTCATGTTTCTCACTTATGCTGACAAGTTCGGCCGTTTTGAATGTTCAGTTAATTTTTGACAGTTGCTTTGCTTGCACGTGTTTTGGCTCGTCTTCGATTTTTGCCTATACCAAAAAATGGATCAAAGAATCTGTATCAAATTTTGTGTAAAGTACCTTGGACCGAAGTAACGTTTATCGGTGATACAAAATGTTCTCAGAGGGCCGAGAAGATGTGAACGACGAAGAGCGCGCCGGACGCCCGAGCACGTCAACAACAGACGAAAACATTGATGAAGTGAAGAAAATAGTATTGGCCAATCGTCGAATCACCGTTAGAAAAGTTTCTGAGGACATAAACATATCGATTGGCTCGTGCCATTCGATTTTTACTAATGATTTGGGCATGAGACGGGTCGCACATCGCACATCGTTGCTTGTGTGCGAATTTTGGCCAAAAACAACACACTCATAATGTCGCAGCCACCGTATTCCCCAGATCTGGCCCCATGTGACTTTTTCTTGTTCCCGAAACTGAAGAGGCCCATGAAAGGACGACGCTACGCTACGAGTGAGGAGATAAAGACGGCATCGAAGGAGGAGCTGAACAAGATCACAAAAAATGATTTTTTCAAGTGCTTCGAGGATTGGAAAAAACGTTGGCACAAGTGTATAATATCTGGTGGGGATTACTTTGAAGGGGACAAAATAGATATTCATGAATAAATAAATAATTTTTGAAAAAACACAAAATTCGCGATACTTTTTGAACAGACCGCGTACATATCATTCAAGACGAACTGCGGCCAAGAACGAGTTAAGTTCGTAAGTTGAGTACTGTATCTATTCCTTCTGGATTTTTATTCATCGTTGAGCTTCCTAAAGAAATAGATCCATCTAAATAGAGGAGATATATCCATATACTGGGATCAAAATATTTTGGAGATCTCTGTATTAATCTAATTATTCCGATCGTGCTTCTAATAAATAATTATAATAATAGATTTCCAACACCTAAATAGTCATATAAGGGGCAAAGAAGGTGAGTTCTCCATTTCTAGACCACCGGTCATTGATATGAAAGCCACGTGGTCAGTGTGACCACGTGGTCACAATAACGGAAGATAAAAATCCGAAGGAGTTGCTTTTAAGTCAGTCCATTATTTATTTATATATTTATTTATTTATTTTTATTTATTTATTTTACAGTTTTTCAGGAAAGCCAACAGTAGACCCTATAACTGGCTTCCACGCATTATTGTAATTGTGTTACATATCTTACAATTTTTTTTTACATATTTGTACACATTAATTTAGATTAATAACAATATTAAAAAAATATATATTTTGTTTTTAAATTGTTGCAAGGATAAGCTAAATAAGTCTAAATGTAGAAAATTATTATTGAATATTAATAGACAAGTATGGTTTCAACATGATGACGCACAAGTCCATTATTCTAAAATAGTTAAAGAATATTTACATAGAATTTTCCAAAATAGCTGGATTGGAAGAGGAGAGTCGATGAATTGGCCAACGAGAACTCCGGATTTGGCACCCAATGATTTTTTTATTGGGGATATTTAAAGGCCGAAGTATATAATGGAGAACTTAGGGATGTTGCTGAACTGCAAAACAAAATTGTTCAAGCATCCAACAATATACCTCAAGAGCAATTGCTGAATGTTTTGAATCATTTTTATGATCGCTTAACATTTTGTATGCAAGTAAACGGAGAAACTTTTGAACATTTATTATAAGTTTTTATTAGGTATTTATTTATTATTATTTTTTTATTTGTATTTTCAATAAAATATTTTGATTTTGCTAGTAAATATGGTTTTTACTATATTGCAAATGAAAATGAACACGATTTATATTGCTGTCAAAAACTTTATCCATTGTAATGACATAATACATGTTGCAGTAAAAAATAAATTCACTGTATAAAGTTACGTTTTATTCATTTACAATATTGTAAAAAGGTAAAAACTATAACGAACTTAAAAAATGTTTATTTATGACAAAGATTGATGTATCAAAAACAAAGTTGCGTAAAAGACGTTTCATCTTTAGAAGCACGAACTGTTATGAAATGAGTAAATATGTATGAGAAAACCAACCTCATTCAAAATTTCACACACGTTTTCACGAAGGTGTTAATTTCTCACCATCAACCTTCAACCCTTTGTGAGTTTGTCTTCAGAGGACACAAACAAAATTTGTAATGCCACAAAAACTTAAGGTAGCTACATCTTTGTAAGGCTCCAAGAATAATATGATTTAATTATGCAAATAACTTCTTGGCGAAGAAATTTGTATGGAATTTGTCACGAACTAGCTTCGAGCTTTTTCTAACAAGTGTTAATTGGTCGATTGAAATAAAAAGTAGTTAAGGGACTTAAAATTGTTCACTACAAATATATTCAGGAAAGTTAAAGTTAGAGGAAGAATATTGGAGATGCACTTAGTGGGTAAAACAAGGTAATTAATTTTCACAGACAGAATTAATTAAGAAATAAATTCAAATATACAGATTTTACTATTTACAAAACAATTCTGTTTTGTAACAAACAATTGTGTAGTTATTACGTTCCGATTAACGTATATTAACGTAGTTAAAGAAATAAATAATCTGAAAATATCAAAATCGATTGCAAGAGTTTTTGGTATCATTAGAAGCTGCTATGGATTACGGCTCTGTACCGATTCTGTATCCATAAAACATGTTTTTTCTAGTAAATAATCATTATCCAATGGTTGAACAGTTCTATACGTCTCCTGTATAATTTGAAAAATCCTACGCGATCCCCTTCTTAGACGAGGGTTACCTTTGATGTTTTTACAAAGAACCACTAGATGGCATATTGAAATGTATCGTTACTATATTCGTAAAATTTTACATTTGTTATTGTGAAATCAGTGGCAGCTTATAAATTGACCGAGTAGTTTGTTGGAAAAAAATGGATATTACTAAAAGTTTTCGTTGGATGATTTTTTACGATTTTAGTAAAGGCCTAACTCAACAACAATGCATAGATTCGCTGCGTTCAACTTTTGGTAATTAATAATCATCAGAAAAGACTGTTTACAATTGGTTTGCAGAATTTCGTCGAGGTCGTGCGTCCGTCAGTGATGAATTTCGTGAAGGTCGACCAAAATCGGTTGTGATTCAAAAAAACATCGATGCTGTGCGCAAAATGATTGGAGAAGATCGGTATGTGACGAACCGTGAGATAGAGGCATCCTTTTGTAAATCGCAGACTGCAATACATTCGATTTTGCATGAACATATAGCTGTGAAAAAGATCTGTTCCCGATGGATTCCGCATAATTTGACCGAAGCTCTAAAAAGGCTCGTGTTGATTGGTGTAAGGGAATGCTAAAAAAAAATTACTTGACTTTGCCAACCTAAAGGCTGTGTAGGTCAAGGTTGCTGACGTACGGTTTTGGGAATTAAAGAATGTGCAGGCTGTTGCGTGTTTGCCAACATAAGTGTTCAACTGCATTCTAATGTGTTCATAAATATTATTCAATTGTGATGACTATGGTCTTTAATTTCTGCCAACAATTACACAAATGAATAATGTTTCCAAAACAATTAAGGTAGGACTTGACGTCATAGTGTCCTGGTTAACAGTTATAAAATGGTCTTAGGGAATATAGAGTCAGGGTAGTCAAGTAGTAGTCATTCTTGTGACCAGTCATCAGTCCGAATCACGCTACCCAAGGACCAGCCCAGCTGTTGAAGTGGCCAACACGAGATGTGAGTGTTGTCTACAGGGCTTCTCCACGTGTTCGCCTCGTGCGGATACCTGGGGTGGTTCGACCGATCCTGGAGAAGCCGGGGCAAGAACGAGACTAACATCAGCTTCTAAACGGACAACACCAGTAGCCATTTTGACCAACAATTCGCTGATGGGCGTGAAAAAGATGTTAAGTCTTATCTTTTTACATATGATTTATATCCATTTTCGCCCCCATCAGCCAATTGTATTCTGATGTAAATTAATATTATATAATAAATTTTGTAGAAAAGATTCCGTTCTTGACTTCACCCCGTGTCAAGTATGGTGGAGGCGCCGGGTAGGCCGGGGAGGCCAAAAAACCCTTATAATGGGTGTTTTTTTTAGAGGTATAGAACTTTAAATTGCAATAAAACAACGATGGATTATTCGATTGACATGAATTTTTTTTTATTCGAAAGATAATCTTGTGGCATTACATTTTAAATATGATTTCTGGCATATGACCGCCACGGCTGGCTCGGATGTAGTCCAATCTGGACGTCCAATTTTCGATGACTTTTTCCAACATTTGTGGCCGTATATCGGCAATAACACGGCGAATGTTGTCTTCCAAATGGTCAAGCGTTTGTGGCTTATCCGCATAGACCAATGACTTTACATAGCCCCACAGAAAGTAGTCCAGCGGTGTTAAATCACAAGATCTTGGAGGCCAATTCACAGGTCCAAAACGTGAAATTAGGCGGTCACCAAACGTGTCTTTCAATAAATCGATTGTGGCACGAGCTGTGTGACATGTTGCGCCGTCTTGTTGGTATGATTTAATGTAATGCCACAAGATTATCTTTCGAATAAAAAAAATTCATGTCAATCGAATAATCCATCGTTGTTTTATTGCAATTTAAAGTTCTATACCTCTAAAAAAAACACCCTTTAGTATCACCCATGTGTCTGTCTGTCTCTCTGAAACATTTGTGAATTAAAAACTAAATAATAAAATTTCCAAATAAGTAAAATAAAGCTGTTTAAACTTGTTTTGTTATATTTAACTATAACCCGAGATAAACTCTAGCTTAAGTTTAACAATTTATATTGTGGCGCTTAAGACAATCCATATAAATTAGTAGCAGTTTGTTTGAATCGAATTTGTAATCTGATCCTCCTTGCCGACTAAACCAATATGTTTCAACGCCACCAACTAACCTGTGGATACTTGTTGAAACAACTGAATAAGTTTCAAAAGTAAAAGTGGAAATTCTTCTTGAATATTTAATTTTTTTCTTACTACACGACGTGAATCGACAATTTAAACGTTTACTAAAAACCTATTTACATTTTTACGAGTCTATGGTTCATGAGAATTGGGTAATACTATTTTATTCCATTAACTTGTTACTCTTAGTTGCCGTGGATTCGTGGTAAAACTGTTGTGTATGGAGCAGTAGGATGCAGGATTAAATCCCAGACACCACTAAGTTGATTTTTGGTCTTAAGCAAATTTTCTTAAGTCGCAAGTAATTTGTTTCAGATTTTCTACCAGCTAGTCTTCTGCAACATGCAATAGCAAGCGCGGACACTAGCAAGCCCAGGATGAAGTAAAATTTGGAGTCCCTTCAAAAATATGTAATAATTTTTTACATCTTTAAGTAACAAAATATAAAGAATAACACTTCTCGAATATGCCAAAAGACAATGAAAAGTTTTTGCAAAATTATGGCAGACAAAATCGTTTATTTATATCTTTATGGTAAATAATGTTATTTTTTCTTGAATATATATGTTCTGAACGAAATAAAATCACTTTTTCATAATAATTATTTATAGTATGCGAAATGACCTATTTCTTGAGATTATGGAGAACTAAGCAGAAAATTCTTTTTTAGGGTTTTGTAGGTATAACCACCAAAAAACACTCATAACGTCACTCATGTGTCTGTCTGTCTGTACGGTAGAAACTGTTGCGAAACGGCTGAATAAAGAAAGTTCAAATTTGGCGTGCTTATGCTCTTTGACTCTCATATAGGAGAATTCAAAAAAGACATAATGGAATAGACGTAAACAAATATGTATTTAATATTTATTTTTTTTAAATTTTGAGTGAGGCATCAAATGAAACCTCTTAAGGCGTAAACAAGCAAATTTGTGTTTTTGAAAAATCCTTTATTTTATGGGATTTTCGCCAAAAGTGTGTCAAAAAACTTTTGTCCACCACCCTATCTCCCAGAGAGGTTGATCAAAAAATCTGAAAAAAACTCCATAATATACATTGATGAGAACCGGAATAATTCACCAGGATTTTTTGATGAGATTAGTTTTTCGTAAAATATCGTTTTTTGTGTCGTTGAAAATATAATTATTTAAAAAAAAAATATTGTGTGACATCAAAAGAAAACTCTTAAGACGTAGATTAAGGAAAAAAAGTAGTTTTTAATTTTATTATTTTTTTATTTTAATACAATTTTTTTCCAAAAATGTACTTAAAAATTAATTCTTCTGCACCCTTGCAGAGGGGTTAAACTAAAGATCTGAATAAATTCTAAGTAATGTTCATTGATCTAAACCGGAAACATGCCAGAAGAGTTTTAGATCAAATTTCGTTTTTGGAAAATTTTGCAGTTTTAGGGCTGGTTTTTAAGCTTAGTAAACTGTAAGCAAATGGTCAACTACGGTTACAATATAACAATCCCATAAGTAACCATAGCAACCGTTTTCTAACTATTTGGTTGTAGTTAACTAAGCTTTTAGAAACCGGCCCTTAATGTTATTGACAAAATGTATTATGGTAGAATTAGGAAATAATTTCATTCAGCTTTTTGGACAAGAAGCGTTTATTTTAAACAACACAACGTTTCACCAACCACATTGTTGGCTTCTTCAGGTGCTATAACAATAACATAACAATAAAGTAACAATCTTATATAGTTATAAATTAATTTACTTATGTTAGTTAAACGTAACTCTAACAACATGTACATCAGTCATTTCCAAGGATGGTGAAATTGCATTTTATGATTTTACGAAATGATTATTGCATCATGTTGTACAGGGGTCAACTTTGCGATTTGAGCGTACCAGGTTGTCAGGGAGGATAGTGTGACTGCCTGTCATATTGATGCGGTAGTCAGTCTTACTATCATTCATAAATGTTTGAATTTTTGTTAATCTTTGATATTATTATATTTATCTCTAGTCTCGTTGTTCGAAATGTAAAATTTAACTAACAGTCACTACCTTTGGTTATTATAGTATAATACTTAAATTTAATTTCTATTTTTCCTATTTTCTGTATTCTTCAAGTATAAAATATTTTGTCAATGCTATTCTGCAATTTCACCATCGTTGGAGATGACTGATGTAATGGGTGTTTTTTTTAGAGGTATAGAACTTTAAATTGCAATAAAACAACGATGGATTATTCGATTGACATGAATTTTTTTTTATTCGAAAGATAATCTTGTGGCATTACATTTTAAATATGATTTCTGGCATATGACCGCCACGGCTGGCTCGGATGTAGTCCAATCTGGACGTCCAATTTTCGATAACTTTTTCCAACATTTGTGGCCGTATATCGGCAATAACACGGCGAATGTTGTCTTCCAAATGGTCAAGCGTTTGTGGCTTATCCGCATAGACCAATGACTTTACATAGCCCCACAGAAAGTAGTCCAGCGGTGTTAAATCACAAGATCTTGGAGGCCAATTCACAGGTCCAAAACGTGAAATTAGGCGGTCACCAAACGTGTCTTTCAATAAATCGATTGTGGCACGAGCTGTGTGACATGTTGCGCCGTCTTGTTGGTATGATTTAATGTAATGCAACAAGATTATCTTTCGAATAAAAAAAAATTCATGTCAATCGAATAATCCATCGTTGTTTTATTGCAATTTAAAGTTCTATACCTCTAAAAAAAACACCCTTTACATGTTGTGATGTACATGAGTGACGTTTAACTAACATAGGTAAATTAATTTATAATTATATAAGATTGTTACTTTACTGTTATGTTATTGTTATAGCACCTGAAGAAGCCAACAATGTTGTTGGTGAAACGTTGTGTTGTTTAAAATAAACGCTTCTTGTCCAAAAAGCTGAATGAAATTATTTCCTAATTCTACCATTATACAAATTGGACGTTAAATAACTATTCTACTAAAATGTATTATTTTTTTAATTCATAGCTAAATTATGGCTAATAATGTTATGTTACAGCTGAGAATTGAGTTCATGTGTCTGAAGTGTAATCTATAGTATTTAGTGTAGAATTGTTTCAGTGTAATGAAGACTTGAATATGAAGAAAATAAAAAAAAAAATCGCTGGAATTTTTTCATTTAAATTTTATTGGTCCGAATTTATTGTAATTTTTTAAAATTTTGTTTAAAAAATTTAATGTAAGCTCTTAGTATTCAAACAACAAATAAAATCGAGCATGAAAAATTGTTTATTTTGATGTGATTATAAAAATATATTCTTAGACATCCAGTATTCTATTGGCTTCTTATACTTATTAAATACTACCTTATAAAACCCTGAAATGTGTGAAAAATTACACTTCACATATTAGAACAGAGCGGCCTAACGGCTGCTCTATTCTACCTAGTCTTTCCTTTTCTCCATGGATATGCAATCTTCCTTCCCAATTCTTCTTTGCCATTCTGTACTCATTAATCCCCATAACATGTCCTAACATTTCGGGTTACAGGAACATGAATATAAATTTCATAAGTATTTTTCGAAAAAATTAAAAACGTGAATTTTCCAACTGATAATGCTTTAGGGATTAGAGTGAACAAACATGTAGACGTTTATAAAATGAAAAATTATTTCCGAGATTAAACGCTTTTTCCAAATGTAATGAAAAGAGTAGTTATTTTTCACTGTTTTTTTAGATTTGCAGATAATTCAGAAACAGTGCAAATGAATTTTCGGTGCATTCAAACGTCGACCTAGATTTGACAGAGCACAAAATGAGAGCTGTGACGTAACAGTACTGGTTGTCATAACAGCAGAACTAGAATTCCCGGGTGCACAGAATTATTTGATCTAGTAAATGTATTTCATTTGTAGAGAACGGTTGGAATTGCAGTCCTCACATAAAACAACAAATTATTATTTTTTAATGATACAACAGCACATAAGATACATACTCAGCCACCATTTTGGTTTAGTTTAATTTTAGCAGTTCATATTTGATAATCCAAGGATGTAGATATTTGGCAAGAGTTCATATACACACCTGTCAGTTAAAGATCGGAAATCTCTTCATAAAATGTTTTTTATCTATTATCGTTTTCTCAATCTTCCTAATTCTGCTGTCTAACTAAACCTTTTTTTTTTTCCTACCTTGTTCCGCCAAGGTACTGTCAGGTTTGACGTTGCTTCTCGACGGTGGGTACGTACGGTTACACTACGCGTCGCGTTCCAAAGTTTCGGCAGCTTGCCTCATGCGCTCTTCCTGCTCCTTGTTCTTCATGATATCCTCGAGCATACGCTGTATGATCCCCCAGCCCTTTTTTGAGGACAGCATCACTCTCCCTATGTTGTCGGGCGTGAGAACGAATCCCAGTAACGTTTCGGCGATGGTTCGAGTCGCGTGCCATCTTAGGAAACCAAACAGCGTATGCTCCGCCGTGTCGACTGCCTCGCAGTACATACAATTGTCCGTGGTATCCTTCCCGATCCGTTTGGTGTAGGACCGGAATGAGCCGTGCGCAGTAAGGGCCTGCGTGACGCAGTAATTGAGCATTTTGTGTCTACACTCATACCAATCCCTTACGTTCGGAATCAGGCGCTTCGTCCATTGACCTTTCTCCGTGTTCTTCTCCCACTCCTCTTGCCATCGGTCCAGAGATGCTTGTCTGGACTTGGCTCTCACCTCTCTGCCACCTCCCGCCTCGAAGGTGGCACAGCTCTTCGGCCATGATCCGGAGTGGGAGCCTCGCAGTTATAACCTGCAGCGCGACAGTCGACACGGTTCGATATGCCGATGTGACTCCCAGTAGAGCCTTTCGCTGAGCCGATTCCAGGATGCAGTTGTACTTCTCGAAGCGTAAGAAGTGGCTCCAGATAGGGGCCCCGTAGAGCAGGATGGACTGCACCGTGCCCAAGAGCAGTCTTCTCTTGTTCCAACTCGCGCCCCCTGTCTAACTAAACCTAACCTAATTATCTAGCTTTTAGGCATACAATAATTTATTTTCACGAACTGGAAGATAAAGACTGTGGTTTCTATAACAGTTTATTTGGTGTCTATCTTTACATCATAGATTTATCAGGTTAACTAATGTTGCAACGTTGAGGGTTTGATGTGTTTGTCCTTCCCCGCAACGTTCTTAGGACCGGTCGAACCATACCCTCGCATCCGCGTTGAACGAATACGAGCAGAAGCCACGAGCTCCGCGTTCACATCTTGTTTAGGTAATTTGCACAGCTGGGCTAGTACTTGGATAGTGCAGGTCACTCTGGCAGTGTGGTTACCGCCTACGTTTTTACTACCTCCCTGCTCTATCACTCTAGGGTCTAGACTATTTTATATCTCTAAACCAGGAACATTTTTACTTCCATGTTTTGGAAGCATTACTCCAACAATAAACAACAGTTGACATACAATAACCACGTTGCACATTCAATATTTCACAATTCATAACATCAGCAACATTGATGTACAATACTTGACCTCTCACCATGGCCTTGTGACAATATCATCCAAAATTCAAGTGATGGAAAAGGGGGAAAAACCATCAAAAATTCAAGTGGGGACAAGAAAAGAGGAAACCTTTAAAAATATATATGTTGATCCAAAAAACAAAACCATCCAAAATTCAAGTTATGAGGAAAAAAATACAAACAAACCATCCAGAATTCAAGTGATAAGCAAAAAGAAACCATCAAAAATTCAAGAAATGAGCAAAAAAAGAAAATAAAACGTCATTCAAAATTCAAGTAATGAGAAAAAAAAAGAAAACTATCCAAAATACAGGTGATGATCCAAAAAATAAAACTATACAAAATTCAAATAATGAGCAAAAAAAAAACGACACAACATTAAAAATTCAAGAGATAAGCAAAAAGAAACCATAAAAATTTAAAGTAATGAGCAAAAAAAGGAAATATCATCCAAAATTTAAATGATGAGCAAAAACAATAGAAAACGTCGTTCAAACTTCAAGCGATGAGCAAAAACAAAACGAAACATAATTCAAAATTCGAGTAATAAACAAAAAGAAACCCTCAAAAATTCAAGTAATGAGCAAAAAAAAGGAAATATCATCCAAAATTCAAGTGATGAGCAAAAACAAAAGAAAACGTCATTCAAAATTCAAGTGATAAGCAAAAACAAAACGAAACATCAATCAAAATTCAAGTGATAAGCAAAAAGAAACAATAAATAATTCAAGTAATGAGTAAAAAAAGGAAATATCATCCAAAATTCAAGTGATGAGCAAGAACAAAAGAAAACATGATTCAAAATTAAAGTGATGACTAAAAACAAAACGAAACATCAATCAAAATTCAAGTGATAAGCAAAAAGAAACAATAAATAATTCAAGTAATGAGCAAAAAAAGGAAATATCATCCAAAATTCAAGTGATGAGCAAAAACAATAGAAAACGTCATTCAAAATTCAAGTGATGAGCAAAAACAAGACGAAACATGAATCAAAATTCAAGTGATAAGCAAAAAGAAACAATAAATAATTCAAGTAATGAGCAAAAAAGGAAATATCATGCAAAATTCAAGTGATGAGCAAAAACAAAAGAAAACGTCATTCAAAATTCAACTGATGAGCAAAAACAAAACGAAACAGCATTAAAAATTCAAGTGATAAGCAAAAAGAAACCATCAAAAATTCAAGTAATGAGCAAGAAAAGGAAATATCATCTAAAATTCAAGTGATGAGCAAAAACAAAAGAAAACGTCATTCAAAATTCAAGTGATGACCAAAAATAAAACAAGGAAACCATCCAAAATTCAAAAGATGAGCAAAAAGAAAGCATCAAAATTAAAATTCATGTAATAAACAAAAAAAAAGGCAATCATCCAAAATTCAAACGATGAGCAAAATAAGAAACCACGCAGAATTTAAATGATGAGCAGGAAACTGAAAAATTGAAAGGAAACCATTAAAAATTAAAGCGATAAAGAAATAATGGCGTTCCAGTTTTGGCGCTTCTTTATCAAGACTTGGCGCCCCTTTTCCCAGTTCTAGTGCCCCATTTACCACGTCGCTCAATAAGTCTTCGGTCTAACTAAGAAAAACATTTTTTTTTTTTTTTTAAATTCGACTTTATCCATCAACATACTCTCCTTCAAGAGTAATACATTCATTCCAACGCTCCTAAAATTAAAAAAAAAATAATTATTTAATTTAAATCCAGAATACCAACCAGTAATAGTTGATTTGCCTGGTGCAGAGTCTCTATAACGCTTATCAAGCCACTGTTTGGCTTTAACAGTATTTTTTCCCATCAAAAAACAATGTTTCAACCCACGGAATTCTTTTTTATCCAGTCTTTTGAAAATTTCACTAAAACCATTGTAACCTCTAAACTAATTGTCAGAATGTCATGAAATTTTCACACGTATCGTTTGAAGGTTGGTACTATCCAGAAATCATATGGGTCTATCAACAGTGTTGCCATATATATGTCAGACCGGAGACTTATTGAGTGAAGTGTTACAAGTCTTGGCGCTCCTTTTTGTTGGGAAAAGTGAGTTCTTCACTCGCCACACAAGTTATTCATAATTAGTTTTAAAACATGACATTTGTTTTAGTATTAAATGTCCTGTACGTTATATAAAAAATGAGCCATTGTCCAACTAGTATACATTCGCGTTACCGTTTCAGCAAAGAGTTATTTTTATTTTTATTTCTACTGTAGACATGTACAACAAATCAAGTTATAATCCGACGCGGACTTAAAAATATAGCATCGTAAAGTCATATTAGTTCGGACAAAATCGCGAAGCCGTGGTCGGTAGGGTATTGATGTTTCCTATATATGCATGTGTGGGGTTTGTAATTAATCAATTAGATTTATTGCGAGCTAGGTCATGGCATGGGCGAGCCGAACCAGGAAGAGGCCGAACCCTGATTGGATCGTTTGTATTCCGTGACGTCAGCGACGGCGCGAAACCGCGATTGGTTATCGAGGAATTCGAATGGACCACAGATTTAACATACGTAGTTTTAATTAAAAACGGTCTAGCATTTCTGTTAAAGACAGTTCTATTTAAAATAGTACTTATATTGTTTTAAGTTATAAACAAACTAATGCTCTTTGGAATAAATTGTGAGGACCTGATAATAAAAGCACTAGACGGTATATGGGTTTAATAGGTGTGACAATCAGACCAATTCTGTAACTCTGTTACTATGATAATTGTAACTAAATTCGTCACTATGAGCAAGGTCAGTTACTATCATGAATGAAAGGCATTATACTTTTTATATTATTTTATGTTGTAGTAACGTTATTACACAGTAACTTTTTACAGAATTGATCTATCTGTCGATTTTTTCGGTAGAAACTTATGAAATACTTTTTAATTCATGATAATTTTTCACTTTCCATTACTGAAGTGATGGAAATATCTTGGAATACCCAAACAGTAGTATGTTGCTTAGTTTCCGGTTCATATGAATAAATCCAAATTTCGTCACCTGTAACAATGTTGTATACGGATTTTGCAGTGCCTAGATTGAATTTTTTTAGCATTTCCGTACACTAATCAACACGAGCTTTTTTTTGAGCTTCTGTCAAATTATGCAGAATCTATCGGGAACAGATTTTTTTACAGCTAAATGTTCATGCAAAATTGAATGTATTGCAGTCTGCGATATGCCAAAGGATGCCTCTATCTCACGGTAAGTCACATGCCGATCTTCTTTAATCATTTTGCGCACAGCATAGATTTTTTTTTTCACAGCCGATTTTGGTCGACCTTCACGAGATTCATCACTGAAGGACGCACGACCACGACAAAATTCTGCAAACCAATTGTAAACAGTCTTTTCTGATGGTGCTTCATTACGAAAATTTGAATGAAGCGAATCTATGCATTGTTGTTGATTTAGGCCTTTACTAAAATCGTAAAAAATCATCTAACGAAAACCTTCACAAGTAATATCCATTTTTTCACAAACTTGTTTTTTAAAACGAACACTGTCAACAAACTACTCTTTCTGCAAATTTTTCGAATATAGTAATGACACATTTCAATATTGCCATCTAATGGTCGTTTGTAAAAACATACGAGGGTTGTATGGCACAATTATAAAAAGAAGATAACTAAAACTGCACACAGTGCTCTTATTTTTTTTTTTTTTGTTTCTAGAAATATAGAAACTATCTTACAATCTTTCTTATAGTTTATATAAGTCTAAGATTTAGAACTAATAATGCTTTACGATGCTATATTTTCAAGCTAAACCCGGATTATGTACTGATTCATCGCATTGGTTGTTATAAATGGTAGTTAAGTTCTATCTACAACAAAATACAGCTGGAAAACAACAGGATAGTACGCTAAAAAATGTTGTTATTCAACTGAAATATATTACAAATAAGATCCTGCAAAAGACAGCGACCTTTAAGCATTCTAGAGTTGAAGCGAAAATGCGAGAATAGTATATTCTGTAACAAGATTGGAATGAGAAAATTCGATGCGAGTGGAACATTCAGAGCGCAAGCCGCAGGTGAGCGTGAGGAACCACGAGCATCGAATTTTCTCATCCAACCGAGTCACAGACCCTACTTTCTCCACGACCACCAGAAAAAAAAAAATAACAAATAATTATTTTAACAAACATTTTATCTTAACAAATAATTGATATTACATAACAAATTAATCAATTAATTAAACTATTTTTTTATTTATTATTTGTTTAATTTTAATTTAATTTACCGCACATCGGCCACTATTTTAGGTTAGGAAGTTATGTTGCATTTATTTAATGTAAACGTTGCATATATCTTAATGTAACTCTACAAAAACAAAAGACAACAAGTATGGAATAGTTATTCCATGACAAGTGATGGAATGAAATACACGCGAAATGCATAAGAAGATAAGTGCTTTAGAATAACATTCCAACTCTTGTGTTAGAATATTAACTTTCTGTACTCAAAATTGGTTTTAGAATTGGTAAATTCTATAGTGGTCGTGGAGAAAAGTATGGAAGGTATTGACTATATAAAACATGTTATTTGAAGCATGAATTACTGTCTTTTGATTCGGAACTAATAAACTAACAAATGTTACTGGTTAATTTTCCCATTTTTGTGAACGTAACAATATATATTGCTATTCTATCGAAAGGACAGACAGTCACATGAGTGACGTTATAAGGGTTTCTTAATCATAGCTACAAAACCCTAAAAAGGAGAAAACTCCTATGTTTTGTAGCGGGGATACTGTCTTTTAATTTAGCTTAGCACTTACAAATTAACTAAATTTGGTTAATTTAGATTATTTTGGTTAAACTTGTTAATTTTTGAATATATTTTACTACTTTACTGTTTTACTGCATATCTGCTACTATAGTATTCTTTGCCAAAAAATTTCTGAAGATAAATTTGTATCTAACACCAGTTTGACAGGATAAAAGGAATGTCTAATGGCAATTTTCCCCAAAATTTATTACAGGAAATGGTGGAAGCAATAACCGAAATAATGTTTGTTTTTTCCATCATTTAATAAAATAGAAACACTTTTTGTCATGATTAATGTAGCATTAGGTTAAGTTTCTTAACCACTAAGTTGTTCTTGCAAGATCCTAACTGACAGGTTCGATTTTGCAATTTATTATGAGGTTTTTCTTTATTGCTCATGGTTGCGTGTATGTGATAAATTGTCTTAGTTTTGTCTTGTGGAAGGAAAATTAATGGATACGGTCCAGTCGCTCGTGAAACGTTCTGGTGTGAAGTTGAGGACGGCTTCTAGACACAACTTTAGGCCCATTTTTAATTTAGACATATTTGTTCCTTAATACTCACGGAGTTTTACGATTTTTCTTTTAGGGGAAGTTGAAATTATTTAAGTTGTGAGGAGTAACGAACATTTATTTCTACAATTTCTCAACGGGGAACAGTTTTTGCTAACGAAAAACTCTTTGAAAGTATTTTTGTACGTTTTCTAAACTAATTGAATTTACGTTTTTAAAACATGTTCGGTAGGGTTTCTTACTAGCTTTTCGTAAGAGAATCTTTGTTAAGTAACTAATGGAGCTATTCTGAACTTTATAAAGCTAAAGTACTGAATAGAACAAGATTATTTTGTACAGTGCGTCAATAGGTACGGGAGGTAGAGAGTCAGAGGAGGAAATTGAGTTCAAGAAAGACAACGGGCACACTATCTAGTAATTAATAATTGTCATTAAGTATTGTACCATGTGTTCAAAAAGAAATTACATAAGGGTTGGCCGTGGAAAAATAAAATAATGTGTACTGCAAGCTTTAACTGTTACTTAATTAATTGTCATCACTGTTGTTGTCATAAGTTTCTCTTGAAAATTAATAGAATTAATAATTGTTATTTAAAGCTTGCAATAGACATTATTTTATTTTTCCACAGCCAACCCTTGCGTCATTTCTTTTTGAACTCATGGTATTATTTCTTAAACAGCTATTTCTAATAATTTTGTAAAACATAAATGTAAAATAAGTTTGATATTTCATTGCTTACGCGTAAGATGACACTAGTTCGAGGGCTACCTTTTCAGTTTTTACAAAAACTAAGAAAGAAGATTTTTTTTTGGAACAAACTTTTCTATTGTTTTACAAAATATTTGCCTTTAAGATTTATACACTTTTGCATGCGTTCAAACTAATTCCCGAAGCTTTTTTTTTTCACTCTGATTTGGTATCTTAAAAACATGATCTTCGAGGGCTTCAACAGCTTCTTGAGGTGATGAAAATCACTGTCCACGCATGTTTTGTTTGACAATGGGGAACAAAAAAGAGGATAAATCAGGTGAATACGGGCAATGAGATATTAATTCGATGTTTTTCACCTTCAAATAATCATTGTGCTGTTTGGGAGCTTGCATTGTCATGATGAAGAATGATGCGACGTTTTTGGTTGCTTTTCTTGATTTTGCCGAAGACTTCTGGCAACAAATTGTTGTATACCATTCAGTATTAACTGTTCTCTGATCCTCTAAAGGAATGATTGCGACATGTCCAGTACAAGCGAAGAAACAAGAGATTTTCTTGGAAGTGCTTCGTTAACGAACAACTTTTGTGAGTTTCGGTTCATCTTAGAAGACCCAAACAGTGGATTGTTGCTTAGTTTCCAGTTCATATGAATAAATCCAAGTTTCGTCACCTGTAATGATGTTGTATACGGATTTTGCAGTGCCTAGGTTGATTTTTTTCAGCATTCCTTTACACCAATCAACACGAGCCTTTTTTTGAGCTTCGGTCAAATTATGCGGAATCCATCGGGAACAGATCTATTTCACAGCTAAATGTTCATGCAAAATCGAATGTATTGAAGTCTGCGATCTGCCAAAGGATGCCTCTATTTCACGGTAAGTCACAAGCCGATCTTCTTCAATCATTTTGCGCACAGCATCGATGTTTTTTCACAACCGATTTTGGTCGACTTTCACGAGATTCATCACTGCAGACGCACGACCACGACGAAATTCTGCAAACCATTTGTGGACAGTCATTTCTGATGGGGCTTTATTACCAAAAGTTGAACGAAGCGAATCTATGCATTGTTGTTGAGTTAGGCCTTTACTAAAATCGTTAAAAATCATCCAACGAAAACCATCACGAGTAATATCCATTTTTTCACAAACTTATTTTTTGTTAAAACGCTATATAAATATCTGAGAGCTTTCGGTATTTTGAGCGATCATGATTTTAATATATCAAGATGGCGTTTAAATTTATGTGCTGTTCCACCATGGACGCTACCGCGTTCGCTTGTGAATATCACATTAACTAAAATAAAACAGAACCAGTAAAATAGAACACAGAAAGTAAAATATTTTAATGTACAAATGTTCAAGGCGCCTTTTATTTTGATTTAAATACTATCGCATTTTCACTCTTGAGTCGTCTGTAGCTCGGAGCATAATAAATAAAAAAGCTTAAAAATATTTATTTTTCAAGTCGTACTTGAAATTATTGCTTGAAAATACGTTTTGAAAGCCAGTTATTTCAATAGTTTCAATTAATTTTTGGATATGTACATATATCACGATAATGGTTGAAAAATTCTGTTTGTCAATTTAAAATAAGTTCCGGATAGGCTGATCCGTAGGGAACCGATCCTTTATCCCTTAACTTAAATCTTGTTTATGAATTTAACTCATTTTTCATTCTCTATTGATCTGTGATGACAGAAAACCCTATGGACTCTCGACCAGAATGAAATCAGGGGACTTTGTTTATTCTCTGTTATTCTATACAAAATCCTTTTAGACTAATATTATGACTTAAATCACAAAAATACAAAAACAATTTATGTTAAGGAAAATGACCAACAATTTTTTATGTACGAGGGTAGGATTAAAATGATGCGAACAGCTAGACGTAGAATGCTCTGGTAAAACCAATGTGGTAGTATAACATAGAGATTGAACGAGGACGAATTGTTATGAAGCCAACATCTTTTTAGGAGGGAAAACGGAGGTTGCCCCGAAGAGGTGTACAGTTTGCATACAACAGTGTTTTGCCGATAAGAATTGAAAGTAAAAATATGTTTTTTAATACTGTAAACTGCAAATTTTAATAAAATAAATTTCATAAATAATATTAAATTAACCTGAATTTATTAGTATATATTTAAGATAATTAGTAGGTTTCTAAATTACATACATTTAAAATACAATATGATCGAAAAAAAAGTTTAGTAGGCCCTGAATTTAAAATGTTAAGTGGATATTTCTGTTAATATAAAAATATATAATTCCATGTCTATCTAGACACCTTTTTTTCTCGATCATATTGTATAGCATTGCTTCAGACACTTTCTAAATTTAAAACGGGCATATATTACATCATTTATTCCATGATAAATTAAAATTTATCTGACAAATTATAAAGATGTATATCTATAATCAATGCTGGGTAAAATACTTTTCTAATGTATTCCAAGTACTGAATAGAAATACTTTTTTTTTAAGGAAAAACTATATGTAACATTTTAATTAAACATTACTTTTTAGTATTTAAATACTAATATATAAAAATACTACGTGGTTGAAATACAGTTCGCAACTCTTAAAATGCCATTAACGGCAATATTATTAAAAGTTGAAAGATGATGAAAAGGTAAAATAGTAAAATTGAAAAAATAACACAACAAAACAATCATAAACACAATACGGCGCCGGCTTTTTCTTAGCAATAGCTGAATAAAATAAATGGAAATTAGGCAACTTGTTATACTCCTCGGGGCAAATCGAGCTTTCGTCTCCGCAGGGTCTTGGCTTCATAACAAACAATGCTAAGGCATAAAGCGTACTGTGTCTATTCATATGACGTCAACGGGTAAAACTATGATGTTATGTTCTATCATATGTCATTATTGATGACAAATAAGCATAAAGATACATACATAATGTACTCCATAATTTTGTTACAAAGATTTATTAAAATTTTAACATCAAATACTACATTTATAATTATTAAAATGGTATAATTACTAACGACGAGTTCTGTTTCTGGTATATCTAAACTTTCTACTAATCTTTCGAACTCCTGTCTGACAACTTATAACTGCCTTTGGGAAATGCGGAAAACACTCTTCAAATCTTGCACGATATGGTTCAAGTAGAGTAAAATTATAACCGGTCCTTTTCAAAATTCCCCTTTCTACCGCAAGCCACAAAGAATTTGCAATAACGTTTTCAAGTGCTCTCCCTCTAGTTGTATCAAGGGTTTTGTTGCCATTTGCAAAATATTTGCTTGTATCATCGTCCCACTTTTCTTCCGTTTGGACATTTCTAGTAACTCTTTCTTTTAATTTTTTTCTAGAATGAAACTCACTAAATTTCTTTGCAGCATTAACTTTTCCACCGGTCGTTTTGTTTTGTTCATTAGGATTTGTAACATCTTCTTCATTTCGTTTCTTCAATTTTCTAATTTTCGTCATTATTTTCAATGTTTCGGATAAATTTCATATTTTTGTTGTATCTTGTTTTACGTTTGAGTTTGTGTTTTAATTCGTGGCATTAACATTTATCCAGATTTTGATTTACATAAATTTTTATAACCAGAAAGTCAATCATAATTGCTAAAATTGCTACAAATTTGACATATTTCAACTTTGACAAGCTGGTCACTTGGTAACAACGGATACCTTTTCCGTGATACATTAAAATCATAATATCAATATCAATAAATGAGTACTCGTTATCTAAAAACATTCCTGCCTTATTAATACAAATGCTACTATAGGGAAATCGGCGAAACAGTGCAGTTGCGTCACTTGAAAGGTCACAAAAAAATGTGACGTCAGGTTTAGAACGTTTACATTCATCTATTTAACGAATGTAATATTTGTACGCTGTCACTTGTATCGAAATGAAATAAAAATATAAGAATAAGAACAGAATAGAAACAAATAAATTATTCTAATAGGCAAAATAGTCCTACAAAGGACTGATGTGATCCAAAAATATAATAAAAGAAAAGAAAATAAAAATAAGTTGAATATAACCTAAAAACTATGCAGTACACACAAAATCAAATAAGATAATCTATAAGAAAATATATAACTAAATACAAAACTGCTAAATAAACAACAAACTAAATAAAAAAGGTTTTTAGAAATTACTATAAGTTAGATATTTGAATACAAGTCAGTATCAAAACACAACAGACGTATTATTAAATGACAAATGTAAACATCGTTTTATTCAGGGATACCAATACACATGTCCCTATATTAAATAAACACTTTTAAAATTTGTAAATCTTCAAAATGACTACCGAACGCAAATTAAATATGACTTCAAAAGGTATTTTTAGTAAAATAAAAGAGTAAAGAGCAATACTAGTCTATGAAAAAAAAAATCGATTTAGTTATTTTTTCGCCACTAAGTTTGTCATTGAAGTTATGACGCAAAATGACGAACTGCGCTGTTTCAGCGACTGAGCTATACGTATGTTTTTCCATAATGTACATTGTTGAATGCAATATCATTGTGAGATGTTATCATTGTTAAGAAATGTTATTAAAGAAAAACATTTCTTTTAATGTAAACGTCAAATACATTCAAACCTGTAATATTTTGAACCGTTATTTAATCTGTATAAACTTTGCAAGTTCTGTCAACTATTTATTTTTCTTCTGAACTTTGAACAAAGCTGAACAATAATTCTTGTAGGTATTTAGATTTAGAGCATATAATTTCAAACACTTCTTGAATCTACACTCTGTTCCAAACGGTTAGGCGGAACTAGATTATGCAATCTAGTTACTTTCATCGTTTAAATCGTGCTTTGCGGCCGTTTTGTTTAAGCTTTGTAAATCATATTTACAATAAACATTTTTTGGTTAAGGTTAATATCATTTTAAAATGTCATTTTCTTTATATTTTGATTTTTTGTGCCATTCTTAATACAAATTTCCCATTTATTTATTTTTTTGTCATTAAAATATCTAAAAAAAATATTTAATTTTGACATATGTCATTCGTTTCCATGGTTTTATTGTTGGAATTTTAAATTTTGACATCCTAACGTGAAAAATGAAATAACCCAAGCAAGGTCCCTTCTCGTGACAACCTAAAAGAACTAAATTCCCATTTAGTTCCGCTTAACCGTTTGGAACAGACTGTATCTACTAATAAATTCAGCATACCAATCGGTTATAGTTGATTTGCTTGGTGCAGAGTCTCTATAACGCTTATCAAGCCTCTGTTTGGCTTCAACAGTATATTTTCCATCAAAAAACAATGTTTAATCAACACAAGAAATTATTTTTTATCCATTCTTTTGAAAATTACAAAACTGGAGTCACTAAAACCACTGTAACCTCTAAACTATTGGTCAGAATGTCATGAAATTTTCACACGTATCGTTTGAAGGTTGGTACTATCCAGAAATCATATGGGTCTGTCAACAGTATTGCCATATATATGTCAGACCGGAGACTTATTGAGTGAAGTGTTATATACATATATATAAATAATCGTTGTTGGCAATGTTACTAGTTTTATTTAAGATAGTTAGCTTGGTATAAGAAACTTTTAATGTCTGGGGATTATACGTAGCGTTAACCGATTAAATTCTGATCTTTCAGCTGTTTTGTCACATAATAAAAATTCAATTCAATAAATCACATCCCGATTACTGGTTAAAAAGCATCTTTATCGTCCGATTATAGGAGACCACTAGATTTTCTTGTGCGATAAAACTTATCTCATGAATAAATGATGCGTCACGTGCGGGTATATGACGAGTGAAACACATCGATTTGATAAAGTGATCAGAAGAAAAAAAAAAAGGAAGAAGCAGTGAGAAATTTACAGCAGGAAATGTTGAGTGTGAAGGAACGTGTGAATTGGAGTTGTTAGAAGATTGGTGGGGTGTCAATGTTGCACGCCCTCATCGTGTTAAGACAGATGGCTCTGAGGTCGCAGATAATTCTCGAAACCGTGAGTTCTGCCTCTTGTAAGAAAGAACTTCAATCAATTAGATGGCAAATGGAAATCTTGTCTACTGTTAGCAATCGCTTTTTTCAACTTGGATTTTAACGATTTTCTTTAAAAACTTTTGTAATCTTATTATTGATAATGGAATTATGTTCAGCTTAACAATGTTTACTAATAATTCTGAAGAGTGTTTATTTAAAATAAGTGCTCTTATTTGTATATTATAAGAGAACTGAAAATTGGCAGAAGTTAATCGTTAATTGAAAGAGCGTAATGCTTACGACGGTGGACGAGAAAAGGTCAGTGTGAGGCACAGAGATAATATGTATTGATGTTAGTTATCTGTTTCACTAGGAGTTATCTTGTTCTTGGCCAAAACATTGCGTGATTTCTATATAATATAAGGCCTTTGACTGCGTGTCACACGACATCCTGCTAGACAAACTTTATAATTATGGCTTCAGCAAAGACAGTGTAAACATGTTAAAGTCTTATCTGTCAGATAGAAAACAATATGTCCACGTAGATAATAATAAGATCTCTGATATGAAAAATATATTAATAGGTGTTCCTCAAGGATCAATCCTTGGCCCACTTCTTTTCCTCATATACATAAATGACTTTCCTAACTTTCTCAATTCCAGATGTATTCTTTATGCAGACGACTCAAATTTAATTACGAGATCCTCCTCAATTCACGATGTATTAAGCACATGTGATACTGAATTTGAATTGACCAGTAGCTGGATGATAGCTAATAAGTTAAAATGAACGACTTCTATTTACATTAAGAAAAAATACTTTCAATAATTCAGCTTCTGTGAAGTTCCTGGGTCCTAAGTTAACTTGGGAACAACATGTAGATCAACTCAGTAGTAAATTAAGCAAAACTATATATCTCTTGCGCAACCTTGTGGGCTCCGTTAATCTAGAGATATTAAAAACTGTATACTTTTCACTCTTCCAGTCGTACATCTCATATGTTCTAGCTTTGGGTCACTTTTCAGCTGCTGGAAGAATCTTTGCTCTTCAACGTAGAGCTATAAGAGTTATTGATGGTAAATCTTACAGAGAGGATTGTAGACGCTCTTTTATAATTCTAAAGATTATGACCCTCCCTTGCCTATTCATTTACCTATGTGTCCTCTATACCTACAATAATAAAGACAAATTCGTTTCCCGTTCTGTATATCACACTCATGATACCAGACACAAAAATAATCTAATTCCCAAACTTTGCTGTATCAATAAAACAAAAAATAGCCTAAATTACTATTCCCCTCTGTTTTAATAAACTACCAGAGAATCTCAAAAGTCTACCTGTACGGAGTTTCAAGAGCTCTGTAAGAAATATATTAATTTCAAATCCTGTCTGTACAATAGATGAGTTTTTTGATCTTCATATTGAATGAAACTATTATATATGTATACTAGCGTCGGCGAATCAGTGCAGTTACGTCACAATACGAAACAAACGAATGTATTGTTTGGAACAATGCAATTGTTTGTTACGTCGTGTGACCTAACTGCACTGATTCGCTGACGCTAGTATACATATATAATAGTTTCATCCAATATGAAGATCAAAAAACTCATCTATTTTACAGACAGGATTTGAAATTAATATATCTTATTCTCGCTAGTTGGCTCTTACAAGCGACTGAACCAACTTTCTACATATTCGTTCCCTAAACATTTAAACGTAATAGTAGTCGAAGGTTAACGCGAGTAGTAAACATCTTGTCGGAAAAAGTAACTACAAGGTGTCTCAAAAGAAATTTTATATTTAGTGGATCGATTAAAAAAAAAGTAAGCCGTATATAGAAAAAATGTTTATTAATTATTAAAATACACTTTTTGGGGATTTATTTCTTAAAAATAATATCGTCTAAATGTAGACCCCCGCGTTCTCGGCACTCATTTAATCGAACAGTATAATTACTTACGACGTCTCGGCAGGTGGACTCAGGGATGGCTGCCATTTCGTGACGGATATTTTCTTTCAAATGCGCCAGTGAAGTCGGTTTATTGGCATAAACTTTAGATTTAAGATAACCCCATAGGAAAAAGTCCATAGGGGTTAAATCTGGACTGCGTGGAGGCCAATTTATGTCACCTCTCCGGGAGATCAATTTGCCTGAGAAAATTTCACGAACACGTGGCAGAGACATATTGGACGTGTGTGAAGTTGCTCCGTCCTGTTGGAACCATGTTCTTTGGTTATAGCCAGGAAAGTTTTGCAGTTCAAGTACCAAGAAGTTGTCTAACATCTCCACATAACGCTCTGAATTCACTTTAACTGCACGCCCCCTTTCGTCTTCAAAAAAGTAAGGGCCGATAATTCCTCGCGCCGACATCGCAGCCTATACGGTCACTTTAGGCGAATGTAGGGGTTTCTGATGTTTGCGTTTCGGATTCGTTGCACTTCAGTAGCGGCAGTTCTGCTTATTTACGTGGCCATTAAGATGAAAATGAGCTTCATCCGAAAACAAAATGTTGGTAAACGTTGAAAATCGCTCAATCACCTGATTTACGAAATTAAGCATCTGACTGGCATCTTGGGGCTTTAATTCTTGCACCAATTGAATTTTGTAGGGGTGCAGCTTTAGGTCTTTGTGCATAATGCGATGTAATGATGATCTATGCACATTTAAAGCACTTGCGCGCTTCCGAATTGAAAGGTTCGGGTCGTCACGAACAGACTGATTAACATTCTCCACGTTTTCTACCGTTCTTGATGACCTAGGTCGCCCGGATTTTGATTTATCCAGCGTTGTACCAGTCTCTTCAAACTTTTTAACCCAATGTCGAATGAGAGGAATGCTTGGCGCATCATTTAAGTGGCGAAAACCTCGAATACTGCAGAATTTTCTACGCGCTACAGTCGCCGAATCACCGTTTTTGTAAAACTCTCGCACGCATAACGCGCGGTCTGCTCCCGAGAAACGATCCATAGCGTCTGAATTCCCAAGAGCCAGGCTACCGATTGACATAACCCCCGCGCCCCTCGGATACGTTGCGTTCACGCAGTAAGCTAAATAAATATAAAATTTCTTTTGAGACATCTTGTATTTTATCCGTGTACTCTAAAAGGATTAGAAATCCTTAGAGTGGTGCGTAGTACCCCATTCTGTAATAAACTTCATTCGCGAATGAAGCTATTATAATTATTTTTAAATTCTAGCATTAATCGTTAAATTATCTGTACTTTTAGACAATATTTTCCTTCTGAATAACTCGACATTAGCTCCATCTTTCTCCATTGTGAACAATTAAACTCCAGCTGAGTAATGCGAACTTAAATAGCTGCTTAGGACTTTTATGCGTTTGTTTGAGTAAAAAAAGAGTAATATTTCTGAGCGAGTCGTTAAAGCAAGTTCGATTCACCCTCTGAAAAGAAATTTAGGAGTCACGTTGTTCAGAAACCTAACCTAACGAGAAATCAATGAAGAAGACATCATGTTAAAATAATGGGCATGACGAGTTTCTCGTTCGAGTGGGGTCGCCTTAAGGACTCGAAAAGGATTTAAAATTAAATGCTATAACGGCTCGCAGGCCTATATTAATCATACTTTATAAGAACAGCACAGAGTGTACGGGACAGATATTTAAATCAATTTTCATTCATCAGGATTATACTGATATTAATTGAGAAAAAATAAACGTCCTGCAATTTTAAGTAGATTTTTTATATAAATTGCTTGATTTCTTGAATTTATGATTTTGTGAGTTTATTTATGGCTTAAAAATTTACGTTTTAGGAGTTCTTTGGTATAACCACAATAGCAAATAATGTATAGAAGTTATTGTAAAGGGGAAATATATAGAGAAATACAGTGCGGTTATTTTAAGCTGGTCGATTGCTCAGTAGCCAGAAAAATAGGAGGGGAGGTCGATAGTATTCGTGTGGCAATCGTGCGGTACAATCACTCGAAAACTAAATTTCCAAAATAAATTAGGAGCCGTTCGTGCATCACTTGTGCGTTTTTTTTTTTATGTACTAAAGTACCACAACTTAAGACTTACTCACTTGTAATGGATTTTAGAGATGAGGACCTTCTTTATCACTTATATTTTGGTTTATCACTTATATTTTGGGGTTGAAAAATTGAAAAATATACTGTATTTCAAGGTTTACCTCAACTGAAATCTGGTCACCCAGCTTGTAATACTGTTGCACTCTGCACAGTACAGTCTCTCACCGGCCAGCTTAAGATAGCCGGACTGTAAGTATCAAGGGTATCCAAACCAATTAAAACTATTAGGTAACCGTTTTTCTGGCAATGAAGAAATTTTATGCGTGGAGAGACTAGGAGGATGTTAGAAGAAATGAGGATGATAAAGAGGACAATAGGTAATATTTAGTACTGAACATTTAAAATCCAAGCCAACGGAGTGGCCGAGCGCATTAACTCGTGCGGTTTTAGACTGTTGGAAACAGGCGTGACTGGGCGGCCGGTGGTTCGAGCCTGCTTCGTTGGTGATATTATTCGGGCGAGAATAATATGTTTATATTACTCTTATTTCACAATCATTCACCCCTCATCCAGGTGTAGGAGCTCGCCCCCAGGCATCGGCGTTTAGCCTCGTTGCAGAAATAAAGGCCGATGTAAAATAAATAATATAATAATAATAATAATAATTTAAAATCCATGAGTAAATTATTTATTATTAGTATTGTTTCAATAAACTGTATATATTTGTAACATTTATTCTTTTATTCATATTATAAAAATCTGATCAAAAATTCCTGTTGTACTATTCCGGTTCACACCAATGTACATTACTTAGAATTTTTTCAGATTTTTAGTTTGAACTATCTGAGCTACAGGTGTGACACAAAAAAATTTTTTGCACAATTTTGGCAAAAATTGCATCAAAATAATTTATTTTGCAAAAATAAAAATTTGATCGTCAATCCACGTACTAAGCGCTTTCATTATATACCTTACTCAGAATTAAAAAAAAATATATTTTTTTTCGATGAGCACATATTTGTTTATATTTTTAGGGGGATTTGTTTTTTAGATGTTTTAGCATTTTTCCTATGCGCGGGTCAAAGAGTTGTTAAGCATGCCATATTTCAACTATCTAGGTTTAGCCGTTTGTCTACAATTTTTACCGAACAGACAGACAGACAGACAGACCTTAAACCCTGTCTGTTTAAGGGGGATTAAGGGGGTATAAGAGTTTTTGGTCATACCTACAAAACCCTAAAAAGAAGCAGAGAAACATCATCTACTTGTTGGACTGATGACATCAAGCGAATAATCACAATCTGGACGCAGGAGTCACAGGACAAAAAAAAAAAAAAAAAAAAAACAGTTTTTGCGGACGCAAATATGTTTAAGGAAGGCCTATATTTAACAATGGATGACAACTGGGTGATGAAGGAGATGATATATTTCTGATGTAGCTTTATAAGCGTATTCTTAAAAGCCATATGTTTTCATACTTAATATCAAATCTATTGTAAAACTATTTAACCCTTTTTTTGCTTTCAATTTTCCTTTAAGTGTGAAACAATATCTTACAAAGTAACAAATCTAATTGTTTCACATGTTGCAGCATGAGAAAGCAATCGCGGAATGAAAGCGTAGCTTTGAAACGTATGGCAAATTAACCAATGTCTTAGTACGGGTTGTGATCGATTTTCTGTAATGTTCAATATAATTCAACAAGTGAACTGGTTGGATTAATCCGAGAAGAGTTGAAGCGGACCCCGACTGTGCGACTACTGACAACTCCGTATTCGCTCCTGGAGGGTGCTGCTGAAATATATGATCGTAATAAAACGACTCGAAACAATACATTCCTGTTGCAAGGCGCGAAGAGAGAAGGCAAGAGTTAATGGCTGATTCCAGAATACAACAAGAGCAACGCTCATTACCTTGTTTTATTTTAGATTAATTACCGTTATTCTAAATTTGTTGGTTTAAATATTTTATTTCATTATCTAAAGCGAAATGAATTCGAGCGATTCTGTTACCGTTTGACACCAAAATCAGTTAAGCTAAAATCGGGCGAATTATTAGGTAAAATCGTCGAGTAGCGTATTCGGGGGGGGGGGGGGGGCACTGGGGGCACGATATGACAATTTTACAAATTTAAAATAATCGTAGAGCAAAAAAATTTTTAGCATTTTAAAATATATACAAGGTGTCTCAAAAGAAATTTTATATTTATTTAGCTTACTGCGTGAACGCAACGTATCAGAGGGGCGCGGGGGTTATGTCAATCGGTAGCCTGGCTCTTGGGAATTCAGTTGCTATGAAGCGTTTCTCGGGAGCAGACCGCGCGTTATGCGTGCGAGAGTTTTACAAAAACGGTGATTCGGCGACTGTAGCGCGTAGAAAATTCTGCAGTATTCGAGGTTTTCGCCACTTAAATGATGCGCCAAGCATTCCTCTCATTCGACATTGGGTTAAAAAGTTTGAAGAGACTGGTACAACGCTGGATAAATCAAAATCCGGGCGACCTAGGTCATCAAGAACGGTAGAAAACGTGGAGAATGTTGATCAGTCTGTTCGTGACGACCCGAACCTTTCAATTCGGAAGCGCGCAAGTGCTTTAAATGTGCATAGATCATCATTACATCGCATTATGCACAAAGACCTAAAGCTGCACCCCTACAAAATTCAATTGGTGCAAGAATTAAAGCCCCAAGATGCCAGTCAGAGGCTTAATTCTCAGGCAAATTGATCTCCCGGAGAGGTGACATAAATTGGCCTTCACGCAGTCCAGATTTAACCCCTATGGACTTTTTCCTATGGGGTTATCTTAAATCTAAAGTTTACGCCAATAAACCGACTTCACTGGCGCATTTGAAAGAAAATATCCGTCACGAAATGGCAGCCATCCCTGAGTCCACCTGCCGAGACGTCATAAGTAATTTTACTGTTCGATTAAATGAGTGCCGAGAACGCGAGGTTCTACATTTAGACGATATTATTTTTAAGAAATAAATCCCCAAAAAGTGTATTTTAATAATTAATAAACATTTTTTCTATATACGGCTTACTTTTTTTTTAATCGATCCACTAAGTATAAAATTTCTTTTGAGACACCTTGTATAAGGGATTCTAATTATTGTTGGTAATTCCGTCTTTATAAAAACAGAGTATGAATAATAAAATGAAAGAATATATTTAGATATATTGTTTCTGCGCATGTCATTTAAACATTTACAGCACAGTACTACGAGGGTTACCTTTTATGTTTTTACAAACAACTATTAGATGGCAATATTGAAATGTGTCATTACTATATTCGTAAAATTTGATATTTTTTATTGTGAAATCATCGGCAGCTTATAAATTGACTGAGTAGTTTGTTGACAGTAAACGTTAAATAAGTTTGTAAAAAAATGGATATTACTCGTGAAGATTTTCGTTAGATAATTTTTTATGATTTTAGTAAAGGCCTAACTCAGCCACAATGCATAGATTCGCTTCGTTCAACTTTTGGTAATGAAACACCATCAGAAAAGACTGTTTACAATTGGTTTGCAGAATTTCGTCCTGGTTGTGCGTCCGTCAGTGATGAATCACGTAAAGGTCGTCCAAAATCGGTTGTGATTCAAAAAAACATCAACGTTGTGTGTAAAATTATTGAAGAAGATCGGTATGTGACTTACCGTAAGATAGAGGCATCCTTTGGCATATCGCAGACTGCAATACATTCGATTTTGCATGAACATTTAGCTATGAAAAAGATCTGTTCCCGATGGATTCCGCATAATTTGACCGAAGCTCAAAAAAATGCTATTGTTGATTGGTGTAAGGGAATGCTAAAAAAATTCAACCTAGGCTTTGCAAATTCCGTATACAACATCGTTACAGGTGACGAAACTTGGATTTATTTATATGAACCGGAAACTAAGCAACAATCCACTGTTTGGGTCTTCCAGGATGAACCGAAACTCAAAAAAATTGTTCGTTCACGAAGCATTTTCAGGGAAATGATCGCTTGTTTCTTCGGTTGTACTGGACATGTCGGAACCATTCCTTTAGAGGATCGGAGAACAGTTAATGCTTAATTATAGTTGTTAGTTAATGGGATTCGGACCAGTCAGAAAATAAAACTAAATTTATTAACTTCGCTTAAGTTTCGATTTAATTTAAATCTTCATCAGAGCTACAAAGATATATAGAATTAACAACTAAGTAAGTTTACATGCATAAAAACATAATAATGCTCAAATTTAACATGTCAAGTAGTTAAAACAAGCATTACAAAATTGTCGGAATTTAAAATATAACATAAATTAATTATTAAAGAGTAAAAACATATCAAATATAAGTTAAAGATTAAAAAACAATGTTAAATTTACAATGCCTTAGTTAATAGTCACGATATAAAATAACAATTTAAAATTAATAAAAAAATTATTTAAAAAAATTATCTAAAGCAAGGCATTTTTTGGAATTTTTAAGGGTACATATTTTTTAGAATTCATATACTAAAATAAAAATTAGAAATCTTACGTTACAGCACGTATCTTTAGAAATATATTATTTAAATGGTTTATTGTTCAAGAAGACATTTGTTCAGAGTTATTGCTTAATAACTTTGAACACTAGCATCTTCTTGAACAATGTTTAAACCCTTCCCTTAGAAACACGACTAGACTGCTTATATAAACTCCTATCCCTCTGAAGACGAGATCAGACAGTATGCGATCCGATTAGCGAAAAGATCTAATTTGTTGAATCCTTAAAGGCACTGTGTCGGCATTCTGGTGGTCTACCCAATTCTATTTGTTTTAATATTTTCATTAGTTAAATATCTATATTTTAATCTTTGAACCTTTTTTGTAAATATTACTTTTAATAAATCAAATTCGTGCATTTTAAACCGTCTTACTTAACGTGTGTAAATCTTCACCTTTAAGAACTTAAGTGAACAGCTAAGTCCAGACTAATTAATGCCTGATCAGTCGGTTGGTAAGTACTAATACATATCATTTAATGCACATATCATAATGATGAACCCTGGATAACACTCACGCCTAGTATCCGAACTCTTTTAGTCAGGAATCTCATTTCAGTTTGAGATTAGACTTTATATAATATCACAGGCTCGCTACCAAGTGGACAATAAATGGTACGTTGTAAAGTAAAGTATCGGGTTCGCTACATTATTTTTGGAACGTATGCAAATAAAATTGTATAAAATACAGCGCTTTGACAGAATTCGCTTCGCGTATAGAGTCAGTATTGTAAAATTTTTGTACAATCCAAATAATTACACGTAATGTAATTAATTTGATTGTAACGGTTTGAAATATTTGCGCGATGCATAGAATTAATTTGAAACAGGTTTAAATTGGAATCAATAATGCTGCCATGCGCTTCGACTATTAAATCTAAATGTATCCCATAGCACTTCATTATTCATCCTATGTTTTAAAAAGAATATTATATCAATAATCGCAAAGATGCGCTTGGAATATATTATAAGACTTTGGATTTTCAGGTGCATAAGCTTCTCCCTTCAGATTAAAATGGGGTTGTTAATAGTGGTAAAAGTTACTTTCTACAACCAAAAATTCAAATACATTTCTGCAGTTTGCATTTGTGAAGGGTTAGCAAAGTTCAACCTCATACAAGGTGTGTAAATTAGGTATCCGGACTGGCAACATACCGTTTTATCTGGCAACATTTGGGAGCGGGACTTGGAGGGACAGCAGGTGAACATTTGATACGCCTTCAGGACGAGTTTGAACTCGCTATTGTTGTCCGTAGCGATTTTTTTTTTCGTGAAACAGTTTTTTCTAGTGCGTTCTAAAAATGAT
The DNA here is from genome assembly GCA_963971575.1 of Liopterus haemorrhoidalis. Taxonomy (NCBI): domain Eukaryota; kingdom Metazoa; phylum Arthropoda; class Insecta; order Coleoptera; family Dytiscidae; genus Liopterus; species Liopterus haemorrhoidalis. The sequence continues at coordinate 48,131,846 of OZ020618.1, forward strand.
TGACATAAATTTCGAGCAACGGTGTGCTCAGGTTTTGCTTCAGACTTGGGCACAGCAACGGAAACTTTTGCAAAACTTCAGCAGGCCTACGGAGACAGTGTTTTGTCAAGGGCCCAGGTTTTTTGGTGGTTTAAAGCATTTTCAGAAGGAAGAGAATTGATTAAAGATGAATCACGCAGCGGAAGGGCTTCATCTTCAAGAACCGATGAAAATGTTGACAGAATCCGGGATCTTGTGCGTTCAGCTCGTCAGTTAACAGTCAAAATGATCGGGGAAGAGTTGATTTGACGCACACTACAGTTCAGCAGATTTTGACCAATGAATTGGGGATGAGAAAAATCTGCGTAAAAAGGCAATTTCAATAAACGAGTTTTTGGGCAGTAAAAATATTCCTGTGGTTCCTCAGCCTCCTTATTCACCTGACTTGAGTCCTCGTGACTTTTTCATCTTCCCAAGATTGAAAAATCACCTCAGGGACGTCATTATTATTTTGAATAATTATTTATAATAAATTTTAAATAGTTATTTTTTTTTAAAAGTTGTTGCTATTTAACCCTTATAGGACTATCGGTTTATATATAAACCGCGGTTTGTATACTCTACTGGCCGAGCGGTTTATATATGAACCGCGGTTTGTATACTCTGCTGGCTGAGCGGTTTATATATGAACCACTATTTTTGTTCATTCTTTCTAAGCGCTAGCGTCATTAGTAGAGAACGGATATTTCATTTTAGAAAATAAAGTTTAACCTTGAGCCATAGGCGTAGATATTAAAAGTAGAATTTTATCTTCTAATTGGGCAGTTTTATATTGTCACTTGACGGGAGAGCTTGTTATAGTTTCTAAAACCACGTAAAATTTGTATCGTTTTTATTGAATACCCTTATAATGGAAAACAGGCGAGAAAATGAATTTGAAGAAGTGATAGCAGAAGACAATTCAGACGAAGAGTTGGATGAAGAAATTGGTTCCATATTATCGATTCCACAAGAGGAAAGTGAAGAAGAAACTGAACAAGAAGAAGTGGAGATCCAGTTTCGGCCTAGAAGACCGGGAGATTCTGGCAATATTTTAGATTTTACACCACCACGTACTGGAATAAACCAAACAGCGGCCCCTAATATAACTGCCGATTCGTCGCCCTTTACCGTTTTTTCACTGTTTTTCGAAGAAGTTTTCTCCATATTATTACGAGAAACCAATAGATACGCCCATCAATTTTATGCAAGTAATGACAAACCAGGCCCTTCAGTTGAACCTGCCTTAATCAAATGCTTGCATTTTATCGCACGCGTTCAATTTTAATTCCGGCCGGCAGCGAGTACTAGGTTAATTAAATTTAGTACGTTAAGGGTTAAGGTTTTCAGTTTATACGTGTTTCTATTTATCATTTATGAAATATAAAGAGTTAATGAACAAAAAAAAAACATATCAATTCTGCAAAGTACACAGAATAATATTTATTATTTGTTTTGCGCATTTTGCAACTTTTGTAACCTTGAAACTATGTCTAAATTCACTGTAGTCATATGACGACAGTGGGACTCACAGATATAATAACGCTTAAGGGTTGTTTCACTTACTAGGTGGTTCTACTCTGCAAACGCGTGTAAATTTGTAGTGATTATTTAGTGAATAAGATAACCGTAAGTTTTTCAAGTATTTTAAAATTATTTCCATACTTAGGATAATTTATTCTTTTAATAAAATGTCTACGAAAAGGGCTTTATCAGTTCGCGTATTAGACGATTCGCGATTCCTTTTGGGAAGAAGTAGATGAAAATGAAAAAGTGGATATTGTCGTTTTACCTCCACCGGTTGACGAACAGACAGATGAAGAAGATATAGATGATGATGTTTTACTCCATGACGTACCTGAAGTGAAAGATACTGCAGGTAAACTGGAAGTTCATTTCAAGTCAAAAAATATTATTTCTGCGCCAAGTTCTATGCCCAGCACTTCTAAATCTAATAAGAAACGTCGATTATGTAATGAAGAACCTATGTGGAGCCACCAAAAACCTCATTACACAAAGTTACCTATTTTTGAAAAAAGATTCGAAGAAGTTCTGTTGAATATTAAGAATAAAATTGGACATTTATCGCCTGTGCAATTATTTGAAACCATTTGGACTGATGAAATAAATTCTTATATTGTAAAAGAGAGTATCCATTACTCTCAAATGTCTCTCTTCGAATGAACCATTTACTTTTTCTGTAGAAGAGTTGAAGACTTTTTTGGAAATTTTACTTCTATCTGGCTACCATCCTGATTTAGTTCTTTATTTCCTATAATTAAAAAGAGTGTGAAATAAAACTAAAATTGTGCTACATAAACATATAAAAAAAAAATCTTATTATTTAACGTCATACATGTCATACAGTAAGTCCCGTTGTCGTCATATGACGACACCATCCCCTGATGGATACGTAAGTTAAAATTTGCCAAAATATCAATTACTTAATTTTTTTATGTGATATAAATGAAAAAAAAAAACAAAAATAAAATAAAAAATATATACTTGGGACTTGATGAGTTAATATGAGTTTACACCTACGAACAATAAAAAGAATGTCTCATTCTTATAATATAACATTTATGGAATCCTGTAACAGATTTATAATTTCAAATTTGTTTCTAAATGTTTCTTGATGTGATTGTATGTGTAAGCTTGTCGCTGTATCTGCCCGCGGCGTCCCAAGAAAGACTATAAGGTTTATATAACGTGGCAGGGAAAAATGTTTTTGACATTTAAAGCCAATTTATTCTAGTCGGGATTTGTTACTGCCACCCTTGTAAGGGACATGTCTACGAACATTATATGAAAATATATATTTCTGCAATCTCAAACCGTAGTGTTTTTTAATGTAACTAAAAACCTTTAATATATTCCGACCACATCCCAGGAATTCTGATTATTGTAGGTAATTCCGTCTTTATAAAAACAGAGGATGAATAATAAAATGAAAGAATATATTTAGATATAATGTTTCTGCGCATGTCATTTAAATATTTATAGCACAGTACTATGAGGGTTACCTTTTATGTTTTTACAACGACCAATAGATGGCAATGTGTCATTACTATCTTCGTAAAATTTGACATTTGTTATTGTGAAATCAGTGGCAGCTTATAAATTGACCGAGTAATTTGTTTACAGTGAGTCTTAAAAAAACAAGTTTGTGAAAAATGGATATTACTTGTAAAGGTTTTCGTTGGATGATTGTTTACGATTTTAGTAAAGGCCTAACTCAACAACAAAGCATAGATTCGCTTTGTTCAACTTTTGGCAATGAAGCACCATCAGAAAAGACTGTTTACAATTGGTTTACAGAATTTTGTCGTGGTCGTGAGTCCGTCAGTGATGAATCTCGTGAAAGTCGACCAAAATCGGTTGTGATTCAAAAAAAGATCGATGCTGTGCGCAAAATGATTGAAGAATATCGGTATGAGTGAGATAGAGGCATCCTTTGGTACATCGCAGACTGCAATACATTCGATTTTGCATGAACATTTAGCTGTGAAAAAGATCAACAACCAAAAGAAAAACACCCAATAAAAAAAGGTTATTCATGAACTTACATGAATTAGTCATAATTGCAAGTTATAATGCAGACTTTTTCTAAATTTTCGTTATAAAAACTATGTTTGCTTGGCGTAAGAATATTTTTAAATCTTGAAAAAGTTCTTGCGACTTCACAAATAACGACGGGGGCTCTGCAAAAATAATTACGATATTGATTAAAATATGGTTTTAAAAAATCGGAGCAGTTATCGGAATAAATTTGTGTTAATATACGAAGTTCTGGATTTCTCTGAAGAACTGCGTCAATTTTATTATTGAAATAAAGGCAGAAGTCACCAGATACTTATTTTAATTTTTTATTTTCTTTATTTTTATGGCCTTTGCTGATTCGGCAACTAACCAGGACAATTCTTATTCCATGCCTGAACGGGTATCGAACCCGAGACCTTAGCAACGCAGAGCGCGTTAGTTCTATGTAGGGTTGTACATCGAAGGAAAAACATCGATGTTTAACATCGATGTTAACATCGGTGCTTACTATCGATGTTGGAAAAACATCGAAGGAAAAACATCGATGTATCGGAAACATCAATGTTTTATTAATATTAAGAAAAGCTATTTATTTATATTATATAGGTTTTATTTAATAATGTAAAGATAAAATACGAAAAAAGTAACATATAATACACAAAAAGCATTTATTAGATTTTGAAATAGAAATATTCCTTTTTAATAGTAATTAATTTCACATTAACATTATTATACCCAATATAATAATCGTAATTTGTACCTACAGTCTATTCCAAACGATTAGGCGGAACTAACCGCAATTTTAATTTTTGTAATTTGTCATTAGAAATTTTTTTATACATTGAAGTTGACTTTTCCTGAACAAAATGATCAAAAGCTTCAATCAATCGGTAAAAGTAACTAGAATTGAAAATCTAGCTCCACTTAAACCAAAGGAACAGACCTTACTATTTTTACATTTCTAAAATGAAATATTGGATTTTATTACAATACTAATATAGTAACCTTAATGTTAATTTTATATTATTTAACATAAAAATAACACTGTCATACACAATTATTTTTATACTTTTTTAAGTTGAAATAAATTCTGTTCCTTTGGTTTAGGCGGAACTAGATTTTCAATTCTAGTTACTTTTACCGATTAATTGAAGCTTTTGATCATTTCGTTCAGGAAAAGCCAACTTCAATATATAAAAAAATTGCTAATGACAACTTACAAAAGTCCAGGGATTGGAGGAATAACAACTGGGAAAGTGTCAACAAGACACAACAAGAAAAAGTGTGTTGGCGTCGTTGGTCGTTCGCATTGTTTACAATAATTAGAAGTTTCTTTTTATTTTTTCGTATTCTGCTAACTTCTAAGAAGAATATGAATTAGCACTATTAGTATTGTTATATCACAATAGATGGCGCTTATATTTTGTGTACTAATTTTAATAAAAATTTAATTTTTAAGATTCCAGCGCCTTTAGCGGTAGTTTCTGAATTTCAAAGTTTAAACATCGACATCGGTAGTAGACATCGATGTTTTATCGACACTATCTTCAGCTGACCATCGATGGTAAAAACATCGCTGTTTTTAAAACAAACATCGATGTTTTCGATACATCGATGTTTTTTTCCCATCGCTAGTTCTATGTATCTTTCCACTGACGTGTTGAGTTAAATGATTTATTTTTGTGCATATTATATATTTTTTACTAAGTATAAAAAACAGTTGTTTCTCGTTAATAACTTGAAACTGATCAGTAAATCCATATTCTGTTAAAATCTGTTGTAAAAAATTTAATTTAGCCTTCTTTAAATCCCCAAAATAATAAATATATAAATAGCAATAATAAGAATAGTGTGTACAAAATTTTCTTTCCGAAAGAAAGTTATTTTATAAATGCTATAATTATTATTAACAAAGTGAATATTAGTGACAGAAAAGAAGCTCTATATGCTCTAAATCTAAATACCTATAAAAATTATTGTTCAGCTCTGATCACAGTTCAGAATAAAACTAATAGTTGACAGGACTTGCAAAGTTTATACAGATTAAATAACGGTTCAAAATATTACAGGTTTGAATGTATTTGACGTTTGCATTAAAAGAAATGTTTTTCTTTAATAACATTTCTTAACGATGATAATATCTCACAATGATATTGCATTCAACAATGCACATTATGGAAAAACATATATTGTAGTATATACCAGGTCTACAAGTATGAAATGCGGATTTTTTTCAAATTTGCCGCGCAAACAGTGTGTATAGTTCAAAGTTTCAACACATATGGCGTTTTGTTATGTTATCATTAAGTGTTAAATGCGTATAGGTTATAATTTGAAAAGTGATCATATAGTTTTGTTTTACTGTGTTAAAAATTTCAAATTTTGTGCCAAATAAACAGCATTCGCGGACAGTATTACTGTTTTGTTTTCATTTGAAAAAAACTGCTGCTGAATCATACCGACTGCTTCGAGAAGCTTATGGTGAATATGCTCCATCACAAGATATGTGTGAACGATGGTTTCGGCGTTTCAAAAGTGGTGACTTTGATCTTACAGACAAAGAACATGGAAAACCTCCAAAAAAATATGAAGATACAAAATTGGAAACATTGCTACAGGAAGACGATAGTCAATCACAAAAACAACCAGCAGAGCAGTTAGGCGTTAGTCACCCAGCTGTTTCCAATCGCCTACGAGAGATGGGTAAGATCCAGAAAGTCGGCAGATGGGTTCCACATGCATTGAATGACAGGCAGATGAAAAAACGCAAAAACACTTGTGAAATTTTGCTAGCACGATACAAAAGAAAGTCTTTTTTGCATCGTATCATTACTGGCGATGAAAAATGGATTTATTTTGAAAATCCCAAACGCAAAAAATCATGGGTGAACCCAGGTTTACCATCCACATCAACTGCAAGACTGAATCGCTTTGGCAAAAAGACAATTCTTTGTACTTGGTGGGACCAAAAGGGTGTGGTCTATTATGAATTGTTAAAATCTGGTGAAACAGTTAATACCCAACGTTATCAACAACAACTGATCGAATTGAACCATTCGCTGCTCATAAAACGATCAGAATACGAAAGAAGACAGCACAAGGTAATCTTTCTTCACGATAACGATACGATCACATAAGGCAAAAGCAGTTTGCAACACATTGGAGGCACTCAAGTGGGAAGTGCTACCCCATGCCGCTTACTCACCAGACTTGGCCCCTTCAGATTACCACTTATTCGCATCGATGGGTCACGCACTGGCCGAGCACCACTTTTGTTCATATAAAAATGTGAAAGAATGGCTAGATGAATGGGTTGCGGGGAAAGGGGAAGAGTTCTACTGGCGAGGTATTCACAAATGGCCTGAAAGATGGGAAAAATGTATAACTTCTAATGGAGCATACTTTGAATAAATAAACTTTTACTGTTCTTTAGAGTTTAATGTGTTTTATTTTTTAAAAAAATCCGGATTTCATACTTGTAGACCTGGTATATTAATAAGACAGGAATGTTTGGCAGGGAACGAGTACCCGTGTATTGATATTATGATTTGGATTTTTCTACGTCTACGAACATCTCATTAATAATGTCGTTAGTGCAGATTTGCCTAAAAACGTCCGCACTCTGATTATCATGCAAAGAATTATTTAAAATGCAGTTATAATCAACAAAAATATTCGAGAAACTTAAAATATGGAGGGTGATGTAAGACTTTCTACCACTGTACAGGTCACGACTAGTCAGCAAGGGCATAAGAGGCCCATTAGGCGGACAAGGTAAGTTTCTTGACCGTCTGTCGTTTATAACGTAAAGTTAGCAACCTTGTTCATGCTATGTCATAATAAAATATAACAACAGAACTCTAAACATTTGGTAAATATTTCATCTCAAATAAATTACCTTAAAACCCTTAATAAATCTTAAAAATAAATTGTAATAGATATAAAAATACTTGAAATATTACTATAAACTATAGAAATCATTCATCCGTTGTATAAGAAAACTCAATTTTAAAAATTGCTAATACTTATTGCATCGTAGAAAAATAATTCTATTAACTGAGTCCATAAATCTCTATACTGATCGTGGTTTTATTTATAAAAATCCCCATTGCAAATAATAAAATTAAAAAGAAACTGAACATTAAAGTTTCAGGTAATTATTTTTTTGTGTTAAATGAAATATTTTTTCAGCAAAAAGGGATAATACTAAATAATACTTAATGACTAAACTCCGGTGCTTATAAAAGTGTTGTAAAGTATAATTAAATCTGTTTTTAGAGTAAAGCAAAATAGTCTCAATTAGAATTTACTGCTTTACCTTTTTGAGAATCCGGTAAAAGCTGCGTATAACGTTAAATGAAACGATAATGAAGCGATAGCGATTTTTAGAATAGAATTTTTGTTGCTCATTTTATCTTATGAATGTGGGATGTGTACTATTAATTTTAAAAAATGTACCACATATCATCAATTATGATAAAACAATACACAGGCACTGGTGTAATGGGACTGACCTGGTTGTTATATTTTAAAGGAGATTTTGAGCTATATGCTCAGGCAAAAAATTACTGTTATTGAGAAAAGATGTATATATTAATATTTTTGACCCAACGAAATAATGCAAAAACTTAAAGAAAAATAGCCTAGATTGGTCAACAGATCGACTCCTACCTTATTGCACGGTAACGCTAGACCTCTCACTGCACAAATGACTGTGGCAAAACTACAGGAATTGGAGTTGGAATTTCTTCATCATCCTCCATACTCACCAGACCTAGCCCCCACTGACTACCACTTCTTCCGCAATTTGGACAACTTTTTAATAGGAAAACAGTTTAATTCCGACAATGCTGTAAAACTGGCCTTCCAGGAATTCATTGACTCTCGTCCGCCAGGATTCTATACCACCGACCTGAACAACCTGCCGATGATAATGATGATGATGTATTTGACAGTTTAGAATCTATAAAGACTGGTTATATCATTAGTGAACATATTTTTGAAAAAAAAACATGTTAACTATGAATCAGTTTCAAAACTTCATAGAATTAGCCCAAATTAATAACGACCTTCTGTCCTTAAGCAAAAATTACACCGAAAACCCACAAATCTTAATAGAAATAATGAGAAATCTTCGTATCGAAGTAACAACCAAAACCGTTAAAGCACGACTTACACACACCATACATAAACTCGAACAACAAATAATAAAGAACCATAACACATTAAGAACAAAAATGGGAACACTTAGAGGAAATTCAAATGATTATATCGCAAGAACAACCAAATTATGTATGCTTAAAAGACACCAACTTAAAACCAGATAAACAAGCAACATCACGTCTGTACACCCTCTACAGAAAAGACAAAAACAACTTATAGAGGCAAGCGGTGGAGTCGCCATACTGGCGAAAAATACAAACTTTGCAGACCAGTTGACACTCAACACTGAACTAGAAGCGGTCGCTATCAAAACATATATCCCAAAATTCTATCTAAAACGTTTTAGATATTCTATCAAACATGGCAAAAGTGTATAGACAATATGTGTGCATACTTTGATGAATAAAATAATTCCTTATATTTGTAAGTTATCAACCAACTTTGCCTTTTTAGGGTTTGCAGGTATGACCAAAAAACCTTTATACCGTCATTTTGTCGTCTGTCTGTCTGTCTGTCTGTCTGTCTGTCTGTCTGTCTGTCTGTCTGTCTGTCTGTCTGTCTGTCTGTCTGTCTGTTCGGTAAAAATTGTAGCCAAACGGCTAAACCTAGAGAGTTGAAATTTGGCATGCTTGTACAACTTTTTGACCCGCACATAGGAAAAATACTAAAACATCTAAAAAACATATCCCCCTAAAAATATAAACAAATATGTGCTCATCGAAAAAAATAATATTTTTTTAAAATTCTGAGTAGGGTATCAAATTAAAGCTCTTAATACGTGGATTAACGATCAAAATTTTATTTTTGCAAAATAAATTATTTTGATGCGATTTTTGCCAAAATTGTGCAAAAAAATTTTTGTCCCACACCCTGTAGCCCAGATGGTTTAAAGCAAAATCTGAAAAAATTCGAAGTAGTGTACATTGGTGTGAACCGGAATAGTACAACAGGAATTTTTGATCAGATTATGTTTTCGGAAAATAATGCATTTTTTGTGTTTTTAACCAAAATATGTTAAATATTTAATTCGCTATGTAACTCAGTAGATAAGTCAGTGTTCATAGCGATGTGCGTTTCGTCATTGGTTTTTTTAATTTTCCAAACAGGTAACTTGCAAACTAGAGTTCGAATCCTGTCAATTTTAATTTTTTTGTTTTTTTTTGCAGTTTTCTTTTGTTTAAATTATTATGTTAAAATTCTAGTTATATTTTGGTAAATGTTGCATTTAATTTTTAAAAGCGTAAATTTAATAACCAGTGGGAAGTGTTGAAATTATAATTTAATTCTATGTTTGATGTATAAGAAATCAGAGGGCGGGGCTAATGATTTAAGCAACCAATAGAAGCTATAGCCATAGGCAATTTTCTAAATCTTAATGAACCTTGCTATGTAAAAAAAATACTGCACATATTTAGAAACTTAAATAATGGTATTAGGCATTCGAATTAAAATTCATAAAAAAATATTTTGACATAAAATTTGTTTTGGCATCCCAAATAATCATCATTCAGTTACTAAATACCTGCAAAACCCTGAAATGTGTGAAAATTCACACTCCACATTTTTTTCTACAAATCTCATCCTTGACGACCTAATACATATCTCAAGTTATTTTACAATGGGTACATTCGATTTGACGCTCCGAGCGTTCCGAGCACGCTCTGTACACTCAAACGTGTTCGATTTGACGCTCGGAGTACACTCAATTGCATTCGTTTTGCGATCGAGCGAGCATTTAGAGTGCGCTCTATGTGTTCGGGGTTTTAAGACCGAGCGTATGGAGTATGACGTAAAAAAGTGGGGGAAGTTTAAAATTAAATTATAAATAAAATAAAAATAATAGCCTTAGACAAATAATATTGTTATTTGTCTATGGCTACAGAGTACGGCTATTTTATGTATTTGTGACGTTCTGTAAACAGTAAAAAAATTATTAAAATACACCGTACATATAATTAAAATGGAAAAAATTCATTAAATTAATTCATTAATTATTATTTAATTTTTAATTAATTTTATTTCTTCATTATTGAAAAAAAATCAAGGAAAAACCGAGGTACATATATAATTTTGATTTATGACTGACGTGAATTAATCTGACAGTAAAAACGCCGCCTAAAATTGTAGGGTTAGATTTTATAAACAATACGTCACAAGAACGCTCGCTCCGTTAGTGCTCTATTTATGACGTCACCATCAACTGTTCGCTCAACGCTCGCTCTACTCTGTACAACTCGAATGCACCCAATATATAAGGTGGAATTTACACCAACTGTTTTATTTTTACTTCAAATTTTCCTAATTTTTCAACATCGAAAGGCAAGACCTACATCAATCAATTCTACTTACTAAAATATTTCATATTCGTCGCGTCTGAATATCTTTCAAAACTCAGGAATAACGATCTCTCTTTGTTTGCGATTCTGAATTTTTTATGAATGATTTTTAAATGGTGAAAACTTTTTGCTTGGGATGTACATATATCAGGACTTAGAACGTCTTAATAAAAAGTTTAGGGAGTGATCGTGAACGGGCACGTTAGCACCCTTTGATGTTATTAACGCAAGTCTCGCTCCGGTTGTGTGCCCATGGAATAGCAATGTACAGGCTAGGACAATTCGTTCGTTGACCGTTTCGAACACTCTTTTTTAACGATCCATTTAACGTGGCAGATCGTGCTTCGAGCACAGGACCAGAACACAACGCACAGTTAAAGGAAATTTTATTATTTACTCTGCGGCCGGTTGGGACTTGACAAATCTCCCTCGCCAGAGCATGCTTTATTAAAATGCCACAAGTCTACAAATGTTCCGCCTTTAACTTCTATTTATAGAAATCTTTAAAAAGTTCTTCAACTATTTACTCATGGTTTACATAGATCAGATTATTTCAAAACCACGTAAAATTCAGTTTTTAGGATTTTGTAGGTATGACCAAAAAACTCTTATACAGTAATACCCCTCCACTCGACTGCCTCTTAGCTCGACGTGTTCGCCATTCGACGTAAATGTCGAGAGTGAGAGTCGATGGAAGCATCGCTATCCGACGCGTGATCGAATACCGATCACGTGATACATATTTTGGTAAATAAAGCTAAATTAACGCATGGCCAGCAATTCGCGCCTAGATATCTTGACGAAAACAACTCAGAATTAGTGCTGCTATGAACTTTTTGTTTTTGGCTAAAATGAGTGTTTTATATTTATAATTATGGGTCCAAAGAAGGCTACAAGCATAGCTAAAAGGAAAACCGTAAGAATCACTATGGAACATAAAAAAAAAATAATAGCCAAATATGAAAGTGGTATTCGTGTGACTGAGTTGTATACAAGGTATGGCATTCCTAGATCGACGATCAGTACTTTTTTACAGCATAAGGAAGCAATTAACAGTGCCGATGTAGCGAAGGAAGTTTTTCAATAACCAAACTTCGTCCACCTATTATTGCCGAAATTGGAAAATTATTGTTAATTTGGATCAAAGAAAAAGAGTTAGCTGGTGATAGTGTTACCTTGTACCGGGTGAATTATTTAAAGAGCAACATACATGTTTCACATATAATGTTAATGAAGTGAGTTATGTCATTTGCAACATAGCAAATTATGAAAGCAAGTTCATATCCATCGCAACAGATATGCAATGGTGCTTAGATATAAAAGTTATTTGGCATGATAAAGTTCCTAGACGGCAAAACAATAGTAAATTAGAAACAATAAATGCATTTTTATTGGTTTGTTTATATTTACATACAACCAAAAATAATAATGTCTTTAGTAGCTAAGTCCAAAAAATATTTAAAAAAAATAATATTTTGTCTTTTCTATGGATACGATAAGCATTTGTTTTATGGCTATGTTGCTTTTGAAATAACTCACTTCATTAACATTATACTGAGTGATTATTTAATGGCGAGACGACGTCACTGAAAGTTTTAATAATTTGCCGTTTCATACACATCGTTGCAGGCGATTATGCGCGCATGCGCATAATCTTTTTTTCTTCATAATCAAATTTTCTTCAAGGTTATTATAGTCATAGTATTCTGCTAGGAGGCACGTAAAATTCGGTGACGTCGTCTCGCCATTAAATAATCACTCTGTATGTGAAACATGTATGTTGTTCCTTAAATAATTCACCCGGTATGTATATGTATAAATGTACATATGATTCCCTTTATTTCTTATGGGGAAATTCGACTCGCCACTCGACGAAATCGCTATTCGACGCTTTTTCAGAACGAATTAACGTTGAGTGGCGGGGTATTACTGTACCGTCATTTTGTCGTCTGTCTGTCTATCTGTCTGTCTGTTCGGTAAAAATTGTACTTAAATGGCTAAACTTAGAGAGTTGAAATTTTCGTTGAAAACTCTTTGACCCGCACATAGGAAAAACACTAACACATCTAAAAACATATCCCCCTAAAAATATAAACAAATATGTGCTCGTCGAAAAAAAAAATATATTTTTTTAAAATTATGAGTAGGGTATCAAATGAAAGCCCGTACGTGGATTAACGATCAAAATTTTAGTTTTGCAACACAAATTATTTTGATGAGATTTTTGCCAAAATTGTGCAAAAAAAAAATTTGTCCCACACCCTGTAGCCCAGATGGTTTAAACTTAAAATCTGAAAAAGTTCTAATGAATGTACATTGGTGTGAATCGGAATAGTACAACAGGAATTTTTGATCAGATTATTTTTTCGGAAAATAACGCATTTTTTGTGTTTTTTGTTCACGATTTACAAAATTTATAGTTATATAACACACTAGACTAGAAGACGTATCATGGTGTAACGGTTAGCATGCTCGCTAGCTACCCAGAATTCTAGGGTTAGCTCCCGGCAGAGGAGATAATTTTATTTATTTTTTTCCATTTTTATTTTCTTTAAATTATTTTGTCAAAATTCTAGTTATATTTTGGCAAATGTTGCATTTAATGTTTAAGAGCGTAAATTTAATAACCAGTTGGAATGTCGGAATTATATTTTCATTCTATGTGTCATGTATACGAAACCAAAGGAGCGGAGCATTTGACAACCAATGGAAACCATAGGCGCAATTTTCAAAATCTTAATGAACCTTTCTATATAAAAAATACTGCACATTGTCCTATAATTATTATTGAATGTAATAATAAAATAAATTGACAAAATTCATTGGTTTTTGAATAGATCCAATTTTAGTATATTAATAAATATATTTAGATTTTTCACAAAAATCTGTATCCAATAATTTTACTTCAGTTGACAAGTTATTTCCTTAAAAGTTATTCATCTGCAAACTATTAAAGAAACAATTTACTTGGCTATACAAATAGCATAATTAAAATTTCCAGTAAATTTAATTTTAGAATATTATTTAAAATTCATATTTAACATTAAATTGACATGAAGTTTCTGTTACTATTTTTGTAGGTATGCAGTTATATTATTAAATTCACGTTTAAATACCTGCAACTGAAAGTATTTAGTTATATATTTTGAATGTGTGGCAGCACCGTATGTTTGTTTTAATTAAAAGTATAACTGGTAAATTCTTTAGAAAATGAGTAAGTTTTAAAGGATTATTGCAGAATTACGAAAGCTCTTAAATGCTACTGTGGCGCAGCTGTCCTTGTTCTAGTTTTATATTTGACTTGTGTCTTGGTACGTGGAATTATAGTAAGTATTATCAGCACGTATACCTATACAGATTGTAAGTTTCTTATACAAAACAATCTTAAATCAATCTTAAATAAAATTTGCAACAATCTATACGATCAAAATTAGCAGCGAATTGCAATATACGAGGGTTGCTACTTAATTTTTACGTATAACGAGGAAAACAACAAAATTTGTTTATTTAAATATTTTTATTGTTTTTCAAAATACAGCCTTTGACAAATTTGGCGACAAATGCAAAAAGTGGCACATTGTTTTTGGAAAACCATTCGTTTGTTGCTTTGGCTTTGTGACAGGGTAATAATTGAATTTTAATACAAAATGTCCTAGACTAATCTGAGACGTCATCTTCTGAAGAAGTGTCTAACCTCAGTTTCTTTTTTACTTGTGTAGCTGACTTCTTTGACTGTTTAGTTCTCTTTATTTCGTTTTTCTGGAGTGTCTGTAACAATACGAGTTCTTCCTGGTTTTCGTCCCCTGTTACCCACTTTTCTAGGCCCAGCTTTTGGAAATGGTTGCACTGCTTTTGGAGATAGAATAACTGTATCATTGTCAGAGGCAGATACTAAAGAATCAGTTGATGGACCGGCCTTTGCATAGTGTTCTGTTGACGTTCCTACAGTGATAGCTGATAAATTTTTTGGCTTTTCTGGATTGGGACGGTCTGTTACTGACGACTCTAAAAAATCTTCTATGAAAATGCCACGGTCCATGGGAAAAATGCCTGCAGTTTTAAAACCATAAGTTATATTATTGGCGTTAAAAGCACGGTAATATATTTTTCCCAAGACTCCAGAAATCGAATAAATATCAAAGGTTTTTCCTGGATTATTTACAAGCCAGTCATCAACACTTTGGTTGTAATAAGTCTTTAATGGGCCATATACAGAAACATCCAGAGGCTGTAATTTATTTGAGGTATGTGGTGGGAAAGTCACCATTACAATTCCTGATTCTGCAGCACATTCTACAGCTTCATAAGATAAGTGGCTTTCATGATTGTCCAATAATAATAGCATTCGTGATTCTTTTGATGTTTGAGTATGATGTATAAAATGATGCAAGAACTGTAAAAATAGACGAACATTTGACCATCCTGATGGATTGGCTCCGCCAATGGTAGCTGGTGGAGCCTCGTTTATCATAAATTCCTTGAAAAATACTCGAGGTAATATAAACATTGGCGGAATGTGATTTCCTAGTGCATTTATAGCGGCAATCATAGTAACAAGTTGGCCATGTTCAGCGGACGTAACTTTGCCAACTTGTTTGGTACCTTTTGGTGCGATAACATTGGAAGGCACCTGGACTGCCATTAATCCCGTTTCATAAATATTCCATATCCTTTGCGGAGGGAATAGGCTAAATCTTTTGTGCACACTTTCAACATTATTAAAGAAATTGTCAACATTAGTTTTGTTAAAGCTTGTACATCTAGTTAAACTGGTAGCCTCTGGTTTACGGATGGACAGTTCTTTTCCATGCCTCTTCATAAAAGATCGCATCCATTCTAATCCGGCTATCTTTTCTTCATCCCATTTCGTTGGATATATTTTCTTGCTTGCAGTAGCATACTTATAAGCTACTTGTCTTACTCCTTTTTTAGTAAGACCGTATTTCATTTTGGCTACAGTAACAATATAATTAACTAAACTTTATTCTTCTTCCGCAGAGAAAATTCTTATATTATCATATTTTGGTTAATATATGGAATTTATTTGTGGAGACTGTTTATATAATTTTAATTGCCTGCTTAATGTAGCAGGAGAAATATGGAAATATTTACTTGATTCCCTGATACCAATTTTTTTTTCAGTATCTGTTTGACATATAGCTTGTAATGCCGTTAACATTCTTTCAGGGCTAATACTACCCCTTTTCTTGCCACTTTTGCTACGTGGCATAATGAATCTGAAAAAATACATTTTCAAATAATACCTTAGTGTACTTACTCGAAAACAACCTATTGTACCGTGAAACAGTGTTTCCAGGGACAACATACGATATGTTTCAAGGTACAACTATATGGCTTTGTTCAAGAAAACATTATCCCACAGAAAAAGGTAATGACAGAAAGTAAAATAAACTGGTGGATTGAACTTACCAATGTTCACGCTATATCTCTGCCAAATATCTTGGAACAATAATGGGTATTAACACCACGAGTAAATAAACAACAAACAAGTTAATTTTTACTTCTGTTATCACAATTCATTTTATGCGTCATAAAAACACGGGGAATCCTAGAATCGTACTGTAAATACAACTAACATGACATCTGTGATCTAAGTGGTCACTGTTTTCAAATATAAGTGCCTAGATGGTACCACCAAGCTGTACTACTTAACTTTTCAGGGTACAACATACTCAAGGTACAACACTTTCCCCTACGTATTTTAAACAAAATAGTCGGTATTCAATATTATCACAAAAAATTAGTATCTAAAGTCTATAAATACATGGCCGTGAAACTCCGTTAGACAGAGATGTACTAAATTAGTAAGGTTTCCTCCCAAGGAAATTTAAGATTAGGTTTGACTCAAGGGACTAGCCGGGATCGAATTGGAACTTTTTAATTAGGCCCTAATCACTCTTAATTAGTGTCTTGTGAGCTACATCCTAATTGAATACATTAAGATATTGACACAAATATCACCTGCTTCCGTAACTGAACATAGTTTTTTTAGAAATATGGTAAATTTATTAAAATATATTATTATTAATTTGTGCAGAATTAAACCATAGTTTGTATAATTCAAGAAAAAATAATATTGAATACAGTTACAATGCAATATTGTTATACTTTATAATTAAGAAATATAAGTAATTGATATCTTCCAAAAAAAAAAAAAAATGATATGATGTGTGAATTTTCACACATTTCAGGGTTCGCCGGTATTTAGTAAGTGAATGATGATTATTTGCGATGCCAAAACAAATTTTATGTTAAAATATTTTTTTGGTAATTTTAATTTGAATGCCTAATACCATTATTTAGGTTTCTATATATGTGCAGTATTTTTTTTTATATAGCAAGGTTCATTAAGATTTTGAAAATTGCGCCTATGGCTGATATTGGTTGCTTTAAGTCACAAGCTCCGCCCTTCTGATTTCGTATATATTGAAACAGAATTAAATTATAATTTCAACACTTCCCACTGGTTATTAAATTTACGATTTTAAAAATTGAATGCAACATTTGCGAAAATATAACTAGAATTTTGACAAAATCATTTAAACAAAATAAAAATGCAAAAAAAAAAACAGAATAAATAAAATTGTGACAGGAAGCGAACCGTAGTTTGCAACTTAGGAAGCGAGAACGCTAACCATTAGACTACCAACGTTTACTTGTTTAATATGTTATATAACGAATTAAATATTTTACATATTTTAGTTACAAACACAGAACATGCGTTATTTTCCGAAAATATAATATGATCAAACATTCCTATTGTACTATTCCGGTATGAAACGAATGTAAAAAAAAATGCAGTTTGTGTAAGAGCAACTCCATTTATTTATGTGTAAAATGTAAAGCACATCTGTGCCCAGAGTGTTTTGAAATGTTTCATCCCAAATAAGTTCATATTTCATTCATAAATAAAATAATTTGCTTATTACATGTTTACTTATATTTGATATTATTATTAGCCAAGGGTGCGTATACGCATCCTTATATTCCTGTAGAGTTAAGCATATATATTTTTTCAAAATGCAATAACTGTCTAAGTTGATGTATATTAATTAATTTGCATTACAAGATTTGTAAAAATATTTTTTATAATAGCTTGTCCATTAATGGGTTAAACGGTTATTTACATATTTCATCAATTATATTTTATAAACTATCTTTCAGTGCAATGCCTGTCTACAAATATTAAAATTTATGTCGAAATATAAAATATTGGAAATAAATAAATTAATTTTGTCTGTTAATGAAATATAAAAGCCACAAATAATCAATTTTGACATATATATCATTTTTACAAACCTACAGATATATTTAATCATAAAGTAAAAATATAACATAAAATATAGGTTAGCATATATTTGGTTATTGAATTGTCAATCGAATATTAAACAAGCAATTAAAAACCGATATATTTACAAAGCCCTACAAAAAGCAGCAAATACATCAAACATTTATTATCTACACAAAATTGGTGACAGTTATAATTGAAACTTCAAGTGCCATAC
Organism: Liopterus haemorrhoidalis; assembly: GCA_963971575.1. Classification (NCBI taxonomy): domain Eukaryota; kingdom Metazoa; phylum Arthropoda; class Insecta; order Coleoptera; family Dytiscidae; genus Liopterus; species Liopterus haemorrhoidalis. Next base: position 48,150,429 of record OZ020618.1, read on the forward strand.
TCATGTTCGCTCGTCGATAACAAATTCTATAACCCTCATCTCCAAACGACTAAATTGATAATATAAATTGGAATACTATGTCGATTCTACTCTGGAATTAACTTTTTTGAAGTTATAAGCTGGTATATAAATGAGGCCTTACGGGTGTTCAGATACAGATATTTTATCTTAATAATTCTGGACATTGGTTTCCTGTGTGTCACCTACCCTGAAGAATTGGGGAAGATCGGGCAAATTGACGAGTTGAGCAAGATAAAGATTCGTAATTTTTTGGAATGGTCAAGTAATAGTTCTATGTCTATAACTTGACTAGTACGAGACCAGAGCCCCACACAAATTGAATAGACTCTAACACAAATGGCATTCATTTAGTCATTGCCTGACGGAAATAAATGGTGGAAATGTTTGTTGGATATTTAGTCTAAAATCTCCAAACAAACGTGGACAAAGAACGCGTTAGTCAAATTAAATAATAATTGGCATGAGTGTTTGAATGTTGAAAAAAAATTTATGTGAAGTGTGAATCTTCACACATTTCTGGGTTTTGCAGGTATTTAGTAACTGAATGATGATCATTTGGGATGCCAAAACAAATTTTATATCAAAATATTTTTTTATGAATTTTAATTCGAATGCCTAATACCATTATTTAAGTTTCTAAATATGTACAGTATTTTATTTATACAGCAAGGTTCAGTAAGATTTTTAAAATTGCGCCTATGGCTTCCATTGGTTGCTTATATCATAAGTCCCGCCCTCTGATTTCGTCAAACAGAATTAAATTATAATTTCAACACTTCCCACTGGTTATTAAATTTACGCTTTTAAAAAATAAATGCAACATTTACCAAAATATAACTAGAATTTTGACTAAATAATTTAAACAAAATAGAAATGCAAAAAAAATACAGAAAAAAATAAAATTAACAGGATTCGAACTCTGCAACGTTCGCACGTCAATTTACAAAGTGCGTTACGAAACCATCTGAGCTACCAGAGTTTCTTATCTGAAGTGTTACATAGCGAAATAAATATTTAACATATTTTAGTTAAAAACACAAAAAATGCATTATTTTCCGAAAACATAATCTGATCAAAAATTCCTGTTGTACTATTCCGGTTCATACCAATGTAAATCACTTAGAATTTTTTCAGATTTTTAGTTTAAACCATCTGGGCTACAGGGTGTGGGACAAAAAATTTTTTGCACAATTTTGGCAAAAATTGCGTAAAAATAATTTATTTTGCAAAAATAAAATTTTGATCGTTAATCCACGTACTAAGGGCTTTCATTTGATACCCTACTCAGAATTTTAAAAAAATATTTTTTTTTTTGATGAGCACATTTTTGTTTATATTTTTAGGGGGATATGTTTTTTAGATGTTTTAGTATTTTTCCTATGTGTTGGTCAAAGAGTTGTATAAGCATGCCAAATTTCAACTCTCTAGGTTTAGCCGTTTGGCTACAATTTTTACCGAACAGACAGACAGACAGACAGACAGACAGACAGACAGACAGACAGACAGACAGACAGACAGACAGACAGACAGACAGACGACAAAATGACGGTATAAGGGTTTTTTGGTCATACCTACAAAACCCTAAAAACGAGCTAGACTTACATATATAGAACAACCGTGAATTCGTCAATATTAAGTGTTATATTGCCTACAAATAATAAATATTCCCTTTACACTTTTGTATTATTATTTTTATATTTTTTATTTGGACAAAAGGACATAGTGGTACTCTAGGAAATGAAGCAGCGGATAAATTAGCGAAAGAAGCCACCAGCAAGGGTACTCCACTGGATATATCTCTCCCCCCAAGCGATATAAAACAGTTCTCAAAAAAAGAACAGAAAACATATGGCAAAGAGAATACACTGCAATGAGTTTGACTGTAGGAAAAATATATGCCGAGATTCAGCCGGTGATAAGAAAACCTTGGTTTTTTGATTACAACTGGAAAAGAGGTGAGATAGTTAAAATCGTACGACTAAGAAATAATCATGGGTGTTACCCAGCACACCTATACAAGATGGGCATAATTAAGTCGCCAGTATGCGACTATGAGTCTGATGCAACTATGGAACACATCATATTTGACTGCCTACACTTCACGGACGAAAGACGCGACTACATACAGGAATTATCAATAAACAGAATTAACGTTCCTACAACAATGACGGAGTTATGCAGAAACGAAAAGATTTACAAATACGTAATAAAATTTCTCAACAACATAAAGCTAGACATTTAAAACTGTTCTTAGAATTAACTGTACATCTCTACTGTCTTCCCTTCCGATGGTCTGATTCCAGTTTGTATAAATCCCGCAGAGACGGACCCCTCTGCACTATACTTTCCTTCTTGTGTACTTGTGCTATCCTCAGTTAGGAAATATTGAACAAATACCATGTCTGGCTCATTGTTCTAGTTAACAAAGGCCGTTAATAAAATTTAAATATATATATATATATATATATATATATATATATATATATATATATATATATATATATACTAGATTCTTAGTATAAGCAGAAGTATATAAGTAATATCCATATGTCTCTACTACAATTCTTTCTTTTACCTATACGGATTTTATATATACGGATATAAAAAGATGCCTACCTATAAAAACAAACAATATACAAAAAAAATAAAATAAAATAAAAATTTGTTAAAACTAATTTATTCCAAAAATTTGTATTAAAACTGACACGAAAATAAATAAAAATGTCATTTTATAATACCTTAACCTAAAAATAGTAGAATAGGTCTGATTTACAAAGCTTAAACAAAACGGCCGAAAAGCACGATTTAAATGATGAAAGTATCTAGATTACAAAATCTAGTTCCGCCTAACCTTTTGGAACAGAGTTTATTTTCATTAAAGCCGCATTCAAAGCTCTTAAATCAATAGCTTATGGACTGTTCACTGTCATCAGAAAGTTTGACATATGATAAGACGTGAAACCGTTCAGACCTCCAAATTTAATACGCTGTTTGTTGTGGATTGTGCATAATTTTCTAAACTTATAGCTAGTGAGATGTTTTAATGAGACAGACATATAAACACATTGGCTATCGCATTCTATCAGTGACACCGTAGTTATCGAATGCCTTTACGTAACCTAACATATGTCATCATTAACAAATCTTGCTCAAAATTACAAAGACGGACAGTAAATATGATCAATTTAGGTAATTAGGTAGTTAAAATCTAAGACAACAGAATTATAAGAACGATAATACATATAAAATATTTTACGAAGCTAGATAGTTGGTTTCAAAATTCACAGATGGAGGGCTATTCGTAACGTACTAATTTATAACAGATGTGAACGGTACATGGAACGTTAAAAGAATGCATTAAAGCATAACTCAGAGCGACACAACGAACAGTCTATAACTTATTAATTTAAAGAGGTCTGAATGTTGTAACTCCATCAAATATTTCTTGCTACCCGCTGGCCTCCAAATTTTAAAAGCTAGTACCGCTACTGTATTCTAGTTATTTTATTATTTTTATGCCTGAAGTAACTAAAATTAATATGCCGTACCGGCCAGTTTCTAATATATGCTACCCGCAATACACGGAAGTAAAACTGGTTGCGTACCCGTGTCAACTAACAAAATATGTTTTCTAAGTTTGTACACTAGGGTAATATAAAATTCACAGATGGAGGGCTATTCGTAACGTACTAATTTATAACAGATGTGAACGGTACATGGAACGTTAAAAGAATGCATTAAAGCATAAAACAGAGCGGCACAACGAACAGTCTATAACTTATTAATTTAAAGAGGTCTGAATGCGGCTTAATATCTATCTCTATGTAAAAAGTTGTAACTCCATCAAATATTTCTTGCTACCCGCTGGCCTCCAAATTTTAAAAGCTAGTACCGCTACTGGATTCTAGTTATTTTCATTATTTTTATGCCTGAAGTAACTAAAATTAATATGCCGTACCGGCCAGTTTCTAATATATGCTACCCGCAACACACGGAAGTAAAACTGGTTGCGTACCCGTGTCAACTAACAAAATATGTTTTCTAAGTTTGTAAACTAGGGTAATATACGTACATTTAATAGGAAGTTTCAGAGTTTTCTTACAGTAGAATAGTTGTGAAAATGCCTGTTAAACTAAGTTGAAAAGTTTTCTAAATTATTGCTATAGGTGACTGAGCCACAAATAATTACATAAATATGTTGTATTCTGTACCATTAACCCAATGTTCCGCGGATGATACAGTGGTGTATACATTAGCGGTTGGCGGGTAAAATATTTGGGGGGACACTTTTTGATCAGTATATTGCAGTGTCCAGCCAACGGCCCGCGGGCCGAATCTGGCCCAATAATAAGTTTCAAACGCCTCGCGTGAAATTTCTACCCCTTGTTTTTTTAGAATAACCCTTCCTCAAAAGGTTTTCGGAGTTTCTCCACTCCCCATGTCCTTAATTGATTTTCAGAATTTCTTCCCCACGTTCTAGAATGATTTTCAGAATTTCGCACACCCGTCCTCTGTGATTTTCGAAGAAAATCAGGAAAAACAACCAAAAACGTCGCATCATTCTTCATCATAATGACAATACAATACAAGAAAAAAACATCGAATTAATGTCTCATTGCCCGTATTCGCCTGTTTTATCCCCTAATGACTTTTTATGTTCTTCAATGTCAAACAAAAAATGCGTGGACAGTGATTTTTATCACCACAAGAAGCTGTTGAAGCCTTCGAAAACCATGTTTTTGAGATACTAACTTCAGAGTGGAAAAAATGTTTTGAGAATTGGTGTGAACGCATGTTCAAACCTAACCTCTATCTATCGTTTTTGAAGGGACCTATTGAAATAAACTATGGATGCGGGAAAACAATGAATGCGGGAATATAGAAAAAAACACATTAATACATATTTAAATGTTTAATATGTACATACATACATATTCTAAAAATGAGACATGTTTCAGGTATAAATCAATTTGTTTAAATAAAAAATATCGTAACAAAATAAAAAAGGAAGCTGTATGCAGGCAAAAAAAAATATACTTTGTATTGTATATAATCTTTCATCGTCATTTGGTTTTTGGCATTTTTATTGCCGTAAGAAATCAATATTTTTTCGGTGTTACATTTTTTTCCGCATCAGTTATCGAATGTGCATAAAAATAAGTTTGAAAAAAACACGAAATTTGCTGCGTTATTTAAATGATGAATGCGGTAAAATGATGCATAGAGAAACGATCGATGCGATCTATTTTTGAGTGTTTTGTATGAAATTAATTCGGAACCGCAAGAAATAACGCGATACATACGGAAAAACTATTATTCAAGGAACGATAGATAGAGGTTTCACTGTAAATCTTAAAGGCGAATATTTTGAAAAGCAATAAAACAGTTTGTTCCAAAAAAGTTTTCTTTCTTAGTTTTTGTAAAAACTTTAAAGGTAGTCCTCGTATAAACAATAGTGGCCATACCAAAGAATAAGAGTGAGCGAACGATAGAGAGAGAGAGAGAGAGAGAGAGAGAGAGAGAGAGAGAGAGAATAAAAATTATTTTAATTAATTTTGAAATAAAACATAAATTGTCAATTAATCCTTTATGAATACTTCCTTAAAATTTAAATTAAATGGTGCAGCATTAAAATTTAAAGATAAAATAAATAATTAAAATCAAGTATACAACTCCTGGTTTTACTTCGTTTTTAATAATTTTTTATGTTTCTCTCCAGAGTAATAAAAACATTTACATCGAAAAAAATTAACATTTTTGTTATGATTAAAACCCCAAAAATGAGTTTTGTTGGGCATAAAGAAGACTATGCTAGGTACACATCTTTCAGATCACAAAAATCTAAACAAAAACAGGTACATGTGACATAATAGAGCGAGTTCAAGAATTCCCCTGGTTAATTTTTACTACAGGGCCAAACCCACCCAATATTTACTATAAATTATAAAAATTCTAAATGTTGATTTCTTCATATATAAGTGCTTTAGTTTTTATATTTAGTATTAGGTCGTCAAGGATGAAATTTGTCGAAAAAAAGGCAAAGATAATATAAGGAATTATTTTATTCATCGAAGTATACACCCATATTGTCTTTACACTTTTGCCATTTAAGCGGCAGGTTGTTCAAGCCGGTGGTATAAATCCCTGGCGGACGAGAGTCAATGAATTCCTGGAAGGCCAGTTTTACAGCAATGTCGGAATTAAGCTGTTTTCCTATCAAAAACATGTCCAAATTGCGGAAGAAGTGGTAGTCAGTGGGGGCTAGGTCTGGTGAGCATGGAGGATGATGAAGAAGTTCCAACCCCAATTCCTGTAGTTTTGTCACAGTCATTTGTGGTCTAGCGTTATCATGCAATAAGATAGGATTGTTGACCAATCTAGGCTATTTTTCTTTAAGTTTTTGCATCATTTCGTCGGGTCAAAAACATTAGTATATACATCTTTTCTCAATAACAGTAATCATTTCGTCCAGTTAGTTGCAGTATAATTCTGTAGTGATCGATGAGCCAGTTTTTTTTTTTTTTGTTTTTAAGTTACCTGTACGAAATTTGGCGAACCAATTTGATATTGTCTGCTGCGTAGTAACACTAGAGCCAAATAGTTCCACGTAAGAACTCATACTTCATAATAGTGCCAATTTCCGACCGTTCTATTGAAGTAAATGGAAGTTTTTCCACTTTTTCCACTCCGATTGAGGCTTTTTCCACTGCGATTGTCAATTATGTGGGATCCAAGGTGAACAAATCTTTTTTTGACGGCTAAATGTTCATGCAATAGTGAATGTATGCTGGTCTCACTAATGCCCAAGGATACCTCAATCTTACGATAAGTCACATGACGATCTTGCAGTATCTGTTCACGCACAGCATCAATGTTTTCCGGAACAACAACCGATTTTGGACGACCTTCACGAAATTTGTCCTTAAGCGAACTACGGCCATGATTGAAGTCGGCAAACCTTCGATAAACAGTAGTCCTTGATGGTACTTCATCTCCAAAAGTCGAATTAAGTTCATAGATGCACTGTTATTTGATTAATCAACGTCGAAAATTGTAAAAAATAATCGTTCGAAAATATTCACGATTTAATTCCATTTTAAGCCGAGATAAATTTTACTGTAAACAACACAAATAGCGCTCGTACGTCAGAACGTCCTGAGTACGTATGTCATCAAAAATGTCAAACTTGACGATAGAAGCTACAGTTGACAGATGGCAGCGCTAGTTTAGCGCAATCTCAAAATATAAGAGGCAACCCTCGTGTCTACCCTAGAGAGAGATTAATTTATTAAGTCCGTTCCTACGCCCCTGTTTTCCAAGCTGTTTTTGTTGAATGCACCCCAAATTGGACGGTAAAGTACGACGAATAAAAATAAATTCAATACCTATTCCTTTATTTTATGTAAATTTTCCAACTGTCAAATCTAATAAAAGAAATTCAAATTGAATTTTGTAAAATTTTATGTGAAAAGTAGAAATATATCCTTACAAATAAGGAATACGTACGCAAGTGTTTTTCCGATAAGCCAATTAGGATGTTTTCCTTTTTCCTTTTCTGTCATTTATTCGCTTGTAACATTCCTTCACATGAGCGTCTATTGCAATGCACTTTTATTTGGAGTTCTGAGGGAATGTAGAATATAGAATGCGAGTCAGGAGCGTTCCACTGCGTTATCCAGGGAATATCGATTCACACCTTACAAGATTTTATACTTCTCACACTTTGATTGATTTATATATCGTCTTTTTTGATGTAAAAAGTTTTCAATATCTGTTGTACGCATCTGGAGTATTGTCAGCACGTATCTATGTACCAACAAACAAAATTATGTTTCCATATTGTTTTACTAGGAAAAAAAAAAAAACTATATTTGTTCATACATGCTGATGGACCTTGAATCCCTCGAAATACCCCTTAAACATGTTTCAACAATGAAATTTCCATAATCAAGACCATAGAAGAAAAAAACATTCCTCAATTAATTGACACCCTTCTAGCCAATTAGCCCTTAACAAAATCTATCTTAAAATTAGCGAAACAAACCCTATCAAATACGTTTCTTTACCTACTTTGGATCTATTAGTACCAAAATAGCTAACAAAATAAACTCTAGTAACGTCAGAGTTTCATTTAGGACTATCAGGTCGTCAAGGATGAAATTTGTAGTTAATAATATTGCCAACTTTAACAGCTTATTATTTGGCATTGGCTTAATATTTTACCTTTCTGTTTTTTTTTTTTTTTGTTGGGAACTTACACCTCTCGCCTGTTTAAAGAAATCATTGCATGCCGTAAAAAATAACAAAAACTTTTTAAAAAAATTAATTTTGTTGAAAATAGAACGGTCGGAAGTATGAGTTCTTACGTGGAACTACGCTATCGCAGACCGCGTGAAAGATTAATAGTGTATTTGGCTCTAGTGTTACTATACAGCAGACAATATCAAATTGGTCCGCCAAATTTCGTACAGGTAACTTAAACACAAAAAAAAAACTGGCTCATCGACCACAGCAGAAATATACTGCAACCAACTGGACGAAATGATGCAAAAAATTAAAGAAAAACAGCCTAGATTGGTCAACAGATCTACTCCTATCTTATTGCATGATAACGCTAGACCACACACTGCACAAATGACTGTGGCAAAACTACAGGAATGGAATTGGAACTGCTTCATCATCCTGCATACTCACCAGACCTAGCCCCCACTGACTACCACTACTTCCGCAATTTGGACAACTTTTTAATAGGAAAACAGTTTAATTCCGACAATGCTGTAAAACTGGCCTTCCAGGAATTCATTGACTCTAGTCCGCCAGGGTTTTATACCACCGGCCTGAACAACCTGCCGCTTAAATGGCAAAAGTGTATAGACAATATGGGTGCATACTTTGATGAATAAAATAATTCCTTATATTTGTAAATTATCAAACAACTTTGCCTTTTTTTCTACAAATTTCATCCTTGAGGACCTAATATTAACAATATTAAAAAATCTTTAGTAAATAATAAACACAAAGCAAATATACTGGACAAGAGTGGCGTTTAAATGTTAACATGTGACACGTTTGGCTCCACTTATTGTGGCCAAACAGGAAGATATTTTGCCATCCGAATTGAAGAACACAGAACCTCCTGGAAGAAACAAAAAACTGAACTTACATTCGGTGTACATCTGAACTCAGAAAAACTTTCTTCATACTTCAACCAGATGTCATTCATTCACAACCATAAGGCCGAAATAAAATTTATTGGAGGCGCCCGAGACTTGTCTACCACCCCTCTCATAGGGTTAACCTTATTAAATTCTTACCTGTAAACGGTATTAAAGATGAAAAGTTTGTATCTTATTTCATTAATTTGAAAATGGCGAAAGCCAAAACTAATGAGCAGTTATTAAATAAAAATAGTGAAAATTTACAATGGTCGTTATTTCAACAATTATTAAATACCTCATCAAACTTTCATAAGCACTAGGATGTAATTTTTAAGTAGTGAGCGATGGATGTAAGATCATAAAACAGCTACGCACAAGTAAAGAAAATAAAACTTGAACATATCAGACATGAATTCACTCGTTATTATCTGGGTATCAAGAACGGATGGAGAAACTACAAATATAATATCTTTATTGCATAGTTTCAACATCAATTACTAAGTGCACAAGTGTTTGTGTGGTCTACAAGTTCTAGAACTTGTAGAATTAACAGTATCCTTTTCAGTTGTCAGTCCCTCGACGTTAGGAGACATCTGGAATTTAGTTGACCGATACGAACCATAATTAATAATAACGAATTTTGACCGCCAATGCATCCTTGCGACTTAACATGTCGGCAATTTCTGCAAGTTCAGCAATTTCTTTTTGCACGGGCCAGATATTTACAATTTGAAGACGTCTAAAGAAGTTTTCGAGATAGGTGGAACACTTGCGTTCTTTCGTCCGTAGAACTCGGTACAGTCAACGTTATGCTGCCAGTGTTTTGCTCAAGAGCTCAAGATCAGTTGTCAGGACGAACAATAAGGCCATAAAAAGTGACGGAAGGCTCGTTAACTCCATTAGATACCCAGTTCCGGACAAGTTTCGGCGACAGTTTGAGGTAGGTGTCAGATGCAGCGAAAGCTGTGAGTTAACATCGCTACCTGGCCGTACATCACATTGTGTCCACTGGCCAATATCACCGTCAACAAATCTCAGTCACCGACATTAGGGACCTATAATCCTCCCAATCCAAGGTCAGACCAGTACCATGGTATGCTTTGCCAGCTTTCACTTCACTGTGGATGCCATCTCAACCATTATCACCGAGAATAACGGCCTAGATGTCCTCTACCCAAACGCCATTTTCCATGGCATGACGCTCTATTGTCACAAGTATCAAAACCACGAGCCATCAATTCATCCCTTCGTAAATAATTTGATACACTTTTACTTGGATTGATCTGTAATGTTGCCACACAGGTAATCCTAGGTCAGGATTGCGACATCTAGACATTGTGATGCTCAGCAGTGATTAAAAAACTATTTGTCAGCGTCTTGGCCTGATTACGAAATGAATTCGCCGCATTCTCGTAATAAGGAAATATTTGTCATGAAGAATGAATATTGACACTAGGTCATCCTTCATTACAAACAGATATCGCACAGTATCGTGGCAGAGGAACCTAGCCAACTCATCTACACGTACTAGTCTACACGGTGACGACCAAGACATCGACGCAAGATACTCGTTCCGCTGGTGAGCCAAGCAAGCAGTCACCATGTGAGTAAGAGAACGCTTCTCCAGGCTTCTCGACTTCCTGATGGGTAGCCCCCGCCTCGAGATAGGTCCAAGCCGATCTTGGCCTACACGGGGTGGACCGAAGAATTCCCCAACTCCATGAACCAATTCATACCATACATTGAAATTGGGATTTATAATTAATAAATTTGTATTGTTAAAACCAGGAGTTGTCGTTAAATCAAACCCACGTGACAGTAAAATGAGCCAGTGAAAAATGTGAATCTTATTCTATTGTGCTCCAGCTACCTACAAGAACCTGAACCATAAAATCAACCTCGAGGTTCCATTTTGTCACAAAGTACTGTAGAGTGCTTTTCTCAGTTGACGTACACTGCGTAGAAAATAGAATTCGTGCAGTCGGTTGGTTGCTAAGCAACGTACGTAGAACCGGCTGCAAACTGCAATGCGATTGATTTTACGTCATTGTTTGGCGTATATACGATAACATCCCTGGCCTCAACTCCTGAGAAAAGCACTATAGATTCCTTATCCAAAATTAATTCTTATCATCCATATCCACATTTAAACAGTCGACTAGCAACGGGATCGTCAAATTTTACTTTGGTCGTCGTATATTACTTGTATATACATACAAGTATATTTTTTATAAAATAATATTTTCACAAAATAATATTTAAAACTTACGATTTGATGATTATTTATGAAATGGAAGTCGTCACTCACCTGAAACAATAAATTAAATTATTATTATACAGTAAAAGTATCTTTGCAACATTTTTTTTTCAAATTATACATAAGTTAAAGTCTTTAGATCTTGCTCGCCAGATTTTACTTTTTATTTATTTTTGATACAAAGTAAACCTTGAAACTACGAGGGTTGCCTTTTATGTTTCGGGATTTGAGATTAAAAACAATTATTTATCAACAAAAGTGGCTTTACTGTTTTTCAAAATATTCTCCATGAAGATCAATACACTTTTGCATGCGTTTGAACCAATTTTCGAAGCACTTTTTCCACTCCGATTGGGGCTTTTTCCACTGCGATTGTCAAATTATGTGGGATGCAACGCGAACAAATCTTTTACACGGTCAAATATACATGCAATAGTGAATGTATGCTCGTCCTATTAATGCCCAAGGATACTTCAATCTCACGATAAGTAACATGACGATCGTGCAGTATCAGTTCACGCATAGCATCAATGTTTTCGGGAATAACAACCAATTTCGGACGACCTTCACGAAATTCTGCCTTAAGCGAACTAAGGCCGCGATTAAAGTCGGTCAACCATCGATAAACAGTAGTCCTTGATGGTGCTTCATCGCCAAAAGTCGAGTAAAGTTCATCGATGCACTGTTGTTGGGTTAATCCACGTCGAAAGTTGTAAAAAATAATCGATCGAAAGAGTTCACGATTTAATTTCACTTTTAGCTGAGATGAATTTTATCAAGTTACAGTAAACAACACAAATAGCGCTCGTACGTCAAAACGTTCTGGGTACGTATAACGTCAAAATGACAAACTTTACAATAGAAGCGTCAGTTGCCAGATAGCAGTACTTGTTTAGTGCAATGCCGAAGTATAAAAGGCAACCCTCGTACAATTATAAACACAAATATCTTTGCAATGAATTTGTTTGAACATCTCGTCTGTAAAAGTGACAAGAACTAGTGGGTATATTGATATATTCCCACAATCGGGTAAAGGAAAATTAATTCCTTTCATTCAACTAGGTTATTTTCTAATGGAGAAATTTTAGTAAACCGGTGCATGTTTCTCGGCTCCGGAAACAATCTTTCTACGTGTTTTTAGGTGCAGCTTAAAACGAACGCTTGCAATCTTTGACAAATATCTCTCATAACTTACGGAAACTCTTATCATGAATTTATTTGTTTGAATAATCGATATGTTTTGACATGTAACGAAGACAAATGCAAATGTAAACAAATTCCATTTGAGTAGCATTTGTAATCCAATCTCACATGACCTGGCCTAACCGGGCTTCGCTTGTCTGTCTGACTCTCTACAATACATTGTTCATGAGATTCTGATGAGATTGCTACGTTTTCAGATAATTGAGGTTACGAATAATTACTGGATTGCTGCATAGATGTGACATTATAGCAAAAAAATAATGAAATAGGGAATTGTAAATTTTACCCATATTTAAAATTTATGACTAACGATAGTTGATTTCTGCACTGTTATGATATATTACAATATGAATATTTTTACAATATTTTATTTAATTTTTTTGTTTTTCTTCCTGGGCTCCTCTCTTTCTTCCTATTTTCATTCCAGCTTCCCTCTCCGATCTCCTTCCTTCTTGCCACCAGTTCTCTCGTCCATCTTTCTCCCTTGTCTTCCTCACTCATCAGTTTCTTTATCTCCACCTCCCAGACGTCTCTCTGCATCTCTTCGCTAAATGTTCCAAGGTTTTCTCTTCTTCCTTACACATTCTATAGAGTTTGTCCTCTGGCTTTGACCAATACCTATTGTTCCTCTCTTCGTTGCTGCATCATAACTTCGATATTCTCCTCTGTCCCCTGATTTTCCTCTTTTCAAGTTTCTTGGTATTCCGATCGCTCATATCTCTTTACATCTTTTCACACTTAGCGATTTGCCTATTCTGTCTGTTCTATCCTGCTCTTGTACCTTCTTATCCCACCTTCTCAGTTCGTGTACTATATTTGTACCTTCGTTTCTGTTTCTATCTGCTTCTCTTAGGCCATTCCACACTTCCCAAAGTATTTTTTTCTTACCTCTCTCCATGCCAATAATTTACCTTTTTGTTCTTCCTTCATTATTTCTTCCCAGCAGTCCTTTAGTATCTTTTTATTCTCTTCTCTTCTGACTTTCTACTCTGCACTGATTTGTGCACTGTTTTTATTACGTATAAAAATAAATATTACCTTAAGTAGTTATTACGTTAAGTACGACTGTAACGGTATAAGCACAAAGAAAACTTAATATATGAGAATTGCAACATCGTGCTAAGATATCTTCATCAGCAGTCAAGCCATTGCAGGTGTGTCTAGTACACATTTTGGAAATATCGTATCCAATTCTGGTGTTGTTGAAGAGTATGTCAAAATTAGAATTAATAAGGCTAGACATGCCTTTGGGCTGCTAAAGAATTTGTTGAACTGGGCATAGTACTATAAACTAACAAAATTAAGTCATTTAAATCTAATATTATCCCCACTTTACTGCATGAAAGCAAAACTTGGAAAACCGGACAAACTACTGGTCATAGATTGTGTTTCGTCTAAATTTTTGTTATTTGGCATAGTAGCAGGCGTTGGCTTTTTATTTTTGTTTTGAAAACATAGAAATTAAGTTTTTTGAAAGTTAAGAGTTGAAACTAATAGGTCATAGTTTTAGACGTGTTTCAATTCATGTTACGTGTGTATCACATTATTCGGGTGTACAAAACCACTGTTGCTATATTTTCAACTATCGGAAATATAATTATTTATTAGCAAGTGTTAAATTAAATAATATAAATAAACTCTTACAGTATAATTCACTATAAATATAATCCGTGATTTTTATCACTTATAAAAGTTTCTGGTGTTCTTGTTCGACTGCATATGTTTATTTGGCATCTCCAAGAAGTTTCTTCAGCATCTGGGTACCCAGAGAATCATCTGTCCATCAGCACAAACGTTAGTAACATATGTTGAATAAACGCTTAGACACTGTAGTCAAACGTCCGTCGTATCTACGGTATTATCCTATAGCTTTGTTTGGTGCGCTCAAAATTCCACATGAGTTAGCGGTTTGCCTAGAGCCGTTACAGATTGCAAGTTTTCGTTAATAATTGTCTGCGGAAGCCTACATGTATTCTGCCCACAAACACAATCCTAAATGAACGTCTCTAGGAAATGGCAAATATAAAGTGAATAGAAGTCAGTTGAAACCGAAATCAAGCTAAGAAAATGGACGTGGATTAGTCGTAGTCTTCGAAAAGGCCCAAATTGGATTAGTAAAATTGCGCTTGAGTGGAATCCTCAAGAGAATAGAAGACGAGACAGACCTGTTGATTCTTGGCGTCAGTGCCGCAACAAGGGTGGTGCGAGAGGTGCCGCCGCACCAGGCGCCGGATTCATAGGGGCGCCGAATGGCCAAATATATATTTTTTTTATTATTATCTTTTATATTAATAAACTATAATTAACACAAATTTGATTTCATAATCGAAAGTTTCAAATGGCAGGCAAGTTCATTAATTGATGATTGTACAACTGCTACTGCAATGCAATTATTAGAAGTGATCCACACTTACGATTTAAAAGATGTGTACCCTAATATTGGCATTGCACTGCGCATATTTTTAACACTCCCTGTAATTGTTGCTTCGAATTAACGCAATTTTAGTAAATTAAAGTTAGTAAAAAATTATTTGCGTTCTACAATGGGCCAAGAGCTTGTAAAATTTAGCTTTAATATCAATAGAAAATACTACAGCGCAGTCATTAAATTATGAAGACTTAATTAACGAATTTTCACAGTTAAAAGCCAGAAAAGTTCAATTTATTTAAATTTCTATTCCGTTAAAGTGATTATATAATATATTATTAAAATACCTAAATATTTAGTATTTTTTGTTCAAATATCCCTTTTTTTTGTCATTAAATATATATTTTTTTATTTATTTTGTTATTCAATTATGTAATATAATATTTCTTTAGCCCTTTTGTGTTTCATTTTAGGTGTTTTTCATTTTGTGTTTTATTGACCTAGAGTTTGTCCCTTTTTGTCCTATTTTGTCCCTTTTTATATTAGTTGATTATCATGATTTTTGAGTTTATTAAAAGATTTGTAACATAATTTGTTAATATAATCGTTAATATTGCAATTTAAACCAAACCAGAGAAAACGGTTAAAACTAAACTAAAAAATAATACCAACGAATGTTTTTTTTTTAAATTTTTTTATACATTTATTGTTAAAAAAATGACTTTATAATATAAATTTTTGTATGTTCCTTTACTGGTAATAAGATAGTTCCTTTATTAGGAGTAAGTGTTCCTTTTCTGGTGATTTTGTGATTTTTATGAATAAAGTTATGTTTTTTATTTTTCTAAGTTTTATTTTCACTTGCATCAAATTAAAACAATAAGATTTTAAGGATTTTATATAAAATATGATAAGTAAATATCTTAAATAACATTTTGGTGAAGAAAACAACGTAAGTAAATGTTTTAAACGTTCCCTTACTGATGCAATCACCCTACCATAAAATTTTTAAAATTGCGTATGTAATTAGTGATGGTGGGGGGGCGGGGGAGGCACCAAATAATTTTACGCACCAGGCGCCAATTTATGTTGTTGCGGCACTGCTTGGCGTTGACTAACAACACGAGAAGTCAATGAAAGAGGCCAATCATGGTAAGGGTTAAAACAGATGGCTCAAGACAGAATAAAATAGCGCAAGTTCATGGAAGCCTTATACTTCAAGTAGAAGCAACAAGAACAGTACGGGGCTAGTTGCTCATAAGGTGTGTTAACCGGTAGTTGAGGTACTCAACTACCGGTGCCAAATTTTTAAATACTTTTCCAATCGTTCTCCATCGAATACGTTGCTGATGCAGTTACCCATGAGTTTTCTTTTTAATAATTCCCCGAAAACTAAGTACTCTGTGTATATATTAAACAATATCTATGCACCTTATTATCCTACGAAAATCTGGTTTGCACCAACGTGTTCAAAAAAATTTTCCGCAGGCTGAAGTTTCTTTTTATGCCTTAAAACTTTACAATTTTTATAAACTAAGAAACACTCAGGTGCTTAAATAGTACGTTGATTGAAACAGGAAGCAGAGGGGCAGAGGGAGATATAATGGGTGACAGAGGCAACAGGCACGCTAGCTAGTAATAAAATATTTCAGTTAGTGATTCCTCGATATAAAATTTCATATCGTAATAGTTATACAAGGTGTCTCAAAAGAAATTTTATATTTATTTAGCTTACTGCGTGAACGCAACGTATCCGAGGGGCGCGGCGGTTATGTCAATCGGTAGCCTGGCTCTTGGGAATTCAATCGCTATAGAGCGTTTCTCGGGAGCAGACCGCGCGTTATGCGTGCGAGAGTTTTACAAAAACGGTGATTCGGCGACTGTAGCGCGTAGAAAATTCTGCAGTATTCGAGATTTTTGCCACTTAAATGATGCGCCAAGCATTCCTCTCATTCGACATTGGGTTAAAAAGTTTGAAGAGACTGGTACAACGCTGGATAAATCAAAATCCGGGCGACCTAGGTCAACAAGAACGGTAGAAAACGTGGAGAATGTTAATCAGTCTGTTCGTGACGACCCGAACCTTTCAATTCGGAAGCGCGAAAGTGCTTTAAATGTGCATAGATCATCATTACATCGCATTATGCACAAAGACCTAAAGCTGCACCCCTACAAAATTCAATTGGTGCAAGAATTAAAGCCCCAAGATGCCAGTCAGAGGCAATTTTCTCAGGCAAGTTGATCTCCCGGAGAGGTGACATAAATTGGCCTCCACGCAGTCCAGATTTAACCCCTATGGACTTTTTCCTATGCGGTTATCTTAAATCTAAAGTTTACGCCAATAAACCGACTTCACTGGCGCATTTGAAAGAAAATATCCGTCACGAAATGGCAGCCATCCCTGAGTCCACCTGCCGAGACGTCATAAGTAATTTTACTGTTCGATTAAATGAGTGCCGAGAACGCGAGGGTCTACATTTAGACGATATTATTTTTAAGAAATAAATCCCCAAAAAGTGTATTTTAATAATTAATAAACATTTTTTCTATATACGGCTTACTTTTTTTTTAATCGATCCACTAAATATAAAATTTCTTTTGAGACATCTTGTATAATACCTACTTAGTTGATATTAATTTTGACAATCTTCGTACTCTTACGCCAGAATATGTTGCATTTAAAATAATAATATCCATATTGATTTATAACTTATTAATCAAACTTTTTATATGATAAGTTTGGGAGGAAAATTTTGGATAGCAGGATGTTAACAATCCTTATAGAAACTTTAAGGGAAAAGATCCCAAAGGAGTTAAAAAAGGTATTGATAAAAAAGATATAAAATGTTATAAAGTTTTTTAGAAGTTTTTATATTGTTTTATCGAAGATTATTTATTATCCATATAAAGTATATACAAATAAATTTTGTAAAAGAAACACTTAAAAACGTTAGATACCACTAGTATATATTTATTGGTAAATAGTTCATATGGCTTTCATTCTTTAAGGTCAAAGTATTGTGTTATAAGTAGAGACTTACCATACTATTCGATTTTATCCTCATCCCGTGATCCATCCACTGTAATCGTCTCCTTATCAATATTATCCTTAGATTTAAGAATTCTTTAATATCATAACTAGCATGATTAGAAAACACATTTGTCTTGAGCGATATCGTAGTATTGTCCGGAGTTGTGAATCCCTGGAGATAGAACATACAGAGGTAATTTGTTGAAGAGAAATGCACGTAATTAAAGGAGGAATTCCCGACTCCTCCCATCTTCTCTGTGTTTTATCTCTGATAATAAAGGCCGGTCATTCCGTAGAACAATATCCGAATGTGTGTTGAGAGGCTATATGTCCAACCAATCTGCCGGCCGTAAAACCTAACGTACCGACCGTATACTGTGCCACAGCAAACCCGCACGTTCACATCTACGCTAAAAGCAAAAACTACTATCTTGGAATGAACAAAAACAACTGGACACACTTCAAGAATACCAGATGAAGAAATGTTCTGTTGAAATCTATAAATTGTAATCATCATTCTTACTTAAAACTATTAGTTAAAATTAAGAAAAATTATGCTATAAGAACGAAGAATGGAATTAATTTCTGGAAACAAAACGTCCTGCGAACAATTATAATTATGACGTATTTTACATCTTACTGACGAAGGTACTGTGTGCAGAAATAAGGTTTCTGAAGATTTTCGTACACTCACTCTTCACACTTCACTAATGATGAATAGGACTAAGATAACTCGCGTACTTGTGCTATTGGTCACGCTACTAATCACTCTATCTCTCTTTCGTTCTCACTTTCTTTCTTTCCTTTTCTCTTTCTCTCTCTTTCTTTCTCTCTCTGTCTCACAGGCCGCGAGCCAGAACCGACTCAAGTCTGAATTTTAAACGACCTTCATGAAATTTCTAAAACCCTCGTCTACAAGTGATTTTCTGAATTTCTATTCTATCGTCATCAAGAAATTTCCCTCCACCGTTTACATGTTCGAATTGAGGCCACTGGTCCGGAATATGTGGCCAATTCAGTCCGGCCTGTGAAACCTACCTTTATTATACTTTTTTCCTGAACCCTACGATTATTTTTTTGCGTGTTATTGACGTAAAAAGTATAATATAAAACACAATCCTTTCTTCAAACCTTTCTTTTGAAACTATCTCAAATCCTACGTTGTTTGACATATCGATACTTTTTCAGGCGAACCGGCTTATAGACCGGGAGCTCATGACAGATTTTGGTCTCCGATTTCATACAGCATGCCTTTTGGAGGAGAGAATATTTACCCTGTGACAACAAAAAATGGATGGTATTAAACCCCTGCACGCTTTCCGGTCATAGGGAAAATTGCATTTCCACTTGCACAAAATTTTTGTGTTTTTCTCGGATTTAATATTGCTTGCCCTTTTGTCAAAAGAAAGTTATAACAAATTTAAAGTCTTTTAATTATAGTTTCTTCTTATTTTTTACTTATTCTGCTAACTGCTAAAAAGAATAAGAACTAACACTATTAGTATTGTTATATCACAATAGATGGCGCTTATATTTTGTGTACTTATATTAATAAAAATTTAAATTTTCAGATTCCAGCGCTCTAGCAGTAGTTTCTGAATTTCAAAGTTTAAACATCGACATCGGTAGTAGACATCGATTTTTTATCGATACTATCGGCATCTGAACATCGATGGTAAAAACATCGATGTTTTTAAAGCAAACATCGATATTTTCGATACATCGATGCTTTTTTCCCATCCCTAGCCTATACTCCTCACAAGTAACATTTATATGCGTTATTTTTCAATAATTTTATCACCATATAGCACATTACAGATAATATTCTAAGAAAAATGTTCAAGATCTAATAATTTACAGTATTATTCATATTAATTCATTGTTTCTAGAAATTCCATTTGAAGAAAAAGCAATTTCTTAAGAGTGCTGTGACAACAATTCCCTCGTTTATAATGTAGAATTGTATATTTTACATTCGCATAACTTGTAGTCATATCTGCATTTCTTGTGGTAGTAATATTGCTCATTCCACATTCCGCTATCTCCAACTATTTTATCCAGTGTGGCATACCATACATTTACACCACCTTGCCCCGTCACCTTCCAAAACAAACCCACTGGGAGTTAAATATGTCACAATTCATTTAATGTTACCGTCTTTTTAAATATCTTTTGCTTTTGGTGTAACTCACTATTTATTAAATTTTTTATCTGTGTTATTAATACGAATATCTCACAAATGATGAAGAGATTAACAAAAGATTGAGTATTGGTTTGAGAAATAATTGATTAGTCTTGGCATGAATTTAATTTTTAATTTAATTTGTTGATTTATATCCAAGGTACAATAAAATAATTAGATTTTTTACAAATAATAGACATAATAGCAGTTTGTACATTGGATAAAGGCCCATGATCAGTCATTATAAGAATACAAAGACTGTTCTTCCTCATGAGCCCTTAAAATGTATAAAAAAATATAAATATAGCACATTAACATAAATAACCAGGGTTCTTTGCTATTGACAATACCACAGTTGTTATAACTAACGTTTAAGCATGTAAATATGTAACATTCCCTAACTTGGGCAAAATTAAGGCTGAAAAGAACATTGAAAAAGACATGAAATTAAAAGGGCAAGATGAACATATTGGTAGATTTGACTTTGTTAACACTTTTTAAAGTTTAATAAATTATTCTAAATTTTTATAAACATTTATAAACTTTTAGGACGGATATAGAACGGATTAGGACGGATATAAGTATAATTAGGACTATAACTATGGATTTCAGACGAAATATTTACATTAGTAAAAGTAAAGTCATTCCGAATGACACAGCCTCAGAAGACAAATTGTTATTGTTTTTATTAAAATTTATTAATAAAAAATTGCAGTACAAGAAAAATATGTTATCTGCCAAAAGAAAATCTGCTGAAGCAATTCATCTGGATGTCTCGAAAGAATTTGAGATTTTCAGATTTCTACTTACTATTCAAATTAGAACATCTTGTTGGAATAAAAGTTGGCAATGAGTACTCCAGATAATTACCTGTTAAATGTGGAGTCTCACAGGGGTCAGTCCTTGGACCTATACTTTTTCTTCTATACTAATTCTCCACACACAATCTTCACAAAACTATCAGGCTATGCAAATAATAATAATAATAATATCGAGTCCATTCCGGCCTACAGATCTTCTGCCACCTCTTTGATCTGCAGGATGCAGAAAGCAGTGTTACTCGGGTCACTCCGCATTGTGTGGGCACTAGATCTGGCGTAATTTCCGCGTCTGCATATCGCCTGGGTTTGGGATGCAGCAGTGTGTATTTAGCTCCACTAGTCTCTAGAATGACGCGGCTCAAAAGGTTGCTGAAGTTTGCGATTAGTGGATGCTTGTCAATACCTGACAAACCCCAAATAATAATAATATTAATAATAATAATTTAAACTAGACATACGTCTAATAATACAAAAAAGAAGGAAGATAAAATAATAAATTAATAATTAATTCTAAAATATACGCGAATCCTCGAATGCATTACCACCAACTACAAAAAGATGTCGGTGCTATCGCTAAAATAACTACAGATGATTCTTTTTTTCCTATTTTTTTACTGTTTCTTGTTAGATGCGCTACAGATTCATCTTGTCTTTGGCATAGCAATTTATCTCATCGGGCTGCATCCAGTATTCATTTTTCATCTTGGTGTTCGACGAAAGTCATTAATCTGGTTAAAAAAACCTGATAAAACTTTTAATGTAAGAGTTGGCATTGAGTATTCTAGAGAATTACCTGTTAATAGTGTAGTCCCACAGGGGTCAGTCATCGAACCTATACTTTTCTTTAACACTCATCTGACATTCCACACACCATTTCCACAAAACTATCATACTATGCAGGTAATTCTAAAATATACACGAATCCTTCAACGCATTAACACCAACTGTAAGATAATTTAGCAGCTATCGCTAAAATAGCTAGAGATGATATTTTGTTTCCTAGGATTTCTTCACAATCTCGTGTTAGATATTCTACAGATTTTTTATTTCTTTGACAGTCAGCAATTTCTCTCTTCGAGCTGTAACTAGTATTCATTATTAATTTCTTCGTTCCCTACTCTAAATTTTTCTATTGTTCTGTTATTTTTGTTCGTTCTTTTTAAATCGAATGGCATGTATTTTTTGTATACATTTGTATCTAGGGTTGATTTTGGGTGATTTTGTGTGAGCGCACATCTATCCTTTGCGACAATTTTACTTTGGCGAAATCCTTCCTAAATGTTCATCGAATTCCGGCGCACATCCATCCTCGAAGGGCGCCGGATTTAGCACCTACCCTGCCTAGGTACTAATTTTTCGTAAACTCTCGTCTGTTCTCTACGCCCGTCGTTTCGAGGCTCGGATTTTATTAATCACTCATTTTTAGGGTTTTGTAGGTATGACCAAAAAACCCTTATACCGTCATTTTGTCGTCTGTCTATCTGTCTGTCTGTCTGTCTGTCTGTCTGTCTGTCTGTCTGTTCGGTAAAAATTGTAGCCAAACGGCTAAACCTAGAGAGTTGAAAATTGGCATGCTTGTACAACCTTTTGACCCGCATATAGGAAAAATACTAAAACATCTAAAAAACATATCCCCCTAAAAATATAAACAAATATGTGCTCATCGAAAAAAAAAAATTTTTTTTTTTAAATTCTGAGTAGGGTATCAAATGAAAGCCCTTAGTACGTGGATTAACGATCAAAATTTAATTTTTGCAAAATAAATTATTTTGAGGCGATTTTTGCCAAATTTGTGCAAACAAATTTTTGTCCCACACCCTGTAGCCCAGATGGTTTAAACTAAAAATGTGAAAAAATTCTAAGTAATGTATAATGGTGTGAACCGGAATAGTACAATAGGAATTTTTGATCAGATTATGTTTTCGGAAAATAACGCATTTTTTGTGTTTTTTGGTTGACGATGCATACATGTTATACTCTTATAACACACTAAGTTGATAAGCGTTTGGTGGTCTAGTGGCTCAATGGCTCGACAACCACACAGGATCGTTATTCACTACACAGGTTCGTTCCTGGCTTGTGGAGTCAATTTTATTTTTTGTTTTTTTTTTTTTCATATTTATTATGTTTAAATTAATTTGTTAAAATTCTAGTTATATTTTAGCACATTTTGAATTTAATTTTCAAGAGCGTAAATTTAATAACCAATTTCCAATTATATTTTCATTCTGTGTCTTTTATACGAAGCCAGAGGGGCGGAGCGTATGATTTAAGACAACCAATGAAAGCCATAGGCCCAATTTTCAAAATCTTAATGAACCTTGTTATATAAAAAAAAATACTGCACTTATTTAGAAACCTAAATAATGATATTAGGTATTCGAATTAAAATTAACAAAAAAATATTTTAACATAAAATTTGTTTTTAAAGCTCTGAGATTAACAGACGATAAATTATTTTAAAAAGATCGTTCATTTTGCCGTGGTTACTACAAAGCAAAATTTGTCCTACACACTCAGCATGCCGCCTTCACTTATTATATACCTGCGAAACCCTGCAATGTGTGAAAATTCACACTTCACATCAATTTTTTCTTCTCGGTTTCCCTTGATTGTGCTTATTCTGTTTCACCGCAATGCATTTGAAGATAGACTTCTATTTTGCTTACACACTTATTACCAATATACGCAACTCCTGATTATTATTATTTTTTTTTTTTTATAAGAAACGCTAATAAACATTTCAAAACAATATTTGTGAATGCTTCTCATAACCTCTAAGTGACAAAAAAATATATAGTAATAGAAAAGTAACATCTTATTTTTTATTTTATGTCCCACGTCTTATAAAAGTGTAGAAAAACGCCAGTAACGTCGTCTTACTCCACAGAAAATCCATAAAGTAAATCCCACAATTTCTTTCTTTTTTAGTTAATTGAATTCCGTATCTAACATATAGGCCAGTATAATTTTTGTAACGTAAAAGGAGCAGTAAACTACGATTCTTTTACGCTTTTCAGAAGTAGACCAGACATAACATTAAGCCGTTAATTTAGTGCGTGCCGTCTTGATCCCACATGAAGCCGGCAAAAATCAATTTCCTTTATCCTTTCCTTGCTTTTACTCAGCTTTTGTTCACAAAAACAGACAAAATGATTGACATATTAAAGATTTAACAAAAAGAACGGAAGTAGAATCTAAATTTTATTAAATTTTAGACAAAAAATAATAGATTAATATAATTAGAATGAAGTACAGTTCAAAATGACTTCATTGGTCACCACTGGGGCTCCCAGCAAGACTCAGTGCCAGCTCAAAAGGTGAGTACTGCGCAACACTGGCTTGAAAGCAATATACTGGCTTACTCCTGGTGATTGGCCGTCCAGCAGCTCTTATTTCACCCCTTTGGACTACAAATTGATGTCTATGTTTCAGGACATGGCTTCCAAGAAGATTCATCCTAATATCGCAAGTCTGAAGCGCTCCCTGATGAAGGCAGCAGAAGGTTTTTTTATAGAAATCCTTCGTAATTCTATTGACGAATGATCGCAGAGACTTAAGGGGGGGGGGTATGGTCAGAGCAGCACATTTTGTACCCATTTTCAAGATTTTTTTTTAGAAAACTGTTAATAGTAACTTGATTGGGATAATACCTACAGTAAAGAACAACCTTTGAAGAGTATCCAAAAAAAAATTTTATTGAAAAATATCGAAAATTAAGCTCGTGACATGAATTTGAAATTTTCGTTCAGGACAAAGAGTTGATTTGCGGTGAAACACATAACTAATGACTGGATCATCTAAAACAAAAAAACCAAAAATATTTCGTTAGTTTATGAGTTTCTTGAGGTAACGCTGTCGAGATATTTTTTTTTCTTGCTTTTTTTTTATGGAATTTTTTACAGCTGAAAACAGAAATTTCGAAAAAAAAATCCGTTTTTTTCGTTTTTTTGACTTCAAACTTATACCAAAAATTAAATAATCTAGATATTTGAAAAAACTCGACAGCGTTACCTCAAGAAACTCATAAACTAACGAAATATTTTTGGTTTTTTTGTTTTAGATGATCCAGTCATTAGTTATGTGTCTCACCGCAAATCAACTCTTTGTCCTGAACGAAAATTTCAAATTCATGTCACGAGCTTAATTTTCGATATTTTTCAATAAATTTTTTTTTGGATACTCTTCAAAGGTTGTTCTTTACTGTAGCTACTATCCCAATCAAGGTACTATTAACAGTTTTCTAAAAAAAAATCTTGAAAATGGGTATAAAATGTGCTGCTCTGACCATAGACCCCCCCCAACCCTTAAGAGCTATGTAGATGAGATGCCAGATGTGGTTGTATTAAGAACTTATTGGTGTTTCTTGTTTAAGATGTATCTATGTATTAAAAGATAATTAATATATCTTTAAACATCTTGTGGAATTGTATTAAAAACTATGACAGTATTTATGGTAAGACTAGGTACTTTTTCTTATTATATTGTTTTATTGGCCAAACATAGTCAATCTGTCTTTACATGTTGCAACAGACGTGAAATTATATCGTATTCATTTGAAATGAGAATGATTTAAACCTCTATTTTTTGTTGTTGATAAAAAGTCTAATTTGTTTTGCAATCATGGAAATTAGATCAGCGTTTTAAAACAATTCTATCGAATTAGGTTAATAAGAATTAGTAAAAATCAAGTTTAATTAAATTTAAGTGAACAAGTCAGTTGAATGCTTCTATAGAACTTTTCCAAACAAACTTTTTTACTTTTCTTTCAGCAAAATTCAGTGTGATTTCCATTGGAATAATTACTAATCAAACTACTGTGGACGTCACACTGAGCTTGCAATTATTTATACTAAAAATAATTCCATGCATTCATGATACATATACGGAGTAATAAAATAAGATATATATATATATATATAATGAGCTGATGTGATATATATTATGAGCAAATGTGCCTATACATAGAAGAATATACATTTACAACTTATAACCTATACTTAACAATATGTGTGTACATATACAAACATATATATATATATATATATATATATATATATATATATATATATATATATATATATATATATATATATATATATATATATTAATAAAAAAGGTATTTTATGAATAATAAGACATGATTTTATTGATCAACTAATACGTCTCACATATCATATGATATATTTTATACTATTCTATTTACATCAAACAATATGCCGTAGCAACGATATAGCACCCTACGATCGTTAATAAGTGTAAATGTTGCATAATTATATTTTCGCTAACACGGCCAGACTGACATGCGGAACGTTCTCGGGACGCAACTGTATTCTTCACACCATTAACAGCATTGTTGTTATCAGCAACAGCATCCTGCATCTTGCATACCAGTAACAGCAACCTGCATACCAGGATCTCCATTCTTGAGCTGGTCCACCATTCATCTTCTACTGCATCTTCAAATTCTTCAGAATTGATTTTTAACAAAATCAACCATGCACCAATATCAATTAGTAAAAATAAATATTTGCTTAAAACAAAACCTTCCAGAAGCAAAGTATAAATTGTGATCTGAAAGTTTAGAGACTTTTTGTTATCATTTCATTTCTCTACCACGATCTCAGTGACTAGATCAACAAGCTCAGATACTCAGTAACTATCTATTAGTTTCCTTCATTACAGATTGTCTACAGTACAACAAGCTCAGAGACCGTCTATTTGTTTCTGCACACACAGTGCTTTATCATCAACATCATCAGCCCGTCGCCATAGCTCACCATCTGCCACCATGGTTACAGAGCTATTACCGGACTGATGCCACTGGCAGCGGCTTGTCTTGCGGTACTCAACAAGCTTTTCTCTCAACTCATAGCAATTACATTTATCAGTTTATTCTGCCAATCCGATCCCAGTGATCTGTCATTTATCTTTTCCAATAAACGCTCAAATTCAAAACTCAAATCTCGAAACTCAGATCTTAATTATTAAATCTCAAATATTAAATCTCAAATCTAATTTTTACTCATTATGGCTAACACGTGCCATATGATTTAACCAAACCAATAAAATGCCTCTTACCGTTTTAGTCATCAATACCAGTTACCTTCATACAATGTGTTTGTTAATAATAAAGCAACGCTCGTTCATCCTGACAATTATTAGAGATCTG
Organism: Liopterus haemorrhoidalis; assembly: GCA_963971575.1. Classification (NCBI taxonomy): domain Eukaryota; kingdom Metazoa; phylum Arthropoda; class Insecta; order Coleoptera; family Dytiscidae; genus Liopterus; species Liopterus haemorrhoidalis. The sequence continues at coordinate 48,177,642 of OZ020618.1, forward strand.
CTTTGGATAATTAATCCTGACATATTCTGCATTTTTCAAAAAAAATGTCACATTTCAAATTTATTCCAATAACTGTCATTTCCTTAGAAACCACTTGAATTAATTTTTGACAAAATAACTTAATATTTGTGGACATATTTAAATAATATTTGTGGACAATCGACTGAACCATTAAAAATTTTAGTTGCTAAAACAACATCTGACAATGTTCTTTTGTCCGTAAATGTACTGATATTAAAATAAGTACAGGCCTCAGTATAATTAGAACATGTCATTGGAGCCTTTCTAGAGAGGTAACATACGAATTTCTTTTGTATGCGTTCCAATCTGTTGATGTGTACGTGGAACTGAGGGTTCCAAACAGTACTACAGTAGCTTGGCTGTGAGTATACATAGGCGTGATATAGTGTAATAATACATCTATCCGGGATGAGAAAGTTAGAAAACAACACGAAAACTTGCATAAATGGCTTATTCAGCGGCTTCAAATTTTCATGCTACGCATATTCTGGCCTAACGTTATCAACAATGCCTGCCTTTGGGAGAGAAACTACCAAAGTCCCATCGATACTAACAAGCAATGGAAATGTCCCTGGATAGGTCAAACACTTCGGAATCATCCTTCATACATTCGTAGAGCAGCTCTCGATTGGAACCCGCTAGAGGCCGTAGATCTGGCAGATCACCAGACATGGCAAAGGCTAACCATGAAGGCAAATCATGGATGGAGCTAAAACCCCTAGCTCAAGACTGATCAAAATGGCCGAAATTTGTTTAAATCTTATGTTTTAGAGAGGAAAGAAAGGAATCTTATATATAAACAAAGACCTACCAGTCATTACAGTTGAGATTAGTGACTTTATAAGATTTCACAACCATACAAAAGCACAGACTTCAAGTTAGTTGAGAAAATCTGAGGGATACCAAGCTGAGAAGTAACTCAAACCGAAGGGTTATTAAAATATATTTCTGCCAGAAAATTTCGGAAGGAACATGGGATGCAAAAGACAGGATATTAAAAGGATCTCTTCAAATTACTGTGTAATATTCCAAATTCCTGTGGTGCAAAGCTGGCGAAAGGCCTCAATTTCAAGTTTCAGAACAATTTTTCTTAACCGCAGGATATTATGTGACTGAACAAGAACTTAATTATCTTTAAACATCAAAAAATCTATTGCCAATATCAAATTAGACTCCTTAAAATAATTTATATTCATTTTACTGTGATTGTGAATGTGAGTTTAAAATAACACAATTTCTTACTAAATATAATTTTAGTACAAAAGAAAATATAACGTAGAATATCGTATAAAATAAAATCTACAAAAATTACTTCAAGAATTTGAAGCCCTCGAGGTAATAAGAAAGGAAACTCAATTCACACCTAATTTGTATTCAAATACAAAGTTATTTCAAAACATCATTAAAAACAAATATAACATTGAGGAATAATAATATATTTTATAAGAAAGTGGTCGTAAAAGAGGATTATTTAAATAATATCATAAAATGGCGTACAGACTTGAAAACACTTCTGGAATAAATTCTTAGGTTATTGAATATTACATATAAAAGAAGAAAAATATGTATAAAATGCAATTCAAAAGAGATTCAGGAGGTTATTGGCCTTAGTGAGAAATTAGTTCATATTTAAACCTCGTATAAAACTTTCAATGGTAACCAATTCGAATCATATATCTTCCCGATCAATTTTTTTTTGCAAAATAAGTTATAAAAATCCATGTCAGTCACTATTTTGCATAATTTGTCCGAAATACTCAAGTATTCGACGTTTAACCATGTAAATTATTTTTGTTTCCTTCTTGAGTTTCACTGATACTGGTTGGTGACATGGTCTTTCCAAGAAATTCTGAGGATTCAGAGATATATCCACATTTCAAAGGCCTGTATTTTAACCGACCGCCAACATATATAAGGGAGGTATTGTGAACATACCGATTTTGAAATTTCGAGATTTCGATGGATCTCCACGAATTGAGGTCCCTACATAACGTTTTGACTATTTTTAGCATGATGTCTGTCGGTCGGGCTGTCTGTCTGTCTGTCTGTATGTCTGTCTGTTTGTCTGTCTGTTTGTCTGTCTGTAGGGCTGTGTACACGTGCAGAGCAAATTCGGCTAAAAGGATTTTAATGAAACTTCATATTAAGCTTCTGACATCAATGGCACGAGTTGATCAACTTTTGGTAAAAATCGGTTAACTAGAAATGGGAGTTTATTCGTGTCGATTTTAATATTTTTGCGAATATTTCACAACATACAAATATTTCGAAAAAATTATTTGACAAAAGTTGCTATAAAAGCAATAATTAAAACTTTAATTTGAGACATTTTTTGATAAAGCAGCATAAATTAAACAAAAACTTTGTGATGGCGGTGGGTTCTGTGGTGGCCACAGCTGATTTTTTTACTAGAAGCTGCTATTAATATCCATGCTTTCACACCGTACAACAACATATCACATCTAAACCATAACCGTGCAAAGCCGAGTAAATCAGCTAGCTAAAAATTAAAAGTATTTGTTCTGAAAATTTTGGATCCATTCAGCAGGCCGTAAAAAATAACGCAGGTTCTCCACCAAAAAGAAGGCGCAAGTTCTCCATCCCTGCTATGATTCCTTTGTCCAGCGTTGTATTCGTAGATGAAGAGTAAATCTGAATCAAATTTGGTAAATTATGCACTGGTCCGCTAACAGTCATTGCACAGTGAATCGTAAATTAGAAGATATTTATGTTCTTTAACGTTGTAGACTATTTTTAAAGTCTTCTGTTATTAAACGAGAAATAAGTGTTTTATTAGTGCATCAATTATCTAGCAGACAGCCTCTGAAGTTTTCTTAATGACATCGTGGTAATTAATGAAGTTGTAATCTATAGTTCATTGAACTATTTATCATGGCGGAAGAGCGAGTAAACTTGGACAGATTCGTGATCGCAAACAGTTACATTATCTGTTTGCAATTACATCCTGTAGATTATGCTACGGGTATTTATGTTCAAAAACAATATTATAAAGTACTTGTACTGTATGATTTTCATAGTGATAATAAATTTCACTTCAGCTCATGATGATATTATGTACCATTCTTTAAATCAGGTTGAAAGAAAACATTGTTTTTGAACATTGTCATTACTATATTCGTAAAATTTTACATTTTTTTATTGTGAAATCAGTGGCAGTTTATAAATTGAACTAGTAGTTTGTTGACAGCGAGCGTTAAAAAAAACAAGTTTGTGAAAAAATGGATATTACTCGTGAAGGTTTTCGTTGGATGATTTTTTACGATTTTAGTAAAGGCCTAAACTTCTCTCACTTAAAGCAGCCTCACCATATGCTTCTACAAGCAATAGATGCGCCTCAGCTGCAAATTTCTTCAAATTAAAGAAGTAAATCAAAAATTTCCCGCAAATAACGCTTATTCGGTACAAAACTTGACGTTTTCGCACGAAAATAATTATATGATGCTGATACGGAGTCACTAATACTTCAAGGTTATGTTGTTACCAGATGTCCAAACTTACGATATTACGTTTTACATCTGACAATTTCAACATAACGTTCTGGTGGGACCATCTTTTGTCAAACGGTGGAAACTTATTTGTACTCCGATATAACTTTTTTCAACGTATGAAAAAGACACCTACATATATATGACCTAATAATTTTCTTACCCCAAAGTTTCAAAACAGTAGAATTATGGATATTACTTTTTGAATTTACTTACATAAAAAACATAATATTTTGTCTGCTACCTGTTAACACTTATCCTCTCATTCTTTATTTTATTTGTTATAAAATTTTATCTTTTCCACGCAAACAAAAGCATAATATTTTTTATGTGCTTTAAGTTTATATAAAATGAAAAAGTATATTTATTTTATACGCTTTCATAAATTTTCACAATTCAGCGCAAAAAAAAATACACACATAGAAGTTCACGACCATTATGTGGTTAAATAAACCACTTCTGATTAAGCGTTGTTAATGTTCCCCAAATTGTAGTAGGTGATAATTGTATTTTAATTTTCACCTTTTTCATTAGGTTACATTATCAAAATACGCCATTATTCCACTTCTTCTTCCTTTTTAGAGACCGTCAGTCAGGCTGATCTTTGGCTTCACTCATATACATCCGATATATTGATCTGTTAATTGCCAGGATTTTCCATGTGTACTAACTAGTTCTTCGCTTTTCATCTCTTGCGGAATGTTCCCACTGGTTGACCGATGATCAATTTTCCTTCCCGTATCTTCTTTACCATTTTCTCCTTTTTCATCCTCATCACATATTCACTGTAATCGTCTTCCTCTCAGTTCTTGTCTGATACTCGGCCTTGAGTACGGTTCTCGAATATCTTTGTTTTTGCGGATTCTTCATGTACCGTTGGTTTAAATGAGACGAAAGATTCGAAATTATATTTTATTTTCGAAAACTATGAGGTTTTGTTGTTTTCGTTTTATTGTGGTCCATGTTTCGGAGCCAAACATAAGTGATGTAATTATAAAGTGAAAATTTGTTCTGCTGTCGGTCTGCTAGGTCGACAATTCGCCTGGTAGTCACCAATATTTTTTTCTGAATACTATCATTTTATATAATATTGTCACATAGGTAATTCTAGATCAGGATTACAATATCTAGGCATCGTGATGCTCAGCTGTCTGATTAAAAAACCATATACACTACCGCTCAAAAGTTTGGAAGCAGTTAATTTTTTTTCGAAAAATTGAAAATAATGTCAATATATATTGATGAAATCGATTTTTATGATATATTTTCTTCATTTTTAACAAGTCAATATACTTTTATATGTTTTTAATCGAATTTGTACGATATAACTAATTTTATTTATGTTTAAAGATAATGGGCGCTTTGCAAAAGGGGTTCATTATACATTAAAAAGGCAACAAGAAACCAACAGTAATCAAGACAGGAAACGTAGTGGGAGACCCAAAATTACAACAAATGCCTAAGATCAATTTATAAAAGTAACATCAAAGCGAAATCGTCTCCTCCAGCCTCCCAAATTGCAGCGAAATTAAATGAAATTCGTCCAAGTAAAGTGTCAGTTTCAACAGTTAAAAGACGACTTTACTCAGATTAAACAATTTAGTTCAGAGGTCACCTCTGAACAATTAATTTCACACTGGTCTTGGATTAATCTTTTGAGCAATATGTCCAATGTTGGCACATTTTGTTCGGTGTACATTTGGTAAATTTTTTGCCGTATTACATCTTTCAGGAAACCATCCAAACATTTTGATACGCCTGAATCCTTTCGTTTTCTTCTCCTATCAATGGATTTATTTACAATATTCCATACTGTTGTCATCGTTACTTTCGTTGCCTTGCTTGTCTATTCTAATGCCGCTTGTTTGTTTTTGCGGTTCCTATAAATACACATTGGCCACAATATCTTTAGCTTCTACAGGTAAATATATACAAGTTTTTTCCCGATTTTTTTTTTTTATTGTATCTTGCACTATATCATCATCTTCTATCATGGTCACATAGTCATCTGCTTCATTTGCTTGCACAGAAGTTAATTGTTCGTTCCAAGGACGCCACATTTTTCTAACACGTACTGAACTATTTAACACAAATCACAAGTTATCTGATAGAAAATTCAAAGCGAAGTGAAAATATATTTAAAACATCTGCAATTTATACCTGATACATCACTGACTAGTTTATGGGTGCAAACAAGGGATTAGTGTTATTTGTAATTACCACCCACTGTGTTTAGGACCATAAGTAGATAGTCACTTCAACTTATCGTGAAACAAACTATAATAATCCTGTAGTATTCTGTAAGTACTGGTCAAAACCAATGGCTTATTATTTCTTAAGCCAAACCGAGTTTAAAACATCTCCTCCCTTAGAGGCTCTCCCTTGTCTCATTCATAACCGTTATATACCGCATATGTTTTTTACAATATTCCGCAAACATTTTGTCCACATGACGTTAAATGTTGCTATTTTTTTATAACTCATATATCTTTAGGGACGTCAAAACATGAGGCAATAATATTCTTTTTATTCTTTATATCTCTTTTCTTATATATGTATCCTTTTCTCCGTCTGATACAAGATAAAAATTTGACACTATTTCGCCATTGTGTTAAAAAGATCAGACGTTACAAAAAGAATAAATATCTATTTGAAACCGTCGCGAAAACCACCTGAAAAAAAAACTGCTTCAAAAGCAGATATGCAAAAGAATGAAAATGTATTTTAATGTTTGCTGCCAACAGTTTGTGTGCAAATGTGAAAAAAATCTATACTATTTTTCACATAGAATTTATTTGTACAAACACATATTAACAATAAAATATTATATTGCGGACATTTATTATTACAATATTTTTTAAATAAACGGAAATTTTGAAAGAAAAAAAAATATGATAAATAATTATGATGTTTCAATACGTAATTATTTATTATTTCATTTTTAATTTTTCATATTTTTTTATTGTTGTAAATGATTCATCGACTATATAAACATCAAATTGATTCACTTACTCAGGGATCGGCAAAGTTTGGTTTTGGAGCCAAATACGGATTTAAAATAAATAAATAAATAATAGGTTCCCAAACACCTAGATAGGCGCATAGGGCCAGAGAAGGTAAGTTCTCCATTTCTAGACCTCTGGTCATAATAATAATAACATTGGTCAACAAAAAAAAATATTTTTTGAGTCTTTATTTTAATGACTATTTTCTGCTTCTTTATAACGAAAAATAACTAAAACCTTCGTTTATTTTTGAAAAACTTTGCTTTTGTACCTTTTACAAAAATCTATATATATATATATATATATATATATATATATATATATATATATATATATATATATATATATATATTTATTTTTATTACCATATAAGGTGAAGCGCGTTATAGTAAGTAAGGGTGGGGACGAGCGGGTGGAAAGCAAGTGGCATTTCAATTACGTGGTTCATAGTCAGTATGCGCATGCGCAATGCAGGGTTACAACGCATTTTGTGTGACGGCAGATCCAAAAATGGCGTCAAAAATTTGTAAACACGAGGTAGACTCATTCTGCTATATTTGCGGCGAATTTATCAAAACAAAAGAATGGTTGGATTTCTGATGGGAATACATCCCATCAGAAATCCAACCATCTTAAAATCCCCTATCACTGGCCAGGTATACTCATCATACTTTAAACTCTCAATCACCATTTTCACACTTTCGTAATTTCCTTTCAGTATTACGGAATGAGCCAAAGGAAGAGATGCAAATTTATTTCCATTGTGGAGAAGGACAGCTTTTAAACTTTTTGTAGAATTATCTATGAAAAGACGCCAGTCAGAAGGAATGCATGAGATTCCGACCGCCTTGCATAGGCGGTTATACTAAATATCCTTGCTACCTTTATTTTTGTCGGACCACAAATAAAGAAAATAATGGCCAGTGATGAATTTTCACAGATACTCAATACTCATGAAAGGAAAACCTAGGACAGCCTGAAAGCAGTGGTTCATGGTTTTCTCGGAAATAACACATCAGACAATTACAAAGAGTGTATTGCAAGTATGCTTGATAACTTTAAACTCATGGGTTGCAGAATGTCCCTTGAAGTGCATATGTTACATGCTTATTTGGACTAATTTAAAGATAACATGGGAGCCTATTCGGCAGAACAAGGTGAACGTTTTCATCAAGACGTGATGGACTTTGAACGTCATTATCAGGGGCAATACAATGAGAGTATGATGGGGGGATTATATTTGGAGGCTAATACGAGAAAGTCCATACAATCACAGAAGAAATGCGAAAAATAATAATTTCTAAACTTTTTTATATATTCTGTTACAGTAGTTGTTTGTTTCGAACGGTTTTCTTGTAAATAAAACTGATTCAAATTCATAACAAAAGTTTGTATTATTTTTACATACAATAAAGGTCTGAAAAAAGGGAAATTTTCTTAAAAACATAATTTCATTCTGATAGCTACAAAAGCAAACTTTTTCGGGTAAAACTATTTTTTCTTTAATTAATAATGTGGAAGAAATAAAATCTTTCCAAACTGTTTTGGTATCCAATGGGGCTTTTAGTTTATGATCCATCCAAATAGATGCTCTTGATTTCAGTCGCAAGCCAGGATGACCGTCTAAGTCCCCTTTAATTGGCATGAAATCACAATTGGCTGCTTTATCCCATTCACGTTTACTCGCCAGTTGTTCGTCTAAATCAGGGGTTGGCGAATATTTTTACCCATTACCCAAAGATATATTTCTTTACACCGAGGTTACCCCATTGGCTTGTAAAAAAAAAAAAAAGTGACAAGCAAAACAAAAAAAGGTCCTCACTTCTCAAAATCCAAATGACGAGCAAAAAAAAAGGTCCTCACCTTTCAAAATCCAAATGACGAGAAAAAAAAGGTCCTCACCTTCGCAATGGCGCCCCTTAGTCAAGCCTCTCAGCGCCCTTTTTCTTAGTGCGCTACTAACACGTTTATTAAATAGCAAATTGGAAAAATTTCCTTATTACCCCAAAAATTTCATTTTTACCCCATTTGGGGTAATTTACCCCGGTTCCCCGACCGCTGACCGCCGACCCCGACAGCATTTAGACTAAATGCTGGGAGCACTATACTTGATAACACCGCCAGCCAAGCAGTGGGTGCTGATTTAATAGTTGCCGAAATTATCCTCATGGTGTCGTGCATAACTCCAAACTGGAGCGCAATATTCGGCAACAGAATAAACCAAAGCTATTATTACAGCAGCTATTCAAGGTGTTAACATCTGCTCCCCATATAGAACCAGCAAGATTTTGCATGATATTATTCCTGGTCTTAATTTTTTGTGCGCCTTGTAAGTCAGCCATCTATCAAGAGTTACTCCAAGATAGACTGGTAGAGGGTTATATTTTAGTTTAGCACCACAAAAATAGACTTCCGGCTCTAGATTATCCAGTCGATTGCTCAGATGAAATGAGCAGCCCTCAGATTTCGAAGGATTAGGCAAGAGCCGCCATTTGTTGTAGTTCTAAACTGAAGAGATCATCGTTAAAGAATCGCAGCACCATTCTGAATGTTCTTATCTTGAACCACCAAGGCTAGATCATCAGCATATATAAATTTCCGGGCACTTATTTCTCTATGTGAAAGTCGGTTAAAACATTTCATAAAAATAAAGAAAATTTTTGCAAATTTGTAGAAAAGTGTAATTTAAAAAACTTACTTTATAGTTAGTGAAAAAATCACTTACATGGATGGATGGAAAATGATTATCTTACAAAACTTTAAACAAGGAATTACTTTTTACGAAGAAGTAAAAATCTAACAAACTTATTTTCCACAAAACTTACCAGAATCATTTGAAATCCTGTTTGTACTCTTAAAATTACAAATTATGTAAAGCGAAAATCTTGTAGTTGGATAAATCGTGAAGTCTTTGAGGTCGACGATGCATAACTTAACTTGGACTAGACATTGAAGACACCAGATAAAATTAATTAAACCGAGAATGTGGTTAATTTAAAGCAAGTTCTAAGTGCATTTTAACATTCTTAGAAGCAAAAGTAACAGTTTCTTTTAAGGTCCATTAGTAGATCGTGTTTTTTCGGAAGGTAAATTAGTAAAAGATATATTACAACTAAGAGAGTACGAGTACTTTTACGGCTTTCAGCCTAAATCTTCTAAATCCTAAATTGCTGGTAATTATTCTTTCACCTTCTGCGGAAAGAAGATTAAATAAAAATAACTATTAAAGGGAAAGAACCGAGAAAAATCTGACACTTTGCGAAAAGAGAAATTAAACGTTCCATTACACAATTTTGAGTTCTACCTTGTAAATTATAATGAAATTTAAAAAACCAAATCTAATGGTCAAGTTAATTTTTGTAACAAATGAAATAATATGATATTTTTCGAAATCATGATGTCAAGAAAATTTGCTTTTGTACTGTTCTGATTCAGATTGATATAGGGTCAATGCACTGACAGTGAATTAGACGTACAAATAAAAAATCGATGTGAAGTGTGAATTTTCACACATTGCAGTGTTTCGCAGGTATATAATAAGTGAAGGCGGCATGCTAAGTGTGTAGGACAAATGTTTCGTTGCAGTAATCACGGAAAAATGAACGATATTTTAAAAATAATGTATCGTCTGTTAATCTAAGAGCTTTAAAAACTAATTTTATGTTAAAATATTTTTTTGTTAATTTTAATTCGAATACCTAATACCATTATTTAGGTATCTAAATATGTAGAGTATTTTTTTTTTTTATTTAGCAAGTCTCAATTTTTTCATACTTATATGTAACGTTTCCATGGTCATGGTAAATAATATCTCTGTTAGAAAATATTGAGCCAAGTTATTTCTACTCTGCTGCTAGAATGTATTTTATACAAGTACTTTTTAAGGTCGGTCGGTCCTGTGGCGGCCACAGCTGATTTTTTTACTGTAGTAAAACCACTACATAGATTTACTACAGTAAAAACTTAGTGACGGTTTCCTAACCTATAAACATATAACAACGAGTACATGCAGAATCGAGCAACATGTCAATAAACAAAATTAGAAGTTTAACAAATACAGTCTGTTCCAAACGGTTAAGCGGAACTAGATTTTGCAATCTAGTTACTTTCATCGTTTAAATCGTGCTTTTCGGCCGTTTTGTTTAAGCTTTGTAAATCATACTTACAATAAACATTTTTTGGTTAAGGTTAATATCATTTTAAAATGTCATTTTCTTTATATTTTGATTTTTTGTGTCATTCTTAATACAAATTTCCCATTTATTTATTTTTTTGTCATTAAAATATCTAAAAAAAAAATATTTAATTTTGACATATGTCATTCGTTTCCATGGTTTCATTGTTGGAATTTTAAATTTTGACATCCCAACGTGAAAAATGAAATAACCCAAGCAAGGTCCCTTCTCGTGACAACCTAAAAGAACTAAATTCCCATTTAGTTCCGCTTAACCGTTTGGAACAGACTGTACATTTTTTGCGTAAAAATCTTAAAAATAAAGATATATTTTTTTTTAATTTAAAGTACCATTCAAGGCTCCACATACTAAAGAAATTCCAGCAATTTCATAAAATTGATGTACTACCTGAGCAAGTACTTTATGATGGCGGTCGGTCCTGTGGTGGCCACAGCTGTTTTTTTATATTCGTCCTTATCACATCAGCCTTATTAAATTAAACAAAACCATAAAGAAAACTTGGCAGCTTAAATTTTATCCAAAGAAATATATGATTTGCGAAACTTATCAATTAAATTTATTTAATTATTAATTTAATATTAAAATTTTTGTATCAAAAATACATGAACTCCTCTGTCAATTATATATATTTTTTATTCAAGTTTTGCGACTGACAATAAATAATGTAATTTTACATTTCATTTAATATTTCATAAAGCAAAATTAATACTATATTCTACATTAATTAAATTTCATATACATATATTTAATTTGATTTTAAATTAAATGTTTCATTCAAAATTTTTCGAAAGAATGAATAAAAATTATATCATCATAAATGTGATTATGTGTCGTATTAAAATGCTCCATCAGGTGGCGTAATTGTCAATCAAGTAGGCATTGTAATTGATCAATAATCTATTCTAGAGTAGTTAACAATGAGCAGCTGCGCTCAGATTTAATAATAAACGTTATCAGGAGGGCACAGGCTGCCTCAGTGCTTCTCAACCTATTACAGAAACGGGCACAGTCACGATATTAAAATTGATGGACGAAAAGAGTTTAAAATAATTTTCTATCGCAGTTTTCAAGCAGTTTTACATCTTAACAACTTAATAATTTACTTAATAGCAGAGACGACTTTAGATACCATCGAGACGTTCGATCGCACAGAGCATGCAATGGTTTTAGAACCTTTAAGAGGGTATTGCAGCTGGGTTTCGTGCAACATAAACATTCATTTGTTTCGGCCAAGAATTTAGAGCAAATATAGTCGAATTTGACTCAAACTTACTTTTTAATAATCATATTGACACCATTACTAGCAAAGCTTACAAACTTCTAGGATTTGGTATAAGAGTTAGTAAACTTTTTCACAGCAAAGAGTATTGTTCAATAATATGGAATCCAATGTATGCCAAAAATATAAACTTAAGGCTCATTTACATTTAGATACAAGTATGAGGACTTGTATGAGATACAAGTCAAATTGACTTGTCGCGATACATCACCACATACATGAGCTAATACAATTTGTATAATTTGTCAAATCCATTGACATTTGCTCATACTTTCTGTATGAGCAAACTTTTCCATATAGTTGACTTGTACGAACTGACAACCTGGTGGAAAAATAGGTTAAGTTTAAAAAAATATCTCACATTTGATTATTTTCAATAGTTTTCTTTTTTTTTTACAAGTTAAATATGTCTTTGTGGAATAAGGATAAAATTCTGTTATTAATTGAGAAAATCATAGCCAGTAATATCTGGGATGTAAAGTCGAAGAAGTATAAAGAGTTTAACAAAAGAATATTTATGTTCACATTTCTGAGGAGTTAAGTTGCATGGCTAAAGATGTATAGACTAAATGGCACAACATAAATGTCAGTATAGTCGAGAGCTATCTAAAGTAGAAATCCTAGGTGCGTACATCAGTGATGCAAATGAGTCACCAGTTGCCAAGAACCGCAATGTAACAGCCAATTGATCTGCAGGTGATATAGCTTCTCGAAATCTTGTATAACTTTTAGTAATTAATGGAGCCACCAACGTGTGTATTCTTTCAAAATCAGCAACACTCATTCTCACAAAATTTCTGAAGCATGAACCATCTTCTAAAGTCAATTCATTAATCAACATTGAGTAGGCCCCATGGGTTTCTCATCGAGATAAAAAATATCGCTGCCACCATCTACGCTTTCTGTTTCGTGTTTTTGACAGAAGTAATGCACATATACTTAATCACAAAAAACTCTCCTCGTCATCACTAGACATTTTTTGTGAGTGTATGCGTGTATGCAAATGTAAACAGAGCACAAAAATAACATGATTTTGTTGTCCGTAGAGATTTTTTTCGTGAAACCGTTTTTTCTAGTGCGTTCTAAAAATGAGTGATATTCATTTCGAGCAACGGTGTGCTATCAGGTTTTGTTTCAGACTTGGGCACAGTACAACGGAAACTTTTGCAAAAGTTCAGATATTTTCATCGATTCTTGAAGATTCATGCCTTCCGCTGCGTGATTTATCTTCAATCAACTCCCTTCGTCACCTTCTAAAAATGCCTTAAAGAACCAAAAAACTTCAGCAAAACTTCAGCAGGCCTACAGAGACAGTGTTTTGTCAAGGACCCACGTGCCCTAGTCATCGTAGCCTTATTCACTTAATTACTGAAACAAGTACTGGCTTAATAAAATAAAATAGTGTTTGTTAAATTCTTCTTTTTCTTCTTCAGCCCATAAACGTCCCACAGTAGTCTCACCGAGCCGTAGTTTTCACTTGTACTGCTACTTTATGTTGGGCACGGGCCTTTCACTCCGATGGGTGAAGTTTTGGGTCTACAACTCCCACGGTGACCTAATCCGGGTTGGGATCGGTGATATAGTTATGATATGATGTTTTTTTTTACCTTTTATTTATTTATTTATTTATTTATTTATTTATTTATTTTAATTTTTAATGAGGATGAGGTGATAAGGACAAATACAAATTACCATGACCTGACCGGCAATCGAACCCAGGACCTTTAGCCCGACAAGTAGGGTCGCTACTGAGGTCGGCTTGTTAAATTAAATACTAATATATTGACCATTTGCGTTCCTAAAATTTGCGATCTAGTGTGTCGACGAAAATCGTCTGAGAATCACTGTTTTACATCGTAGTGTACGTTCAGCTCAGCAGGCCAATAAAGCCGAGCTCATCGTACGGAAAATATTAAAATAAGCCCAAGAATCATATTTGCAAACTCTGCCTTCACAATTTATCATCCGAGGAGACAGTTTCTAACTTATAGTAGAATATTTGATAAGTAAACAGGCTAGATTAAATTTTAAAAGTGATTTGTTTCTGAATTTACATGAAAAATTATTAAATATTTCTATATAAAATATAGATTACAGTAATAATTGATTTTGTTATCTCGCCTACTTCGATATCGTATACCAAGTATACAGAAAATGGAGGCAAACAATTGCATGAATAGGTTACGCGAAGAGGACGAATAAGGATTAAACAAGATTCTCTCTCTTTCTTCCTATTTTCATTCCGGCTTCCCTCTCCGATCTCAATCCTTCTCTCCTCCAGTTCTCTCACACATTTTTCTCCCAAGCCTTCCTCACTCATCAGTTTCTTTATCTCTTCCTCACAGACTGCTATCTCTTTGCATCTCTTCGCTAAATGCTCCAAGGTTTCCTTTACTTCCTTGCATTTCCCTCTGGCTTTGCCCAGTACTTGTTATTCCTCTCTTCATTGCCCCATCTTAATAATAATAATATTTATATATTTATTGACTTAGCCACATGGATTATGTTTTAAGTCAGTCAAGACATACATTTAATTACACAATAATTAATTATAGATTAACATTACATTTTTAACAAATGCAGAAACCGATAGACCTTTACTGCTCGGTAACCATCAAATCGAGCTTGTGGATGATTTCCGTATCTCTTTATATCTTTTCACACTTCGCGATTTGTCAATTCTGTCTGTTCTTTCCTGCTCCTGTACCTCCTTATCCCTCCTTCTCAATTCTTCTCTCTGTTCCTCCGTATCTCTTTCCCTCTGCTTCTCTAATGTCAATTCCACACCTCTAAAAGTATTCTTTTCTTGTTTCTCCCCATGCCGACTTATGACTTATGCCGAATGGCCCCTTATACAAGCTGCGAAGAAAGACGTATTGTACATCAAAATAAAATTCCTTTTTCAGTAAAATGTATTTTAAAAGTATTTTAAATTTGAAATCTAAAATTAAAAATGCAATTCACGTAAATATAAATTTTAATCAAATACTGTGATGTCAAGTAGTACTGTGCAACTGGCACTTTTTGTTTATTGTTTCGTCCATTTGTAAAATAAAAACTATATGAAAAATTAAACTAGAGATATTTCATGCAAGATGGTATTTAATTTTTTGCAATTTCAAGCGTACTGCAAATATTTGTAAGCTATTCATAAATAGGTCATCCCTGAAAATATTTTTCTGCTCGTTAGTTTTAGGTTTCAAAAGTTTTTTAATAAAATTTGTATGTAATTGAATTAAAAAATTTCATTTAAACAAAACCTAAAGGGTTCCAGCATACGGTATATATCATATATCATCGCTGCTTAATCAGTATGAAACCTACCAAGAAATGAAATTCAATAATACCATAATAAAAAATGCTGCGCAAGATTGGTTTGTGGCGAATAGATTAAGCAGAAACGAATCTAAAACCCAATACCTATTGTTTTCCCTGAGACTAACAACAGAGAATATTAGTCAAGATCCTGTTAAGTTTCTAGCATTAACCATTGGTATAAATCTCAGTTGGGAAAAACATGCGGAAACAACAGCGGAAAAATTATGCAAAGCAATCTACTGTATAAGAAATGCCCTGGTTGAGTCGCACAACACATATGCTTTGCCAGCTTGGGGACACTCCACACATACCCAATGAATTTTTCGATTACAATGGCGAATTGTTAGAGTGATTTGTGATCTGAATTACAGACAAGACTGTAGACAACATTTTGTTGAACTAGGTCTGATGACACTACCGTCCTTATGTATATTCTACTGCGTTGTTTACATGCATCAAACCAAAGATAATTTCAAAACGCAGGAACAAATTCATAAATATGAGACGAGAGGGAATCACTTGATAAGACCAGCATACATTAGAGTAGGTTGTGCAAGATACTCAATTAGTTATTATTGCACTAAATTTCATAACATCTTACCTGAGAATATTAAAGGTTTGCCTCTCAACTAATTTTTTCAGGAAAATGCGTTTTACAATTATGAAGAGTTCCTTACAAATGATTTCAGTAATGTAAGTTGTTATAAATAAGTATTTATGTAACCATTTTGTAAAGACGTGTGTAAAAATGTAAATTTTAAAACACTAATATGAAATACAAATGTGAAAAATTGCTGGTTAATAGAAAGAGGAAAAGTATATGTAGAAACTTCAATCTTCGGAGTGAAAGCCCAATATAAAGTAGCAGTACAGTAGTGAAAACTACGGCTCAGTGAGACTACTGTGGGACGTTGACGTTCTGAAGAAGGAGTTTGATCTTCAGTTAGCTTATCTCTCCATTTCTTGCGAGGTCTTCCCACTGGTTGACGAGTATTCAACCTTGCCTCCCATATATACCTAACCATTCTATCCTCAATCGTCCTCCACACGTGTCTATCCACTCTAATCGTCTACCTTTCGGTCCTTGTGTGATACTCGGCCTTGAGTACATTTCTCGGATATCTTTGTTCTTACGGAAACTCTATTAACCATTAATTTGATTGGGACCAAAGATTCGGTGTACTATTTTATTTTCGTAAATTATGAGCTGTTGTCGATCTTGCTTTGTTAAGGTCCATGTTTCGGAGCCATACATAAGTACGGGACGTATTATAACTTGGCATAATCTGATCTTGGTAACTCAGACAGGAGTTTCGTTTTGAGGAGAAGACCAGGTGCAAAATACGATGCATTTGCAGCTTAAATTCTGTTTGCTATTTTCTGCTGTATCAAATTGACCTGATTTATCATGGTGGCCGCAAACTAAGGTAGAGGTAATGAGATAAGCAGGAGGTTCCGCACAAATACTTACACCTAAAGCGACAGAATTTCTTTAAGGCGCTATTCATCTCCCATGTGATTGATAGTAAATCTGGAGATGATTTTTTCTAAGGGACACAGCTCCCACAAATATAACAGCTGTGTAGATATTGGACGTATTACTGCTGTTTTTTACTATATAGTTGATATTTGTTGTTTTTGTAGTTTCTGGCAAACTGACAAGAAATTTTATTTGCCACCAGTCCAAGATGCAGAAGTATTTAAAAAAGTGACAAAAAAGGTATTTCCAAACCCAATGAACTATTAGGTCGTCAAGGATGAAATTTGTAGAAAAAAAGGTAAAGTTGGTTGATAACTTAAAAATATAAGGAATTATTTTATTCATCAAAGTATGTACCCAATATTGTCTATACACTTTTGCCATTTAAGCGGCAAGTTGTTCAGGCTGGTGGTATAAAACCCTGGCGGACGAGAGTCAATGAATTCCTGGAAGGCCAGTTTTACTATTAAAAAGTTGTCCAAATTGCGGAAGAAGTGGTAGTTCGTGGGGACTAAATCTGGTGAGCATGGAGGATGATGAAGAAGTTCCAACTCCAATTTCTGTAGTTTTGCCACAGTCATTTGTGCAGTGTGTGGTCTAGCGTTATCATGCAGTAAGATAGGAGTCGATCTGTTGATTGACAGCCTAGGCTGTTTTTCTTTAAGTTTTTGCATGATGTCGTCCAGTTGATTGCAGTATATTTCTGCTGTGATCGATGAGCCAGTTTTTTTTTTTTTTTTGGTTTTTACTTTACATGTTACCTGTACGAAATTTATCGAACCAATTTGATATTGTCTGCTGCGTAGTAACACTAGAGCCAAATACACAATTAATGTTTAGCGCGATCTGCGATGACGTAGTTCCACGTAAGAACTCATACTTCATAATAGTGCGAATTTCCAACCGTTCCATTTTCGAATAAATTAATTATTAAAAAAGTTTTCGATATTTTTTAAAACATACAATGATTTCTTTAAACAGGCGAGATGTGTAACTTTCCAACAAAAAAACCAGAACGGTACAATATTAAGCCAATGTCAAATAATAAGCTATTAAAGTTGGCAATATTATTAACTACAAATTTCATCCTGACGACCTGATATAAATAAAGTGATTTAATTGGCTTTCAACATAAGTTTTTGCTTAATAATTTATATAATTAGTTTAGTTCAGTCAGATTATTAAATAGCCAGTAGTCTCCTGCATGAGGCGGTCCCAGAGCTATTGCAAATTTTAAGTAGTGGACTCTTAAAATTTTCATAATTTGTCAGAAAATATTTAATTTAATGAATTAACTTTACGGCGTACGTAGTAAATTGTGAAAATTAAACAGGAAAATAACAAAATGGTGTCACTTAAACACATATTTCTATATAGATCTAGCTATATGCATCTATTTTATTTTTCGTCACGGAAAATTTAAAATGAAAAACAGACATCATAAAATGTCGATGTGGACAGTAAAAAATAGAGAAATATAAAAACTAAAATCGATAAGACAGTAAAATATGTATGTCGTTGGTCTTGGTCTGAAACTGTTGCGAATAAAAGGAGTAAAGGATGAGGCATTTTATAAAGGATTCTAACAAATCGAAAGGTTTACATATGAATCATTAATTTTGGACAAAATAAATTTTTATTTATTTATGTTTAAAATATTGCATATATTGGGGATATCCCAAAGATTGCAGAATATGTCAAACTAGATTTATGTTTTATCTGACTAATAATAATAATAATAGAGATAATATAAAGAACGTAAACCGGGTTTATTAAAATGTATTTTGTTACCTAACCTAACTTAATCTAATTTATATAAGAATTTTTAAAATTAATAAAATAATTTTACTAACACAATTAAATGATTATCTATACCAGCGTTTCCCAAACTGTGCGCCGCGGCGCCCTGGGGCGCCTTGGCTAGGCCACAGGGGTGCCGCGAAGACCCAGGACCTTTCTTTTTTGTCATCACTTTATAGTTTAGAAGTGAGGACCTTTTTTTTAGGTCAACACTTGTATTTCCATATTTTCACCTGTCTAATAAAATAAAATGAAAAGTTGAAAAAAATTTATGTGAAGTGTGAATTTTCACACATTTCAGGCTTTCGCAGGTATTAAGTAAGTGAATGCTGATTATTTGGAATGCCAAAACAAATTTTATGTTAAAATAAATGTTAAAATATTTTTTTCTTGTTAATTTTAATTCGAATGCCTAATACCATTATTTGGGTTTCTAAATATGTGCATTATTGTTTTTTTTATATAGCAAGGTTCATCAATATTTTGAAAATTGCGCCTATGGCTTCCATTGGTTGTTTTAAGTCATAACTCCAACCTTCTTATTTCGTGTATTCAATTTCAACAATTTTCACTGGTTATTAAATTAACGTTTTTAAAAATTAAATACATCATTTGCCCAAATATAACTAGAATTAAAAAAAATAATTTAAACAAAATAAAAATAAAAAATATTTCGAAAAAATTTATTGAACAAAAGTTACTATAAATGTAATAACTAATAACTTTTATTTGAGAGGTTTTTTGATAAAACGAAAAATTTCGAAAAATTTTTGTAAAATTATTTAAAATTTTTCCAAGTCGCAATGTTTTCATACTTATATGTAGGGTGACCAGATTTCAGTGAAGGGAAACCGGGACACAAGGAAAACAAAGAAGGTCTTTGTTTCCTCCCCAAGATCCAAGTGAAGAGCAAAAAAAAGGTCCTCACCTCAAATTCAAAGTGAAGAGAAAAAACAAAAACAAGGTCCTCACCTCCCAAATTCAAAGTAAAGACCAAAAAAAAAGGTCCCCACGTCTCAAATTCAAAGTGAAGAGCAAAAACAAAAAAAAATAAAACACCGGGACAATCGGGTATCCCGAGAACATTTTTCGGGACACCGGGACAATTGACCTAAAACCGGGACGGATGATCACCTTACTTATATGTAACGTTTCCATGGTCATGATAATTAATTCGTAACTAGTAAACCAAGCCTTGGACAAAAATTTATATAGAACATAATTTGATGTATTTTTGAAGATTTATCTACATGATAAAAAAAAAAAAAATTAAATTTAATTTTTTTTTTTTGTGGTAGGGCAATTCTAGCAAAGGTTTCCTTTCGCCACTGATTTAAAGTAATTTTGATAGTCACAGTTGATAAACAAAAGCTCCAATATCATGGCACACATGGTTAAAATTTAACAGAAAAAAATAGCCTTAAATTAAAATATTTACTGTAAATGAGTATTAAATATGAGTTTATTTAATTCAAAATAAAATTCTGAACAATTTTTATAATAAAATGTTTTCTGTGTAACCAACGAGGAACCAGAAAATCGTATATATCTGTTTTTACATGTTAAATCCCTATATGTACCTGGTCACATCCAAATCAGAATCTGAGCTATAATTCACAATACTATTTGTTTTGGTATTATAGTTTATTGCTTCTATATCAGAATATGCGGAACTTGAGTTGGATGAATTTTTCTTTATCTTTGTTCTTGCCTTTCTTTAACAGTTTTTTGATTATCTATTACTTCTATTTTACAGTATTTCCTTTTTGAAACTTCTGTTCTGTACTTTTCCGGAAGATTTGGACTAGTCCAAATAGTAATGAACTTCATAGATACTGTGCTCCTATATTCACAGCCCATCCTGCATAATTTTTATCTTGATACTGTCCTGTCTATGTTTATATGGGTTAAAGACTGCATGCTTGGATAACAGTTTCATTCATTGAGACATTTTGCTTGGCAAACTTTCATAAGAATACACCAGTTCTTGCTCCAGTACGTTTATATAAAAACTTACTACGAGTTTCCTATGCAAATGCCAAGAAAGTGGCCGAGTTAGTCAACCAACTTCGCAGTGAAGTAAGCCACAGTTGCATAACTCAACATCAAATTCAATCTTTTAAATTTTATCCTTTGTATTTATAAACTGTAACGATAAGTTTACAGTAAGCTATTGTATTTAAATATTAATTCACACTTCTGTATTTATCTATGAGTCAACAGCTATTTAATATGCAATGTAACCCAGGAAGGATTTACCAAATTTAAAAAACCTGTTCCTCGAACAATTTTAAATATTCTATGTTGATAGAATGTTTCGATTCGGCCAAATTTAATAGGTATAGCATACTTAATAAAAATACACAAGTATTCTTCAATTTTTAATAGTTGTTTAATATAGCTATAGCTAATACAGCTATTTAATATGCAAGGTAACACAAGAATCAGCGGCGGCGCTAGACCAATCGTGGACGTCGGCGAAATAAGTTTCTTTCAATTCTCAGTAAAAAAAAAAAAAAAAAACGATTCTAAAAACAAACCTTGATTTGGCCTATTCTTCTGGCTTGACTTTTTAGCCACTAAACACTATATTTTGTATAAAGTTATAAACACATAAACACAACTCATAACTGTTATTATTAATTTTAAACACATATTTATATAAACTTAATGTTAATATAAGTATTTACACTTATTTGTTCTTAACACTTAAATATTAATTTTCATGTTTATCAAATTAAATTAATGATTTTAAAGTTTTAGTTTAAATAAACGTTAAATTTAATAAGCTGAATTATACTTAAATTTATGAGTACCATATTGTTAATTATGAATTAATAACAAAAATTACACGAACATATTTTCGTGGTTAATTTTTTCTTAGTGTCTCAAAAGAAATTTTATATTTAGTGGATCGATTAAAAAAAATGTAAGCCGTATATAGAAAAAATGTTTATTAATTATTAAAATACACTTTTTGGGGATTTATTTCTTAAAAATAATATCTTCTATATGTAGACCCTCGCGTTCTCGGCACTCATTTAATCGAACAGTAAAATTACTTATGACGTCTCGGCAGGTGGACTCAGGGATGGCTGCCATTTCGTGACGGATATTTTCTTTCAAATGCGCCAGTGAAGTCGGTTTACTGGCGTAAACTTTAGATTTAAGATAACCTCATAGGAAAAAGTCCATAGGGGTTAAATCTGGACTGCGTGGAGGCCAATTTATGCCACCTCTCCGGGAGATCAATTTGCCTGAGAAAATTTCACGAACACGTGGCAGAGACATATTGGACGTGTGTGAAGTTGCTCCGTCCTGTTGGAACCATGTTCTTTGGTTATAGCCAGAAAAGTTTTGCAGTTTAGGTACCAAGAAGTTGTCTAACATCTCACATAACGCTCTGAAATCACTGTAACTGCACGCCCCCTTTCGTCTTCAAAAAAGTAAGGGCCGATAATTCCTCGCGCGGACATCGCAGCCCATACGGTCACTTTAGGCGAATATAGGGGTTTCTGATGTTTGCGTTTCGGATTCGTTGCACTCCAGTAGCGGCAGTTCTGCTTATTTACGTGGCCATTAAGATGAAAATGAGCTTCATCCGAAAACAAAATGTTGGTAAACGTTGAAAATCGCTCAATCACCTGATTTACGAAATTAAGCCTCTGACTGGCATCTTGGGGCTTTAATTCTTGCACCAATTGAATTTTGTAGGGGTGCAGTTTTAGGTCTTTGTGCATAATGCGATGTAATGATGATCTATGCACATTTAAAGCACTTGCGCGCTTCCGAATTGAAAGGTTCGGGTCGTCACGAACAGAATGATTAACATTCTCCACGTTTTCTACCGTTCTTGATGACCTAGGTCGCCCGGATTTTGATTTATCCAGCGTTGTACCAGTCTCTTCAAACTTTTTAACCCAATGTCGAATGAGAGGAATGCTTGGCGCATCATTTAAGTGGCGAAAACCTCAAATACTGTAGAATTTTCTACGCGCTACAGTCGCCGAATCACCGTTTTTGTAAAACTCTCGCACGCATAACGCGCGGTCTGCTCCCGAGAAACGCTCCATAGCGACTGCATTCCCAAGAGCCAGGCTACCGATTGACATAACCCCCGCGCCCCTCGGATACGTTGCGTTCACGCAGTAAGCTAAATAAATATAAAATTTCTTTTGAGACACCTTGTATTTTTATTTTCTTTTAAATTATCTTTAACCTACTAAGCCATTTTTAATAGAAATTATTTCGAATGGGAAATATTATTTTTCAATATTTGCGGACCCGATTTTCATTTTTAAACAGTGAATTTTTATGCACAATATATAGAATAAGATTAATGCTTAGAAAATGTTATTTATTTAAAGTCGAAGAAATAGAATCCAATGATAAAACCGACAAATGTACAAATAAACATATTTTTGTCCAGCAAAGCGAAATGAGAAATGTAAAAATATCATGTCATAATTAATATATAATATTTAAACTTTCAATAACTTGTACATTTTTTGCGAGGCCCCCTCAATTGAGAGGCCGTCGGCGGTCGCCGACGCCTAGCGCCGCCACAGTCAAGAGGGCATGCCTTTTAAGTATTGGAAGCTGGTGAATACTATGTTTGTACCTTCTTAGATCTCAGCATAGCATTTGACTGCATCTCGCATAATATTTTAATAAGTAAGCTACATCTTTTTGGTTTTGATGAAAACAGCTGCTCCTTACTTAGATCATATCTATCGGATAGGCAACAATTTACTCAGCTTGAAAATAATCAATCTAAAATTCTTCTTTTACAGTTTGGCGTTCCGCAAGGTTCCATACTTGGTCCGTTACTATTTTTAATATATGTTAAAACCTACCCCTTTTTCTCGTAGTCTCAACACAACATTATTACCGAGAAACTCCAATCTAAGTGCTCTCTTTACGAGAATAGATCCTTGACAGTCGAAGCAAATTCTTGGTTTAACAGCAATAAATTATGCTTAAACACGGACACATCTCAGATCCTGTTGTTTACTACTTGGAAATATAATTTTGAAAACCCTCGTTAAGTTTCTTGGAATCCACGTAGACCAACACACTGGATTTCTTAGTCGAAAGCTTAGGTCCACCACCTACCTGATAAGGAGATTAAAATACGAAGTATGTAAGGAGGTCGTATTGAAAGCCTGTTTTGTGCAAAAAAATTTTTTGTCCCACACCCTGTAGCCCAGATGGTTTAAATTAAAAATCTGAAAAAAAATCTAAGTAATGTACATTGGTGTAAACCGGAATAGTATAACAGGAATTTTTGATCAGATTATGTTTTCGGAAAATAACGCATTTTTTGTGTTTTTTGCTGGACGATGTACACAAGTTATGTAACACACTATACAAGGAGGCGTATCCTGGTCTAATGGTTAGCTTGCTCACTTGCTACGCAGAAAACTAGGGTTCACTCCCGGGCAGAGGAATCAGTTTTATTTTTTGTTTTTTTCCATTTTTATTTTGTCAAAATTCTAGTTATATTTTGGCAAATGTTGCATTTAATTTTTAAGAGCGTAAATTTAATAACCAAAAATGGAATTGTTGGAATTATATTTTCATGTGTCATGTATATGAAATCAGAAGGGCGGAGCACATGACAATACAACCAATGGAAGCCATAGCCACAATTATCAAAATCTTAATGAACCTTGCTTTATAAAAAAATACTGGACATATTTAGAAACCTAAATAATGGTATTAGGTATTCGAATTAAAATGAACAAAAAAATATTTTAACATAAAATTTGTTTTTAAAGCTCTTTGATTAACAGACAATAAATTATTCTAAAAATATCGTTCAGTTTGCCGTGATTACTTTACTTACTTACTTAATCGTTGAGCCCTTTTACCATCACTGGTGTCGGGCTTTGTGTGTAGAGTTTGATTGTTACTTGTACTTGTTCTCTTCTTTCGTGGGAGAACGGCGCCACAGCTTTTTCCATTCACTCCTATTCTTCGTCCTACTTTTTGCTCCATTCCAGGTGATGTCTCTTCTCTCTATAGCACTTTTGATTTCGTCACTCCACTCCTTTCTCGGTCTTCCTCGGCGTCTTCCTTTAGTTACTTTGGCCTCGTAAACTTTCTTCGTGTCTCTACTATCTTCCATCCTTTGAATATGACCGTACCACCTAAGTTGCCCTTCTTCTATTACTTCTTCTACTGGTTTGGTTCTCAGTTCTTCTCTATATTCTGTGTTCCTTATTCTGTCCAATTTTGTCTTTCCTTTGATCTTTCGTAGGAACCTCATTTCACTACTTCTTATTCTGCTTCTTAGCTTCTCTGTTGTTGTCCAAGCCTCTGACCCATATGTCAGCACTGGTATGGCCAGTTTCTTGAATATCTGAACTTTTGCTTCAGCCGGAATTTCCCGTTTTGCCAAGAAACAGTTCTTAATGCTATTAAATAGCCTGACAGCAGATCCAACACGTTCCGTTATTTCTCGGTCTATTTTTCCGTCTGCTGAAAAAAACGGATCCGAGATATTTGAAATGCTCGACCTGTTCTATGGGTTTTCCTTCTAATTTAATGAGCTGTTTCACCGGTCTTGTACTTATGACCATACTTTTGGTTTTTTTGCAGCTTATTTTCATATTGATCATGCCTAGACAGTAATTATAAATATCAAGGTTACCTTGTAGACTTTGTTCATTGTTGGCAATAAGGACATTGTCGTCTGCATAGCACAGCTCTGAGATGGTAACCTTGTTCATTTTCCAATAGCCTACAGAATATTTTTGTATTTCTTTTCTAGCGTTTTTAATAGTGATTACTAAAAAGCAAAATTTGTCCTACCACTCATTATGTCGCCTTCACTTATTATATACCTGCGAAACCCTACAATGTGTGAAAATTCACACTTCACATCAATTTTTTATGTATGGTAATTGGCTTTAGTCCAGTTTCTTCTCAAACCTACTGTGGAACAACATTGCAAATTAGCAAAGGATTAGGACAATTAATAAAAATATTGATTTTCATTCTTATGACAAGTGTTATGGCACCACTTGTTTTTATTTAGTATTTATTGTGCAAAGTATAAAAATTTAAAACAGTAACTCCAGTTCAGAATTTAAAATTGCATTGTTGAAAAAAGAAAAACAAATATGAGAGCTGCTGCAGTTATTTTTAATTTCAATGAAAACAAACAAATAATGTCGCAACTAAAGCAAATAAAAATACAGTGCAGTTCGGATCCACCGTATTTTTAAACCATCAGTTTAAAGTATTTTGCAGAATCACCGTACTCAAACAATAAAATATTTTTACAATGCTTCGACTGGTTCAGTGAAATGTGTTGCCTAGAAATGAATTAAACCACGAATAGAAAAACATTTATGTCAAACACAATCCATTTAATGTATTGTTTTTATTCGTGTTCAATAAATTAAATTCAATGCGTATTTTGAGATATAATTCTTGCATGTATTGTCCTCTTCTTCTTCTTTTTCTATGTTTATTGGCTTAGGTTTCCCATTCCGCCAGTGCTTAGCTGCGTTATGAATTACAAATTTCTTCTTATTGCGTGCAAGTAGAGTAAAATTGTATTGTATATTTCGTGAGATCCATGTATTGGTGTATTGGTGTATTGATGTACAGTCGATTCCGCTTAATTGGGACACATCGGGACTTAGACATTTTGGCCCAATTAAGCGGCTGCCCCAATTAAGCGAATTTCACATAAAATTAAACAATGCATATTTTTCTTTCAATAATTTTATTTTATAAACTCTTGGACAAAACTATAAATTACATAAAACCAAAAAATATAAACTTTTAAGAAAAATAAATTCCAAAATAAAATAATTAATAGGTACATACAATTTAATTCAATGCAAAAATGCGCCAAGTGTAGTCTGTCTTTTGTTTTTGTAACATTTCACTTCTACAAAATCAGCACAGGTATTCAGTGCGGATGTAGGGCTCCCTTCATTTCCTTCCTGCATAAAATAACGCTGTAATACTAAATTCTTTGTACATATTTTTTCTTGAGAATATGTGTAACATAACATGTACTGTGATCTTAAATTTACTGTCCCAATTAAGCGGAATGTTGTCCCAATTAAACATGTAAATTTACTGTTGGTTTCTTGGTTTGGTTTCTGTTCTTTGGTATTTGGCCCAAATAAGCGGCTACCCCAATTAAGCGGTGGCCCAATTAAGCGGAATCGTCTGTATTTCGTGATCTCTTGTATTCCAATTAAATTTAACTGTGAAGACCCTAATTACTGTGTTAGACACCAACCATTGAGTATTGAGGTTTTTCATATATAGTTTTCAACTTGAAAATATTAATAAAAATAGATGATCAAAAAGAAAATGTTAGGATAAATATGAAAAAAAAAACCTGATAAAAAAAATAATTGTATGAACTTATCTGAATTTGTCAGAATTGCAAGTTATAATGCAGACTTTTTCTAAATTTTCGTTATAAAAACTATTTCTGCTTGTCGTAAGAATATTTTTAAATTTTGAAAAAGTTCTTTCGACTTCACAAGTAATGACGAGGGCTCTGCAAAAATAATTTCGATATTGATTAAAATATGGTTTTAAAAAATCGGGGCAGTCATCGAAATAAATTTAAGTTAATATACGAAGGTCTGGATTTCTCTGAAGAACTGCGTCAATTTTATTATTTAAATAAAGGCCGAAGTCAAGAGATACTTGTTTTAATTTTTTTTATGGCCTTTGCTGCTTCGGCAATTAACCAGGACAATTCTTATTCTTTGAAACATTCCATTCCCCAACGGGATTCAAACCCGACACCTTAGCAACGCAGAGCGCATGTGTTACCACTACGCTACGCCGGTCGGTATTAAAATTATCTTGTAATCCATCGACATTAGTTCTATACATCTTTCCACTGAGGTGTTGAGTTAAATGATTTATTTTTGTGCATATTATATATTTTTTACAAAGTATACAAAACAGTTGTTTTTCATTAATAACTTGAAAATGATCAGTAAATCTATATTCTGTTAAAATCTGTTGTAAAAAATTTAATTCAACCATTTTAATATCTCCAAAATAATAAAAATATAAATAGCAATAACAAGAAAAATATATTTAAAAATATTTTAATCTAAATACATATAATAATTATTTTTCAGCTCTGTTCACAGTTCAGAAGAAAAATAAATACTTGACAGAACTTGTAAAGTTTATACAGATTAAATAACGGTTCAAAACATTACAGGTTGGAATGTATTTGACGTTTGCATTAAATGAAATGTTTTTCTTTAATGACATTTCTTGACAATGATAACATCTCACAATGATATTGCATTCAGCTATACACATTATGGAAAAATATATGTAGTAGCATTTGTATTAATAGACCGGGAGCTCATGACAGTTTTTGGTCTCCGATTTCATACAGCATGCCTTTTGGAGGAGAGAATATTTACCCTGTGACAACAAAAAAGGGATGGTACTAAACCCCTGAACGCTTTCCGGTCATAGGGAAAATTGCATTTCCACTTAAACACTAAATTTTTGTGCTTTTCTCTGATTTAATATTGCTTGCCCTTTTGTCAAAAGAAAGTTATAACAGAGAGGGTCCCAAAGGGCTCAAACGGTCATGTGATCTTGTAATAAAAAAATATGATTTTCCGCTATTTCATACAGCATGCCTATAATTAAAAGAGAGAAAAATAAATCAGAGAAAAACACAAAAATTTTGTGCAAGTGGAAATGCAATTTTCCCTATGACCAAAAAGCTTGCAGGGGTTTAGTACCATCCCTTTTTTGTTGTCACAGGGTAAATATTCTCTCCTCCAAAAGGCATGCTGTATAAAATCGGAGACCAAAAATGTCATGAGCTCCCGGTCTATAATAAGACAGGAATGTTTTCAGATAACGAGTACCCATTTATTGATATTATGATGTGAATTTTTCTACGTCTATGAACATCTCATTAATGTGCTGCCAAATCGGTTACTGTAAAACTTAAATCTACTCAAAAACTTATCCTCAAAATTATATTTAATAAACCATTCAGATTTTCTACAGAACAACTATTTAAAGAAGCGAAAGTATTTGATGTATCTAAATTATATTTTCTTTCCTTAGGTCACTACTTGTACAAAACAAAAATATATCTTATTAATCAACTAATTTTTCCTACCCATAACTATAACACAAGAAGTAAAGAAAATAGTTTAAGTAACTTAACTATGGTAAAAAAACGTATTGCTACTAAAAATTTTGAAGTAATATTACCCAAATTTTATAATAAATTTCCTGTCAATCTAAAATCTTACCTTTTACACCTAATTACAAATAAATTTATTAAACATTTCAAAATATGGTTAATGGAGATGCCTTACTCAGAGTTCAATAATTTAATAAATTAAAGGACGTTCACTTTTCACCATTTATTAATTTTTTAATTTTTCATATTTTTAGTAAATAATGATCTACTGACCGAATTTAGTATTATAATATAGTAAAAATATCGTGTCACCAAAAGATGCCTTGTATCTTCTGTGACACTTTAATGCAGATTCTGCTTACCTTTCTTTTAGTTAACATTTGTATTTAAATTATAGTTATATTTAAGTTTATTTAAGTTATATGT
Organism: Liopterus haemorrhoidalis; assembly: GCA_963971575.1. Classification (NCBI taxonomy): domain Eukaryota; kingdom Metazoa; phylum Arthropoda; class Insecta; order Coleoptera; family Dytiscidae; genus Liopterus; species Liopterus haemorrhoidalis. Next base: position 48,206,847 of record OZ020618.1, read on the forward strand.
AAAATGTATCATGAATGTATCAGTATTTGAAAATAAAGGTGTATTGTATTGTATTGTATTGTATAATGTCGTTAGTGCAAATTTGCCTAAAAACGTCCGAGCCCTGATCATAATACATTAAAGTTATAATTTAAGTAGACGAAATAAATCAAGGCATCAAAATAAGCTCAACAATAGAGCAATATTGAATATTTGTGTGAGTTTGTCCAGTACCGATCAATCCTAAATTGCTCAAGTAGATAAAGCGAGTGAGAGATAGTTTTGATGAGTTATATAACCAATTAAAACTAAAATTTTAAGTGGTCTGTACACATCCCACCAATAAATCACTTATTAACCTTATTACCAAAACTCTGTTTACCTATTATTATTAATCAAGCGGATTTAAACCGTGCATCATCATCAAAATCCACGCACTTCATCAATTATCTTAACAATATTCAGTCAATAATCAAGTAGCTAGTTCACTTAGCTCAAGATTGATTGCTTTCTAAACTGCATTTGAGAAATTTCCTTCAAACCGCTAAGAGCACAGACTTCTGTATTTGTACATATAAATGAGATAATGAATAAAACAATGAATGCGGAGGACAAAAATAAGATAAAATAAAGGAAAAGTATACTAAAGAAGCTAAATTAAGCAGAAAGACAAACGAAAAGAATTATCATATCATTTTTAAAATTGAATCCTCACTCCAGTAATGTACTGGAATAATTTTCAATGAATTGCTAAGTTGTCATGTTTAAATTTCAACAGAAAATTAAATTGTTTTTGCAATTTTAAAGAGAATTTAGTTAACCTATAACAAGATTACAGTGGATAGGGCACGTAAGGATGCAAGAAGGCAAAATCATACTTGACAGACATCCATTGGGTAGTGGGTAAACACTGTAATGCTGAAGCGATATTGAGGCTTTGGAAAAAAGTTCCATTTATAGACAACGTAAGGGACCACACAGAACTGCGTACGCTATGTACGATATGTGCTGTTTAACTACTTTACTATGTTGCGATATTTTTCAATATCGCTGACGAAGAGCATGTGCAGCAGACAAAAGTATTTCAAACTTAGTACTCAGTCAGAAATAACCAACAAGTCGAAGAACTGCCTGCTCTTGCAAAAAGACTTAAATAGTGTAGTGAACTGGTGCGAAAAAAATAAACTCAAAATGAATATCAACAAATTCAAAATAATATCCTCTACACGTAATATAAACAAAATATCCCACGATTAGCATATTGACAATATAGTGCTGCTTAGAGATAGTAAAGTAAAAGACTTAGGTATACTATTTAAACACGATTTTACTTTTAGTGACCACATAGACAATATAGTGAATAGTGCCCTAAAAACTTTAGGATTTATCCTAAGAAACAGTAATAGTTTTAAGATATCAACTTAGTTACTGTACTGTGCACTAGTTCGACCTAAATTAGAGTACGCGAATACAATCGAGCCCAAAAACAATGTCCTACAAAAATCAAATAGAAAAAGTACAAACGAGATTTGTAAGAAACCCTGAAATTAACCGGAACATATCCTTTTCGAATCCCTTATGCAAACCAGTTAAAAAACCTATCTGTCAATAATAGCAAGAAATTTCAAATATTAGAATGGAAACGCGACATCCACACATTGAATCTCGCGTGTAAATTATTTAATAATATACTAGATGCCCCAGAACTTCTTCTTAATTTAAATATTCGAGTCCCTGACATAAAATTGAGAATTAAAAATGATCACTTTTTCAAAATTTCAGAATCTATCGGTGATTGCAAAAGTTCATGCCCGTGTAATAATGACTGTATCCGTGATTTGGTGAATAGTAATCCACGGATTTCGACTGAAGAGATTGCTGAGAAGTTAAATGTGGACAAATCGACAGCATTTCGCCATTTAAAAAAACTTGGCTATACTTCGAAAATAGATATGTGACCTCCGCACATTTTGACAGAACGGTACAAACTGAAACGTGTTTCCACTGCCGTTTCTCTTCTTGCCCGTTAACAAAATGAACCTTTCTTGGATCGAGTAATACCTGGAGATGAAAAATGGATTATGTATCACAACATAAAAAGAAAAGGAAGCTGGAAGCATGGGAGTGAACGAGCAGAATCTTTGGCAAAAGCTGAATTGCATCCAATGAAAGTGTTGTTATGTGTCTGGTGGGATTGTAGAGGAATACTTTATTTCGAGCTTCTTCCACGTGGCAAAACAATAACTGCGGAGAAGTACTGTGAGCAACTCACCCAACTCAATGTGGAAATTCAAGCAAAACGTCCAAGTTTGGTTAATCGAAAAGGCATCATTTTTCACCACGACAACGCCAGACCACATGTCGCTCAACAGACACTGCAAAAACTTAGGGAGTTAAAATGAGAAATCCTCTAGCACCCGTCGTATTCTCTGACCTTACCCTTTCAGATTTTCATCTGTTTCGTTCTCTTCAAAATAATTTGAAAGGCAAACAAATATGTTCCTGTGGAAGAAGTCGAAAACTACCTTACGACTTTCTTTGAAGATTAATCACTCAGTTTCTACAAAGAAGGAATTCAAAAACTTGTAAAACTTTGGGAGACAGTTATAGAAAATGATGGGGAGTACATTATTGATTAATAAAAATGTTTTTCTACGAAAATGTGTTTTATTTAATTTTATTTGAAATCGGGCACGAATATTTGCAATCACCTGATATGTCACTACTGAAATAGAGATGTAGATATCTTTTACCACAATTAAAGAAAGTTTGTTAATATAAAAATAAATTAGACTAGTTATATTGCATTTTATTGTATGTTTGCTTATACTGTGTTTTATTCTTCTATATTAGTAGTATTTCTTTATTATTGTATTGTATTTTTCCCCAGTACTATGTAACTGGACTTGTGCACTACTGTACAAATCTGTATAGTTACTGGTTAAATAAATAAATAAATAAATTTTATAGAAAATTAGAACAAAGTCTAGGGTTGTATCGAGACGTCCCTATAGAGAGTCGAAATCAGGGCAATCAACCATCCAACAAAATTCGGAAGGGTTGGTTACTCTAAGGGCTAGCAACGACGATTAAAATATTCTCCATCACTTTGTATGTATGACCTACATTAAGTGGTTTATCCACTACCCCGTCAAACTAATTTATGTTAACCCATACACGTATATAATCTGTACGTTGTTTTGCGTAATTCTGCGTGGGGTAAAAAGATGTAGAGCTCGGTCTGTCGTGGATTATTGGCATTACATGGAAATAACGTGGTCAACGTTACGTCACAGCCTTGACAAAGCACAGTTGTCAACAATACGTGTACAGAATACATAACAGGAGCATACACGGCGTACCGCACCGACCAGCACACATGTACACACATATATATGCACATAAACATGCATGCACATACCTTTACACACCATTACACTTACTCACACATACATAAACCAAGTGCTTCGAGGACATATCACGATGTTTGCAGATATGAGGGCGGACCAAATTTCAACGGCATTTTATTTTTTTCTGGTCAATGCAAATTATGTATTAACATTATACCCAGGGCCGTCCCTAGAAAGCGCGGGGCTGGAGGAAGGACAAAAATGGGAGCCCCACAAAAAAAAAAAAAGAACGGAGAACACCTTTATTTACATATCACTAGCTTAGAAACCCATGCATCATACTGCTTCTAATATATAAATAATTTTTTCTTTCTAAGTAACTTTTTCATATATAATTATTTTGTTAAGTAAATAATAAATGAGATATGTCAAATTTATAAGTATCTAAGTAGTGACACCAAAGCCCCCCAAATATTAATCGTATTAAAAACTTCATTCAACAAAAAATAATCATTTATTTATTCCAAGCAAATTTTCTTACACATATTTTTGATATAAAGTATATAATATGTAAATGATATAAGAGATCAAAATATTAGTGTTAGGTTCAGGTCCAGTTGAAAAATTACAGACAAAATAGCCTGAAGTGCAATACCTGGCGGAGGATGGTTTAAGATCTAGACCACTACCACCTTATATATATATATATATATATATATATATAGCAGTTATCAAGTAGCTTTAATGAAGTTTGAAGTTACTTGGTTACCAGAAAAATATATGCATTATGATTCTGATGTTTTTTGTAAAAACTATAAACTTTAAATAAAAACATATAATTTTTCCCAATTAATGTAGTGTAAGACTCTTGCTATTTTCAAGACTTACAATTGGTGACCCCGACGTGATAATGCAACAAGATAATGTAGAGGAACGGTTTGTGCAAGAAACAAACTCAGCTGAGTTGAGATTACCTCCGTTCTGGGCTGATGTTGAGCTTTGGTTTGCACAAATTGAAGCAATTTTTTCTAATGCCAGCGTTTATTCCCAAAAATCTAAATTTAATTACGTAATATCAGGCTTGAGTGCGGATATAGCAAATGAAGTAAGGGACTTAATTGTGACACCCCCACAACAATTTCATTAAAAATATTTTAAAGTGCAATTATCTGATAGAATCGACACTGTTTCGATTGATCGTTTAAAACCGGCGTATGTAGACGAAAATTACATGATAACCTCAGCGTTTGTCTCAACACGAGCAAAATTTAAGCGTGTTACATTTTCTTCTCATATTGAATTCATACAATAATTTAGGAGGGGGAGTACCTGTAGCAGTTATCAAGTAGCTTCAATGAAGTTTGAAGTTACTTGGTTACCAGAAAAATTATATGTTTTTATTTAAAGTTTATAGTTTTTACAAAAAACATCAGAATCATAATGCATATATTTTTCTGGTAACCAAGTAACTTCAAACTTCATTGAAGCTACTTGATAACTGCTAGAGGTAGGTACTCCCCCTCCTAAATTATTGTATGAACTCAATATGAGAAGAAAATGTAACACGCTTAAATTTTGCTCGTGTTGAGACAAACGCTGAGGTTATCATGTAATTTTCGTCTACATATATATATATATATACGTTTGCTGTTAAAATAAGGGTAAACATATTCAAGGTGTTGATTTTACTAACGCGAGCTAAAATCTATCCTGCAGAAACCGTCGCGGGTTAGCGAAAAAAAAAACAAAATCTCGAAAAATCAAGTGGTAAAAATGGAACATCAAAAAGATATGACGAGCAAAAAAAAAAACACAAAAAACGAGCAAACAAAAAAGAACTCCAAAAGTTCTAACAAGAAAAAAAATAAGGAATTGGCTACGCGGGCCTCATAAGTGCATCTCGTAAGCTGAATCTGTTCTGCGAGTCGTAGTTTGGTCAAACCTGTTTTAGAGTGTATCGCTCTCACTCGCCAAATATTCATCTTCAATTTTTTTCTTATTATAAACAATTTTTGTTACATACCTTTTCACTGTTGTCAATAATATCGAAGATATTTTAAGTTTTTAGTTATAGGTTGTGCCTCCGTAATTTCTAAAAATATTCATCAATTTGACAAACAGAACAGAAGAAAAGATTAAATTCTGTAGAGCAGTAGCACTCAATCTATGGATTTATTGTGTGGATACGCATTATTTTGAATTAGTATACTAATTTGGTAAGTAAATTGATACTGCAAGATCGTCATGTTACTTATCGTGAGATTGAGGTATCCTTAGGTATTAGTGGGACCAGCATATATTCACTATTGCATGAACATTTGGCCGTCAAAAGGATTGGTTCGCGTTGGATCCCACATAATTTGACAATCGCAGTGGAAAAAAACTCAATCGGAGTGGAATAAGTGCTTCGAAAATTGGTTCAAACGCATGCAAAAGTGTTTTGATCTTCCTGGAGACTATATTGAACAATAAAACCACTTTTGTTGTTAAATAATTGTTTTTGATCTCAAATCCCAAAATATAAAAGGCAACACCACGTAATAAAGTTTAATAATATACAAATATCTTTTTCATCTGTATGTTAATCAAATATATTCCTCTTTTAAGTTCAAAAAGTACTCTCATGGATACTGAGCAATTATTACCGACCGCCAACATAATAAGGGAGGTATTGTGATCATACCAATTTTGACGTTTCGAGATTTCGATGTATCTCCACGAATTGAGGTCCCTACATAACGTTTTAACTATTTTTAGCATGATGTCTGTCGGTCTGTCTGTCCGTTTGTTTGTCCGTCTGTCTCTCCGTCGGTCTGTTCGTCTGTCTGTCCGTCTGTCTGTCCGTCTGTCTGTGTACACGTGCAAAGCAAATTCGGCTGAAAGGATTTTAATGAAACTTCATATTTAAGCTTCAGCCATCAATGGCACGAGTTGATCAACTTTTTGTAAAAATCGGTTGACTAAAAATGGGAGTTTATTCGTGTCGATTTTAAGATTTTTGCGAATATTTCACAACAGAAAAATATCTCGAAAAAAATTATTATATAAAAGTTGCTATAAAAGCAATAACTTATAACTTTTATTTGACACTTTTTTTGATAAAATGAAAAATTTCGAATAATTTCTGTAAAATTTTTCTCTCAAATTTAAAAGTCTCAATTTTTTCATATTTATATGTAACGTTTCCATGGTCATGATAAATAATATCTCTGTTAGAAAATATTAGGTCAAGTTATTTCTACTCTGCTGCTAGAATGTAATTTATATAAGTACTTTATGATGGCGGTCGGTCCTGTGGTGGCCACAGCTGATATTATTTTTAAGTGGTATTGCATTTATTTGTCCGATCTCTACTACGAATATTACAAATGATGTGGTAAGTATTATTATACAAAGAAATATTTAATATGTGGGCATAAACAAAAATATTTTAGAAATATGATATTTTCAGGGTGATGGAAGACTTTTGACCACCACTGTACCTGTTAAGAAATATGTATAATCGAGTAGGTTTGCTTCATAATGCCATCATTTACTGCGTCGCCATCATTTCAGTTTAGACTACATGCATAAATGCATTAAACTATCACCATTAATGCCTTGTGGAATATATTACACGGTATGTAAATTTTCTTTTAAATCAAGAGTTGTTGGGCTGAGTAGGATACAGTCAAGAGTCAGCTTCCAGTCAGCTCTTGTTTATGTTTCATACATGACGCTTTATAAGAATGCATTAGAAAGACAGCAAAATAAAATTAAGAAAAATATGTAAGGTAAAATATGATACACTGCCGCGAATGGAAATGGTTTGGACATACTTTGGGATAACCAAATGACGACGTCTCATAGTTGACTTTAGGCCGGATTTGCAGTCAACATAGGTGGCGTTTTTTTTACATTTAGCGTTTTCTTTTCCTTCTTCAGGCATTGTCAGTATGATCTCTAGATAATCTGGCCCTTCGCTACTCCGAAACGTCCAGTAATCCGGCCCTCAACGACGTAGTTTAAAAATAGTGCTTCTAACTATTAAAAAATCGTGATTATAAAAAAAAGATAAGTGCGTTTCTTTATATTTTTTAATTTTTGTTGGACTTATAAAATGATACAGGGAATTGATCTACGATATTTCATAATATCTTTGAAATTATTTTGCAATGGTCCAATATTAATGCGGACGCTGTTATTTTGGACGTTTGCCATTGCTGATAGTACTAGGCTAGAATAGTACAATATAATGAGTATTAGTATCAAAAAGATATAATACATCATGAGTATATAAATTATATTCGGACAATCTGTTTCCGTCTTCAGCGACCACGAGAAGAGATAAACATTTCAATTTATTTCGAGTTTTTATACCGGGTATTGTAAGAGTGGGACCAGGTTATAGGTGTGTTGCTATTGGTTGGGTGGTTGGGATCAGCTATAGGTATAGGATTAGTGACTTGAGGATTAGAAAGATTGTTTTGAATAATGGAAAGCCAGAGTTGAAGAAATTCTATGCTAGCTTGGCTGACAGCATCTACATAGTTTTCGATCAAAGCAGACTCTTTCAATTATCTTTCGAACTTGTTTTCCTCGTACATTAAGGGTTTAGCATATTTCCATTGGAAATGGTGTTCATTTTCCTAAGTATGTTCAACCAGTTTGGAACTGTAAATTTCACCCTGCTGAACTTTTTGCTCGTTGACTCTTCCATGCAAAGGTCTGCAAGTCTCGCCAATTTATTCTTTCCCGCACTGGCAGGGAATAGAGAAGACACAGTTTTTGTTAAGTACTGATTTTAGTTTCGTACATAATAGGATAGATCTTAAAGTCGAACTCGATTTGAAGGCTACTTGGATATTATTCTTCTTTAGTATCTTACCAATTTTTTCAGATACTCCTTTATAATAGGGCATAGAGACATAGCTCACTTCGTCAGTTCTAGGTGCGTCATTTTTCTTATGATTGGTAGCATCAGTAAAAAGAGAATAAATAAAATAATATAAACCTGTTTTTCATAATAATCATTCATTCAAATAAGGTTTTATTTTTGTTTCGTTCATTTAAACCATCATTTATCCACTAAGTACATTCAAAACGTGATTTTTTTCAAATTTGAATAATCGATTTTTTGTATTTTTGCATATTAATATGTTAATGATATGTTTGAATTCAATCTGACCTTATAATTAAGTGGATCGATCCCAGCTTATCCAGTTAAATGTTGTAGCACGACGTTGCGAAAAAAAAACGATAACTTCTAAAATCATGCTTTTCCGGCTCAGATCAATATATATTACAGGCTGAGGGACAATAATTTTTTTAAGTACATTTATAGTAAAAAACTTTGTAAAAACTACTTTTCATTTCTTAATCTACATTTTAACCGCTATCTTTTGATACTAAACAATAAATTTAAAAAAAAGACATTCATATCCTGTTGAACTATTTCGATTCTCATCAATGTACATTACTGAGAATTCTTTAGAATTTTTAGATCAACCCCTTTGAGAAATAGAGCGGGTGATGAAAGTTTTTTGACACATTTTTGGCGAAAATTCTATAAAGATATTTGATTTTTCAAAAATAAAATGTTTTTAGATTACTTATGCATTAAGAGGCTTCATTGGATACCCCCACGCAAAATTAGAAGAAAAAAATATTTTTTTTTTGTTAAATACATAATTGTTTATATTTTACCCCGGTCCTTTTTTTTTTAACCTTCCATAGGTTTCTTTTATGTAGGTAAAAGATTTTGTGCAAGCATGCCAAATTTCAGTCTTCTGTGTTTAGCCGTTTATCCACAATTTCTACCGAATAGATAGGCAAACATACATACACATGAGTGTTATATAACAGTATAACGTTTTTTTTTTTTTTTTTTTTTGTCGTACCTACAACCCTAAGAAGATCACTACATGTCTTTTACAAAAAAGAACTGCATTTAATTTTCCACTTATATAATTTTCCGTTAGTGCTCCTAGCAGGGTTAGTCAAACCATTCCAACCGAATACTTGTCTTTATAAATTTAATATAAATTACCTATGATTCCATATTTTTCAATAATACTTAACAGTTAAAAATGGGTAGCATATTTGGTAGTTTGATCCGGTAGGTGTGTGATTCTATAGGCCAATAGAAACGGCACGTACTAACACATCCCTAAAGGATTCGGATTTCTCTGACCGAACAATTCGACAGGGGATGGGATAAATAAAATCACGTACAATTTATACTACATTTTTAACGCAAACATTGATCGAAAAACAGAGACGCATCTGAAACAATTGCTCGGACATCCACGTACTAATAATTTTGCAACTATAATAGATTTATGCCCGGTTTCATAAACGAATGCTAAATTTTAGCAGAAGTGTTAAATTTTAACACTCTGTTACAATACTGTTTTTTGCAACAAGAGCTACTTTTGATGCTATTTTAACAGAAGTCTGAACTTTGCATTGTTACTATAGTACTACTTATATTGTCACAAAGGTAATCCTGGGGCAGGATTGCGACACCTATTTTTTCAATACAACTATTTGTCAGCGTCTAGCATATGTTACCTAATTACGTAATGCATACGGTGCATTTTCGTAATAAGGTAATATTTGTCATGACGAATGAATATCGGAACTAGGTCAATCAGAAGTATAAGTACATGGATGTTGTACGGAATGCGGGCAGAGGAACCTAGCCAGCTCCTCTACAAGTTCCATTCAACACGGGGAAGATCGAGATATCGACGCCATATACCAATACATCTGGTGAGCCAAGCAGCAGTTCCTTGTGAGAAACCTTCTCCCAGGCTTCTTCAGGCTTCTCAACTCCCTGATGGGCAATGAAATCACAATTCACCCCTTTTCACCCTTTAAAATTAAATTTTTTGTGAAATTTTTAAAAACTGTCAAAAACATTTCGAGATATTTTAAAAAGACACCTATGTGTTAAAAAGTAATGTTGCAACTAAACGAACACAGGAAATACGACGGGATGTATAATTCACCCCGATTGTAGATCCACGCCTTTAGGGGTTGATTAGGACAAATTCCTGAAATAAGTTTTTCGGTATTTGTACGGATAATCTTTGCAAGCAAACAGTAAGTTGATATCTTATTGGTCGTAAGAGATATTAAGGAACCTTTGAAATCACAATTCACCCCTTTTCAACCTTTAGGGGTGAAATTAAAAAAAACTCAAAACCATTTCGAGATATTTTATAAAGACACCTATGTGCCAAAAAGTAATGTTGCAACTAAACGATCACAGGAAATACGACGGGGTGTATAAGTCACCCTGATTGTAGATCCACCCCTTTAGGGGTTGATTAGGACAAAATCCTGAAATAATTTTTTCGGTATTTGTATGGGTGATCTTTGTAAGCAGAAAACAAGTCGATATCTTATTGGTCGTAAGAGATATTAAAGATTCCTTGAAATCACAATTCACCCCTTTTCGCCTTTTAGGGGTGAAATTTTCAAAAACTGTCAAAATCGTTTAGAGATATTTTAAAAAGACACCTATGTGCCAAAAAGTAATGTTGCAACTAAACGAACACAGGAAATACGACGGGGTATATAATTCACCCCGATTGTAGATCCACCCCTTTAGGGATTGATTAGGACAAAATCTTGAAATAAGTTTTTCGGCATTTGTATGGGTAATACTTGTACGAAAACTAAGTCGATATCCCATTGGCCCTAAGAGATATTAAGGAATTCGTGAAATCACATTTCACCCCTTTTCATCCCTTAGGAGTGGAATATCGAAAAATCCCTCCTTAGTGGGTGCTTCCGTCATAAAGGGTATATACTCTTTGAATTTCAAGTTTCTAGGTCCAGGGGTTCGGGCAGGGCGGTGATGAGTGAGTCAGTAAGTCAGTCAGGACATTGCCTTTTAAATATACACTACCGCTCAAAAGTTTGGAAGCAGTTAATATTTTTTCGAAAAATTGAAAATAATGTCAATATATATTGATGAAATCGATTTTTATGATATATTTTCTTCATTTTTAACAAGTCAATATACTTTTATATGTTTTTAATCGAATTTGTACGATATAACTACTTTTATTTATGTTTAAAGATAATTGACGCTTTGAAGTCGTTTTATCTAAAAACAAAACAAACACGTCTGGATCTGTCTAAACATGAAATCGGTAAAATTATGTTAATAAAGTTATTAGTAAACATCTTTCAGTCAGTTATTCCTAGAAGACCGATAAGTTATTTCTTTAATAACAGTGTGCTAAACAAATTATAGTGGAGTGGTGTTTTTAGACAAATTTTTATTTTTTATTTTTATAATGGCAAAACGGTCACAGTTAATAATTGATAAACGAAGTGCAATTTGTACACTTAGGGGTGAAGGGTATAGTAAGAGAGAAATTGCCAAAAAAATGGGTATTTCTGCAAAAGGGGTTCATTATACATTAAAAAGGCAACAAGAAACCAACAGTAATCAAGACAGAAAACGTAGTGGGAGACCCAAAATTACAACAAAAGCCGACGAACAATTTACAAAAGTATCATCAAAACGAAATCGTCGTTTAACAGCCTCCCAAATTGCAGCGAAATTAAATGAAATTCGTCCAAGTAAAGTGTCAGTTTCTACAGTTAAAAGACGACTGTACTCTACCGGTCTCCGAGGATGTTTAGCAGCTAAAAAACCGAAATTAACAAAACAACATAAGAAAAACAGGTTGGTTTGGCTAAAACTCATAGAGATTGGACACATGAAGAATGGAAAAATGTACTCTCGACGGACGAATCCAAATTTCAAATTTTCGGTTCTAACAGAAGAGTGTTTGTCCGACGATCTAAGAACGAAAGGGCTTTGCCAGAGTGTACAGTGCCAACAATTAAACATGGTTGAGGTAACGTAATGGTTTGGGGATGTTTCGGGAATAATAAGCCAGGAAAATTTTAAGAATTGATGGCAAACTTAACAAAGAAGGATATTTACAAATTTTGCAGAATCACGCTTGCCTTCTGGAAATGAAATTATTGGACCAAATTTCATATTTCAACAGGATAGTGATCCGAAACATGCATCAAAATTGTGTATGTCCTATTTGAATGAGAAAAAACTAGAAAACTTATAGAAATTATGGTATGGTCATCCCAATCACTTGATTTGTCAGCAATTGAGCTAGTTTGGGACGAGTTGGATAGAAGAGTTAAAAGTAGATCTCCAAGTAGTGCTACACAGATGTGGGAGTATCTGCAAACAAAATGGTACTCATTTGATAGCGAATATTTTGCTAAATTAATAAATAGAATGCCCCAAATTTGCGCAGCTATGATTAAAAATAAAGGTGGACCATTTGATGAATCAAAAATATAAATAAAGCTTTTGTGTAATTAAGACAATATTGACAGATTATAGTTGGTAAAAGTTTAATTTAATGTAATTGATAATTATGTTGTGAATAAATATTTGAAATTATTTTTTCTCTATGTTTTTTTAACAAAAACTCGACTGCTTCCAAACTTTTGAGCGGTAGTGTATAGATTTAAATTTAATAACATTTTTACATACAAAATTTCATGTATTGGAAGACGTGTGTATAAGTTTTATAAACAACTCTCCTTTAATTTGTTGGTCGATTACCGATATCCTTGTAGTGCTTTATTAACTCCTTTACTCAATTCATAAACTATCCCCGAGCCGAACTACAACGCAGAACATATATTGACAAGAAATACCATAGAAAGATCGTTTCGAGTCTTAAAAAGACGATTTCTTTGTTTGACTATGGGATTAGGATTAAATATTGACACAAGTCGTGCAGTAATAATTGTATGTTGTGCATTACAAAATATGGCAATGTTATTTAAAGATGAAACTCCATCTATTGAAGAAGAAATTCAAAAAGTTGGAGATGCTTCTGATGCAGTTTCTCTTGGACCAAACAGAAATTTACTAAACAAACTAAACTTATGATAAACTTCACAATCATACAAGACATTTAACTATTTCATACTAAAATCCCAAAGACTAACTCACAGATTTCCTTTGACAGATATATTTCGTAAAACAGATTTGTTGAATCCAGAAAATTTGTAATTCGTTCCTGTTTATGTGTCGTAGGGTTGTCGGGACGCACCCTGAGGGCACGCAACTCATGTAGCAGCGGCTGGACCGCTACAGTGCGCAGTCAGCCGGAACAAATAGTCGTTCAATAATTCAAAAAGCTCACAGATGCGGCCTCACTAAAAGGATGGACCAGTCGTGTTCACTGTCAAAATTCACTGACACGTTTTTAATGCATTCTTATGAAACGTCACACGAAATAAACAAGCTTTGACATGAAATGACATCTCTAATACAGACAGAAATGTTGATCAAAAAATTCTTTCATCTACTTTCCAATACATTTTATACATGGAAGCTTCAATATCAGTTCAATACTTTTGAAAAATATGGAAAAACTTCTGGAAAAAAGTAGACATTTTGTAAAGATAATTTTTACTGTGCCAAATAAAGAGACGACAGCACATTTTATTTCAAATATTTGTATATATATATATATATATATAGATATGTTATTTATTGGGTTAGTTACACCTAGACTAGTTCGTATATATATTTCCAATGTACGACACTGAACATCTATCAACTTGGACTAAAAACATTATTTTTACAGTGTAATAGGGATGACGATATAAACCAATCCGAAGCAAGGACAAACAGCTCTTATCTTCTTACACACTTTTTTCTACTTTGAAATAGACCATAGTAAACAAGCGAGTCTCTGATAGAGATGTACCTTTTACGACAATTATAGAAAGTTTGTTAAGATAAAAATAAATTAGACTATTTATATTGCATTTTATTGTATGTTTGCTTATACTGTGTTTTATTCTTCTATATTATTAGTATTTCTATATTATTGTTATTATAACTGCATTGTATTTTTTTCTCAGTACTATGTAACTGGATGTGCACTACTGTACAAATCTGTATAGTTACTGGTTAAATAACGAAATAAATCAATAGATAATGCCATATATAAATGAATGTATTTCTATATTTAATTTCTTCGTGCCGAACTAGATATTAATTTATTTTTTTAATGTTTGCTAATCTGCCCAAAATATGACAGATTATATTTCAAATTATCATATTATTCTGTTACACAGTTGCCAAGATAATATTTTATTTATTATTTAAAAATTAAGCCCTAATAAAACTGAAATTTTAACATAATAGACCTATAGACTTTTCTTAATGAATATTGATGAGTTTTTATATGAATTTCCATATTTAATTTTAATTTCTTTATGATTTTGGCAAAAATAATTATAAATACTTTTACATTTTAAAATTTACGTCATTGTGACGTAGCTGCCGCCATAAATTTATAAATTTAGGGTCTGGAATAGATTAAGTTCAACAATTGAGGGTCTATAATGTATTCTTACATTTTATAAATTGCATTCATCATCCAGCGAATTCGTCCACTGCTGAATAGAAGCCTTCTCATTACTTCTCCAACCTTTTTCTCAACCTTTCTGTATTGAACCAACAATAGCCAATTTCCAGTAATTATGCAATATCCGAGATTGTATCCACTGGAGAATATAGGCCTCCCCATCAGTTCGTCAAACCTTTCTGTCTTGGACCAACAATAGCTAATTTCCGGTAATGATCCGATATCGTCCGGTCATCTAGTAGGTGGGCTACCTCTCTTTCTTACGAGGGTTAACTTTTATGTTTTTACAAACGACCACTAGATGGCAATATTGAAATGTGTCATTACTATATTCGTAGAATTTAACATCTGTTATTGTAAAATCAATGGCAGCTTATAAATTGACCGAGTAGTTTGTTGACAATGAGCGTTTAAAAAAGACAAGTTCGTGAAAAAATTCGCTTTGTTCAACGGTTTTCGTTGAATGATATTTTACGATTTTAGTAAAGACCTAATTCAACAACAATGCATAGATTCGCTTCATTCAACTTTTGGTAATGAAGCACCATCAGAAAAGACTGTTTACAATTGGTTTGCAGAATTTTGCCATGGTCGTGCATCCGTCAGTGATGAATCTCGTGAAGGTCGACCAAAATCGGTTGTGATTCAAAAAAACATCGATGCTGTGCGCAAAATGATTGAAGAGGATCGGAATGTGACTTATCGTGAGATAGAGGCATCCTTTGGCATATCGCAGACTGCAGTACATTCGATTTTGCATGAACATTTAGCTGTAAAAAAGATCTATTCCCGATGGATTCCGCAGAATTTGACCAAAGCTCAAAAAAAGCTCGTGTTGATTGGTGTAAGGGAATGCGAAACAAATTCAACCTAGGCACTGCAAAATCCATGTACAACATCGTTACAGGTGACGAAACTAGGATTTATTCATATGACCCAGAAACTAAGCAACAATCCACTGTTTGGGTCTTCCAAGAAATGATCGCTTGTTTCTTCGGTTGTACTGGACATGTCGCAACCATTCCTTTAGAGGATCGGAGAACAATGGTGAATGGATACAATAATTTGTTTGTCAGTCATCGACAAAATCAGGAAAAATAACCAAAAACGTCGCATCATTCTTCATCATGAGAACGCAAGCTCCCACACAGCACGTCAAACAATTGATTATTTGAAGGAGAAAATCATCGGATTAATATCTCATTGCCCGTATTCACCTGATTTATCCCGTAACGATTTTTTTTTTGTTCCCCAATGTCAAACAAATATGCGTGGACAGCGATTTTTACCACCTCAAGAAGCTGGTGAAACCTTCGAAAACCATGTTTTTGAGATATCAACTTCAGAGTGGAAAAAATGTTTCGAGAGTTGGTTTGAACGCATGCAAAAGGGTATAAATCTTAAAGGCGAATATTTTGAAAAGTAATAAAACAGTTTATTCCTAAAAAAAATTTTTCTTTCTTAGTTTTTGTAAAAACTTAAAATGTAGCCCTCGTATAGTCTATCCACTGAGTTATGTCGGGTGCAAAGTTCAATGCAGATTCAAGTGACACATTCTGGTAATACCGCTATCCTTGTTGTATACACGTAAAATGCAAATGAAATATCTTAGACTTACCATCAGTTGGCCACCCGCTGAGCACGAACAACTCTGCTCAGTACGGGCTTAATATTTAGACCCTTAATATAATAAAATAGATAATGTACACTTATATAAAGTTTGTCTAATACTCTTTTCACACTAGATCTTTAAGACGAGTGAACATAAAGTTCACCGATGTTTAAGATCGGTATGCTTTCACACTTGATGTTTAAATCTCTGGTGCTGTCATCAGCTACAGTAATTTTGTCCTTAAGTTACCGTCATGAAATTACCAGTTTTGAACTGTCTGCGCAGACGCACATTTTGAATTATTATAAACAAATAAGGATATTTCATTTCATTCTACAATAAAGACACTACAATAAAGAATATATTACACCTGTATTAACATGTAAGTCGATACATTTTATCTCAATTATTGTAGCTCTGTATTTTATTAAACACATTATTAAAATAAATAATTTTATTATAACAATAAGTATAAACTTCTTATAACGTCGATATAATACAGTATTCTTGTTTATGATAATATAAAATGTTGACAGCACAAATTCAAGGAGTATTGTTTTATAATAGAAATTAAGTTGGCAATGCGTACGAAGTTTAAGACGCAGATCTCTGTCTTAAACATCGGTCGTGTTTAGACGAGGCCGTCCGGTTTCACATTAGCGTTTAAAGATACATTCACTTAAACATCCGATCTTAAAGATCTAGTGTGAAAAGGGTATTAGACCTCTAGGATAGAACTCTGTGCTTCTCACGAAGTTCCTGTATTCCGAAGTTCCTATTTTCTTAGTCTTATTAGATTATTTTACTTCTTTAAGTTGAGATCGCCTTTTTAGTAGTATTTGGTCTTCATCTACTCTAATTCATCTATTCTAATTCTAAGTCCAGTCCAAAGCGATCCTTGTAGTCTTTAAGACATATCTGACTAGGATATGCCCAGTTCCACTTGCGTAACAATTTCCAACACCACAGGACATTGCTTCGCTCGTGACCTAATTTCGCAATATGGACTTTAGGGTTGTTTTAAACGTTATCTGGCTAAAATATATGTAAATGTGCATTTAATGTATAGGTCTGGGTAAATCGGTTTACAAGATATCGATTGATGACTTCTATTATAACACTGAATGTCTTGCGTAGATATTGGAAAATATCAATCATCGATACGAATCCCTAATTAATCTGTTTACAAAGATCTGCTAACATATGGATGAAAAAGTTTGAAAACAACACGAAAACTTGCATAAATGGCAGATTTAGCGACTTCAAATTTTCATGCTGCGCATATTCTGGCCTAACGTTATCAACAATGCCTGCCTTTGGAGAGAAACTACCAAAATCCCATTGATACTAACAAGCAATGGAAATGTCCCTGGATAGATCAAACACTTCGGAATCATCCTACATACATTAGTAGAGCAGCTCTAGATTGGAACCCGCTAGAGAGACGTACATGTGGCAGATCACCAGAGTATTGCTTTATAATAGAAATTAAGTTGGCAATGCGTACGAAGATTAAGACGCAGATCTCTGTCTTAAACATCGGTCGTGTTTAGACGAGGCCGTACGGTTTCACATTAGCGTTTAAAGATACATTCACTTTAACATCCGATCTTAAAGATCTAGTGTGAAAAGGGTATTAGTTCAGAAATTTTTGTAGGACTTTGCACCCGACATAACTCAGTGGATAGACTACATTCAGTATGAACTATATTCATGCCTTTTCAAAAATTCTTTTAACTTTTCCTAAAGAAAATATGTTTAATATAAAAAATTGTCGTCAATTTTAAAAACAATATAAAAACAAATAACAGAACTGCTTGTGTATTAAAATATCCAGCTGACTTATTTGAAAGTATAATAAGTTCGTGTCGAGACCGAGAGATGTCTGTTTCTGTAAATGGCGTCTGATATTAAGTAAAAGCTTGTGATCATGTCGGAAATATATTTATCTCAGAAGGGAATAGGGAAAAAGTGTCTGTAGACTTCGGCATGATGGATGATGTGTGAGGAATATCGGGAGTTATAAATCGAAAGATGAATATTTATGACTGCAAGAAAATGAGAAATGTATGCGGAAGATTCACTTCAACTCAACGAATACTATACTCTGAGACAATATATAAATAGCCCTAATTTATAATATTATAGAAAGTTTATAAAATAATCTTCTGTTTCACATGTAAAGAAGGTGATTTACTGAGTTAATTCATCTAAACGGTGAACAATAATTTTCTGACCATAAAACAACCCGACTGAAAGTGCCTAAGAATATAAATTTATAGTTAAAGTTATTAGTAATTTTACTTTGGCCCAGTATTTCGAACCATAGATAAAATTGACTATCTATGGGATAAGTTGTTATCAAGGGAATAAACGATTTTTTGCGTATTTACAATTATTTATCTATAGAGTAACTGTTATCTATAGCAGTGCTTCTCAACCTTTTATGGCCTGAGACCCCCCAAATTATATAAATATTGTCTGCGGCCCCCCTATGTATGTGTGTATATATATATAGTTAGGATGTTGTTCTTTACAACAAGAATTGTTGTACAAAAATTTTTATTTTCCTTCTTATATATATATATATATATATATATATATATATATATATATATATATATGCGTATATATATATATATATATATATATATATATGGTGTATCAAGATAACATGGATGAGAACACGAGTTTTTTCGAAAAGGCGACGTTGCTCACACGTCACTCACACGTCAAAAATTTTGAACTAAAATTTATCCACAAAATTGAATGGTAGTATTGAAATTTTCCGGAAAAAAACAGAATTTCAGGACATCAAGGACAATTTCGAATTTTTAAATAGGAACGTATGTCATATTGGATATCTTTGGATAGAGCTTTTCAACAATTTTTCCTTAAAAATTTTTTTAATATCTTTTACGGTTGACAAAAAACTGTGATATTTTTAAATGACGATTATATTCCCTATAACGACTTGAAAGTAAAGTATTTTTATTTACAAATGTTCAAAGTGCCTTCCATTTTAATTTAAACACATTCGCATCCTTACTCTTGAGTTACCTGTAGTTCGGAGAGCAATTAAAAAAATATATAATAACAAATATTGCACTTTCAAATCGTACCTACTTCAAAGCACAACTTAAAAATACTTGAGTGCCTCCAACGCGAACCCATTAACCGACACATACAATTTATTTGACCTTTATATAGTCTACTTATAGTCTGTTTCTTTTGTTAAAGCGGAACTAGATTTTCAAATCTAGAAATTTTTAGCGATTAAATGAAGCTTTTGATCATGTTGTTTAGTAAAAGCCCATTTACTCATTATAAAGTTAGCTAGTGACAACTTAATCATTTGAAATAGCCTATAGTTTAAATTAGTTGTCAAAATAAGTATATTAAGTATAAAAATAAATGGAATATTTATTTTATTTATGTTGTGAAAGGTATATTTTTATGAATATCAATATAAGATACTCGTATTTATAAATATGAATCAAATTTATATCTTGCAAGATTGAATGCATTTTTATTATATTTTCATGTTTCGATCTTGTACGACTTCGCGGCCCCCCGGTTAAGAAACGCTG
Organism: Liopterus haemorrhoidalis; assembly: GCA_963971575.1. Classification (NCBI taxonomy): domain Eukaryota; kingdom Metazoa; phylum Arthropoda; class Insecta; order Coleoptera; family Dytiscidae; genus Liopterus; species Liopterus haemorrhoidalis. The sequence goes on from OZ020618.1 coordinate 48,226,801, forward strand.
ATCTATAGGATAAGTTATTCACAACGTGTAGGTACTGATAAATATTATCCATTGGATAAAAATGACAGATCTTGACAGATAGGTGTCAAAAAACATTTGGTTGATAAATATATGTACATAATATAAGCATATATAAGTAAAATACAGAGTGATTATTTAATGGCGAGACGACGTCACCGAATTTTCGTGCCTCCTAGCAGAATACTATGACTATAATTTTGATTTTTTTTTTTTGACTTTTATTCGTGCGAGTCGCGTATTAGTCTCTCTTTGTTTAAGATAGCGCTACTAATATCAACATAAAAAAAAAACTTCAATCAGGATAGCTATCTACTGGATAACTTGAGTTGGAAATACAGAAAGCAATTTATCCTAGCGACTATCAAATGGATAATATTATCCCATTGATAGTTATTCTTATAGATAACAGTAAGGTGGAAATATCGGGCCTTTATAGGATTTTGTATGTAAAACCAAGAATACCATATACTCGCAAAAATTAGCAAACGTAAAAAAAAAATTGAAAAAATCTGAATTATGCACATTGTTGTAAAATGAAATAACAACATTTTTGATAACATCCTTTTTTCGAAAAGTATCGTATTTTAAGGGTTGCTAATGTTTTCTTTGTTACAAATATCTGTGATTACAGTTTTTTCAATCTTCTTTAAATTAATTTTGTATTTTTATTCTACCCAAATACATGAATTAATATTAGTACCAAAAATATCAATGTCAGGAAAAATATTATTATAGGCAGAACAGAGACGAATAACGGGAGAATTTTAAGGGCACGAGTATTGTAGATTGGAACATTAAAACTGAATAAAGTAACTACCGTATTTTTCGGACCATAAGACGCCCCCAAAATGGATGAGACAATTTTTAGAAAGAATATTTATTATTACAATAACTTGTACCAGCAACATTCTGTTCATCTTCACTCTCTGTACTATCACTCGTCTCGTTAATGTCATTGTTCGTATTATTTTCGTCTGAATTATTGTTGTCAATCTCTTCAAAAACCAATTCATCTTCGATACTATCCAATGCGTTGCTTATACCGACTTTCTTAAAAGACCTTACAATCGTCTTTTCTTTTACAGCTTCCCATGAATTTTTTACCCAGGTAGTTTTGAAATTGTCGTCCGTTTCATCCGTTGCTGTAACATCGCGATTTGGTTTTATCATTCGTTTGTTCCACTCTTCCCGCATAAAATTATTAAATGGTTTATTAATCGACCCAAGGGTTGTCGTTGACTTGTAAGGCCTACAGAAATTACTAATTCTGTATTCATTTCTATTATATTTTCTTGGTTGATTCTGTTTTATGCGCTCCGAATTGATTCCACACTAATATCGCACACTTTTGAAACAACTCACCTGTATCTTCGGACCATAAGACGCACCCCAATTGTGAGTCGATTTTTCTGTGTAAAAAGGTGCGTCTTATGGTCCGAAAAATACGGTATATCATTACAACTTATCAACCTGTTAAGGATTTTGTACAGCATTTTCATGTCCGACAAAATACGACGGTCCTTTAATGTTAATAAATAGAACTCACAACAACGGTTATGATAATCCGTATAGTACGAACTATGCTTAAAACAAAGGTATTTAACATTTTTTTTTTTTTAATTCTTTCTAACTTTTAATTTTAGTTTCGTATGAGGAATTACAAATTGCAGAGGCTATAAAAGGATTCAATGTTACTTAAAACGTAAGCAAAATATAATAATTTTAATGCCGCTACTGATTTAAAATCTTGTGTTGATCTAATTACGAAACCTAGCATTTTAAAAGATTTAGCTGCAATGTTGTTAATGTGGGGTTCAAATGTTAATTTGGAGTCAAATAGTACTCCCAAATCTTTAACAACATCAGTTCTTGTGATACGAGTCCATTAAAATTATAGTTATAAGTTGTAGTATTTTGATTTCTTGTAAAAGTTATTACTGTGCATTTGTCATAGTTTAAGAATAGTTTATTTTCTCGGCAGTACAAATGAAGACTGTCAATGTCCGTCTGCAGTAGCTCAGCATCTAGTGCAGTTTCAATTTCACGAAAAAGCTTTAAATCATCAGCAAACAAGAGAGTGAAGGAATTTTTTATTACAAGATTAATGTCGTTAATTAATATTAAAAATAGAAGGGGCCCAAGGTTGGACCCTTGTGGTACCCCTGATGTTAAAACTAGATGTGAACCCATTCAAACAAACAGCCTGAGCCCTATTGCCTATAATATAAATAAATAAATAAAATAATAGGTTCCCAACGCCTAGATAGGCGTATAAGGGGCAGAGAAGGTAAGTTCTCCGTTTCTAGACCGCCGGTCATAGAAATGAAAACCACGTGGTCAGTGTGATGTTTCGAACGGTCCTGTAATCCCTGAATGAACAAGTACTCATTTATAAGTATTAAATACTTGAGGCTGAGTCTACCCCAGAGCTGTCGGCACAATGTCGGAAGATAAAAATCCGAATAAGGTGGGAGGGAGGTATCGAACCAGTATCCTTGTGCTCCGTAGGCAACCGGCTTACCACGGAGCCACGGCAACTCTCAACTCTTTAGTATATGCAAGTAACCTAAAGGAGATCGGCAGTAAATTGTTGGCTACGCGGGATAAGAAAACTAAACTTTATATTTTTTTATTGGCGGGCAGCATATAATCGTTCGCCGGTTGCCGACCCCTATCCTAAACCAATCATAAGCAAGACCAAACAGCTCCTGTCTTCCTATATACTAAATTCTGGTTTGACACAGAGTATAGAAAGGGTTTCCTAAGGCATAACACGGATGTTAACTTTGTCTTTATTCATTTTTTTTTTTTTTATGTTACACCCAGGTTAATTTTTAGTCGTCATACTCAGTCTCATTTTTTACGAACTGTTCCTCAATTTGGTCGACAGTCCAGTGACGATTCATGAACCACTCATTGAGAAACAATTATGTCTTTAATAACAACTCATTGCTTGTACTATCAACAATAATAATTCCGTGCCAGCTGAAGTTGTCTTACACCAAATTTATCTAGCATAATGGCACAGTGAAAACATAATTTACCATAAATTCCAATTTGTAATCATAATATTTCCTCAAACATACATTATAATTTACATAAATCTCCCGCAAATTTACAAAATGCATCTAATCGTAAGAAATTTATCGTAAAATTTCAAAAATTACACATACGACTCCACAATTACAAATTTACATAATGCAGCATCATTTATTTTGTGATAATGCAATGTAGAAAACTTCGTAAAGAGAAAAATTTATGGTAAACATTCCTGAACCATGGAAACCAGAAAATAAAATAAAAATATATTTCGTTTGCAAACGTGTAAAGTAGGGACAGACAAATTTTATTTTCCGACGAGAATAGTTAAAGAAAAGAACAAAATATGTCAACAAAAATATCTACATTTTTGTTTAGTTTTAGCGCTGAGGATATAGAAATATAATGTAAACAGTATAACATTTCATGTAAAATGTTACTGAAATTTTGTTAAAACAATTCGGGAAAAAATATTAAAAAGTTGATTTTACATAAAACATTATTGAAATTTTTTGAAATTTATTTATATGTTGAAAGTCCTGTTTCCAAAATAAAATGTATACAGAGTGTAACAGCAAAACCAACCACCGCCAATATTAACTTGATTGAAAGTCAACTCCTGGTTTCAACAATACAATTTATTAAATATATGTATATCACATTTACAATATAAGGTTTGAATTTGTCCATGGAGTTGGGGAAGTCTTCGGTCCACCCCATGTTGGCCAGGATCGGCTTGGACCTATCTCCGAGGCGGGGGCTACCCATCCGGGAGTCGAGAAGCCTGGAGAAGTCTTCTTCCACTCACATGGTGACTGCTTGCTTGGCTTCACCAGAGGTACAAGTATTTGGCGTCGGTGTCTTGGTCGTCACCGTGTGGACTAGTACGTGTAGGTTCCAGTTCCAATATTCATTCGTCATGACAAATATTTCCTCATTACGAAAATGCGGTGTATGCATTTCGTAATCAGGCCACATCCGTCAGACGCTGACAAATAGTAGTAGTTTTTTAATCAGACAGCTGACCGTAACAATGTCTATATGTCGGAATCCTGACCTAGGATTACCTATGTGATAATAGTTACAAAAAAGTAGTATTGAACGAAGTTGTAGGAGACCAAGGAGGACATCTGCTTAAAGAAGAAAATATGTTTTATACCAGTGGTTCTCAAGTTAGAATACTAAGTTATATGTTTTCAAATAGGATTATACTTATTTTTTATACCTATTCAATAGCGTACTTTTTTCTGAATTCAACCATGTATTAGTTTAATATCTTTACATAATAAATATATTGAAAAAATGCGATTGGAATTTAAATATTTTTTAATTTTTAATATTAATAAATAGAAAACTAAACCCCTGCACACTTTCCGGTCATAGGGAAAATTGCATTTCCACTTGCACAAAATTTTTGTGATTTTCTCTGACTTAATATTGCTTGCCCTTTTGTCAAAAGAAAGTTATAACAAATTTAAAGTCTTGCATACAACATAAATAACATCACACACAAGTCTTCATCATCCATTATACTTTTAATAAAAGAATGCGCATGTATTAACACAGATATAGGTTGTCAAGTGACACTTGACGGCGTTAAAAATTATTGCATTGTGTGCAGGCGAAAATTCTCAACGGCGCTAACGCAACGCTGTCGCAAATGACGGCGCGCTGACGGCGTAGCGCGCTGTGCATTCTGTTCCAGGCTTTAATCGATACATTTATCACCACCATAGTAAAAGATAATCATTTTATGGCATAAAAGTGTCTATTTTATAGTTTCCCATATTATCGTAACTCAAGATTTCATTACAATGTCATTGATGCTTTATTACTTCAAGCCATTATCTTCCCCATTCCTTTTTTTAAAAATAGTTTAAAGAACATTTCAAACAAACATCCAGTAATAAATTTCACAGCAAAAAACAAGTCAATAGGAATTTAATTCAAGCTTGAAGATTTATAAGCAGGAGGGGCGTTATAAAGCTGGTAATATAATTATATTTCTGTTATATCAATCGACGTCAATTCATTACAATTTCAACATTATTCAACATTTCACAATTTCAATTATAAATTACTTTGGGGAAATTGGAAAATTTTATTTATTAAATTGGAACAGCAATAATTTTTATTTTTATAATTTCCGTGTTTAAAAATAATTACGAGGGTTATCTTTTATGTTTTTACAAACAACCACTAGATGGAAATATTGAAATGTGTGAAAATTACTATATTCGTAAAAGTTGACATTTGTTACTGTAAAATCAGTGGTAGCTTATAAATTGGCCCAGTAGTTTGTTCACAGTGAGCGTTAAAAAAAACATTTGTGAATAAATGGATATTACTCGTGAAGGTTTTCGTTGAATGATATTTTACGATTTTAGTAAAGACCAAATTCAACAACAATGCATAGATTCGCTTGATTCAACTTTTGGTAATGAAGCACCATCAGAAAAGACTGTTTACAATTGGTTTGCAGAATTTTGTCGTGGTGGTGCGTCCGTCAGTGATGAATCTCATGAAGGTCGACCAAAATCGGTTGTGATTCAAAAAAACATCGATGCTGTGCGCAAAATGATTGAAGAAGATCGGCATATGACTTACCGTGAAATAGAGGCATCCTTTGGTATATCGCAGATTGCAATACATTCGATTTTGCATGAAAATTTATCTGTGAAAAAGATCTGTTCCCGATTAATTCCGCATAATTTGACCGAAGTTTAAAAAAAGGCTCGTGTTGATTGGTGTAAGGGAATGCTAAAAAAATTCAACCTGGGCACTGCAAAATCAATATACAACATCGTTAGAGGTGACGAAACTTGGATTTATTCATATGAACTGGAAACTAAGCAACAATCCACTGGGTCTTCCAAGATGAACCGAAACCCATAAAAGTAGTTCTTTCACGATGCATTTCCAAGAAAATCATCGCTTGTTTCTTCGGTTGTACTGCACATGTCGCAACCATTCCTTTAGAAGATCGGAGAACTGTTAATGCTTAATGGTATACAACAATTTGTTTGCCAGAAATCATCGACAAAATCAGGAAAAACAACCAAAAACGTCGCATCATTTTTCATCATGACAATGCAAGCTCCCAAACAACACGTCAAACAATTGATTATGGTGAAAAACATCGAATTAATGTCTCATTGCTTATATTCACCTGATTTATCCCCTAATGACTTATTTTTGTTCCCCAATGTCAAACAAAACATGCGTGGACAGTGATTTTCATCACCTCAAGAACAAAATCAAAAAAGTCGCATCATTCTTCATCATAAAAATACAAGCTGTCACCACAAGATGCTGTTGAAGCTTTCAGAAACCATGTTTTTGAGATACCAGCTTCAGAGTGAAAAAAATGTTTCGAGAATTGGTTTGAACGCATGCAAAAATGTATAAATCTTAAAGGCGAATATTTTGAAAAACAATAAAACAGTTTGTTCCAAAAAAATGTTATTTCTAATGTTATTTCTATGTTTTAGTAAAAACTTGAAAGGTAGTATACATCAGTGTTTCTCAACAAAAGCGCACCGCCTGGTACGCGATAATATATCATTTTTGGTTCATTGTTTGCAAGAAAACAAATATATTTACTAGAATGTGTTACTAGATACATTTATTTTATTTATAGAAAATCACAGAAAGTTTACAGAAAATAAACAAAATATAAATTATTTACATAAAAAATGTGCATAAAAAATTTAAAAAAAACTGCTAAAAACTTATATAAAAACTTTCACGGACCACTAAAATTTTTCTGGGACCACTGGTGGTCCTCGGACCACCTGTTGAGAAACACTGGTATACATCGTTGCAGTGTGTTAAATTTTTTAACTAACTAACTGTATGCCTAATAAGGCAGTCCTCATACATTCCACACAAACTGTGCCAGTGTAAATTTAAAATTTTTGGCGCATAGCAATAAAGGCTATTTGCGACTGTGGCATTGTAAAATGATGCAAGAAAGTAACTTAAAATGATGTAATTTTCTGCATTTTTTTTTTGTTGCTTGTTATCAAATTCCATCTCTACGCGTACTTCATTAATGAATTCAACCCGACATAAAATTACACTTATTAAGACTAAAACAAGCTTTAAAGCTCATTATTTTGATACCACTGAAACAAAATATAAATCTCAAAAGGGTTGATAACTTTTTTTATTTACTAATTAGTCGCATTTAATTCATAAAGTTTGTAAATAAAATTTCTTTTTGAGTTAAAACGATACGAAATAAGCGACACATTAAATATATATTTTTTTATTTTTCTCTCATGAATAATAAAATATGTTTTAATTTGAATTAAAGACGAGCAATTAATTTTAACTAATTTCAATTACACTCAAACGTTTTTAATATTCATTATTTTTAAATTTTTTACTTTAATTGACACTACAGTTTTTACCATAAGAACTACAAAAATTGGGTTAAGGGTTTTATTTTAAAGAAATAATCTAGCTCAGCGGTTCCCAAACTTTTTTGACCGCGACCCTGTACGAGGTTTTAAAATTTTTCGCGACCCACCTTTAAAAAAAACATTTATTTACAAAACAAATTTTATTTTAAAGCAGTAGCTTTATAGTAATAAAGAGTATAGTATAGTAATAAAGAATATTGTATAGTAATAAAGAGCACAAATACACAGTGTTCTAGTGATTAACTAACGTAAAAAAAAATAATATTTACAAAAAAAATCTGTTTTGTGTTTTTACAATTTTTTTCGCGACCCGGCAAAATTTTTCTGCGACCAGGTGCCAGGTCGTGACCCACACTTTGGGAAACGCTGGTCTAGCTTAACTCCAACTAAATTGATGATAATTGTAAAGCAAAATAAAAAAAATGATATACTCTTGGAACTCTTTTTTTCGAATAAACTGTTTTATTGCTTCTCAAAATATTCGCCTTTAAGGTTTATACACTTTTCTATGGGTTCAAACCATTTCTCGAAACATTTTTTCCACTTTGAAGTTGGTATGTCAAAATCATGGTTTTCGAAGGGTTCAACAGCGTCTTGACGTGATGAAAATCGTTGTCCACGCATTTTTTGTTTGACATTGGGGAACAAAAATAAAATCGTTAGGGGATAAATCAGGTGAATACGGGCAATGAGACATTAATTCGATGTTTTTCTCCTTCAAATAATCAATTGTTTGACGTGCTATGTGGGAGCTTGCATTGTCATGATGAAGAATGATGCGACTGAATGACTTCTGGCAAACAAATTATTGTATTCCATTAAGCATTAACTCTTCTCCGATCCTCTAAAGGAATTGTTGCGACATGTCCAGTATAACCGAAGAAACAAGCGATTATTTTCTTGGAAGTGCTTCGTAAACGAACAAATTTGTGGATTTCGGTTCATCTTAGAAGATCCAAACGGTGGATTGTTGCTTAGTTTCTGGTTCATATGAATAAATACAAAGTTTCGTCGATGCTGTATACAGATTTTGCTGTGCCTAGGTTGAATTTTTTAGCATTCCCTTACACCAATCAGCACGAGCCTTTATTTGAGCTTGGTTCAAATTATTCGGAATCCATCGGGAATAGATCGTTTCACAGCTAAATGTTCATGCAAAATCGAATGTATTGCAGCCTGCGATATGCGAAAGAATGCCTCTGTCTCACGGTTACATGCCGACCTTCTTCAAGTATTTTGCGCACAGCATCGATGTTTTTTTGAATCACAACCGATTTTGGTCGACCTTCACGAGATTCATCACTGTCGGATGTACGACCAAAACGAAATTTTGCAAACCAATTTTAAATAGTTTTTTCTGTTGGCCCTTCATTACCAAAAGTTGAACGCAGCGAATCTATGCATTGTTGTTGAGTTAGGCCTTTACTAAAATCGCAAAAAATCATCCAAAGAAAACATTCACGAGTAATATCCATTTTTTCACAAACTTGTTTTTTTAACGCTCACTGTCAACAAACTACTTGATCAATTTATAAGCTACCACTGATTTCACAATTACAAATATTAAATTTTACGAATATTGGAAGGACACATTTCAATATTGCCATCTAGTGGTCCTTTGTAAAAACATAATAGGTAACCCTCGTAGGGGTTACTAGGCTATTTTTTTATTTCATTTGTTATCCGGAACATTTATTCTAGAACAGGCCATTTTTTTAACGAATAAATTCAATTAATAGTCATCGGTAACAATTTTTTAATGTGTCCACTAACTGACATCACAAGTGATTCTAGGTGCCGACAAATTAGCACCGAAAACAAACTTTATACGTGTTTGTATCCTAAGGGCCTGAAGTTCACACCCTATTGATGGTATAAGCAACAATACAATTTGCTATCCCGTGTTCTTTGTGAAAGAAGAAGAAGGGAGGAGATAATCTTTTTGTCATAATACTAGATTCGTCCAGTTTAAAAACGCAAATGGATATTAGCTTGTAGATAACCCTTCTTGCTAATAATAATAGAAATTAATATGCAATCACACTCAATTTACTTTCCACATTATCCCCTATCAGCTAACACAACAGTGACTTTATAAGACGGATTCGTATCAACAGCAGTAAGTACATCTTAACAAAAGCTCAGAGACGTTTAGTTAATGATATAAGGAGCATCAGTTCTTGTTCCTGCAGTAGCAGTGAGATTAATACCCGTCAGCTTGCCTCAGGATTAAACAACAGACCAAATATTATTACACAATTACAAAGGCAAATCCTGATACAAACGCTTAAAACGTTCTGTGGCGTTATAATGGTCGATTTAACAAAGACAACACGTGCTTTCTCTTCAAGTAAAGGCACTGGTTACCGTTGGATGGGAATTGCGAGGGGAAAGACGTGGACGTACTTTGTGGAAGTGTCTGAAAGCGAGGGAGTTAACTCCTGGAGAAACTGCAGATACTTCTGAGAAACATGTTGCAAACTAATGGGAGAGAACGCCGTCAGCAACCTATGTCTCAGCAAAGAACCATCAAAACTAGAAACCCTTACTTCATGTACGTGATAGAAGATGGAACCCTTGTTGAAGTGACATATAAATATCTGCGTACTGTTGTTGCATCATCTGATGAATATCTGACGGTTTTTCATTTTCAGTACCCAAATAACGGATAATTGCGAGCTGCTCCTCTTTAGAGCATGTTTGTAAAAGTGTCATCATTTTGGTTGTAGCCTGCAGACGACACAGGCTGCACACCGGCCGGTGTACCTATGCACACCGATTCTGTAAGATTTCAGACATAACGTATCAGAATTATAGCCGTCCATGTTAAGAATGTTAAATTTATAGCCATATTAAGCTTACTCACTTATTACTCAGTCACTATCCAATTTTTTATTTTTTTTATTTAAATATTTATGGCACATCAACAGCATGGTTATTAGTGTCCGCCATATGTTTGATTACAATTATTAATATATCATTAAATTTACACATATATAGCAGGTCTGGGAAAAAGTTCGTGGCGTTTTGCCGATAGACGGCGCCAATTGCAAATAAGTCAGGAAACACAGATCGCAGCGACACCACTAAGCGCTCGTTGGAAAGATGACATTTCAAGCGTTACTTTGAGTGTCTAAACATCAAAATTTGTGTAGTGGGTGAAAAGTTGTTTGCGTTTGAAAATGGAGAAAAGTAATGAAAAATTGCGCTATATTTTGCAATATTATTACGACAAAGGGAAGAACGCTGCGCAGCCTTGTGAAAAAATTTATGCTGTGTACGGTGAAGGTACTTTATCAAAATATGCTGCGCGGAAATGGTTCGCTCGCTTTCGTTCTGGTAATTTTAATGTGAAAGATGACTCACGCCTTGGTCGTCCAATCAGTGAAAAAGCTGATGAAATTCTTAACAAAGTCCAGCAAGATAGGCATATCAGCAGTGTCTATATTGGTACGGAGCTAGGCATTGACCACAAAACTGTTTTGAACCATTTGCGGAAAGCTGGCTACAAAAAGAAGCTTGATATATGGGTTCCTCATGAGTTGAGCGCGAAAAACATGATAGACCGAATTAACATCTGCGATAGGCTGCTGAAATGCAATGAAATCGAACAATTTTTGAAACATGTCAGAACCGAAATGGATGAAAAATGGATCACGTACGACAATCGGAAGCGTAAAAGATCGTGGACAAGGGATGGTGAGCCGTCACAAGCGTTCGCGAAGCGAGGATTGACGTCGAACAAGGTGATGCTGTATGTGTGGTGGGACTGGAAGGGAATCGTCCACCATGTGCTACTTCCAGTTGGTCGGACGATTGATTCTCAACTCTACTGTGGACAACTAGAGAGATTACGCCAGGCAATTGAAAGGGAACGGTCCAAAATGAATAATAGGAAAGGTGTTGTCTTTCATCACGACAACGCAAGCCACACACTTCTTTGATGACCCGTCAAAAATTGCTAGAGCTTGGTTGGGAAATTTTGTTGCATCCACCGTATATTCCAGACATAGCACCCTCTGACTATCACCTATTCCGATCTCTGCAGAATTCTTTCAATGGAATTAAGCTGGTTTAAAAAGAAGCCTGTGAAAACCACTTGATTCAGTTTTTCAACCAGATACCACAGAAGTTCTTCACCGATGGCATCATGGCTCTACCCGAAAAATGGCGAAACGTTGTCGATAATAATGCAGCATATTTGGTTTAATAAATTCATTTTTACCTATAACAAAACCAGTTGAATTTTACTAAAAAACGCCACGAACTTTTTCTCAGACCTGTACTTAAATTCATTCAGTCAACTGTGACGTTTCGATCCTAGAAATGCTTCCTAGAAATGCCCCCAAAATGTCCTATTCTTAGTCTGGAGACCATGATCTGTTTCCTTCTAGTTCCGATGTCTCTCGATGGTTTAATGGTAATTTTGATTTCTCTATCAAAAAGATTATCTAAGTTTTATGTAAAGTTAATTATCGGTGGTCATCCTAAATTAGTTTAAAATATATTGTTATTTAAAATAAATTAATGTTGCATATTTTTAAAATTAACTTAAAATGGCTGATACAAACGCTTAAAACGTTCTGTTGCGTTATAATGCTCGATTTAACAAAGACAACACGTGCTTTCTCTTCAAGTAAAGTCACTGGTTACCGTTGGATGGGAGGTACGAGGGGAAAGACGTGGACATACTTTGTGGAAGTCTCTAAAAGCGAGGGAGTTAACTCCTGGAGGAACTGCAGATACTTCTGAGAAACATGTTGTAAACTAATGGGCGAGAACGCCGTCAGCAACCTATGTCTCGGCAATGAAAATGGATGAACCACCCAGACTAGAAACCCTTACTTCCTGTACGCGATAGCGGATAGAACCGTTTACGTGCCAGACTCAAACAGATTTAGTAAATTTGAAAAAATGTTTCCACTTAATGTGAAACACAACAAAAACATGTTAAGGGATCTGATTTTTCACGAAAACCGAACAAATAGAAAATGAATTTATTGCACTATATTTTTCTTTTATATTTTGTTATTTTTGCGAGGTTGGGTTTTATTTCGCGTGATACCGGTCTCTGGATAAGAGTGGCATAAAACTTTCATGTACAAAACTATTATAAATTTATAGAAAAATATCTATCTGGTAATTGGTTCATCGTTTGAGTAAGTTTTTACCTTCAAATATTTTGATATTGAATGTAATATTGAATATTTCCTTTAATACGAGGGTTGCCTTTTAAATTTCAAGATTTGAGATCAAAAACAATTATTTATCAACAAAAGTGGCTTTATTGTTTTTCAAAATATTCTCCATGAAGATCAATACACTTTTACATGCGTTTGAATCAATTTTCGAAGAACTTTTTCCACTCCGATTGAGGCACCTCCAAAACATGCATTTTGAACGCATCAATCGCTCCTTCAGGTGTAAAAAAACGTTGCCTTCATAATTTATTCTTGATATGCGGGAATAAAAAGGAGTCATTGGGTGCTAAATTAGGATGATAAATCAAATCGACTTTTTTTTACGATATCGTGCCATGATATCTAACTTTTTCTAGGATCAATTGGATGGCATGGACCTCGAAGAAATGTGGTTTCAACAGGATGGTGCCACATGCCATACAGTAAGAGAAACCATCGATTTGTTAAGACAACCTTTTCCTAGCCGTGTGATTTCCAGAAATGCTGACGTTAATTAGCCGGCCAGAATCTGCGAATTGACGCCATGCGATTTTTTCCTCTGGGGTTTTGTAAAGTCCAAGGTCTATGCTAACAAACTACAAACAATTCCTGAACTAAAAACAGAGATCCACCGCGTTATTTCTGAAATTGAGCCAAATGCCTTGCAAAAAGTCTTCGAAAATTTTATCAAAAGGGTCAGGATATGCCAGCATAGCCGAGACGGCCGTTTGGCCGACATCGTATACCATAATTAATGTCAACATGTCTACTTTATAAATCAATAAAAATTTCCCAATTTAATTATAATTTATTGTGTTTCATTTCAAAATTAAATCCGGTGTACTCGAATGGCCACCTTTAGATATATATTTTAAAAATATTATTTACACAAAACTAACAAAATAATATTTAAAACTTACGATTTGATGAATACTTATGAAAAAGAAGTCGTCACTCACCTGTAACAATAAACGAAATTAATTATGTAATAAAAGTATTTTTTTAATAATCAAATAATCTTTTACATTTTAATAATAAAATATAAGAAGAATTTTGTTCACAGATTCTCTGCAGTTCAAAGGATCATACTATGGTCTAATTCCATAGAAAGCTTTGGTTTACTTCACACCAAAACAGGTCTTTTATATACACTTATCTGGCTTAGATTTAATCATACTTTCTCTCCATATCATCTGAATATAATTAATATGGTAACTTCTTCTTTCTGTTTGTGTGATAATTTGTCTGTCAGCGAATCAAAACACTTATTATTTGAATGCCCAATTCATTTTTGCAATTGTAACATATTTATATTTTTTCGGGAGTTTCATTTTCATTTGTAATTCACGTAAATCTGACCGAAGTCGAATTCCTATTTTTGGAGAGGAGGATATTAAGTGGAGGATGAAATTATTTGACGTGATAGTGAAGAGCATACTCATGTACGGAGTAGCGATCTGGGGATGGAAGGAATGGGAGATAGTAGAAAGGGTACAAGAGGGATACATGAGATGGATTATGGGTTTAGACAGAACGACACCAGGATATTTAGTGAGGGAGGAAATGAAGAGGCAAAAGCTGAGAGTGGGAGCCGGGGCGAGGGCGGCGAAGTATGAGGAGAAAATCAGAAAGGACGAAAGAAGGAAAATATTAAGAGGATGCTGGGAGGAAAGAATGAATGAAGAACAAAAGGGTAAACTGTCGGAATGGGGAGAAACAAGGAAATAGTGCTATTGGAGATGTGGGATGGACACAAGGGAAGTTGAGCGAAAGAGAGACGGAGGAAGAAACATAATAGAAGAATTGAGGAGGAGAGACAAGTAGGTACAGGAGCAGGAAAGAACAGTAAGAATAGACAATTCAAGGAATTTGAAAAGGTATAGATAGATAAGGACGGTAGGAATACCGAAATATTTGAAAAGGAGGAGAGGAAAGGTAGGGGGCAGAGTTAGAAGGATTGCCAGATTAAAATGTGGAAATGAAGAACAGAGCAACAGGTATTGGGCAAAACCAGAGGATAGGCTATGCAGAATGTGTAGGGAGGAGGAAGAAGCCTTGGAACATCTAACAAAAAGGTGTGGAAAGATGATAAAATGGGAGGAAGAGATAAAGTAGCTGTTGAGTGAAGAAGGAAAAAAAGAAAGATGGGCGAGAGTACTCGAGGAAATAATCTGATGCGGTTCTCAAAATAGGTGTTACGGGTAAAAATGATTTAATTTTCTTGAAGAATACGTGTACCAAGTGGTATTCTATTATCATCAAGTATAATATTTTTCGATGAAGGTGCTGAACTATAAGTAATCAAGTCGAAAAGAAATGTAGACGTATTATTTGAACATTTCTACACAAAACTATATAAATATAAAAGTAAATCGAAACCCAGAAATAGATTTAAAAATTACAGAACAATATCGCGAATGTCTATTTGTAAGTTTTTGATCGATAATATTTTTACAATAAATGTTTCTACAATTAAAAATATCCTATTAGATAGATAAAAATTCGGTGCAAAATTTGATGTATAGATTGATACTAATTTTATTTCAGATTCTTAGTTTTGTATAAAATAATGGTATCCTCTGGGGGTTATACGCAGCCTTAAATCAGAAAATATCGAATTATAATCGAAATTTTAAATGCCCTTAATATCTCCCTGCTGCTAATGCCAACAAACAAAAGAAAAAAAAATAATGTTGTAATTTTGTATATTTATTACAATATAATAATGTCAATTAAACAATCAATCACAGCGAGCTGCATCAATCACACTTGACACACCACTTTTAAATTTCCTGTGCCACTCGTGAACTTGTTGAAGTGAAAAATAAATATCCTCGTACTGTTGTTTCATCCTCTGATGAATACCTGCCGGTTTTTTATTTTCACTACCCAAAAAATCAGATAACTGTACACTGCTTCTCTTTAGAGCATGATTGTAAATGTGCCACCATCTTCGTTGTAGCCTGCAGACGACACAAGTTGCGCGCCAGCCGTTGTAACGGGTGTCCCAAAAATAACTGACATTTCAAATTTTCCGCCATTTTTTTCGCGATAAAGCTAGCATAGAGATATTTATATGCTGTCATTAGTAAAATTGAGGTTAAGTTATGGAAAAGTACACTATCAAACAACGGGTAGAAATTGTAAAAATTCACTTAAAAAATGGCGAACATTTTGCAGAAACCGTGTCGTGAAATTGTAAAGATATATCGGGGACGCCTCCTACTAGGTGGCTTGATACTATCAATAAAGTCACTGGCACTCCACTTCAGCACACAGCTCACCAAACCCTCAATTGGGATGATTGGAGGCAAACCATCCAACAAGCCAGCGTACATGAAGATCACGACGCCTCAAAAATTATGTGCTAAACATTTTATCGAAACAAATGAAGTGCCATGCAAATGCAATAGTTATAAGGATAATTCGGCATTATTGAACTGGAGTCGTATGTCTTATAGGTTATAGGCACCTGGTACAGTTCTACTACATGCAGTCCTATTGTATTACGATATACTGTTCTGAATTTCATGTGTATACGATGCGACATGAAAAGTTGTGCGAATTTATAGGTGTGTAGGGAAATTAATAGCCCTGGTAATATTTGATTTGGTTATGCTCTGTCACACATCAATATCATCAAAAGTGGCTTTATTGTTTTTCAAAATATTCAAAGATCAATACACTTTTGCATGCGTTTGAACCAATTTTCGAAGCACTTTTTCCACTCCGATTGAGGCTTTTTCCACTGCGAATTTTGTAGGATCCAAGGCGAATCAATCTTTTTGACGGCCACATGTTCATGCAATAGTGAATGTTTGCTGGTCCTATTAATGCCAAAGGATACCTCAATCTCACGATAAGTTACATGGCGATCTTGCGGTATCAATTCACGCATAATATCAATGTTTTTCTGAACAACAACCGATTTTGGAAACCTTCAGGAAATTGGTCCTTAAGCGAACTACGGCCACGATTGAAGTCGGCAAACCATCTATAAACAGTAGTTCCTGATGGTGCTTCATCGCGAAAAGTCGAATTAAGTTCATCGATGCACTGTTGTTAGGTTAATCCACGCCGAAAGTTGTAAAAAATAATCGCTGGAAAATGTTCACGATTAAATTCCATTTTTAGCTGAGATGCATTTTTCAAGTTACTGTAAACAACACAAATAGCGCTCGTTAGAAGCGTCAGTTGCGATAAATTTGCGATAGAAGCGTCAGTTGTCAGATGGCAGTACTAGTTTAGCGCAATCCAGAAATATAAGAGGCAATCCTCGTACCTTCTCATATACCTGTATAATATACATGGTTATACCTTCAATGTTGGCTAAGTATTTTTTACTTTATGTTGAATTTTTCAATGTTAAAAACTAAATCCAGACTGAAAATACGTAATTCAGTTTCATTTTAATGTCAGAACATCCATAAATAAGCATATCGATAAAAACAAAAATATCTAGAAATGCATAAATATCGAATTGGTTGTGAAATATCTTGTTTCCGCTGCAGACAAACTAGATTAGCTCTTGTCGTTTCCACCTGACTAGGACGGTAGCCGTGATAATTAGATTCTGGGATCTCTATTGCAATGTGGTTGTCATTACATTTTTACTCGTATTTCTCACAAATTTTAAATGGACAGAGCGTATGGAAAATTAAATGCAATTTTAAACTTAACTTTCATATGTGGTATGATGTTGAAATATGCAATTAAAAGTTTAAAAAGTTATTTATTATTTCTACACTTTGTATTTATTTTCATATAAATTGTGATGCTGAATAATGAAATTGCTTATTATTTGAAATTTTTTACCATCAAATAATAATTGATGTAAATTGTTAATCTTCACACATTTCACGATTTCGTTCAGTAATGTCCTGTGGGGGCATTTTTAGGATCGGTCGAAACTTCACGGTTGGCTGAATGAATTTAAATAATTTTATTGTACTTCATGGTACGTACTTTGAAAGGCCCTCCACATAGTGAGTTCCAAGACTTGCGAGCGGAATCAAGTCTGAATCCCTAAAGCTCCGCCAATTGGTTGCTTAGATTCTTTATGACAAGAATAAGGGTGAGAATTAAAGTCTGCATTTTACTTAATCTACGTTTAATGTTTAGTTAAGATTGACGTTAACAATCACACTAGAACTTACAATTAAATGCTGGCTACGAAAGCTTATGAGAGACACTCAACACAAAATCTCACAATTAACGTTTTACCTCACAAGCCGCTAAACACCTCACAACACTCACAGTGTTTAATCCGTTATCGAAGTTCGTTCAATTCATTTAAACTGTCCTCAACATTTCCAGACTACGTCTGGTTTACTACACGCTACCGGGTTTCCCAACCAAAAAATGCGTGGGAGGTTTGTCCGACTCCGGTGAGGGTTAACTTACGATTCCCTGTCTCTCATAAGATTTTCCCAGCCCTTTTCTTAAAACTAATAATTTGATCTCTGAACCCCATTGTCAAATGTCAAATTTTACGATAGAAGCGTCAGTTGCGAGATGGCAGCACTAGTTTAGCGCAATACCGAAATATAAGAGGCCACCCTTGTAGTTGAATACATATTTGTTTATATTTATCCCGCGAACTCAAAATAGTTTTCCCATATGTGTGTTATAGAATTGTCCATGCCATATTTCAAGATCTAGATCTAGCCTAAAGGGATACTAAAGGTATCAGTTTCTACCGTACAGACAGGCAGACGCATGAATGACCTTATAAAGGTTTGTTAATCATACAAAACCCTAAAAACAGTTACGACAAGATAAATTAAATATGTATAATTGATATGCTCGATTGAGTACTAAAGTTTGAGCAACTTTTATATACTGCACATACTCGTTGTCCGCGACGATTAAAAATATAGTCACAACAGATATACGGACCGATGACTATACGGTTGCCTCACTTCAGGATACCCAGCACAGATATGCTATATAACAAGTATAAATAACATAACAACTTACACAAATGCTGTATTGGGCATACTGAAGTACATACGTCGCACTCACCCGAAGGGAGACAACCGCATAGTCTACGGACCCTGCAACACCTAGACAGTGAACATAGCAACAAAAATCAGCTGTGGCCACCACAGGACCGACCACCATCATAAAGTACTTGTATAAATTACATTCTAGCAGCAGAGTAGAAATAACTTGGCCTAATATTTTCGAACAGAGATATTATTTATCATGACCATGGAAACGTTACATATAAATATGAAAAAATTGAGAAAAATTTTACAGAAATTATTCGTTTGATCAAAAAACGTCTCAATTAAAAGTTATTAGTTATTGCTTTTATAACAACTTTTGTTTAATAAATTTTTTCTTGATATTTTTCTGTTGTGAAATATTCGTAAAAATCTTAAAATCGACACGAGTAAACTCCTATTTTTAGTCAACCGATTTTTACCAAAAGTTGATCAACTTTTGCCATTGATAGCAGAAGCTTAAATATGAAGTTTCATAAAAATCCTTTTAGCCGAATTTGCTCTGCACGTGTACACAGACAGATGGACAGACGGACAGACAGACTGACAGACGAACAGACAGACAGACGGACGGAGAGACAGACCGACAGACATCATGCTAAAAATAGTCAAAACGTTATGTAGGGACCTGAATTCGTGGAGATCCATCGAAATCTCGAAACGTCAAAATTGGTGTGATCACAATACCTCCTTTATATATGTTGGCGGTCGGTAAAAAGTACATAGCAAACACAGTTCTGTGTAACCCCTTACGTTGTAAATAAAGGGAACTATTTTCTCGACGCATAGCAAACATAATGTACATAGCGTTCGTAGTGCTCAGTGCGGCATCTGCTTTTTCCAGTGCCACAGTTAAAAATTTGATCGTCGTCTGTTACAACATTTTTCTCAAATGTTTCATTTTCAAACGAACGTGATATTTCCATTTTAGAAAACTGAGTTTTTTCGTAAAAACTGTAACATGAATAATGCTTAAGCGATGAATAACTATATTTCATGTATAGAGATGCAGAATCCTTTTATGTTTGTTCGGTAAAATGTTTTGATTGGAGGATATTCGGTAGTGGGTAGTCGGTAGTGGCTCGCATTTGTGAGCTGCCCCGAAATGGGTCAATGTGTTTGTGCGGAGTACGCGCCGTGTGCAGAATCAATTCCTTGCTTGCCGAACCTCGCATTGATTCCATTAACAATGTTCGCTTTGATTGTCATGTGTATGCTGAAAATTACACGGTATTCATATCTCTTCTTCCCAGAGTCCTACGTTACATTCGCTTCCTCTCCTACGACGATAACTCACAGTTTTACAGTGGTGGACTGGAATATTTCAAGCTTTATCTTGCAGGTTGGAAAATATGTTATAGTTGAATTAACGTCAAATGTACACAGTGCAAGACTTTATATAGGTCTGAGACCTGTTTATACTGGTGACACATAAATTGACATATCTATATACATATATAAAACTGGACTGGACATGCGTAAATTAATGTTGGCTTTATGACTGTTTTGTAGAGAAGAATTTTATTTTTTTGGAATAGTCCTGATTTCCTGTTAAGCAATGAAAATAATGCGCCCATACAAGCAGTCGCTAGCCGACATCGATGTTTACAATGTTCTGCAAAATTCAGTCTTTTGACAAGTTTCATTCCTAGCTACTTAATTGTGGGAGATCATTCTATGTTACTTCCTTCTATGGTGATATTGTCCATTAGGCTAGGTCTTCTTTTAGAGAAAAGAATCGCTTCTGTCTTGGATTCGTTTGCTTTTATTTTCCATCTTTCCATATATTTTATAATTTTCTCTGTAGCTTGCTGGAGCCTGTTTATAATAGTATCTATTCTCCAGGACTGTACGAAAATAGCGAACATAAATAGTGAAAATTTATTGAGCGTGGGAGATCATTTATATATAAGCAGAAAAGAATGGGACCGAGGATTGAACCTTGGGGAACACCTGCCACTATATTTCTGATGGATGATGTGCAATTGCTTACAGAAGCTAGGAATTTTCTATTGTTTATATATGAATTGATAAGGTGTGTGTATGAGGTAGGAAAGAAAAGTCATTTGGATTAGTTTAAATATTAGCCCTTCATGCCAGACCATGTCAAACGCTTTTTCTATGTCCAGCGTTATCATTCCGGTATGTTTATTTTCATTGAAGCCAAAAATAATTTTGCTAAAATTACTTTTGGCTTCAAAATAATTTTGTAAGGATGCTTCTATCTCACTTTTATAGTGACTTTAATAGTAACTTTAACATTTTTCGTATTCTTTAATATCCAACTTTAGTGACGTCGCTGTGAAAGTTATGTCTTGTGACTGTTACTGAGAAAATAATGAAGTTAGTTACAGAAGCGCAACACGGATGCGCATAGTTTGATGTTATATAATATATATTATGGTATATACATTTGTAAAATAAAAAAAAAAAAACAAAATGAGTGAAGAAATTAAAAAAAAAAAAAAACGGAATGCAAAGACAAATTCTCGACAATAGGACCAGTGGCACAGGCGTGTGGGATTCGGGGGTTAGAACCTCCCATGGAGCTGGATTTTTTATTACTTCGATGAATTTTCCTTGTTTTGTCATCACTTCCATACGTCTCATTTTATAACCCTCCCACCTCATGAAACTATTTTTGCGTCACTGAATAGAACTTTTGTTAATTTTTTTAAAAACAAAAACTATTTTTTTAATAATTTAAAAAAAGAATCATATGAAAAATGAGGAATTGGAAAAGACTTTTTGGTCTTTAATATACTTAATCTCCTGCAATATAAACATTTACCTACACTCATACATACATATTATATATATATTTAATTTATATAATTTTCTTTACTAATCTTCTTCATTTTCTATTATGGTAAAAATTACACTTAAACTCAAATGTCTGTCATTTTTGTCTTCATAAGAACTAAGTTATTACTTATAAACAGCAGCATTTGGTAGTTAATATTGTCACGTGGGTGGTTTGATTGAGACACAAGTGCTGGATTCAACATAACAAATTTATTAAATATGTATATTACATTTACAATATATATGTTTGAATTGGTCCATGGAGTTGGGGAAGTCTTCGGTCCACCCCGTGTTGGCCAGGATCGGCTTGGACCTATCTCCGAGGCGGGGGCTACCCATCCGGGAGTCGAGGAGCCTGGAGAAGTCTTCTTCCACTCACATGGTCACTACTTGCTTGGCTTCCCTCTCGATACTAGAATCTGGCGTCGGTGTCGTGGTCGTCACCTTCTGGACTAATATGCGTAGCAGAGTTGGCTATGTTCTACTACCTCAATATTCTCGACATCCATCTATTAAGTACTGAAAGTTAACCCAGTTCGAATATTCATTCGTCATGACAAATATTTCCTCATTATGAAATTGTGATGTCTGCAATTTCGTAATCAGATCACATACGTCAGACGCTGACGAATAGTTTTTAATCAGACAGCTGACCGTCACAATGTCTAGATGTCGTAATCCTGACCTAGGATTACCTATGTGATAATATATTAGGTCGTCAAGGATGAAATTTGTAGAAAAAAGGCAAAGTTGGTTGATAACTTACAAATATAAGGAATTATTTTATTCATCAAAGTATGCACCCATATTGTCTATACACTTTTGCCGTTTAACCTATGTGACAATATGATAGGAACTTTTATAGTAACATGTTACTAAATATTGTAGTAACTTTTGTCTTACGGAATACGAAATACACCAAAGTTTCTATGATAGTAACTGACCTTGCTCATAGTGACAAATTTAGTTACTATGATCATAGTAACTGAGTTACAGAATTGGTCTGTATATTATTTCATATTTATCGTAAATTGATTTTATAAACGAGATTATCAACCAAACAACAGTACTCCCTATACTGGTTAATTCTGCTGACAATTGTGTTGTCATATTTAGGCTACTGATATTTAGACTGCTCTGTTTTCATGCCTCTCCATTTCATTTGTATGTGTGAGTTCTGGACCTGATCAGAATGACATACCTACATATATCCCGACATGTCGAATGCTTCGAAAACAACAAATTTGATTAAACATTTACCGATACAAAGCGATGAATTCCTACATATCAGTTGCGAGTAGTGACAGGCTGTAGAGAACAATGCAGTTCTCGAACAATATGTGCGATGGTGCTATTATGTTTGTTCTACTTGTGCCTGTTGTGCTTTGATTTCTCTATGTGTCGAGTTCAAACGAAGCATATTATTGGCTTCGATATACGTGTTTTTTATTTAGTTGTTTTTTTGAAGAAAAAAACAGTCTTCCTGTGAAATTGTACTAGTTTTGTTTATACTAACAGCAAACTGAAAACATGAACCGTGGGTTGCTTACATATGTGTTTGTTTAACAGTTATTCTGTTTTAATTAAATGGTTTATATGCAACAGTCAGTTTTTAACTGAAGTTCTCTGCAAATGCAATATGTGCACTGTGACCGAATTTCAAAGAAAAAATATATTAATTTAGATATTTTAACAGGTTAAGCGCCATGGCGGTCATTATGCCCGATCGAGAGACAAGCTCCACAGGTCTTGGCGGTCATAATGTCCGCCAGTATACTTACGTTTTAGGAAGCGATCTTTCCATGGTGACCGCTCTTTCTTTGCATTTTGTGTTGCTGCATGACCGCTATGGTTCTACAGATTGTATATTTTACATTAGGCTACAAAAATGTATTTTGCTTGAACGACGAATTAGCATGGATGACAACATTGTCATCAATGAGATTCGTATAATTTTAGAAAATTTATTGAACTAAAAGTACAATTCTATGGGAATGAATAAACATAAAAACTTAAAAAATAACTAAACAAATTGTTTATTTATGATGCTTGTGGTTGAAATCAAAATAAATGCAGAAAAAACAATACTATTCTTCAAAAGACAACATCTACCTTTCCAGAATCTTTCATTAAGGGGGTAGACCACAGTAGAGGCAAAAAAAAAGAGTAATTTTTTGGAATTTTTTTTCTAAAATACCAAACAAGATATCGAAATTCTGTAAAAAGTTCTTTATTCTATAGGTATTTGACATTCTTTGTGATTTTTTTCAGAATTTTAAATAACAAAATGGCGGCTCCCAAGCGGTTCTCCAGAGACGCTTTTTTTTCTTAGCTGCGCGTTCGTAAGGTTTTCTCCTTAAATTTTAAAATTATCAGCCAAGAAAATTTCGATAAAGCATCATAACAGCTTGAGAAGTACGTAGGATTTTTTTTTTTAAATTAATTTTTGCAAAAATGGCGTCATTTTGAAAAAAATTGAAAAAAAATCCGAAAAAAACGCTCGAAAATTGTTAATAACAATTGAAATATTCAATAAAAAAAAAAATCCTTTACTTCCCAGCAGACACTAGTTGTGAATATGCTGTAAAAATTTCAAGTTAATCAAACAAAAATTGTTTGAGATATCTTTACGGCCAGTTTGAAAAACGTTATTTCGAGAAAAACGCGTTTAAAGTTTAAAGTACTTAAGTGAAACAGAGAAAGGCGCCGCGCTACTTTTAAAATTTTTAACACTTAGAAGTTTTTTCACTATATGAGACTTTGTCACGTGATTTCTATGATGATAAGATATAGTTTAAAGCAAAAATAAAATTCGATTTTTTGAAAATTCTACTATGGTCTACCCCCTTAAATGGTAAAATTATCGAATGGAGTAACGACAGTAAATGGCCGTCACAATCGACAAAAAATTATTATGGCATAATCACATAAAAAATATTTTAAACAAAGTACATAGCAGACTTTACTTACTATACCCTATGATCAACCGACGTAGCAAAGTCAATAATTCAATCTTTCTATTTAAATCCTTAATATAACATTTTCTAACTTACGCACCACCAGCCTGGGCATTTGCTGCAAAAACACATTTATATAAATTACAAATCATACAAAACAAATTTTTAAGAATTGTGGCAAACTGTCCATACTATGTCCGCACCACAACAATACTAAACGATTTTAAAGTAATATCTATCCAAGACATCATAGTTCAACAAGCCACAACACTGTATGGGCAACTCAATGGACACCAGAACCCACTAATTGAAAACCTCGGCAACTACGACGAATACAGCAAGACGAAACACAAAAAACCAAAAATAATAATTGCACGACGATAAAGATAAATTAAAACAAAATATGGTCTCATATGTGACAGGTTTTTATTTTTTGTACCATGTGTTCAAAAAGAAATTACATAAGGGTTGATTGTGGAAAAATAAAATAATGTGTACTGCATGCTTTAACTGTCATCATTGTTATTGTCATAAGTTTCGATTGTACTAACTATATTACTACTATACTAATTCTATATTCTACATTCTATATTCTATTCTATGTTTCTACTATACTAATATAATTCAATTAAGCTACAATTATAATGGTTTTTACAATAGAACACAAAAAAATTATGATTGAATCATATTTTCGAAATGGTGTTCGAGTGAACGGCGAATGGATTTATAGTGCAGTGTCATGTTTAGAGGAATTTCGGCTACAATTTCCAGATATTGCTTTCCTTGATGGAGATTTTTACAGCGCACTTAGAAGATGTGTTGATTTATTCCAAGATACAGGGAGCATTACTCATAGGAATAGAACTGGAAGGCCAAGAGTTCGTACTCAAAATACAGTTGATGATGTTCGTCAACGTATGAACGAGCAACCCACTACATCACTACGTACACTGTCGCAAGAGACTGGTTTATCATTTGGAACTTGCCATACTATTGTCAAAAAAGATTTAAAGCTATTCCCATACAAAATTCTTGCTTTATATGAGTTGCTGCCAGCAGATCACAATAGGCGAATTGTGTATTGCCACTGGTTCCAACAAAATTTAATTAATAATGATGATTTGTTAAATTTAACGTTTTTTTCTGACGAGGCCTGGTTCATCCTTTCGGGGTATATTAATTCACGAAATATGAGGTTATGGAGTGCTCAAAATCCTCATACTTTTCGTGAAACTCCCCTTCACCCGTTAAAAGTTGGTGTTTGGATTGCTGTGTCTCGAAGACGTATTATCGGACACATATTTTTCCACGAAACTGTTATTGCTCAGAGATACCGGAATATTGTACGTGAATTTATTAACCAGCTTCATGAGGATGAGCTCCAGCAAGGTTACTTCCAACAGGATGACACACAGAAAATGATTTTTTTGCGGATATCGTATTTTCTGAAGTATGTAGAAACCAAATATGAGACCGATATAAACTCAAATTGTATTAATATAGAATATATTTCTATACTTCTTGGGAAGCAAAATCTTTGGAAGACATCATTATAAGAAGTTTAAAAAGAGCTCATTAAAGTGTTGTAAAGACCGTTCAAGTTTATATATGACGCGAGTAACTAATTTAATTTTTCACATCTTTAACTCAGCACTTGACGCAATATTGATAATTTAGAGTAGCGACTAAAAGTTGGGCGATAAATAACATCTCATTACGTAAGGATATATAGCATGGCACGACGCTGAGCTCCCGATACGTACTACTCTCGAAAGAACTAAAACACAGGGTAAGTTAAACATGGCAAATGAGATAATAGCGTACATTTCCGAGCTCCAGAATGATGAGTAATGGTCGCATTAACAAATCCCGAAGCGCGTTTCCGAGCCACACATAACTTTACATTTATGTGAGCCAGTGACTCTCAACCTGGGATCCGCGGCCATTAATAACATGGGGCTGCGAAGGTTGGTTAATAATATATGGTAATTTTAATAGATAAGTAGTGATTATTGTTAGCGTTTTGTATGTATGACCAAAAGGCCCTTATACCGTAATTTTGTCGTCTGTATGTCTGTCTGTCTGTCTGTTTGGTAAAAATTGTAGCCAAACTGCTAAACCCAGAGAGTGAAAATTTGGCATGCTTATACAACTCTTTGACCCGCACATTGGAAAAATATTAAAACATCTAAAAAACATACCCCCCTAAAAATATAAACAAATATCTGCTTATCTAAAAGAAAATATATATATTTTTTTAATTGTAAGTAGGGTATCAAATCAAAGCCCTTAGTACGTGGATTAACGATCAAAATTTTATTTTTGCAAAATAAATTATTTAGACGAGATTTTTGCCAAAATTGTCCAAAAAATTTTTTGTCCCACACCCTGTAGCCCAGATGGTTTAAACTATAAATCTGAAAATATTCTAAGTAATGTACATTTGTGTGAACCGGAATAGTACAAGAGGAATTGTTGATCATATTATGTTTTCGGAAAATAACGCATTTTTTGTGATTTTTGCTTGACCACGTAAAACGTATTTAATAACTCATCTAAGACAGTGAACCAGCATGCTTTGATAGTGTAATGGCTAGCATGTGCACGTTCTTATTTACAAACTAAGGTTCGCTCCGCTCCCAAGGCAATTTTATTTTTCTGTTTTTTTTTTGCATTTTCATTTTGATTAAATTTTTTTTACAAAATTCTAGTTAAAAATGCAAATGTTGCATTTAATTTTTCAAAGCGTAAATTTAATAACCAGTGGAAATTGTTGAAATTGATTACACGAAATCAGAGCCATAGGCGCAATTTTCAAAATTTTAATGAACCTTGCTATATATATATATATATAAATACTGCACATATTTAGAAACCTAAATAATGGTATTAGGCATTCGAATTAAAATTAACAAAAAAAAAAAATAATAATAACATAAAATTTGCTTTGGCATCCCAAATAATCATCATTCACTTACTAAATACCTGCGAATCCATGTTGACTGCAGTTTCAATTTTATCCATTATCAAAGCTACAGAGTAGAGGTCTGCATGGGCCTATTTTGGACCACCTTTACCCGACCCGGCCCGAGCCCAAAAATATTAATACAATTATTGCATCTACCTGGCCTGAACCCGACAAAATTTTACTACAGAGCATTCATTTCTGATTGATAGGCGCTTGAACTTAGCGCGTTGTCATGATTTTCAAACACTGGCAACAATGGTATGCTAGTCTGTCGCAGATTACCATTTGAGAACCACTGTTATAGGGCATAATGTGGTCTAGCCAAGCGCAGTGAAACGTTGTTAACCCTCTAACTCCCTTGCAATATGGCGTAGCCCACAGTGTATACATGCACTTCTCTACATCCGTTTACAGTTGCAACTAGTTACATTTGAAAAATATATTCCTCTTCATCCCAGCGGTGTGTATGTCGAGTACTGTAATTAAAGCATGCCTACTCGCAGAGAAATTCTAACTGATCCTTGTTAACAAAAAATCAACGATTGCACGGGTCACAGCCTCTGAAATTCCGCTCACTGGTTTGTTGAGTGCATTCGTTAGTGCAAATTTCATCAGAGTCGCAACGGGATTAACGTATAACGTTGCTCTTGTTATCGATACATATAAAACAGTGATGTAGTCCATTGTGGCTTCAAACACCGGTCGTTCGACGGTTTATTTCCCGTACTCGCAAAGATAAGGACGTCCGAGCGAAGCAATAATGTCCTGGTTCTGGATTCCCAGTTCGTTCGTTTGTAGTTCGACTACACTGCTCCCCTTTTCAGGATTAACAAACAGAACCTTGCCTCCGTGGAGATAACGAGTATACAGATAATGTCCACACCAGTATACAGTGAAAGAGTTATATACTTCCGTTATCTTTAGACGTTGTCAGACTTAAAACGTATAAATACTTCCCCAAAATTTAACCACAAAAGTTTGAACTAAACGCATTACTAAAGCCTTTATTAATCATTAACCAACGGTTATATGATCGTTTTACATCGAACAATAGTCATTTTACGTATAAAGAGGTTCTGTTTAATATCACACTTATTTTTAGGGTCTTGTAGGTATGACCAAAATACTCTTATAACATCAGTCATGTGTAAGTCTGACTATTGTTCGGTAGAAATTGTGGCCAAACATCTGAACATAGAAGGTTGAAATTTGGCATGGTTGTACAACTTTTGGAGCCACATGTAGGAAAACCAGTGGTGGGTTTAAAATAATTTTACTACCGGTTCGCTATAGAAGCATGTTAGTTAAAAAAATATATTTTTTTCTATGTATAATCTATAATACATGCCAATATTTATATTGGTATTTTTATATTGGTATTCTGGCCGGAACGAAACCCTGATTGTGATTCAAGTATTATATTGTTAGAAAATAAATAGTGACAGATTTGCTTGTAAACAATTTTTTCTAAGGTTTTACTTAAGAAGTTCAGAATATTTATGGGACGCAAATCAGATACAGATTCTGGATTTTTTATTTTGGCTAAAGGGGTAACAATTGCATGTTTCCATAGTTCTGGGAAAACTCCATTATTCAAACAATAATTTATAATATAAGTAAGTTGAGGCAAAATCATTGGTATTGCAAGTTGAATGAGTTTGAGATTAATGACATCTATCCCAGTACTCATGGAATTAAAGGAACCAATTATTATTTCCTCTTGGTCTTCATTAAGTTTGCGCATCTTTTTAGAATTGACATATTTAACTGGACAAAATTTTTCGTACGCGGTAATTAAAACTTTGTTGAAAAATTATATTTTTTTATCTATATTTTTCAGACAATATAATTCTTGCCAATTAATACCTAACATATATTGTTTAAATTCCACATATAGTCGGATTGCTGATAGGTGACTGTTACATGTTACCATTTTTCAGCGATTTTAAAAATGTTTTTTGTTATTTGTCTTAGCTGTCAGTTGTCTGTTGATAATATTAATTAATAGAGCTTGCGGCCAATTATTAGATTCACAAACTTTAGTTTTAAATCTGCTGGACTATTTTAACTCCGAAAAAGAGAACAATGGGCCACTTATTTCCCTATCTTGTGTCCATCAAAGAGTAGCAGTTGCCTTGAAGATTTCGGAATCAACAATTCGTAGAATTATAAAATGTAATAAATCTGCACTTCTCACTAACAAAATCACGAGAAAACGAAGGAAATTAAAATCTGAACCAGTTTATTTTATTGATACATTAGCACAAACGTATGATCATGAAGTACTAAGATTACATCCTTATCACTGCCGGTTTAACCCCATTGAACTAATTTGGGGTATAACAAAAAAATATTATGATAGACATATTGGTCAAAACGGATATAGTGATAACGAAGTTTTGAAAATGTGGCAAGTAGCCTGTGATCAAATTAATTGTGAAACTTAGGCAAAATCTGTTAAAAAAATCGAAAATTTAATAAATGAATGGTGGGAAAGGGAAAGGATTGTTGATAATATTAATCCAATAATAATAAATACAAGAAATGACAGCGATAGTTCAGATGACGACGATATCATACATTAAAGACACTAATTTAAAAAAAATAAAAATAAACATTTAAATACAACTTGTAGCAATATATTATATGAATAAATATATTTTTACTTAATATTTTATTACTTTGTACTTAGGGGAAACATAAAAATTTAATTTAATGAAACAACAAATTATAATCCAAAATTTACGTATGAGTATTTTATTATGAAGATTTTCCTTATTTATAATTATTACCTTAAAATTAATAATTTTGTTTGTTTGAGTACTGCTGTGAATTTATTTTCATGCTCTAATTAGTAAAGATATCTACGAATCATTCTGTTTCTTTCTAATGCTTTGTTTTTTATTCAAATAATTTGGAAGGTTAGTTGTCAACTTGCGTCACTATACGTTACTATGGGTATGCAAATAATTATAATAATGGGTACATTCGATTTGACGCTCCGAGCGTTCCGAGCACGCTCTGTACACTCAAACGTGTTCGATTTGACGCTCGGAGTACACTCAATTGCATTCGTTTTGCGATCGAGCGAGCATATAGAGTGCGCTCTATGTGTTCGGGGTTTTAAGACCGAGCATATGGAGTATGACGTAAAAAAGTGGGGGAAGTATAAAATTAAATTATAAATAAAATAAAAATAATAGCCTTAGACAAATAATATTGTTATTTGTCTATGACTACAGAGTACGGTTATTTTATGTATTTGTGATGTTCTGTAAACAGTAAAAAAATTATTAACATACACCGTACATAAAATTAAAATGGAAAAAATTCATTAAATTAATTAATTAATTATTATTTAATTTTTAATTAATTTTATTTCTTCATTATTGAAAAAAAATCAAGGAAAAACCGAGGTACATATATAATTTTAATTCATGACTGACGTGAATTAATCTGACAGTAAAAACGCCGCCTAAAATTGTAGGGTTAGATTTTATAAACAATACGTCACAAGAACGCTCGCTCCGTTAGTTCTCTATTCATGACGTCACCATAAACTGTTCGCTCAGCGCTCGCTCTACTCTGTACAACTCGAATGCACCCAATATAGACAGAGAAAGCATATAGTATTGAATATCGATACTTGTAGCAACGAACAGTCACCTATCAGCAATCCGACTATATAATGAATATAAATAAAGAATATATTTTTAACCATAGTTGCCTTTAGCATTTTCTCTTCTGTTAATAGTTTCAATTGTTTTAACTGATTAGTTTAAATCTAATTGAGTCATAATTCACGATTTGGTTCATCAACTCTACATTAGCTATTCTTCAAATATACATAAAGATGTTATTTTAATATAGTAAAATAACAATTTCTGCTTCACACTCTCTTGATACAATATGTCACAGTATAATGGTGTATATTATATTGGCGTTTTCTGTTTAAAACTGTGTTGTATTTAAATCTGGGTAACAAGTAAATCTGACGATATAGGCAAGGATAAGTTGACAAAGGAGCACTACACCCGAATTAACATATTCAGTAGTTTATGTAATGGTGGTGAATCTAGACGTAGTGAGTATGTGTATCTTTCGATGAAAATATTTACTTTGGTTAGAGAATCGAGGGCTGAGCTTATGTTATGTTAGGCTCAAAAGGACTATATGCACTGACAGTCAGATCGTGTTTGCAAATTGAAACGGCAGGGGATTTCAAGATGAAATGTGTATTGTGTGCGACACCCGAGGGCAATAGAAATACCTTTTTTTTTCATTTCGACTCATTCAGACGTTTTAAATTTCACGTACATGCATCTAGGTATCATCTCTACAGTCAAAGGTCAATAACCTACGAAGAAAAAGTCACTCAGCTATGAAATTTTCTGGTATCTCTTAATAGAACAGTACAGATAAAGGAAAATGTCTCTTGTAAGGGGAAACTCTCATTGGATACCAATTTCTAAACACTACTATTATTTTAATGCTCTCTTTAATCAGTTTGATGCCGTAAAAAGGGTGTAATCTATTGTTACGAATACTAATATTACGGAAAAATTAACACCTGGTTGATTATTTTTTTATGAGTCGTTTTAATTGACTTCCTCTGGCCATGCTACTTGCATATTTCTCGTCTTTGTTCTTAAACTGTTAAATTGTCATTATATTGCTAGCGTAAATCTTTTTTTTAAGTAGTGCCAAAAAAATCTGGAACAATCAAATCTGGTGTAGTATTTGCCACCTTCACCAGATATTGAAATTATTCGGCCAGGAAATTCATCGGTCAAAATGATATGTGAACTTTGTGGTATAGCACCCCCAGATATGCTTGTAGAAAATTAAAAATTTTAGATAAAACTAATTACCCGGTTCATTTTGGAAATATGTCGAATTCTGAAAGATGGAAGCGGGTCAAAAGCTTTCATATTTTCAAAATTCAAAACCATGGTTTTCAATCATATTTATAACGGTAAAAAAGATGGTGTCCCCCTAAAATATATCTTGGCGCCCCAGGTTTTAAAAGCTAACGCCATCACTGCATATCTTCTTCATTATTGACTTAAGGCGGCGCACAACTCTATTAGTTTCTTATACAAAACTAATAATCGGAAATAAAATTAATAACAATCTATACATCAAAATTTGCAGCGAATTTTTATCTATTTAATAGGATGTTTTTAACTCTAGAAAAAACTGTTATGTACTTGTAAATAAGCAAATTGCATTATAGACGCTATCTTGTGAACCAATCGACGCATGTTTGCGTAGCATGCGGCAAATTGTAGCTAAAGCTTCATTCTACAAATTTCTTACTAGCTATTTTGCTCTATTGTGAAAACTACTTACAGTTATTGTACTTGGTAGTCTATTTTTGCCGCCATCTTGAATCTGCCGCGGTTTTGAAAATAGGTGTTACGGGAAAAAATGATTTAATTTTCGTTAAGAATACGTGTACAAAGTGGAATTCCATTATCATCAAGTATAATATTTTTCGACGAAGGCTCTAAACTATAAGTAATCAAGTCGAAAAAAATGTTGACGTATTATTTGAACATTTCTACACAAAACTATATAAATATAAAAGTTATTCGAAACCCATAAATAAATTTAAAAAATTACAGAACAATATCGCTGATGTCTATTTTTAAGTTATTAAGCGATAATATTTTTACAATAAATATTTCTACAATTAAAAATATCCTATTAGATAAATAAAAATTCTGTGCAAAATTTGATGTATAGATTGATACTAATTTGCTTTTAGATTGTTAATTTTGTATAAGAAACTAGTAACCTCTTGGGGTTATACGCAGCTTTAACAGCAAAATCATATATGAAAAAAATTATTCATAAAAAAGAAAAAAAAATATTTCTATGCATTTCTTCATTTAGATAAATATTTGTGGAGTTAGGGGGGGTCTCAAGCTCAACTTTTGAAATATCTCACTTATGATTTATTAATAATAATAATAATAGTTTATTTATTTAGCTAATGCTGTATTTATTTTACATGTATATGAGGAAACATTTTTATTTTCTCTTCAATGCAGTTTTTAATAAGATTATATAGGGAGCAAGAGGAATGTTACTTATAAAGTTAAAATATTTTACATTTACTTAACAGCAAAAATGAATATGAGAAAATAAACTATTCCTATATAAATAGTCGCTAGAGTCAGCCAAAGTTGTTCGCTCGTAGGTAGAACGTCGCTTAGCCCCGGCTCTTATCTAACATTTTTAAAACAAACAATTCGCTTTATGTAGCTACTGTAATTTAAACCAGATGTGTTAAGTTTACGGCGATGTTTATTGCCTTTATAAATAGGACATCTGGGATTTGGGCAATATTTTTAATATTTTTATATAGTATGGTTGTAAGAAAATATAGACTAAGCCTATTAGTTTCAACTGCCCTTATTAGTTTAAACCTTAGCATAAACTGCCCTACAAATTGATGAAAAAATACACTTTATGATAATACATTACAAGCCGAGTTCTCGCGAAGTTCAACATGACATCGATCCAGATCCGGATCACTCCGGTCACTGAAGACATTTCTAATTACTTATAGGCAGAATAAATTTTATTATTTTGTTATGAATTTGCTTTCCAACGTATAGTCTGCATAAGTAGCATGTTTTAGTAAATATATTACTACCCCAAGCAACTACAGGAGCATTTATTATGAACCAGTCAATTTTTTGATGTAGAAATTTTGGTAAACAGGCATTGGTAATAATGTATTGGTAGCGTACGTGTCCACTAAATGGTGTCAACAAGCGCCGACAACAGCATACCTAACTAAACGTCTGTTTATAAGCACCGGAATCAATCTTTCTACATGTTCTACCGCCGGATCGTAAACTTTTCACTGTTCTACGATGGAAAAAAGGTTGAAGAACGCTGGTCTAAACCACTTTACACAGGACTTAATATACTAAATATTTCTAAAAAATGGTCAAAAACGTATAAAATATTTATTAATTTTTGTGATACAAATGTCATTGTAATAAAAAGCTACATATACAATATAAAACTGCTTATACAAGCATCTAGGTATCATTTGTACATAAAGTCATGACTACGTGCTGGGTAATAAGAATAAGAATATGAACATTTTCAATAATATTACGTGACGAAGGTTGGTACGTGGTAATGAGAATATCCAAGAACCGTCCGGGGATACGAGTACGTTATATGCTCGTACTGTGCAGAGGCAGTGTTCGGTTCTCTGCACTCGTTGCTCTGCCTGCACTGTTTGCGGTGCTTTGAAACACGCTGGCAGATTTTTTGTCCATTAAAAAAATCATTATATGCACCAGCTTTTAATTGGACGTCAGAAAGAGAGCTTTAATAAGAGGAAAAAAGTTTTGTCAGGTTTTAGAACACAAATGCAATGTGGACAGGGTGCGGTTAAGACTATTTCAACATTTTTGGTTGTCACCAAAATAAAAATCAGCTGTGGCCACCACAGGACCGACCGCCATCATAAAGTATTTGTATAAAATACATGATAGCAGCAGAGTAGAAATAACTTGGCCTTATATTTTCTAACAGAGATATTATTTATCATGACCATGGAAACGTTATATATAAGTATGAAAAAATTGAGACTTAAAAAATTTTACAAAAATTTTTCGAAATTTTTCGTTTTATCAAAAAACGTCTCAAATAAAAGTTATTAGTTATTGCATTTACAGCAACTTTTGTTCAATAAATTTTTTCGCCAAAATATTCGCCAAAATCTTAAAATCGACACGAGTAAACTCCCATTTCTAGTCAAACGATTTTTACCAAAAGTTGATCAACTCGTGCATTGATGTCAAAAGCTTAAATATGCAGTTTCATAAAAATCCTTTTAGCCGAATTTGCTCTGCACGTGTACACAGCTGGACAGATGGACAGATAGACAGACAAACGGACAGACGGACAGACAGACAGACAGACGGACGGACAGACAGACCGACAGACATCATACTAAAAATAGTCAAAACGTTATGTAGGAACCTCAATTCGTGGAGATCCATCGAAATCTCGAAATGTCAAAATCGGTATGATTACAATACCTGCCTTATATATGTTGACGGTCGGTAAAAATTGAAGAAGAAACTTAAAGAACGACGGGATATAGATATTACCTGAACATTTTTTACACAGCAATAAAAATAACAACACTAAGTTAATGAAGCAAATTTTATTTTTCTAAATAATATCTTTGTTTTAATTTACATTTATTCCAAAGCTCGCAAAATTTGCGACTACCGAGAGAGAAAAGTTTTTCGATTGATTGCAAAGCCAAATTTGCAGCGCTTCTACCACGTCGATATTCAACTTGAATTTTTTGTCTTCCAACTACTCAAATTCAAAGTATTCAAATATTCCAAAAAGATGATACTCGCTTTTGAAATTATGAGAGGTGAGTACGAAATTAATTTTTTACAATTTTAGAAATTTTATTTTACAATTAAAAATGGGTAAGCGAGGAGAATTAAGCACTGCCGAAAGAGAAAGAATTCTCGTTTATCGCGAAGAAGTTTATTCGCAAGTCCAAATAGCAAAAAAATGAAAATTTCAAGATGTGTGCAAAGGACATTGCAACGATACGAAGAAAATGGTATCCATGCAAGTAAAAAACGCTCTGGGAGACCTAGAAAAACTAGTAAATTACAGGATAGAGAAATAAAAAAGATTTCCCTATCAAATAGAAGGTACACCGCCGAAAAAATCAGATCTGTGTACAATCAGTTCAATGATGTTAAGATTTGCACTTCCACTGTCAAAGATCGATTGAAGCAATTCGGCTTACATGGGCGTGTAGCCGCTCGTAAACCCTTATTAAGAACAGTATATAAGACAAAAAGGTTAAACTGGGCTAGAAAACATAAAAATTGGTAAATCGAACAATGGAAGAACGTCCTTTGGACAGATGAGTTAAAATTTGAACTTTTCGGTTCAAAACGCCGTGTTTTCGTTCGAAGATATGCGGGAGAAAGGTATTCTGAAGAATGTTTGGTACCAACAGTAAAACATGGGGGTGGATCTGTCACTTTTTGGGGATGTTTTGGTGGAGAAAACGTTGGAATTTTACGGGAAAACGGTGGAAACATAGAATCGAAGGAATAATGACAAAAGAAATTTATAAAGACATTTTAGAGCATCAAGTACTACCATCTGGTGAGAGATTATTTCCTAATCAGTATGTTTTTATGCATGATAATGATCCAAAACATACCAGCAAAATCTGTGAAAACTATTTAAAAGAACTTGAAAGTCTTCAAGTTCTAAAAATAATGGAATGGCCACCACAGTCACCAGATCTTAACCCGATCGAGTTACTATGGGAAAAAATTGACAGAAATGAACAAAAACAGCAGCCGTCTTCTATAGAAAACCTTTGGCATATATTGCAAGTAAAATGGAACGCAATATAACCCGAAACACTGCGTAGATTAATTAATCGTATGTGCAGCCATAATAAAGAATCGAGGAGGTTATTTTGATGAAGCAAAAATTTAAGCAAAATGTATTTTTAATTTGAAATTGTTGATACAAAATGTTTAATTCATATAACCATAATAATTAAAGTACAAATTTGTCTTGAAAAGGTTTAGTTATTTAGCTGTTTCTAAAAATTCAGTACCTGCCTCAAACTTTCTGTCGGTAGTGTATATATTAAATACCACACTTAAGAGCCGCATTTCATCTAAGGCTCTTCCTCTACTTCTGCTTCTTACTTCTTAGTATCCAGTTTTGTATCCTGTCTCAGTCCAAAAATCTGCCAGATTATATTACGGCGTAGAGGAACGTAAATTGCGGCAGAACGCTAAAGAAGAGGCTACGTGCGACATTGGTTGGTTCACACGAAATTTAGAAACAGATAAGAAATTTAGTAGTTAATAATTAGATAAGAAATTTAGTACATTGTTTAATTGGGATTTTTAGTTTACTTTTAATATTCAAAATTATTCGAGGTTACGGGTCTGGAATTCCATTTTCGTACCTTTCTCTAGTTAATTTAAACATACTTAATTCTCTTGATATCTTCCACGAGTTCTGTACAATTATTAATATAACTTCACATTTAACATTGTAATTAAGGTTGTATTTTTTTTAAATTGGTTCCTTAGGATCTATTGGTCGGTCCTAAATACAAGTATTTATAGACCAATTGGCGCCTTTAAATTTATTTTATTTGTATCGGAAATTTGTACCACACGACCATCCCGGCTGTGTAAGCTAGCCGCTGGACAAACTATAGTTAAATTATTTGTAACAATTTTATTAACATTAAAACAAGTCCTATAAATGTTCTATAGATATTCTACAAATGCCTTTAATTTAGTCTTCTATAAAGAGGCATATTGTAATTTTGCTGATGCACATTATCCGTTGATGTAGAGCGAAGCCGCGACTTGATACTGCGGTCTATTGATAAGCAATAACGTAATTGACAGACGTCAAGCAAGGTGGCATGGTGGCGTGTTGGCGGATGGAGGTACGATGGCGGATGCTTCAGTCTCTGGGGAAATCATGTCGCGGCCTCGCCTCGCGTCACTCCGATCTCCTCTCGCACAACTAACGAGCCGGTCCAACTCCCAACATCACCTCATCACCACCTATCGACTATACACTACAGTATACACGTGAAATAATACCTGCACATCCCAAACACTTTGGCCTCTCATCTTTCTTCACGTTACAACACATTAAGCACACCGTACAAACTAAAACAGTTATAAAATTATTAGAACGAAGTTAATTAATTTACTTTCGTACTTTTTTAGGGTTTTGTAGGTATGACCCAAAAACCCTTATACCGTCATTTTGTCGTATGTCTGTCTGTCTGTCTGTCTGTCTGTTCTGTAAAAATTGTAGCCAAATGGCTAAACCTAGAGAGTTGAAATTTGGCACGCTTATACAACTCTTTGACCCGCACATAGAAAAAATACTAAAACATCTAAAAAACATATCCCCCTAAAAATATAAACAAATATGTGCTCATCGAAAAAAAAATATTTTTTTATAATTCTGAGTAGGGTAAATAGTCTAATTTATTTTTATCTTAACAAAATTTCTATAATTGTCGTAAAAGGTACATCTCTATCAGAGACTTGCTAGTTTACTATGGTCTATTTCAAAGTAGAAAAATGTGTGTAAGAAGATAGGAGCTGTTTGTCCTTGCTTCGGATTGGTTTATATCGTCATCCCTATTACACTGTAAAAATAATGTTTTTAGTCCAAGTTGATAGATGTTCAGTGTCGTACATTGGAAATATATACAGTCTGTTTCAAACGCTTAGGCGGAACTAAATGGGAATTTCGTTCTTTTAGGTTGTCACGACAAGGAACCTTGCTTGGTTTATTTCATTTTTCATGTTGGACTGTCAAAATTTAAAATTACAACAATGAAACCATGGAAACGAATGACCTATGTCAAAATTAAATTATTTTTTTATAT
Source organism: Liopterus haemorrhoidalis (assembly GCA_963971575.1). Taxonomy (NCBI): domain Eukaryota; kingdom Metazoa; phylum Arthropoda; class Insecta; order Coleoptera; family Dytiscidae; genus Liopterus; species Liopterus haemorrhoidalis. The sequence goes on from OZ020618.1 coordinate 48,265,670, forward strand.
ATTTTAATGACAAAAAAATTAATAAATGGGAAATTTGTATTAAGAATGACACAAAAAATCAAAATATAAAGAAAATGACAATTTAAAATGATATTAACCTTAACCAAAAAATGTGTATTGTAAGTATGATTTACAAAGCTTAAACAAAACGGTCGAAAAGCACGATTTAAACGATGAAAGTAACTAGATTGCAAAATTTAGTTCCGCTTAACCGTTTGGAACAGACTGTATTATTTATATTATTTAATTTTTCTCATATATTTTGTTATTATTTACATATTTAGACTTTTATTTATATTCTTGGCGTAGATTTTATGGAGAAAATTCTCCATGTAAAGTCTGTTTCAAATGGTTAGGCGGAACTAGATTTTGCAGTCTAGTTACTTTCATCGTTTAAATCGTGCTTTTCGGCCGTTTTATTTAAGGTTTGTAAATCATACTTACAACAAACATTTTTTTGTTAAGGTTAATATCATTTTAAAATGTCATTTTCTTTATATTTTGATTTTTTCTGTCTTTCTTAATGCAAATTTCCCATTTATTTATTTATTTTTTTATTAAAATATGTAAAAAAATAATTTAATGTCATTCGTTTCCATGGTTTCATTGTTGGAATTTTAAATTTTGACATTCCAACGTAAAAAATGAAATTACCCAAGCGAGGTCCCTTCTCGTGACAACCTAAAATAACGAAATTCCCATTTAGTTCCGCCTAAGCGTTTGAAACAGACTGTATATATTTCCAATGTACGACACTGAACATCTATCAACTTGGACTAAAAACATTATTTTTACAGTGTAATAGGGATGACGATCTAAACCAATCCGAAGCAAGGACAAACAGCTCCTATCTTCTTACACACATTTTTCTACTTTGAAATAGACCATAGTAAACAAGCAAGTCTCTGATAGAGATGTACCTTTTACGACAATTATAGAAAGTTTGTTAAGATAAAAATAAATTAGACTATTTACCCTACTCAGAATTATAATCTGACCACCCGCTCTATCCGCCAGCTCTCCGCGGAGGCCATCAAACCGCGTGAAAACGGATCCAGTTCGGCCTGCCTAAATAAATACAAAACGTGGTTCATCATATCAAATACATGGCAACAGCGTTCCATACCTAAACGCGTGTAAGTTTATTAGTATTAACGGTTTTTTTTTTTTAAATAAAAGTTTTTAAATGATTAATTCGTGACAGTGTTGCCATAATTTTGCAGTGGTAGGGCCATGGCTTCTTGGATCTTCATGAGGAGCCGCCACCAATTATATCCACTCGTCGATATCCAACTATAGTGGATCCAGATTTACCCATACGCATTTCTCTCTTTCTCTGTTGACGTACGCCAGATTAATTTGGGTCTTCCAACAAACCTTTTGCCTTATGGGGATTATGTCTTGTAGTGATGTCCGGTTCCCTCCTGAATATGAAAAAATTACTTGCATATGCTCTTCTTGATTTCTTGTTGGATTTCTGTTTGTTCTGAGCTGCCATAATTTACATTAGTGGTGGTATCTGTACAGTGAATGCCTACTTCTCGAGACATTTCCGCAACTACTAAACACAGAGTTTATTAGATAGGGTTGATGAAAAATTTCTCTACTCGCTCGCGAACAACAAGTAAAGTAGCCCAGTCTTCAACTTAACTCGCTGAAGCAAAGCGTGCAGTTAGCTTACTAGCCTGCGTTATTGCATTGAGCGAGTTTGGTACTATCCAGTAAATTTTCCAGCCAGTAGCTAATAAACTTGTTAATTTGCCAAAATATAAAATCGTTACCTCAGAGTTTTTTTGAACGTTTCATCAACAAATTTACTTAGTTATATATTTGAAAAATTAAGACTGTAACGGCACCGGTACAACCGTGCAAGTCACAATTGTAGAAATAATTAATTTTCGTATCAGTACGATAATTATAATAAGGAACTATGAAGAGAAAAAAAATCAGTATGTTATGGGTTAAAATAAAGGTAATCTAGGAGGAGGGGGGGGGGAGGCACAGAGGTAAATGCAACTTAGAAGTGGGTTGCGACATGCTGACATTGTCTTAGAACATATTAAATTAGAATTCTCGGTTTTGCAAGTCGTCTTTGTCACGGTCACAGGGCAATGTCTCTTCAAGTATTATAAGTTCAAGTTCTTGAAGTGTTCGGGTTCAAGTACTCTGGTATCAGCTCCAGTGGCGCACGTGACGATGTTTTAGGGACAGGAAAAGCCTTCCCTTCACTGTCCGAGTATCTTTATTACACATATACACAATGAATTGGCCCTTATTTTTAAATAAGAATGAGCTGCAACAACTTATAAGCAGGAAAAGATTCTAGACAAGAAAAGCGTAGTCTTAGAAAAACTTCATGACTGAAATATTGATAATGGCTCGAGTGCATATATACAAATATAAGCTAATAAATAAATATTATTATTATTATTATTATGGGGTTTGTCAGGTCTTGACAAGCGTCCACTAATCTCAAAACTTCAGCAACCTTTTGAGCCGCGTCATACTAGAGACTAGTGGAGCTAAATACACACGAATGCATCCCAAACCCTGGCGATATGCAGCCGCGGAAACTACGCTAGATCCAGTGCCCACACAATGCGGAGTGACCCGAGCAGCACTGCTTTCTGCATCCTACAGATCAAAGAGTTGGCAGAAGATCTACAGACGGGAATGGACTCGATTTCCCTTCGATAGAAGGCTTTCATACCACCCAAAACACCAACTATCAGGACTACAAGCTTAACTTTAAACCCGGGATACGGATTTCTAAGCTCGGACAAGAGGTCCATATACTTGGACCTCTTTTCCTCCCTCCTTGAGAGAGATATTCTTCTCAGCTGGACTTGAGAATTTGATCACAAACATCTGTTTGGTTTCGATATCCAGGAGGGTTATGTCCGGTTTAGTTCTATGCAAAAAAAAAAATCCGACAGCGTTCGTTAGTGAGAAGATTAGGTTAAAGATAGTGAGTTAATCTGAAAGAAAATCTCACAACCCCCTACCTACTATAAATTAGTTTCTTTAAACTCATTTTTGCATCCAGAATTTCTATTCTCCTTTCGTGTATACCATAGTTCTGCGATATTCTAATGACGACAAGTGGATTTTCTCATGTATTCTGTTGCTATACATATCCGGCGCGGCGACAACAAATAGCTCAGCGTAAAACATTTTCAAAATTTAATATCCGGTTTAATAAATGTGTTATCATCTGTGGATGCATCACATTTCCCTGTTGTGATTCTGTTTCCGCTCTGTGGGCGCATTTTGATATTTCACTCTGCATATTTATCCATGGAAAACAGAAAAGCTAAAATATTGTTTGATTAAAATCGCTTTGTAGCATAAAGGATTTAATATGGAGTGATAATAGTGATATGATTGATTTGTTATTAATGTATGATCCTGGATATTAAAGAATAACTATGCAGTAAAGAGGATTTACCAAAATCAAACTCATTTCGGTAGCATTTTGAAATTTGATGGATATTTACCTAAATATTCAAACATCAGCATTCAGATATCATGCAGAAAATTGGTCACTCAACATATAATGACACAACTGAAAGTTACTCAAATAGCCATAGAAGGAACTGGATATATTAATTCACGTCCTACGACGATGGGTGTTTTGCCAATAATAATAATAATTTATTCATTATTAAAGTACACATACATGTTTTTATATATCTAAATTGTGTATTATTTATTTATTTTGATTTAAGTCGTAAACAGACCGAGTCCAGAAACTACGACTACAAACATTTTATATAAATACATAACATATACATACGCGTCCACTATCAGTTGGCCCAGCTACGAAATTTTACTACAAACCACGCTACAAACATATTAAATTGACAGATGTTTTGTTTATGGCGACTGCTGACATCAGTGCCGTCTGTTGATAACTATATGAACTATTTACTAGTATAAAAGTGTTCACATTTTGTTACTAGTAAAAAAATGTATCATTTCTACCGAATGTATTGAACAATGTAATGTTAGCATTATAATCCGCTTGAAGAAAAAAAATATTTCGAAACTGGTCAGCTAGATCTAGTTGTATCTTTCAGGGCTTCGAACCGGAACTGAACCGAAAACCGAAAACCGAAAAAAACCGTTATTTTTGTCGGAACGAAAACCGGAACTGAACCGAAAAAAATATCGGTTTATTTCGGTTCAGATAATGGTTATGTGAGTGAATGTAAATTACATTTTATTTAAGATTATTTTTTAAACTGATGAGCAGAAAAAAATCGTAATTGACAAGTAAAAAAGAAATTGCGATTCTATTATTTCAGGGGAGGGGGGAACGCCCAGAACCCCCCCCCTGGCAGTTGCCTTGGTATGATTATTACAAAATAAAGAATAAAATGTTATTCTAAATTATAGTAGAAAATAAATTTCTAATACAAATAAAAGCATTTAAAAATTTATCACTCAGAACTGAACCGAAAACCGAAAAAAAACGTTATTTTTGCCGGAGCGAAAACCGGAAGCGAACTGATATATATTTTTTTAATTGAACCGGAACGAAAACCGAAACGAAAATAACAACGGTTCGAAGCCCTGTAATAAATTTTAAAAAACATTTTTATATTTTTATATTTAAAAATGCTGTGCACTGTCGGGGTCCATTTATTGTTTATACATATATTGTTAACTACGCAAAAGCAATTTAGTTCCGCGTAAACGTTTAGAATAACCTATAATGCTAATACTGGTTAACAAAATTATTATAAATTTAAAAAATTATTTTTAAATTTTTATATTTAAATTTCTGTGCACTGTCGTGGACGATTTATTGTTTACACAATACAGAACTACGCAAAAAAATACACATTAAAATTTTCATTATTGAAACTAATTAAGAGGATTATTTTCTTTACTTAAACCTTTATTTGATAATTTGGTAGACATTACGTCATTAATCCTTCCAAATATTTCTCGTTCACAGTCGTTTACGAAACGTTAAGTAACAACACATGTTGACCACTGCATTTTTTGTATAAAATACCCTTAAATTAATAACTACCTTAAGCGCTAATAGTCATAAATGCTGTGTGTACACATTTTTACCAGTTTTATAAAAAGTAAAATTTGAAAAAGTGCAATAGTGATGAAACAAGTTGAGTGTCTATTGAAGGGTTAAGAAGGGACATCCTATACTGAGTCGACATCCCTTGGGAGCTAATAGCCAAAGATGCTGCACACCATTTTCTCAAAATTCAAAAAATTCTGTGGATTTAAAATTTTTTGTAAGTATTGTACAGGTAAATTTAATGTTTTTTCGATTGAATATTTTTAATAGCTCTAAGTATGTATGTTCCTTGGTCGCTAATAGCCGAAAATGATACACACCATTTTCTTAAATTTACAAAAATTCTGTGGATTTTAAATTTTTTGTAAGTATTGTACAGGTAAATTTTATGTTTTTTCGATTGAATATTTTTAATAGCTCTAAGTATGTATGTTCCTTGGTCGCTAATAGCCGAAAATGATACACACCATTTTCTTAAATTTACAAAAATTCTGTGGATTTTAAATTTTTTGTAAGTATTGTACAGGTAAATTTTATGTTTTTTCGATTGAATATTTTTAATAGCTCTAAGTATGTATGTTCCTTGGGCGCTAATAGCAGAAAATGTTACACACCATTTTCTTAAATTTACAAAAATTCTGTGGATTTTAAATTTTTTGTAAGTATTGTGAATTTTTAGAATGTTTTTACGTCTCAATATTTTTAACAGCTCTAAGTAAGTTTGTATGTTCTTTGGGCGCTAATAACCTAAACTGCTGTACACCATTATTTCAAATTTCAAAAAATTCTGTGGATTTTAAGATTTTTGTAAATATTGTGCAGAAAAATGGTTTTGAAAATGTTTTTTCGATTCAATATTTTTAATAGCTTTAAGTTTTATGTTCTTTGGGTGCTAATTGCCAAAGATGCTGCACACTATTTTTACAAATTTGTTGATTTTAATTTTTTTTGTAAGTATTGTGTAAGTAAATTTTTGGAATGTTTTTACGTTTCAATATTTTTAACAGCTGTAAGTATGTATGTTCTTTGGGCGCTAATAGCCTAAAGTGCTGTACACCATTTTTTCAAATTTCAAAAGTTCTGTGAAATTTAAATGTTTTGTAAGTATTGTGAAGATAAATTTTTGGAATGTTTTTTTCCATTCAATATTTTTAATAGCTCTAAGTAAGTTTGTATGTTCTTTGACAGCTACTAGCCAAAGATGCAGCATACCATTTTTTCAAATTTAAAAAAAATCTGGATTTTATATATTGTTCTACACCATTTTTCCAGTTACAGAAAAATTAATGCGATCTTTTTACGCCAAGATTTGTTAGTATGTATATAATAAGTAATTTTTTTTGGCACATTTTTTTGTCAAGAAATTTCTCAAAAAAATGGATTTTATGATATTTTTTTTAAATCTGTACCTCAGATTTTACTATATACTTGATTCAAAATTTTTTAAAAATATTTCTATATTTTTTTAAAAATATTTTTCGATTCAATATTTTTAACACATTAGTGAATCTATACGTCTTTTGGGCGCTAATAGCCTAAGCTGCTGTACACCATTTTTACCAGTTACTGAAAAATATGTGATTTTTTTACGCCAGGTTTTGTAAGTATATTATTAAGTGATTTTTTTCGGCACTTTTTTGTCAAAAAATTTCTCAAAAAAATGGATTTTTTGATATTTTTTTGAATCTGTACCTCAGATTTTATTTTGTTTCTTTTATTTTTATGGCCATTGCTGCTTTGGAAATTAGCCAGGACAATTATTTTTTGAAAAATTCCATGCCTGAACGGAATTCGAACCCGAGACCTGAGCAACGCAGAGCATATGTGTTATCACTACGCTACGCCGGTCGGCTTTTTTGTAATTGACTCAAAAAAAATTTAAATTATTTTTCAAAAATATATATTTCTATATTTTTCAATTCAATATTTTTAATACAATTAAGTAAATCTATACGTCATTCGGGCGCTAATAGCCTAAATTACTGTATAACAACAGCTCCTCTATAGGTAATGTTTTTTCTCAATAACACTAACATAGCAATCCTAATATTAATTTTACACTAACATTACAATATAATAATCCTAATAATAGTTTTATTAATAAATAAATTATAATTATATTTCCCAATACGGTAATTCCAGGGATTGGAGGAATAACAACTGGGAAAGTGTCAACAAGACTCAAAAAGCAACAAGTTTGTTGGCGTCGTTGGTCGTTGCATTGTTTCCAAAGATTAGAAGTTTCTTCTTATTTTTTACTTATTCTGCTAACTGCTAAAAAGAATAAGAACTAACACTATTAGTATTGTTATATCACAATAGATGGCGCTTATATTTTGTGTACTTATATTAATAAAAATTAAAATTTTAAGATTCCAGCGCTCTAGCAGCAGTGATGGGCGTTTACACGTAAACTTTAATTGTTTACCTTTACGTGTAAACTTATGTAAACAATTGGTAAACTTGTCAACAATGTAAACAATGTAAACTTTGTAAACTGTCAAATAATGAGGTTAGTTTTAGTTATTTACTACGAATAATAGAGAGTTAATGAACAAGTATATTCAGTTCAAAACAATAAATTAAAAAAATGGTGGGAAGAAACCGAAGGAATAGTTCTGAAGAACTAGGTTTTGTTTTATTTAAATAAAATGAAAGAAAATATAGGGCGTTATGCAAAATTTGTAATGAATCTTTTCGTTATTAAAAAATATAGGCTGATTTTCTTAAAGATGAAATTTAATGTGTTTTGATATAAAAAAAATTAGACTGAATTTTTTAAAGAAAAAAGTTTTTTATTTTTCATATTCATATTTACTAATTTGTATGTAACACCTGTATAATGATGCAAATTCGATTTTTATTAATATGTATATTGGCTTGTCCTAATTTTATATACTTACTTTTTCATTTAAAATCGTTTCATTAAAATTTTATTATTTATAAAAATGTATTGATAATGAGGTTCTGCAATTCAAAATAAGTGCGCATGCCTAAATCATTGTTTACATTGTTTACGTTGTTTACATTGTTTACAAGAGTTTTGTGTTTACTTTACATCAGTTGTTTACGCGTCAACAATGAGGTAACTTACGCGTCCATCACTGTCTAGCAGTAGTTTCTGAATTTCAAAGTTTAAACATCGACATCGATAGTAGACATCGATGTTTTATCGATACTATCGGCATCTGAACATCAATGGTAAAAACATCGATGTTTTTAAAGCAAACATCGATGTTTTCGATACATCGATGCTTTTTTCCCATCCCTAATACAAAGTGTCTCAAAAGAAATTTTATATTTATTTAGCTTACTGCGTGAACGCAACGTATCCGAGGGGCGCGGGGGTTATGTCAATCGGTAGCCTGGCTCTTGGGAATTCCGTCGCTATGGAGCGTTTCTCGGGAGCAGACCGCGCGTTATTCGTGCGAGAGTTTTACAAAAACGGTGATTCGGCGACTGTAACGCGTAGAAAATTCTGCAGTATTCGAGGTTTTCGCCACAAATGATGCGCCAAGCATTCCTCTCATTCGACATTGGGTTAAATAGTTTGAAGAGACTGGTACAACGCTGGATAAATCAAAATCCGGGCGACCTAGGTCATCAAGAACTGTAGAAAACGTGGAGAATGTTAATCAGTCTGTTCGTGACGACCCGAACCTTTCAATTCGGAAGCGCGCAAGTGCTTTAAATGTGCATAGATCATCATTACATCGCATTATGCACAAAGACCTAAAGCTGCACCCCTACAAAATTCAATTGGTGCAAGAATTAAAGCCCCAAGATGCCAGTCAGAGGCTTAATTTCGTAAATCAGGTGATTGAGCGATTTTAAACGTTTACCAACATTTTGTTTTCGGATGAAGCTCATTTTCATCTTAATGGCCACGTAAATAAGCAGAACTGCCGCTACTGGAGTGCAACGAATCCGAAACGCAAACATCAGAAACCCCTACATTCGCCTAAAGTGACCGTATGGGCTGCGATGTCGGCGCGAGGAATTATCGGCCCTTACTTTTTTGAAGATGAAAGGGGGCGTGCAGTTACAGTGAATTCAGAGCGTTATGTGGAGATGTTAGACAACTTCTTGGTACCTGAACTGCAAAACTTTCCTGGCTATAACCAAAGAACATGGTTCCAACAGGACGGAACAACTTCACACACGTCCAATATGTCTCTGCCACGTGTTCGTGAAATTTTCTCAGGCAAATTGATCTCCCGGAGAGGTGACATAAATTGGCCTCCACGCAGTCCAGATTTAACCCCTATGGACTTTTTCCTATGGGGTTATCTTAAATCTAAAGTTTACGCCAATAAACCGACTTCACTGGCGCATTTGAAAGAAAATATCCGTCACGAAATGGCAGCCATCCCTGAGTCCACCTGCCGAGACGTCATAAGTAATTTTACTGTTCGATTAAATGAGTGCCGAGAACGCGAGGGTCTACATTTAGACGATATTATTTTTAAGAAATAAATCCCCAAAAAGTGTATTTTAATAATTAATAAACATTTTTTCTATATACGGCTTACTTTTTTTTTAATCGATCCACTAAATATAAAATTTCTTTTGAGACACCTTGTATATGGACAGTCATTGATAAAAAGAGTAATAAGCCAAACTGAATTGAGATGATGACAAATTTAAATATCCATACCCTACACAGGAGATGAACACTGGACTTAATACGCGAAGTAAATTAGCTACCTTTATGCTACCACGCTCGGTATCGAAAGTCGCTTTTTCTATACCATGAAATAAAAGTTCCATTTAGAAAAGAAAATAAACAAAAGTTTGTTCATTAGAATAATGTAGCGCTAAGGTTCTAAAGGAATCGAGTCAACGTCAGGCTCGTAAATTAATGTAGCGGGAAATGCAGCAATCATGGTAACCGACAGGCAGACGAACCGACAAATCTCTACGAGACATAGATCTTGATATAAACTCTCAACTTGTGATTATTTCACTAAAAAATATACGAACGACAGAAAATTGTAAAATTGAAAATAAAAATGAATTTCAGTAGCTGACGTGATGAAACTGAAATTGAATTGTGACTGGGAAAACTTGAGTGAAAGATAGAAATAGGAGAGACTGAGATAAGAAATACAAGCTCATTAACACACCCTGTTTTATTTCTCAGATGTCATACTCAAGGTACTACGTAATCAGCTTCCAATTACTGCTGGATATTAGACTGTGTTGAGTAAGAAGCCCTTAGAAGTGTGACCAGCTGTGAAGGGGGCTCTATGAAACACGTACACATTGTCAGTTGATCAATGACACACGCAAGATGTTAGCTCCTATCACTTAATAACTGTATGTAGGGTATGGGTTAAAATTTTACTTGGGGGATAAAAGTAAAGTGTGTTTTTTAGGGGGTTAGAATCAGGGCCGGCGCTAGGATTTGCGAGGCCATGTACCAGGGAGGGCGCGAGGTCATGTGCAAGATTGACAAGAAAAATTTATATTGACGCGGTGGTGAAAAAGGGCTGGTTCAATAACGATGGACCACACAAAATGACGGAATGAACGAGCTATATATATATATATATTTTTATTTTTTTAATTTTTTTATTTTTTTATTTTTATTCTATTCGGGGAATAAAACAGAGACAAGTCTCCTACAAATTCCCACACATTTAAAAATTGTACAAAATATAAAATATAATCTTTAAGAAACAAAAGTTGACTTCATGGAGTCATCAGAAAGCCACAATACAAATATATTACATATTATATATACATTACATAATACAAAGAGAGTAAAAAAAAAAAGATATAAAAGTAATAGATAAAATAGACATATATATTCACAAAAATCAATAGGACATGAAATGTCCAAGTGACAGTTACTGAGGGAGTAAGGATCTAATTTCAGATTTAAACTGTGAAAACGATAGGAAAAAAATATCACTACTATTAAAATATTTATCAAAAATAATCATAATTCTGTTCAGTGGTGAGTTTCTACCCGCGTTAGTATTTCTGCTATTATAATAAAAAGTATTGTTTCGCCTAGTATTTAGTAACGGTACGTTAAAATTAATAAGTTATCTGGACAATCCATCATATTGTTTACAATTTTATAAATATTGTTCAAATCAATCTGCTTGCGCCGATTTACAAGACTTACTAAATTGTATCTTTTCAAACGATCATCATAAGATATTAAATTGTTTTTATTAAATTTATAATCCATATATTTAGTAAATCGTTTTTGTACTGATTCAAGTCGGTCACTGTAAATATAATAATTTAATTTAAAAAACATTTAATTTAACAAGGGATGAACCATCAATTGAATAGTTAAAAAGAATTGGAATATGTTTTCTCGTAAATGAGATGAAATTACATTTTTCTAAATTTACGAAGAGCTTATTAATTTGACAATATATATAAAAATTATGCAGATCTGACTATATATATATAAGGTTCCTGTGGCTCCTATGTGAAGCATAGGGCCTCAATAAACTTCCGCTATTTGGATCTGTCTTGCGCTAGATGTTTTAGCTCTCTCCATGTTTTGCCGCTTTCGCTGGCTTCCTTCATGGTTAGTCTACGCCAAGTGTCCGTTGGTCTGCCACATCTACGTCTCTCTTGTGGCTTCCAATCAAGAGCCGTTTTACTGATGGACAAAGGGTTGTTCCTTAAGGTATGGCCTATCCATCTCCACTTCCGCTGTTTTATCAAGATGTTTATGGGGCTCTTCCAAAGGCGAGCGTTGGTAATAACGTCAGGCCAAAATATGCGTAATATTCTACGCAAGCAAGAATTTACGAACACTTGAAGACGATGAATACTGGTTTTAGATGTTTTTCAAGTCTCACAGCCGTATAGTAGAACCGGCATGATATTAGATTTGAATATTCTAATACTCAATTCTCTGGACGTGTACACAGACAGACGGACAGACAGACAGACCGATGGACAGACAGACAGACCGATGGACAGACATCATGCTAAAAATGGCCAAAACGTTATGTAGGGACCTCAATTCGTGGAGATCCATCGAAATCTCGGAATGTCAAAATCGGTATGATTACAATACCTCCCTTATATATGTTGACGGTCGGTAAAAATGAACGTGGAACTATAAAAGGCTATTGAAAGTTTTTCTAATTTCCGTGCTATTTTCAATTAGTCAACCATGGAACACACTAGAACTATTTCGCTTTTGTAGTGAAATTTAACATAGAACAGCGCATCAATAACAGGCCTCGTATATATAGGTCAATACAGCATACTAGTGAGCCCGTTTCGGATGATTGCAATACCCAGGCCGCGCTGGGTGCTGGGCCCTGTCATGTTTCCGCGGCACCTGTGTCTCTCTCCAACGTCACTAGCTAAATCCTCGTCCTCTTCTGATGACATACGTCATCGCGAGCATTGATTACGCGTTGTTTGTTCTCCCATTCGGGAATCATAATATATGTTTGCAATCAACGCTGCTATTTGCAGTGGGAGGACCGATGACAACTACGACAGACGCCATATTGGATTTGAATATTATTAAAACATTTAGTTAGAAGACATCTCTAATTAAATTGCGCTTGCTCTGACTCTAATTTATGGTGTATTCTATGGAAATCATGACTTCTACCACTTGGTTCTGGCATGCGAGTTCTGGAAAATTATCTGTTATACCATATTTTACAAGACTTAATACTTAAGAGAAATCTAAAACAGTATTTTGATGCAAACATTTACATTCTGTACTTGTATGTACGAGGGTTGCTTCTTAAGTTTTGCGGTTTAGTTGTTGTTTGACAGATATTGGATTCGAAGTTGTTTTTTAAATTATTAATTTTTTTATTATTAAAATTGCAGTGGCTCCGTGGTAAGACATGGTTTTTGTAAAGGTAAATCAGTTTTAACTAATTTAGTACCTCTCACTCAATTTTTAGCTCAAAATATGGATAGCCGGAAACAAATAGATGTAATTTACACTGGTTTCGCTAAAGAGTTTGATCGTGTTAGTCGTACAATACTATTTTAAAAACTGTTGGAACTAGGTTTTCATGGCAATCTCCTAAGATGGATAATTTAATAAATTAGTAATAGGTCGCAAGTAATTACAATAGATATAAAATCTTGTGAAGTTCTGATAAAATCGGGGATGCCGCAAGGAAATCATCTAGGACTGATTTTGTTTAATATCAGGTCTGGGAAAAAGTTCGTGGCTTTTTTGCCGATAGACGGCGCCAATTGCAAAAAACTCAGGAAACACAGATCGCAGCGACACCACTAAGCGCTCGTTGGAAAGGCGACAGTTCGAGCGTTACATTGAGTGTCTAAACATCAAAATTTGTGCAGTGGTTGGAAAGTTGTTTGCGTTTGAAAATGGAGAAAAGTAATGAAAAATTGCGCTATATTTTGCAATATTATTACGACAAAGGGAAGAACGCTGCGCAGGCTTATGAAAAAATGTGTGCTGTGTACGGTGAAGGTACTTTATCAAAATATGCTGCGCGGAAATGGTTCGCTCGCTTTTGTTCTGGTAATTTTAATGTGAAAGATGACTCACGCTGTGGCCGTCCTATCAGTGAAAAAGCTAATGAAATTCTTGAAAAAGTCCAGCAAAATAGGCATATCAGCAGTGTCGATATTGGTACGGAGCTAGACATTGACCACAAAACTGTTTTTAACCATTTACGGAAAGCTGGCTACAAAAAGAAACTCGATATATGGGTTCCTCATGAGTTGTGCGCGAAAAACATGATAGACTGAATTAACATCTGCGATGCTATGCGATGCTAATGAAATTGTGCTATTTCTGAAACGTGTCATAACCGGTGATGAAAAATGGATCACTTATGACAATCGGAAGCGTAAAAGATCGTGGACAAGGGATGGTGCGCCGTCACAAGCATTCGCGAAGCGAGGTTTGACTCCGAACAAGCTGTGTGTGTGGTTGGACAGAAGGGAATCATCCACCATGAGCTACTTCCAGATAGTCAGAAGATTGATTCTCAACTCTACTGTGGACAACTAGAGAGATTACGCCAGGCAATTGAAAGAGAGCGGCCCGAATTAAATAGCAGCAAAGGTGTTGTCTTTCATCATTCCAACGCAAGACCACCCACTTCTTTGATGACCCGTCAAAAATTGCGAGAACTTGGTTGGGAAATTTTGTTGCATCCACCGTATAGTCCAGACATGGCACCCTCTGACTATTACCTATTCCGATCTCTGCAGAATTCTCTCAATGGAATTAAGCTGGTTTAAAAAGAAGCCTGTGAAAACCACTTGATTCAGTTTTTCAACCAGAAACCACAGAAGTTCTTCACCGATGGCATCATGGCTCTACACGAAAAATGGCGAAACGTTATCTATAATAATGGAGCATATTTGGTTTAAATAAATTCATTTTCACACTATAACAAAACCAGTTGAATTTTACTAAAAAAACGCCACGAACTTTTTCTCAGACCTGATATATATGTTAATAATAGTTTATTTTATTTATTTGCCGATGACTTAAAAATTGTAAGACCTATTGTTACCCCGGATGATTGTTATAAACTTTAAGATATTCGGCCCAATTCTGTAAGCATGTTACTACAAAAAAGTTACAATAAAAGTTGCTAAATACAAGGTCAGTAACCTTTTTTAGCAACTTTCACGAAATCCGTATTCTGTAAGAAAAAAATTACTATGAAATTAGTAACTAGTTGCTAAAAAAGTTATTATGGATAACAACTAACAGAAAGCAGTTGCTACACTTAGTAACTTCAAAATAACTTGTTAAAATCGTGAAAAATCGCAATTTTTCTGTTTAATAATGAATTATTTCAAGCATTTTACAATGAAGGGCAACATAGAGACAATAATTATAGAAGGATTTTTATTTTATTTTCTGTATAGCACAAAATTCTTCGAGTTCTTTATTTCAATTTCTATTTTTTTTTTTTTTTGTTATTTACATTTGTTTTATAATAGTATAACAGTACAATATTTTTTAAATGTATTAACTACGACTGTCAATAGAAGCCGCGCACACAAGGGGGTGTTCGACGAGTTCAGACCCCCTCCCCCAAGGATTTGAAAAATCAAATATTATTTAATAAAAACTAAGCGATTGCAAATAAGAATCACCTTTTTTATTATTAAAAATTAAATTATAATCAAAATTAAATTAATATATAAACCCAGTCCTCTCCATAAAAACACAACAATACATTTGTATTATATTACAGATATTTTTTCGAAATGGACCCTTCCCAGATCAATGTTCTAAGTGCGCGCCTGTTCAATGGCTATCCGAACTTCTTTGACTGTATTTCACGCAATTCATTTAAATTTGGACTATAACTTGCACCACCACATAGAAAACAGTAACCACATAGCACATCACCACAGCACCACCACTCGTTCCTGTCATTTATTTTTGAAACTCTCGTATCACCGACCATGACCGGGTTATTTACCAGGAAATTCAACAGAATTTCCATCTGTTTGCAATTCTTTTTCTGATTTTGTTTATAAAACATTTTTCGTTTAACCTCAGAAACTCACAACATAGCTGTCAAACTCAATTAAAAACGAATACCTCGCCTGCGCAGAACGTAATCTGCTTCTAGCTTCACAGTTCTTTGTAGCAACGTTACTAAATATAACTTGTTATAAGAACGTTGCTTGTGCTTATGCTTGGAGAATACCAATTGTTTGGCGATTGATAAGGAAGTTACTATAAAAGTTATTTCGTAGCAACGTTACTCAGTAGCAGCTAACCTAGTAACTTTTTACAGAATCGGGCCGATTGATAGTTAATTTCATTATTGTAAATTAAAGAATTTAAGTTTAAATATTAATAAATGTAATTGTATAAGTTTTACTAGAAAAAGATCTCTATTTTCTTATAACTACTCTATTAATGGAGAGTCACTAGAGAGAAAATAAGTAGTGCGTGATCTAGGTGTAATACTTGATAGTAAGGTATCCTTTAATGATCACGTCGATTACATAACGAAAAAATCTTATAAAATACTTGGGCTACTAACACGTACTCCTAAATATTTTACCCCTGACCATTTTCCTGTGTGCTTGCCTGGTTCATAAAACATACTTAAAACAAGAGTAGTTGACAATATTTGACAGAAATTTTAGGTCAATTATCATATTTTTCCAGTTGAAAAATAAAAAGCATGTATTAATTTTTTTCATTAAATAACAATATAAATTAATTAATTTTTAATTCAAATTAAATTTCAGTAATTCAATTGACATATCAAATAATTTTTATTGTCAATAACATCAAAGGATTTCACGTGTTTGTTCAATTACAAATTCCCCAAGAGTAAAAAATAAAATATGTTCCATTTTTTTGCTAAAGGTTAACCTAGGTTATACAGGTTTAATTATTTCAACTCATAGCAAAAGCGCTCGGTAGAACATAGATGAATGAACTCACAATCATTAGTGCAGAGGTTCTTAATTATTAAACGGCGAACCAGAATAGATTTTAATTTGATCTCAGACATTCATCATAAACAACTTTATAAAGCTTAAGTATTTATGAACTTGTCAGACTTTGGTTTGTATCTGAAAACCATAACGGATTACACTGTAATTCTGATCTGTTAAATTAAGCAAACAGACAACTGGTTAAATGATTCTGATATGCAGTTTGAGAAAGGTGTGATTGTTATTGATCAACTGGAAATCTTAACTATTATATACCTAAATTTATCTCAAATGATGTTAACTTAAATCTAAAGAACGGTTGAAAAAAACAAACAAAATAATAATAAGCGTATTCATAGTTTTATGTAGCAACTGTAGCATTTTTTACTTGCCCGACCTTAATATATAAGGGGCAAGTATTGTAATCGCGAAAATTTTCGATGTCGAGATTTTGACTGATGACCACGTTTCATGGTCCAGGGAATCCAAAAAACCTATTTTCGAAGTGCCGTCCGTATGTGTGTGTGTCTGTGTGTGTGTGTGTGTCTGTGTGTGTGTCTGTGTGTCTGTGTGTCTGTGTGTATACACGATAACTCAAAAACGGTTTAACTTAAAGAGTTCGTTCTGGTACTAAAAAATTCTCCTAATAACTGGGAAGAACCCTATTGTTTTTTATTAAATCCGAAACCGGAAATGGAAGTTATTAAACATTAAAATTTAAAAAAAATCGTATCTAGTAAACCAAGCCTTGGACAAAAAATTGTATAGGACATAATTTGATGTATTTTTGTAGATTTACTTAAATCTTAAAAAAAATATGTATTTTTTTTTATTATTATTATTACTTGCCCGACCTTAATATATAAGGGGCAAGTATTGTAATCGCGAAAATTTTCGATGTCGAGATTTTGACTGATGACCACGTTTCATGGTCCAGGGAATCCAAAAAAGCTATTTTCGAAGTGCCGTCCGTATGTGTGTGTGTCTGTGTGTGTGTGTGTCTGTGTGTCTGTGTGTATACACGATAACTAAAAAACGGTTTAACTTACAGAGTTCGTTCTGGTACTAAAAAATTCTCCTAATAATTGGGAAGAACCCTATTATTTTTTATTAAAATCCGAAACCGGAAACGGAAGTTATTAAACTTTAAAATTTTAAAAAATTCATAACTAGTAAACCAAACCTTGGACAAAAATTTGTATAGGACATAATTTGATGTATTTTTGAAGATTTGCCTAAATCTTCTTTTAAATTTAAAAAAAAATCTATTTTTTTTTTTATTATTATTTTTTTTATGGGAGGGCAAGTCTAGCGGAGGTCTCCCTACGCCACTGGTTTTTTTTTATGGGAGGGAAAGTCTAGCGGAGGTCTCCCTACGCCACTGTTTTTTTTTATGGGAGGGCAAGTCTAGCGGAGGTCTTCCTTCGCCATTGGTTTTTTATGGTACTCATACAACATTAAACAGCATACAAAATGTTTTGATGGAAATTCTTCCGCCATTTTAAAATGCAAGATTTTTAAATGAAACGAAATCAATAATTAGGTGCTCAAGACTACAGAGTTTAATCAAAACGCAAAAGACGTCTGTTTAATTCAGCGAATAAGTCGTGACTAGTTCGCATACTGCACTAGTAATTAAACGAAAAAACTTTCCGGTACACCATTAATATGTATTTAATGAAAAATAAATATTGTATACAGTAAAGATGATTACAGAAAAATGTAATTCCAAGACACAGTACCTACAAAAGAACAATTAAGGAAATTAGCCGGATTATGGAATCGTAGGGTCTAGAGCAAGATTACTGTAGGGGTGACAAATGGTATGGCTACATGTTCGGCCGGTCAACTCGAAGGACCAGTGCCCTGTGATTGATCGCTGGTCACAGATCGAATGGATTGTACGGAAGGAGTAGTGCTGATTAGAGATG
Organism: Liopterus haemorrhoidalis; assembly: GCA_963971575.1. Lineage (NCBI taxonomy): Eukaryota > Metazoa > Arthropoda > Insecta > Coleoptera > Dytiscidae > Liopterus > Liopterus haemorrhoidalis. The sequence goes on from OZ020618.1 coordinate 48,284,054, forward strand.
GGAATTTCGATTCAGTTTGCGGAACCGGATCAGTGCAGGTCGTTCAGTTTGCTGAGCCGGCTCATTGATCCGGCTCAGTGATCCGGTTAAGTAAACTTGTCTCTGAGAAACAGGTCGGTCAGTTGTCAGTTCTCCCACCGTTCAATACGATTGTTAGTTTGGAATATTGCCAGAATATTTGCAAAAAAATATAATTTTCAATAAAGATATGCACAACTACCCAACCCGAAGTGCTAACGACCTGAGGGTGTTAAAAAATAAAAGAAGTTCAAATGATAACCAGATTTTTTGTAAAGGTTTTAAACAATTTAATATTTTACCATCTAGCTTAAAATTTGAAAGTAGAAATTTAAAGCAATTTAAGAGGGATTTATTTTCATTTTTAGGGTTTTGTAGGTATGACCAAAAAACCCTTATACCGTCATGTCGTCTGTCTGTCTGTCTGTCTGTCTGTCTGTCTGTCTGTCTGTCTGTCTGTCTGTCTGTCTGTTCGGTTAAAATTGTAGCCAAACGGCTAAACCTAGAGAGTTGAAATTTGGCATGTTTATACAACTCTTTGACCCGCACATAGGAAAAATACTAAAACATCTAAAAAACATACCCCCCTAAAAATATAAACAAATATGTGCTCATCGAAAACAAAATTATTTTTTTTAAATTCTGAGTAGGGTATCAAATGAAAGCCCTTAGTACGTGGATTAACGATCAAATTTTTATTTTTGCAAAATAAATTATTTTGAGGCGATTTTTGCCAAAATTGTGCAAAAAAATTTTTGTCCCACACCCTGTAGCCCAGATGGTTTAAACTAAAAATCTAAAAAAATTCCAAGTAATGTATATTGGTGTGAACCGAAATAGTACAACAGGAATTTTTGATCAGATTATGTTTTCGGAAAATAACGCATTTTTTGTGGTTTTTGGTTCACAAAGTACAAAAGTTATACCAATGTAAGACACTGATACGCCAAGCGTCCGATAGCGCAACGCGTTAGAGCGCTGGTGTCGGAAGCTAAAATTCTCTGGAAAACGAAGGGTTTCGAGTTCGAGTACGGACGGAGTGTGTTTTATTTTTCTGTTTTTTTTTTTGCGTTTTATTATGTTGAAATTATTTTGTCAAAATTCTAATTATATTTTGACAAATGTTGTATTTAATTTTTAAGAGCGTAAATTTAATAACCAGTCTTATTATATGATTAACAGTCGATAAATTATTTTAAAAATATCATTCATTTTGCCGTGATTACTACAAAGTAAATTTTGTCCTACACACTCAGCATACCGCCTTCACTTATTATATACCTGCGAAACCCTGAAATGTGTGAATATTCACACTTCACATCAATTTTTAATAAATAAGTGTTAATGTATAGACTAAATTTCTAATTGTATTATAATATATATTGTAAACTATATGTATATTAGGCTCTGCCTATTTTGAATATATATTATTATTATTATTTTTTTATTTATTATAAACAGTATATGATAACTCGTAAACAATAACAATCTAAAAGCATAGCTTGCTGTAAGAAATAATATACAGTAAATGTATATATATGTATATAAATAGGCTAGATGAATGCGATTTCCAACCAGGAGGTGACAGTATCCCTTTTTAAAAGATTATCTTAAAGGCCTCTAAACCAGAAGATCTTATACAAATTAATACGGGCGTAGAAAAATTTTCCGCTGGCCCTCCTAATTTCGACCAGCTTTATTTTTTTCAAAAAGATATGTAAATTTGCTGAACAATGTGTCGAAAAGATTACGGTGAAACATGAGCCTATAAGGGTACAATACAAATATGTAAAATATGTACATATTTTCAGACACCTGCGACAACTGGAACCTGAAAAAATTCCTTCTCCTTGGTTAATTAGGCACTGGTAATTTACTTTATTCTACGTTTTCATTCATTAATTTTAAATGTTGGTATTCAAATTCCTTTGCTCTTCTGCTAGTCGTTAATCCTTCCCGTTTCTATCAGAAGACTTTAGAAAAATCTAAATGATCTAATAAATTTCACTTTGAAATTTAATCTTAATTTATTAGTTAATTTTATTATCGTGAACTGAAATTGAAAATAATTTATAAAGTTACATATGTTCCACGACTTCCGGAGTGTATAATTTTTACATAAAATTAACATTTGTATTCAGCTGAAAGTCAGCAGTTTTACAATATCCATATATCTTCATATCATTGTGCTGGGATTCTAACAAAGACTTGCAAACTTTTCTTCAAATATATTAATACTAGGGGCCTCTGCCCGGCTATGCCGGGCTTCTCCCCCTACGTTGACAAAACTCGTCGCTTAGCGACTCGTTTTATTTTATTTATTTTATTTTATTTTATTTTATTTTATTTTATTTTATTCTGTTCGGAACACAAACAGGACAGGCCCAGCGAAGTGTTCACTACTACATAATTAATATAATAAGGCATTTTGCCGCACTTGTCGATTATAAAACTCGTCGCTTCGCGACTCGTTTTTTGCCTGTCACGTGGTTATCGAAATGACGCACCTTGGGCGCGCTTGGGTACATCCACAAAACGCTTATAACAAACACGAAGTTCTGAGCAATTTAACGTTGAAATAATTTTTCAAATTGGTGGCACCCCGGTGAGAGTGTCGTGGCACCTCGGTTGAGAAATACTGATATAGCCAATAACACTCGGGAAGTTCTAATCTATACATACAATGTTTAAAGGATTATTCAAATCGGTTAATTAATTTACGTTTGTACCATTTAAACGTAACAATAATATTTTATTTCACTATAAAGAATACATGGATTCTGAATAAAATAGAGAAAAATTAATAAAATAGTTAAATATTATTGCATAGGATTCACTATTAATTATGTCACTTGGAAATTTAGAAAAACTTTTGAGTAACATTGATAGATGTGAAATTTGCCGATTTTCGTTGTAATAATATATTCGTTGTAGTAATATTTTACGTTATTAAATTTAGTATTTTGTTTATAACTATTTAAAAAGGTATTTATAATTTTCAGTTTTTTTGTAAATAATTTGGTTTACATGTAAATATATTACAGTCGTTTTTTAATTTATTTAATCACTAAAATTTCACCTATACTTGTTATAATTCAGTAATGCGAAGGAATTGCCTCCTAAATTTGAATGTCGGTAGTTGTTTCGTTGTTCGAGAGAGGCGCTGATAAATACTTTTATCAAAATTTTTAATTTTTTTTTAAATACGTCTTAAAATTAGCATTTTTACTGTAAAAAAACAGCAGAATACAGTCATGATGATGAAAAAAAAAAAACACTTTAATACAATAATAATCACTTATATAAAGAAATAATATATTAAAATGACATCTTGGTATATAATACTTCAAGATTTAACACAATTAAAATTACGCAATTACTAAATATCGAATATTATTCTGTCTTATCTATCCTCCTAATACATGTACTTTATACTTTCGTTAATATAGTTAGTGAAATAGTTAATAACATACAGTTTCCAGAATTAAAATAACAAAAGTGCTTAACAGATCTATCCTCACCCTGAAAACTAATTTGAACGTATCTACAGATAGGTTTAACATTTAAAACGTTCGAACGACCCTTAAAATATATTTTGATAACTCAAAACTGATTCTTACTTTCTTAATTCTTACTTTCTTTTCCGTTTAATAGCATTTTTAACTGAAGGCAATTTTATGGTCAGCAAAAATTTTCAAAATTTATGAAAATGTGTTAAAACCTTAAAAAACTGCATTATCCTTATCAACTCTTATGTATTTTTTACACATTTGATCAATTTTATTAATAAAATACATTCAACTGTAGGTTTTTCAATTCAGTTTTGGTCTGAAATCGTCCTCTGAATAGTAAAAAAATAGAAATATGAAAAACATCTCTTATCGTCTGATAAAACCTGTCCGTGCCGACCAATGGTGACCTTAATTCGACACGAATTCGAAAAAAAAATGCATGATTTTTATCAATAAAAATTAATCAGAACCCTCTGTCGAAATAAAATTAAGCCTAAGCACTAAAAAAATATCACCTAGATAAGACGGCGGTACATTTTCCTCTCTTCGTGCTACTGAAAAAATGAATATACACCAGAAGTTGAATAGAACATACATACCAACACTTGTACAATATAATAGTAGATATCTTGATATCCAGCACGCGTGTGCTATTATATATGAAATCAAACTTACGAAATTTTATTATTAATCACTTAAATTAAACTTTATTCATTAGAAATCAGTTTGCATTTAATCTATCACTTTCGGAATACTGTTCATTTCTGACAAGACATTGCTTTCAGCATCTTATCCCATTTTGGACACACATTTCGTAGCCAATATTTGGAAAATGATTCAGATTAGTTTCTCAAACTTTTAAAAACGGCATCCTGCTACCGAACTCTTCAGTTTTGGATACAAAAAAAGTCACACGAGTCTAAATGATGAATGGGAAACGAGAGTGAATTTTTTGTAGTGTAGTTTTTGATGAGCAAGCTGAAGTTTCATTTTAACATGAGATATACATGTAAGTCGTCCGTCGAGATGCACTCCTAGGTATCTTACTGTTGATGATTTACAACATACTGGTTGTTCGTTTATTCGAATCTGTTATAAATGCGAGATTCTCCTGAGTGAGAATATTTTGCATTCGCTTTTATCACTGTTAAGCAAATTATTCCACATTGTGAGCCATTGGCAGATGGTTGTCACTGCTTTTTGTAATTCATTGATAGCTGTGTTAATGCATTCGTCCTGTGTTATAATCGCTGTGTCATCTGCAAACATTGCAATCACTCCAAAATTAGATGGCGAACATGTTGAATAGTGTGGGGCCTAATATGCTTCCTTGTGGAACCCTTGCCCTTATATTTTTTAGTGGTGAATATGTGTCGTTAATTATAACTGAGAATGTTCTTTCCTCTAGGAAAGAAAAGAGTATTCCATTGAGGTAATTTGGTATATTTAGTTTTAATAGTTCGTATTTCAAGCAATCAACCTTAACTTTATCAAATGCCGGTGCAATATCAAGAATGTTAACTTTTCTTTCACCTTACCTGTACCATATTGATTGAATGGCTTAACAAGAACCGATAGTTTATTAATACTACGTTCTACAGTATTACCTTTGTGACACTGCACTTAGAAAATGTGGACCCTGTTGTTTACTGTTTAATTTATGTAAAAGAAGCTCAGGAAGCAGAGCCCTTTGTTTGAGAACTTCTGAACTAAGTATAAACCCTATAAATGAAGGATATATTCAAGATGCTCATGACAAAAGCAAGGTATCTAATTTAAAGTATTTTATTGAAAATGGTATTTCTAAAGCACACCTGTCTCGTCTTCTACCTGAATTGAGAGAGCAAATTAAACCAAATGACATTCTCTACATTTTCTCATTTTCATTTTTTCATTCTTAGAACTTTGTATGGAGCATATTTTTGCCTCGTGTTTTTATTCGTGATACGATGAATAGGAGGATATTGTTCGATGTTTTTTTTCGCATTTGTTTTGTTCTATCTATTCCCCACAGATTGTTTGTTACATTATTAAAATAATTAAATTAAAATTGAGTAAACAAATAACAATAACAATTTGTTTAAAATATTAAATATATACACTTATACAGGGTGTAGCAGACCACACGTTCACCCCTTTTTTCTGAAAAACGCGATTTGTGAGCATGTTGGAAAAAAAAACTAATCACCAAAGTCTACCCAAAAAATCGAATGGTAGTATCTAAATTTTCCGGTACAATCCGGAACTATAGAAAATTTAGGACAATTTTAATATTTTAAGCGGTAACCTATTTTGAGGTGGCCGTCTTTGGAGAGAGATTTTGAAAATAAACAACTTTTACTTAAAGGGAGGTATTGTGATCATACCGATTTTGACATTTCGAGAATTCGATGGATCTTCACGAATTGAGGTCCCTACATAAAGTTTTGACTATTTTTAGCATGATGTCTGTCGGTCTGTCTGTCCGTCCGTCCGTCCGTCCGTCCGTCTGTTTGTCTGTCTGTCTGTCTGTCTGTCTGTCTGTGTACACGTGCAGAGCAAATTCAGCTAAAAGTATTTTTATGAAACTGCATATTTAAGCCTTTGACATAAATGGCACGAAAAATTTCGTGCCATTTTTATATAAGTATCTATTTTTCCATACTTATATGTAACGTTTCCATGGTCATGATAAATAATATCTGTTAGAAACTATTAGGCTAAGTTATTTCTTCTCTGCTGCTAGAATGTGTTTTATACATGTACTTTGTGATGGTGGTCGGTCCTGTGGTGGCCACAGCTGTTTTTTTTTTATATCTTTTACGGTTTAAGTGACGAAATATTTTCTTTTAAAAGTTTTTTGAGTTATTCTCTTTTATGTCTTACTCCTGAGTTATCTGTAGTTCAAGAAAAAAAAAATCATTTTGAAGAATTTTTTGTAATTATTAGGATATTGCAGGTATGACTTATACCGTCACTCATGTGTCTATCTGTCTGTCTAGCTGTCTGTCTGGCTGCCTGTCTGGCTGTCTATCTAGCTATCTGTCCGGCTGTCTGTCTGGCTGCCTGTCTGGCTGTCTATCTAGCTATCTGTCCGGCTGTCTGTCTGGCAATCTGTCTGGCTGTCTGTCTGTCTAGCTATCTGTCTGTCTGGCTGTCTATCTGGCTATCCGTCTGGTTACCTGTCTGGCTGTCTGGATGTCTGGATGTCTGGATGTCTGTCTGTCTGTCTGGTGGTCTGCTTCTCTGTTCGGTAGAAATTTTAGTCAAACGGCTTAACGTAGAAAGTTGAAATTTGGCACACGTATGCAACACATATATAGAAAAACTTGAGAAATTGTTCAGGTTGAAAAAAAAAACGCATACGGGGAAAAATATAATTATTTAATGAAAAAATTAATATTTAATAATTTTTTTATTTGGATAAGCTTTATTAAACCTCTTAATGCCTCGATAAATAAATTTTATTTTTGAGAAATCAAATTTTACTCTGGGATTTTGCGAAAAATATATCTTTTATTTATTTCTCAAAAGGGGTTATCTAAAAAAAAAAAAAAACAATAATTTACATTGATGGAAACCGGAATAGTTCAACAAATATTTTAGATCAAATCAGTTTTTCGAAAAATATCTATTTTTGTGCCATTCAATAAAAGAAAAAATTCTGAATAATGCATATTTATGTGAACCAGAATAATACCACAGGAAGTTTTGATATTCCGAATTATGCAGAATATTCAGGAATCTGATAATTATTTCGAAATTTACCAATTTCTTTGCAACAACTTGCATACAATATTTATCTGATTGACTAGAACTGGATAGCTATAGTTAAATTTTGATAAAAGCGCATCTGAAATACGGTTATTGTCTCTAGATGGAAGCACATGCCTTGTTATTTCAAAAGTTATCGAAATTTTGACTTTTAAAATGCAACCAAAAGTCAGTTACTAAATACCTACAAAACCCTGAAATCTGTGATAGTTCCCACTTCACAACAGTTTTTATTTTTTAGTCTCTCTCTAGTTCCGAGCTAGAGATAGTATAAGCGCTTAAATCATAAGTGTTGAAATTCTTCATGGTCTAATTGCTGGTGATTAATATGGCGAACGATTTCAGTGCATACAAATGCATCGAAATTGGTCAAAGATGGGTGGAAACAAGTTAACAGACAAATCGATGTTCGAAGGACGAATAAAAAATTTTACCTTACGTCCGAACTGCGATGAGCGGGAGTATATATATTTATTTCGAGCTATTGCGTCAATATACAGAACAATCATAATCATTTCCAATCTTTTAAAGGGTATGGAGTAGAAGAAGAACAAGAACACAAACTGTTAAATATTTATTTTAGATATCAGAAAAGAATTAATATTATCAATATTACAATATTTTAATATCTTTAAAAATGGGTTAGCATTTGTGAGGTGAAGTGTAAATATCAGAAAATCACCACGTCACCCCTTATCATAACCTTAAAATGTGAAATTTCGTTTAATTCGCTTCAGTAGTTTTAAAATCGAAGTCTTGTCGAACACAGAAGAAAAAGACTTAGTTGCATGACTGTACTTGCACGTTAGAAAGCGACAACTGTATCTACCTCGAGTTTAGCTAATAAGCAGACTGAGGATGGGATTAGGTAATTAATAGATTAACCGTCTAATTCCCAACTACCTCGAGGCGGATCATATATAAATCGATGCAAAAATACAATACGTGCAAATTTCATCGAAATGCCAGCGACTGCATAATAGTCCGGGAGGCAGCGTTGCAAGTGATTTAGTCATTTCATTCCGATTGATTCATATTGTAAATTATTCCTTTACGGTAGTAAGTTGATGATCTAAGCGTCAGCTGCGTTGGTAGTGGTGGGGCTGGTTGGAAGAAAATGTACATCTTGTAAAAACAAAATCCAAAAGTCATTTCAAGCCACTTGAAAATTTGCACAGTTATTGTTCAAGTGATAATAATAATAATAAAAAAAAGTCAGCTGCGTGCGTAGTGGGGGATTATACGTCAGTCGCTTGTAACGGGTGTTTTTTTTTAGAGGTATAGAACTTTAAATTGCAATAAAACAACGATGGATTATTCGATTGACATGAATTTTTTTTTATTCGAAAGATAATCTTGTGGCATTACATTAAATCATACCAACAAGACGGCGCAACATGTCACACAGCTCGTGCCACAATCGATTTATTGAAAGACACGTTTGGTGACCGCCTAATTTCACGTTTTGGACCTGTGAATTGGCCTCCAAGATCTTGTGATTTAACACCGCTGGACTACTTTCTGTGGGGCTATGTAAAGTCATTGGTCTATGCGGATAAGCCACAAACGCTTGACCATTTGGAAGACAACATTCGCCGTGTTATTGCCGATATACGGCCACAAATGTTGGAAAAAGTCATCGAAAATTGGACGTCCAGATTGGACTACATCCGAGCCAGCCGTGGCGGTCATATGCCAGAAATCATATTTAAAATGTAATGCCACAAGATTATCTTTCGAATAAAAAAAAATTCATGTCAATCGAATAATCCATCGTTGTTTTATTGCAATTTAAAGTTCTATACCTCTAAAAAAAACACCCATTATAAACCTGTCATAAATATATGTATACTAGCTGAGCACCCGTGCTTCGCTACGGTATATTGACGATCTCATTAGTGTCATTAGTGTAAAATACTCAGTTTGTTTTTAAACATGTGTATGGGTAACCTTTGTAAGTAAAAACCAAGTCGGTATCTTATTGGTCCTAAGAGATATTAAGGAATCCTTGAATTAACATTTCACCCCTTTACACCCTTCATTTTAAAAAACTGTCAATACCATTTCGAGTTATTTTAAAAATAAATTTTATAACTCAACAAACACAGAAAACACGACGGGATGTATAATTCACCCCGATTGTAGATTCACGTCTTTAAGGGTTGATTAGGACAAAATCCTGAAATTAATTTTTCGTTATTTGTATGGGTAATCTTTGTAAGCAAAAAGCAAGTCGATATCTTATTGGTCCTAAGAAATATTAAAGAATCCTTGAAATCACATGTCACCCCTTTTCACCCTTTGGGACTGAAATTAAAAAAAACTGTCAAAACCAGTTCGAGATATTTTAAAAAGACACTTATGTGCCAAAAATAAATTTTATAACTCAACAAACACAGGAAATACGCTGGGATGTATAATTCACCCCGATTGTAGATTCACCCTTTTGGGGGTTGATTAGGACAAAATACTGAAATTGGTTTTTCGGTATTTGTATGGGTAATTTTTGAAAGCAAAAATGAAGTCGATAACTTATTGGTCCTAACAAATATTAAGGTATCCTTGAAATCACATGTCACCCCTTATCACCCTTTGGGGCTGAAATTTAAAAAAACTGTCAAAACCATTTCGAAATATTTTAAAAAGACACCAATGTGCCAAAAAGTAATGTTACGTCTCAACAATCACAGGAAATACGACGGGATGTATAATTCACCTCAATTGTAGAATCACCCCTTTAGGGGTTGGTAAGGACAAAATCCTGAAATTAGTTTTTCGGTATTTGTATGGGTAATTTTTGTAAGCAAAAAGCAAGTCGATATCTTATTGGTCCTAAGAGTTCTTAAAGAATCCTTGAAATCACACATCACCCCTTTTCACCCTTTAGGGATGATATTTTAAAAAACTGTCTAAACCATTTCGAGATATTATAAAAAGACACATATTTGCCAAAAATAAACCTTATAACTCAACAAACACAGGAAATACGACAGGATGTAAAATTCACCCCGATTAAAGATTCACCCCTTTAGGGGTTGATTAGGAAAAATCCTGAAATGAGTTTTTCGGCATTTGTAATCTTTGTAAGCAAAAACTAAGTCGATATCCCATCGACCCGAAGAGATATTAAAGAATCCGTGAAATCACATTTCACCCCTTTTCGCTCCTTAGGGGTTGAATTTCAAAATCCCTTCTTAGTGGGTGCTTACCTCATGGAGGGAATACACTCTCCGAATTTCAAGTTTCTAGGCCCAGGGGTTCGGACTGGGCGGTGATGAGTGAATGAGTCAGTCAGTCAGGACACTGACTCACTCTATATATATATATAAAGTCATTTCAAATTCAACGAAACTTAAACATCGAACTTATTATATAATTAGAATAATAAAAACAACAATCAGCTGTTTGCATAATTGCTGAGCCGGCATTTAGCCTAAGCATTTTATAATGTAATCAACGATCTTTACCCCTTTATGTCGACAGCTGACGGTTATTTTTATTTAATATAATTTATAAACTATTCATTATATAAATTTCAAGTGGCTTGAAATCAATTTAGGTATAATTTCATTGTTCTAATCGATTTTTTATTTATTCAAAGCGCAAAATTCATGAAAATTGAACAACTGGCTCACGCAAGACCCTCGAGACGGCTCCAACACACCACTGCATGTGCATCTTAACTGTATTAAGTGTAGCTCCACTAATTTATTTGGGCGAACATAAAATTTTGTTTGATTTTAATACCTAATTGTAATTTTAAGTAATTTGATTTTTAATGAGTTTATCAACTGACTAAGAAAATTCAACAACTGGCTCACTCAAGGCTATGCGTGCTATCTCCAACAGACCACTGGATATGCATCTTATCACTGCATTAAGGGGGGGGGGGGGTATGGTCAGAAAATCGTTTTTTTTTAATCGATTGTATAGTGACTCAGGAGTGTCCATACAAAATTTCAGGTCGATCCGAGCAAAATTAACGAAGTTATCGGCTTAACAATACAAATAACTCAAATTCATATTTTCGCGCAAATCGCGTGTTATAGCGTTCCTTTCAGAACGCTGCTTTATTAGCCACGCGCAGCTCTCATATACGTAATAGTAGAGTCTTCCCACTCTATCCACACCTGTCTATGCTATATTTGTGTTGGAGGTTTCACTCAAAATAATAATGAGAGCTTGAACCAACTTATGTGGAAAATAAGTCCAAAAATACTGAGTGGAACCTCCACAATTGTTGAAATTGCAGCTGATGTAGCAGCTAGTTATTTCAATGAAGGCAATTTCGCATATCTAACGTTTATGGAAGAGATGGGCATAAGCGTAGGGACGAGCTCTCATGAATGGGCACGCGAAGAGGATAAATTTCGGATTAGCAGAGCTAATCAAAAAGCTGCAGAGGATACTAAAGAAGCTCGAGTTTTAAGAAGACAACAGCAAAAAGATGCATTGGACATCCTTACCGATGGCCCTACACTTTACGGACCCGGAATTGATGACTCCGTGTGAGTATGAAGAAAAATTAACATGTTTTAAAAAAAAAAATTAAAACGCGTTTTTTGAGGAATTTTATTTTTCAAGTCGGTGAGACTCGAAAACTACTCGACCGATCTTTCTGAAATTTTGCACACTATTTCTGTAGGCAGTTTACTAGGTAACGCTGTCGGGATATTTTTTTTTTCTTGCTTTTTGTTTTTTTATGGAATTTTTTAAAACTGAAAACAGAAATTTCGCAAAAAAAAATCCGTTTTTTTGGTATTTTTGACTTCAAACTTATACCAAAAATTAAATAATCTAGATATTTGAAAAAACTCGACAGCGTTACCTCAAGAAACTCATAAACTAACGAAATATTTTTGGTTTTTTTGTAATGGGTGTTTTTTTTAGAGGTATAGAACTTTAAATTGCAATAAAACAACGATGGATTATTCGATTGACATGAATTTTTTTTTATTCGAAAGATAATCTTGTGGCATTACATTTTAAATATGATTTCTGGCATATGACCGCCACGGCTGGCTCGGATGTAGTCCAATCTGGACGTCCAATTTTCGATGACTTTTTCCAACATTTGTGGCCGTATATCGGCAATAACACGGCGAATGTTGTCTTCCAAATGGTCAAGCGTTTGTGGCTTATCCGCATAGACCAATGACTTTACATAGCCCCACAGAAAGTAGTCCAGCGGTGTTAAATCACAAGATCTTGGAGGCCGATTCACAGGTCCAAAACGTGAAATTAGGCGGTCACCAAACGTGTCTTTCAATAAATCGATTGTGGCACGAGCTGTGTGACATGTTGCGCCGTCTTGTTGGTATGATTTAATGTAATGCCACAAGATTATCTTTCGAATAAAAAAAAATGCATGTCAATCGAATAATCCATCGTTGTTTTATTGCAATTTAAAGTTCTATACCTCTAAAAAAAAACACCCGTTATTAGATGATCCAGTCATTAGTTATGTGTCTCACCGCAAATCAACTCTTTGTCCTGAACGAAAATTTCAAATTCATGTCACGAGCTTAATTTTCGATATTTCTCAATAAAAATTTTTTTGGATACTATTCAAAGGTTGTTCTTTACTGTAGGTATTATCCCAATCAAGTTACTATTTACAGTTTTCTAAAAAAAAATCTTGAAAATGGGTATAAAATGTGCTGCTCTGACCATACCCTTCCCTTAAATGGAGCTTTACTATTTTATATAGACGCACACTGAATAAACTGATAGATTTATTTTTTAAATATGAATGCCACTACACAGACATTGTATCAATACTCGCCTTAATCTGTTCGCTCCCTGCTAATAAGCTGAACTAAAAGAGCTACATATCGGATAACAAAATGTTAATTAAAGCCAGATGGTGCACAGGGGGATTTGAGAATTAGAAGTTTGAAAATAATATGTTCCATACAAAAACCGCGATCAGAGAAATCTGGAATGCTTAGGTAGGGATATGTTTGTTAGATATTTCCAGCCGGCCTTAAACTGTGGCTATAAAGAACATTCTGTGTTACTTTGCGTTAAGATTAAAGTGGATATGATACGTTGTGTACCTTACATTTTGTAGATGACCAGGTCGCTATAACTCACGACGCAGATAAGGGAATAATATATGATAAGAAAACTAATCAATGGTGTAACTTCATTTGTTTCCCATCCGTCTGAATTTTCATCTGAAATAGAACATTCTGTTTTTCGTCGCATTGATAGATGCTAAATTATGTAAATGTATTAAAACTGTAAAAATTTATGTGAAGTGTGAATCTTCACACATTTCTGGGTTTTGCAGGTATTTAGTAACTGAATGATGATTATTTGGGATGCCAAAACAAATTTTATGTCAAAATATTTTTTTTATGAATTTTAATTCGAATGCCTAAATTTAAGTTTCTAAATATGTACAGTATTTTATTTATACAGCAAGGTTCAGTAAGATTTTTAAAATTGCGCCTATGGCTTCCATTGGTTGCTTATATCATAAGCCCCGCCCTCTGATTTCGTCAAACAGAATTAAATTATAATTTCAACACTTCCCACTGGTTATTAAATTTACGCTTTTAAAAAATAAATGCAACATTTACCAACATATAACTAGAATTTTGACAAAATAATTTAAACAAAATAGAAATGCAAAAAAAATACAGAAAAAAATAAAATTAACAGGATTCGAACTCTGCAACGTTCGCACTGCAATTTACAAAGTGCGTTACGAAACCATCTGAGCTACCAGAGTTTCTTATCTGAAGTGTTACATAGCGAATTAAATATTTAACATATTTTAGTTAAAAACACAAAAAATGCGTTATTTTCCGAAAACATAATTTGATCAAAAATTCCTGTTGAACTATTCCGGTTCACACTAATGTACATTACTTAGAATTTTTTCAGATTTTTAGTTTAAACCATCTGGGCTACAGGGTGTGGGACAAAAAATTTTTTGCACAATTTTGGCAAAAATCGCATCAAAATAATTTATTTTGCAAAAATAAAATTTTGATCGTTAATCCACGTACTAAGGGCTTTCATTTGATACCCTACTCAGAATTTTAAAAAAATATATTTTTTTTTGATGAGCACATTTTTGTTTATATTTTTAGGGGGATATGTTTTTTAGATGTTTTAGTATTTTTCCTATGTGTGGGTCAAAGAGTTGTATAAGCATGCCAAATTTCAACTCTCTAGGTTTAGCCGTTTGGCTACAATTTTTACCGAACAGACAGACAGACAGACAGACAGACAGACAGACAGACAGACAGACAGAGAGACGACAAAATGACGGTATAAGGGTTTTTTGGTCATACCTACAAAACCCTAAAAATCATTTATATATCTTCACTATATGCAAACAATGATAAAAATAATTAGGTTAGGTTTACTTAGCAAAAATTTTGGACAGAAAAAACTGAAACTTGATAGACGTATATAAACAGGTACTCATAAGGAATTTGACCTGTTTTCAATGAGATTTGAAATACATATTTTGAAAAACATTAACTTCATAAAGAGTTCCCAAAATATCAGTTATATTCGAAAGTACCGCCATGTTCAAAACGCGTATTTCTCTGCCAACTACAGATGTATGAATGATTACCATTAGCTCCCCAATCTTGCGACCATGCCTTCTCGTTTCTAACGTTATAAATAATATACTTCATTCTAAGCATTCAGCCCAGTTGTGGTGGACTAATACGGAACATTAACCAAAAAACGTGCTGGTCTTGTATGCCACAAGCGAAATAAAGCTTATTTCAGATGCTTACGCTTAAGAAGTTCCTGCTCTAGTTGTGCCACCTATACCCGAACCCGCACTATTGTGGTTGTCAGAATGGGTTCTCATCCTCTTAAAAGCCTTGTCATTAAAAAACTGGAATATACCAGGTCAACAAGTATGAAATTATTATTTTTTAAATAAAACACATTAAACTCAAAAGAACAGTAAAAGTTTATTTATTCAAAGTATGCTCCATTAGAAGTTATCCATTTTTCCCATCTTTCAGGCAATTTGTAAATACCTCGCCAGTAGAACTCTTCCCCTTTCCCCGCAAACCATTCATCTAGCCATTCTTTCACATTTTCATATGAACAAAAGTGCTGCTCGGCAAATGCGTGACCCATCGATGCGAACAAGTGGTAATCAGAAGGGGCCAAGTCTGGCGAGTAAGCGGCATGGGGTAGCACTTCCCACTTGAGGGCCTCTGCAAACTGCTTTTGACTTATGTGATGGAGCGTTATCGTGATGAAAGATTACCTTGTGCTGTCTTCTTTCGTATTCTGGTCGTTTTATGAGCAGCGAATGATTCAATTCGATCAGTTGTTGTTGGTAGCGTTGGGTATTAACTGTTTCACCAGGTTTTAACAATTCATAATAGACCATACCCTTTTGGTCCCACCAAGTACAGAGCATTGTCTTTTTGTCAAAGCGATTCGGTATTGCAGTTGATGTGGATGGTGAGACTGGGTTCACCCATGATTTTTTGCGTTTGGGATTTTCAAAATAAATCCATTTTTCATCGCCAGTAACGATACGATGCAAAAAAGACTTTCGTATCGTGCAAGCAAAATTTCACAAGTGTTTTTGCGTTTTTCCATCTGCCTCTCATTCAATGCATGTGAAACCCATCTGCCGACTTTCTGGATCTTACCCATCTCTCGTAGGCGATTGGAAACAGATTGTTGACTAACGCCTAACTGCTCTGCTAGTTGTTTTTGTGATTGACTATCGTCTTCCTGTAGCAATGTTTCCAATTTTGTATCTTCATATTTTTTTGGAGGTTTTCCATATTGTTTGTCTGTAAGATCAAAGTCACCACTTTTGAAACGCCGAAACCATCGTTCACACGTATCTTGCGATGGAGCATATTCACCATAAGCTTCTCGAAGCAGTCGGTATGATTCAGCAGCAGTTTTTTTCAAATGAAAACAAAACAGTAGTACTATGCGCGAATGCTTTTTATTTGGCACAAAATTTGACATTTTTAACAAAGTAAAACAAAACTATATGATCACTTTTCAAATTATAACCTATACGCATTTGACACTTAATGATACTTAACAAAACGCCATATGTGTTGAAACTTTGAACTATACACGCTGTGTGCGCGGCAAGTTATCCGCATTTCATTCTTGTGGACCTGGTAGTCGACCCTTGATATTCGCGAGTGTTTTTGCCTACATGAATTTGTTTTCAATGCATCCCTTAATCAGAAAGTCACGTTATGCCACTGTTAAAATGGTTAAATAGAATTTAATTGCATAATATATCGCCAAAGTTTTACAAAAAATCATTGATATAAAAAAACTCCAGTTCCTTACATTTCAACATTTCTTAACAGCTAATTTATAAATGTGTAACTACTATATAATTTGAATTAACTAATGATCTTTCCACCTGAATCTGCATATTCTTGTTGAAACCTGTATTTCACATTGAATAGAAACATTTGTGAATAGGTCACATTCTGAAGCACACCTGTTTTAATTCAAAAGTAACAAATTAACTGGAATAAAATTCTATTTGAGGATTTCATCATGGTAAGTATATTTGAAAAGTTTTACGAACCTGAGCTTCATTAGTTGTTCGAGGGCCAATTATGAACGTGGCATCTCGCATCGCGCGCATTGAACGCAAACTTTGAGATGCTGTATGAATAGAGCAACACTCTTGGATCTAATTTATATGTACCTCCCTTGCTATAATAATACATGAAGGCATTATATCTCGCTCTTTGTGTTTAATGACGGCCTTTTAGGATTGTTCGCCAACACTATCACGTTGTAAGCCGCCTCACTAAATCTTCAGGTCAAATGTTTTACAACTGAATTATTAATGATTTGATTCATTAGACAACCTGGTGTATTTCAAATGAAATTTATCAGTAATTTTATGTTAACTTATTCTTCTTGGAAACAAAACTGTGAGTTAATTTTTTCAAATCATTTCAATGTTTAGGTCGGTCAGTTATTTATTTATTTGACCAGTAACTATACAGATTTGTCCAGTAGTGCACAAGTCCAGTTACATAGTACTGGGGGGGGGGGGGATACAATACAATTATAACAATGATATACAAATACTAATAATGAATAAAATAAATAATAAAACAATAAAATACAATATAACTATGCTCTATGTCACCTTAGAAAAATGTGTGTAAGAAGATAGAACCTGTTTGTTCTTGCTTCGGATTGGTTTAGAACACAGGTACTCAAAATTTTTTGACTTTCGACCCTTAGAAGAGTTTCTCGACTTCTTATCGACCCCCTTTATTTTACAATTACGTTATTATAATAGAACAAGCAAAAAATACGCTTATGTGTTTTTACCGACCGTCAACATATATAAGGGAGGTATTGTGATCATACCGATTTTGACATTTCTAGATTTCGATGGATCTCCACGAATTGAGGTCCCTACATAACATTTTGACTATTTTTAGCATGATTTCTGTCGGTCTGTCTGTCCATCCGTCTGTCTGTCTGTGCGTCTGTTTGTCCGTCTGTCTGTCCGTCTGACTGTCTGTCCGTCTGTCTGTCCGTCTGTCTGTCCGTCTGTCTGTCTGTCCGTCTGTCCGTCTGTGTACACGTGCAGAGCAAATTCGGCTAAAAGGATTTTTATGAAACTGCATATTTAAGCTTTTGTCATCAATGACACGAGTTGATCAACTTTTGGTAAAAATCGGTTGACTAGAAATGGGAGTTTACTCGTTTCGATTTTAAGATTTTTGCGAATATTTAGCAACAGAAAAATATTTCGAAAAAATTTATTGAACAAAAGTTGCTATAAATGCAATAACTAATAACTTTTATTTGAGACATTTTTTGATAAAACGGAAAATTTCGACAAATATTTGTAAAATTTTTTAAAATTTCTCAAACAGGTTTCTCTAAAAGTCTCAATTTTTTCATACTTATATGTAACGTTTCCATGGTCATGATAAATAATATCTCTGTTAGAAAATATTAGGCCAAGTTATTTCTACTCTGCTGCTAGAATGTATTTTATACAAGTACTTTTGATGGCGGTCGGTCCTGTGGTGGCCACAGTTGATTTTTTTATATTGTTTATTCTACAGTGTTTTATTTACATTACATTTATCTAATATAATTATATCTAATCAGATGCAATACAATATTATAATTAAATACATTTTACTGTCATTATCAATATAACGGTTGTGGTTGGTGACTCTTTACAAGATTAGCAATGTCGGGTTCAAAATGATTTAATTTCTACCTTAAACCGCCACAGAATTCTACATCTAACTTGTTTCTTTGTTTTGCCAGGATGGAATTAACATGGCTAAAACCAGCCTCAACCATATACGAGTAGTTATAAAACTACCTTTTCCGACAGTTTTGGACATTTCTGCCTAACATTTACATTTGTCCAAAAATAACTTAAAGTAACATATTTAAAAAGCGTTTTAGCTTCAAGATCAACCGACTATTCAATAAGTTCATCTTGTATAGTACTTTTGATGTTTTCAACATCTGCAGAAAAGGGCGCGATAATCCAATTACCCAATATGCAGTTAATTTCTTCACAGTAGTTAAGGAAAGTAGTTCTTACCTGAAACAAAATAAAAATAATTAGGAAATAAATATAAGTAGGGTATAAATGACGATTCATCATCATTATTGACTTTTACAACCATTAGTTTTCCTCAAAGATTTGGAGTCAAATTATGCCTGTTTTTGATCTTAGTTTCTGGATGTCTTTGAATACGTTAGACTTTTACATAAGCTTAGTATATTCCAGGTTGGTAATAATAAATCCGTTCTATTTTGCATGGGTCGTTTTCGTTCATCCTTTTGACATTATCATTGGCTCTATGAATAGTTTGAAAGTTTCATAGGTGTGAGGGATTCGCCTACAGCATCTTGACTAGTGATGTGGAACCCTAGACTGACCCAGTATTCTGTCAGGGCTGTAAAGGTAACGCTGTGTGAAGTATTTAGTGTGAAGAAATTAAATAAAAATCAGAGATAAACCATGGGAAAATGACACCATTTGATTTGTCCTTACGTCTACAACTTTAATATGATCAAAGTTTGTTATTTTCTGAATTCTTTCATTCTAAACTTTTTGTAGGATACTAACTGAACTTATGTAAATTATTTGTGTAATTTTGAGAATTTTTCGGATTTATAAAAGTAAATATATTTCGTATAATAAACATGAAACAAAACACTGAAAATAATTAAGTATTACACAGATTATATAATAAGTTCAGAAAAGTTAAAGACGAACATCCAGGCCGTCCAACCACTGCATGGTAGCTGGGGAAGTTTTATTTAACTCTACAATACCACCAAAGAATCTACGTAGAAGACAATCATGCCAGCTATGTTCAATAGTTTGAGAAGGCGCTCCACAAAAACTTTCTGGGCAAGATAATATCCCTCACATGTATAAAAAGTCGATGCAATTGAGTTTTTTCCATAGCTATCTATCAAGATCAAAACCGGGAAGTCTTTCAGATGCATAAAAAACTATAGCGTCATTCTTCTCTTTTGCCGCGTTCCATAAACCATTACAAATTTCTTCTGTACCCAAAGGTGCTTTAAGTTTATAGGGGAAAAATTTTAAGATCGTAGCGCCACGCGGATTTTTTTGAAACCATTCTAAATCAGATACCACTTGACATTTACTAGTAAATAATAGCGAAAAGTGTAGCAAAAAACGACAAAAAATAAATAATTGTTTGGGATTTTCTGATTTTGTGAAGTGACATTATTTGTAAACATCTAAAATACTACATTTTGTGATCTGGTTTTAAGTTATGGCGGTTTTCCATTGTCGATTATTTTAACTATATTGGGGGAAATAATAATTCCCGTGTTGTTTACCAAGGGGTAGAAATCTACAATGCTGGCCATATAATATTGTGTGGAGTCACTGAAAAAAACAGAGAGTTCATAAAGATTTATGCATTAGGCCTACAAACTTGTGCATTACAAACCCACACACAATAACAGGAATTTTCAAGATATGCGATAATAAATACAAAATTGAAAATATTTTTTGTAGTCACTATCATTAAAATGTAATGAGCAAACTTTGATACAAGGGCTCACTTTTTTTCCAATTTTTAAATTGTTTATCTAAACATCGCGACGATTCCTAACCTCTTGCTTTCCCAATTTTGTTTCGAACCATACGGTGTCTGATATTAGTGGCAACAAATGAAACGATATTTCCGGGTTTCTTCTTTTCAATGAATTGCACATAGGCACACAACAATATGTATTATACATTTTTCAATGATTATAATAAAACTTTAAAAACAAACTTCATACAAAACCAATACATAAAACGAAATGTTATATGATGTACACAAGTTCATGAAACGCTCACCAGATGGTAGGGTGCTTAGCTGCAAATCCCTATAGTCAATCCAAGAAAAGGCTCTTGATTTTAGTCTTAAAGCAGGAAGAGAGTCTAATTCAACTTTAATCGGCATATAATCACAATTGGCTGTTTTATCCCATTCACGTTTACTCGCAAATATTCATATAATTGCTGGGGGCGCTATGTTAGATAAAACCAACAACCAAGTAGTGGGTGTTAATTTAATATTAACTGAAATTTCCTCATGGTGGCATGCAGTTGAGTGTCTATTTTCAAGGTGTGAGTGCTATAACTGCAAACCAGAGCACAATATTCGGCAACAGAGTAAACCAAGGCTATTGCAACTATGCGCAAGATGTTAGTACCAGCTCCCCATGTACTATCAGCAAGCTTTTGCAGGATATTATTCCTTGTCTTGATTTTCTTGGCGACCAAGATAGACAGGCAGAGGGTTAAGTTTTAGTTTAGCACCTCGAAAATACACTTCCGGCTCTAGGTTAGTAAATCAATTGCGCAGATGTAATGAGCAGCACTGATTTCAATGGATTAGGCAGGAGATAAATATCATAAAACGAGCAGAACTTTACCGTTGTATTTTGTGATGCTCTTAACAATAACGTTAAATATGTACTTATTTTCATTCGATATATTTTGGTACCACAACACTCTATCCAACATCATTATAGCAGTTCTAGCCGCCGTGCACCATTCTTGTATCGATTTGTTTAGTGCTGCATTTTAGATGATATTAGTCCCAATTATATATCCACATTGTTGTATGCGTTGCCTAGTTATTAATTTTAGAGCAATATGGGAGTACACAATGGAATGCAGGTATTTATTAATATAAAACTCCGGCTTTCATGACGTGCATTAATATAGATCATTATTACATGTTCCAGTAAAAGGTCAGAGTTGAATATAAGAGCATCATCCACCTTGATCAAGTTAATACATAGTTGTTATGAACGTCAGTGATTATAAATTGAAAATGTGCTTAATTTATATAACATACTATCGATTAACAATGAGAGCGGACAGAAATGCGTTTATCTGTATTGGTCCAGCTGCGCAAGCCGAGGCACAGCGTGTTGACGAGAACGAGCTAATTGCTGCTCCCGGTCACAGTGTCAGCTGCGACCGGAAGCCGTGTGATGATGTGCGATGCAATATCCGGTACCGACATGCAACACAAAGACCCGCCCTGACGCAGGACCTCCGCATACTGCGGACCGGATGGGACAAAACCACGCACCTGTCGCTGGATCCATACTTTCACAATTGCCTATTGACAACTTTTATACTATTTTTCATTTTAACAAGGCGAATAAAGTAAGAAAGCGTTACAGTATTATCCATATGGCACAAAGGCTCTTTTAGTGTGGTGACTCAGACAGAGATTCAATTTTTCATAGATGAAGTTCTGTAATGGAATGGACGTATTGCCAACCATAACCTATAAACAAAACTCCGCCAATTAACTACAGCTTTCTTCAAGGTTTGATTGCCGCTTATTAAAAGTCACTAGGGGCCTCAGCCCGGCTACGCCGGTCTTCTCCCCTACGTTGTTAGGTTAGTTAATTATAATTTTGTCGCACTTGTCGATTAGAAAACTCGTCGCTCATCTTTTTTTAACACTATTTTATGGAAATTCCCCCTGCAAATGTCTTAAGTTTTATCGTTAATTCACCTTAAATACTTAATTAGTTTTCTTCTATCAAGAAATACGTTCAAAATGTGAAATCTCGTCCCATTTTAAAATGCAAAAAATTTGACAGCTGTCATCTTCTGAAATCTTGTAAGCATATTTCCAATAATGGCCCAGAATCTTTGAAAAATGTTTTCTGATGCCTCAAAATGTTATCTCGCACGTCAAATAAGCTATCTTGAACCATTATCACCACTTAACACTTTGATTAACCCTGAAATTTTTAATATCTATAAATCTTTTTTATCACTATTTTATGAAAATTCGCCCTGCAAATGTCTTAAACTTTATCGTTAATTCACCTTAAATCCTTAATTAGTATTCTTCTGTCAAGAAACACGTTCAAAATGTGAAATCTCCTCCCATTTTAAAATGCAACAAATTTGACAGCTGTCACCTTCTGAAATCTTGTAAGCATATTTCCAATAATGGCTCAGATTCTTTGAAAAATGTTTTCTGATACCTCAAAATATTATCTCGCAGCTCCAAAAAGCTATCCTGAACCATTATTACCATTCAACACTTTGATTCTCGCCGTAAATATTCTGGACCGGCCGTCTTGTATTAAGAATATTTTTGAATTATCGTCTGATAAAACCTGTCCGTGCCGATCAATGGTGACTTTGATTCGACACGGATTCGAGGAAAAAATGCATGATTTTTATCAATAAAAATTAGTCAGTACCCCCTGTCGAAATAAAATTAAGCCTAAGCACTAAAAAAATATCACCCGGATGAGAGGGCGGTTCATTTTCCTCTCTCCGCGTTACTGGAAAAATGAAGATACACCAGACGTTGAATAGAACATATATACCACACTTGTACAATATAATAGTAGATTGCAAAACAAACCTGACAGGAAAATGGTGAGGCTTGAACTGAAATGGTAAAATTTTAGATACAAAATCTAAAAGCCACCCTAAAGGAACATATATGGATCTGTTTGAAAGAGACCTTACAATTTTAAGTGTAAGACAGTGGTAGACGTTAACTTTGAATTTGATCGATGTAGCAATTTGAAAAGGCGAGAACCCTTGAAGCCATGGTTGAAGATGACTAGACCTTCATCGGCAATCAACAGCGAAAATTTACTCAGAGTATAACACAGTAAATAAGAGCCAAGCTATTTTATTGAGTAATATAAGTTATACAGAATATCGCCACTAGGACTAAATCATCTTTTTCATCTGACATAATAATTCTCGAATGCATGAGAATCGTTAGTTAGTTAGTTAAAATTGTTGGCGCACAGGAACAAAGGCTATTTGCGCCTGACGCATGAGATTCGGTTGCTGGAAATTAGAGATGTATCGTAAATAAAAAAATTTAAACTCATTATTATCAAACAAAAGTTCCACGAATGAACTCAATCAATTTGCCTTCAACTCTCCGACAACTTACTTGTTACATCTTACTATTCTCCCTGGCCGATTAAATTCACTTCCAACTCTGTGTTTGGATTAGATGCCACGCCGCACTATGCCGAATAACACAGATCTGGTCTGATAACACAGTTTGGCAAACCCGATCAGAAAACTCGATAGGCAAACCCAGTCGAATTTGTTGATAATTCTTCGTACGACCACAGACGATTCGGACTGAGGCATGAAAATGTACGACGAGAAATACTTTCTAGTTGTCTCATTAGATTTGTTATTAATTTCAAATGCCAAGCGTTGTAAATTCCGTAGATTTTGGGTACGTTCAAGTCTCCAGAATCTAACCAGATATGGAAGAGGAAATTTAATGAGAATGACCTGGTACTCAACGATGTAGACCAATTAAATCTTGTGTGCAGATATAGAGGAGGATTCAAAAACTTTTTTCAGATTCGTTCTTCATGTATCTAGTAAAATGTCTAAGCAAATTTTTCTTTCGATTTCCGTTTTGTGGACAAAAAGAGACCGCGAGTTCCAAGAACATGTCAGCCTGTCGTTTATTACAATCTATTCCGTGAATCTTAAATTCCATAAAACATGGACTGCGATATAAATCTATAAATTTCAGAACGCCTCCTTGCAACTACTCCATAGCGCCAATACTCATAATTGATCCACAGTTGATTGTGCCGAATGTTGTTAACGTCCTCACTACGCAGTTCAACTAGCCATCCTTGGATGGAGACTAACACTCTTCTGTTTTAATTCGGCATGCTGATCGTCCTGTACCCAATTACGTATAAATGCTTGCTACAGATAACTTTCTGTAACTTCTTGTTTCGATATGTTCTAACCATCCATTTATTGGCCATTGCGAAATTAAAATTCCAAATTCCTCACACCATATGGATTCAAACGCCTGTATGAATACATACATATACCAGGTCTACAAGTATGAAATGCGGATTTTTTTTTAAATAAACACATTAAACTCAAAAGAACAGTAAAAGTTTATTTATTCAAAGTATGCTCCATTAGAAGTTATACATTTTTCCCATCTTTCAGGGAATTTGTGAATACCGCGCCAGTAGAACTCTTCCCCTTTCCCCGCAAACCATTCATCTAGCCATTCTTTCACATTTTCATATGAACAAAAGTGCTGCTCGGCAAGTGCGTGACCCATCGATGCGAACAAGTGGTAATCAGAAGGGGCCAAGTCTGGCGAGTAAGCGACATGGGGTAGCACTTCCCACTTGAGTGCCTCCAATGTGTTGCAAACTGCTTTTGCCTTATGTGATGGAGCGTTATCGTGAAGAAAGATTATCTTGTGCTGTCTTCTTTCGTATTCTGGTCGTTTTATGAGCAGCGAATGGTTCAATTCGATCAGTTGTTGTTGGTAGCGTTGGGTATTACTGTTTCACCAGGTTTTAACAAATCATAATAGACCACACCTTTTTGGTCCCACCAAGTACAGAGCATTGTCTTTTTGCCAAAGCGATTCGGTCTTGCAGTTGATGTGGATGGTGAGCCTGGGTTCACCCATGACTTTTTGCGTTTGGGATTTTCAAAATAAATCCATTTTCCATCGCCAGTAATGATACGATGAAAAAAAGACTTTCTTTTGTATCGTGCAAGCAAAATTTCACAAGTGTTTTTGCGTTTTTCCATCTGCCGCTCATTCAATGCATGTGGAACCCATCTGCCGACTTTCTGGATCCTACCCATCTCTCGTAGGCGATTGGAAACAGCTTGTTGACTAACGCCTAACTGCTCTGCTAGTTGTTTTTGTGATTGATTATCGTCTTCCTGTAGCAATGTTTCCAATTTTGTATCTTCATATTTTTTTGGAGGTTTTCCATGTTCTTTGTCTGTAAGATATAAGTCACCACTTTTGAAACGCCGAAACCATCGTTCACACGTATCTTGCGATGGAGCATATTCACCATAAGCTTCTCGAAGCAGTCGGTATGATTCAGCAGCAGTTTTTTTCAAATGAAAACAAAACAGTAGTACTGTCCGCGAATGTTCTTTATTTGGCACTAAATTTGACATTTTTAACACAGTAAAACAAAACTATATGATCACTTTTCAAATTATAACCTATACGCATTTGACACTTAATGATAACTTAACAAAACGCCATATGTGTTGAAACTTTGAACTATACACATTGTTTGCGCGACAAGTTTGAAAAAAATCCGCGTTTCATACTTGTAGACCTGGTATTGGCCATTGCGAAATTAAAATTCCAAATTCCTCACATCATATGGAATTCAAACGCCTGTATGAATACATACATACATATACATGTTACCGACATCCCTTTGCGCAGTTTCGTTGCTGCACACCAAACATGTCAAATTAAATAGTATAATGTTAGAATAGGTAAATATTTATATTTTATGACGAACACAATTGTAATTTTGCTGAAGTTGGTTAGTATTTCCGGGTATAACTGCAGCAATACTACATATATTCGAGGTCCTCAGCGTATACATTACAATTGAAATTATTTTATTGTTATTTCAGCACCTAATGAAGCTAAGAAATTCTTCGTGAAACGTTCTATTTCTAAGGCCCAGTATTTCGAACCATAGATAAAATTGACTATCTATGGGATAAGTTGTTATCAAGGGAATAAACGAATTTTTTGCGTATTTCCATTTATTTATTTATAGAGTAACTAAGTTATCTATAGGATAAGTTATTCACAACATGTAGGTACTGATAAATATTATCCATTGGATAAAAATGACAGATCTTGACAGATAGGTGTCAAAAAAAAAATTATTGATAAACATATGTACAAAATATAGATATATATATACGTAAAATATATATTATAACAGGTACTATGTACATATTACACATACCTACACTTTATATACATATTACACCTGCTTCCGTTATGTGTACTATTTTATTGTGTAATTACCTATATCAAAATAAATTCAAAATAATTTAGTAATCTACTTTAATTTATACTGAAATAAAAAAATATTGTCGATTATTTTTCGATAATTTACATTTATTTTTAAAGAAAGAAATCATGGATGCTGATTTAGAATATTTGCAAGCAGACGATGATGAAGAAATTGTAAAGTATTTAGAACGTCCATACATAGTTTGTGTTAGACCAAATCATATGAACCATAGGGATGAGAAATAACCGGTCGTATTTAATTTTCAGTGTTTTTGCATTTCTATTCTGTATGCAGGATGCATTAAACATAATGCAATTTTTTATCCCAGGCCCTTTGTTTATATTTTAGATTTACAGCGTCAGTAGCTTTATTTTCTATAACATTTTTACATTTTAACACAAGATTTACAAGTTGCCTTGTTTCGGAAATATTGAAATTTGCGCTTCTTGGACGTTTATCGCACATTTTTTTGAACAAAATTTTGACAGTTGTCATTTATTTTGACAGTTGTATCTATCTCTCTTTTATTCGTGCGAGTTGCGTGTATTGTATGTCTCTTTGTTTAACATAACGCTACTAATACCAACATAAAAAAAAAATCGAAAATATTATCAATCAGAATAGCTACAGTCTGTTCCAAACGGTTAGGCGGAACTAAATGGGAATTTTGTTCTTTTAGGTTGTCACGAGAAGGGACCTTGCTAGGGTTATTTCATTTTTCACGTTGGAATGTCAAAATTTAAAATTCCAACAATGAAACCATGGAAACGAAGTATATATGTCAAAATTAAATTATTTTTTTTATATATTTTAATGACAAAAATATAAATAATTGGGAAATTTGTAATAAGAATGATACAAAAAATTAACATATAAAGAAAATGGCATTTTAAAATGATGAAAAAAATCACCAAAAAATGTTTATTGTAAGTATGATTTACAAAACTTAAACAAAACGGCCGAAAAGCACGATTTAAACGATGAAAGTAACTAGATTGCAAAATCTAGTTCCGCTTAACCGTTTGGAACAGACTGTATCTACGGGATAGCTAGAGTTGGAAATATAGAAAGCAATTTATCCTAGCGACTATCAAATGGATAATATTATCCCATTGATAGTTATTCTTATAGATAACATTAAGGTGGAAATACTGGGCCTAAAATAAATACTCAGTACAAACAATCGAATGTATTTTATTTATAACATCCAAGATTTTTACTATAATGAAAAGTTTAGTGTAAAAAAGTTTAAATTAAATTCTTTTTGAGGTTTTTTTTAGGCGGCATTAAAAATGAATGGACTTTGTGTAACTTTTAGGTCATTAGTGATAAATAAATTAAAAGGTTGAGATTTTAATAATTAATATTTTAGCACTTAATGCTGTATAAACGTTACACTTTCCTTTATTATTAAATCTTTATGAATTATTTATTTGGGATAATTATAAAATAATAATGTTATAGAAAAAATATTGTTATAGATTAGCGAAGTATCTACAGTACTTTGTTAAAAAAAATTGATGTGAAGTGTGAATTTTCACACATTTCAGGGTTTTGCAGGTATTTAGTAAGTGAATGATGATTATTTTGGATGTGAAAACAAATTTTATATTAAAATATTTTTTTTGTTAATTTTAATTCGAACGCCTAATACCATTATTTAGGTTTCTAAATATGTGCAGTATTTTTTTTTATATAGCAAGGTTCATTAAGAATTTCAAAATTGCGCCTATGGCTTCCATTGGTTGTTATAAGTTCCGCCCCTCTGATTTCGTGTACATTGAAACAGAATTAAATTATAATTTAAACAATTTCCACTGGCTATTAAATTTACGCTTTCAAAAATTAAATGCAACATTTGCCAAAATATAATTAGAATTTTGAAAAAATAATTTAAACAATATAGAAATTAAAAAATATATATATATATATATATATATATATATATATATATATATATATATATATATATATAGTCTCTTCGCCAGGGTTCGATATCCCTATCGGATCGGGTTACATGGGTGAAAAAAATCAGCGTCAAATACCACTAGACCAGCACACACGTTAGAGTGTTGCTTGTTACAAAGCTATAACTTGTGTACATTATTAGCCAAAAATCACAAAAAATGTGTTTTTTTCCAAAAACCTAATCTGATCAAAAATTCCTGTTGAACTATTCCGGTTCACACTAATGTACATTACTTAGAATTTTTTCAGATTTTTAGTTTAAACCATCTGGGCTACAGGGTGTGGGACAAAAAATTTTTTGCACAATTTTGGCAAAAATCGCATCAAAATAATTTATTTTGCAAAAATAAAATTTTGATCGTTAATCCACGTACTAAGGGCTTTCATTTGATACCCTACTCAGAATTTTAAAAAAATATATTTTTTTTTGATGAGCACATTTTTGTTTATATTTTTAGGGGGATATGTTTTTTAGATGTTTTAGTATTTTTCCTATGTGTGGGTCAAAGAGTTGTATAAGCATGCCAAATTTCAACTCTCTAGGTTTAGCCGTTTGGCTACAATTTTTACCGAACAGACAGACAGACAGACAGACAGACAGACAGACAGACAGACAGACAGACAGACAGACAGACAGACGACAAAATGACGGTATAAGGGTTTTTTGGTCATACCTACAAAACCCTAAAAAAGAAAAGTTGTATGAAGTATACATTTTCATACTTTGTATAATTTTGTAGGTATCTTGTGAGGGAGCCCTATTTGGGAGACTAAATGAAGATGCATTTTCATGATGTAACATAACCTACTTCTCCAATATCTCTACTCTATTTTTGCTGTCATTGCTCAAGGTCCATAGTTCACACCCATACAATATTTTCGTCCTTATAATTGATTTATACACTCACAGCTTTGTTGTTCTTGTCACTTTTTTTTTGATACGAGAAACTTAAATAATGAACCTAAACATTTAGTTCCTTTTGCTAGTCTTGTTGTTATTTCTAATTCTTCATTATCTTCGTTAGATATTGTCACACCCAAATAAACGAAGCTGCTTACTTCCTCAAATCTGTACAGTCTTCCACTTTCAGCTATGGTTTAAAAACATCTTCTTGTCTCTTGTTGTCCTCCTCTCACCAACATATACTTAGTCGTTGCCTTATTTATTGATAGCCCTACCTCACCTGCGGCTTCCTCTAAACCTTTAAAGACTCTATCTAATTAATTTATTATTCTTGTCATGATAGTTATATCGTCCGCGTAAGCTAGACCAGCGTTTCTCAACCGGGGGGCCGTGAAAGCTTTGACGGGGGGCCGCGAAGTCATATAAAATCGAAGCATGAATTTATAATAGAAAAACGCTCAATTTTGCAAGATATATTCATAAATACATGACATTTATATTCATTAAAATATACCTTTTAAACTTAAATAAAATAAATTATACTTATTTTGACAACTAATTAAAACTAATTAAAACGGTTCGTGTTGGAGGTACTTCAAGTACTTTCAAGGAGGTACGACTTGAACTTGCAATATTTTTTGTTATGCTCCGAGCTACTGTTAGCTAAAAAGTAAGGATGCGAAAGTGTTCAAAATGGAAAGCAACTTGGAACAATGGAATACTTGTAAATAAAAATACTTGCAAGCCATTATAGGTAATCGTAACAGATATTAAAAACATGTTTATGTAAAAGTTTTTTTTTTCAAAAGTTTTATCCAATTATATCCAATACGACATACGTTCCTATATAAAAATTCGAAGTTGTCCTTGATATCCTGTTTCCTCTATCTTGATACACCTTGAGATCCCTCCCTCTATATATATATATATATATCTACAGGACCGGCGGTTGGGAAGCACTGCTCCAGGTAACTATCTGTGCTGAATAAATGTCATCCCGTATTTCAATACAAATGTATCTATCGGATAGTTATCTAACGGATAATGAGACTGATGTATTGAATTCATTGCTTGGTAATGACATTTATTCAGAAGATAAAGTTCCTGATAACATTATCTGTTGGATAGTTACTTAGTGGTTTAAATGAAGGTGGAAAATCCGGGCCTTAAGGTCATAATGCCCGGGGGGGGGGCACCTTATCCCTCCAAATGAACCCGTAAATAAAAAAATTAACCTGTATAAAATTCTCGAGAGATAACTCCATTATACTTCCAATAGTAATTTTCATCCCTTTTTGAGACCTCAGAATTATCATTGATAGCCCAAAAGTCATCCTATTATCACCTCTGTCCTCCCATTTTACCATATAGGCTGTGTCTCCAACGCTATAGCTCTGAAATTTTAATAAATCCTCAATCAAAATGTATAACTATTTATATAAAGATACAAAGTAACAAAATATAAATTATTTTAGTACCAAGTAACTTGCAAATTTAACGTTATACCTCATCTTCAATAATAAAAAAATAGTGTATTGGGCCCGGTAGTTCAATTTCAACCACCTGTATACTATTGATAAAATATTAATATATGTGTTTATTCTCATAAAGAATTATTTTAAGCAATTCTGTTCCTAATTTATTAATTGTTAATGACTATATTCCTTAATGAGCTTTATCAAGATTAACCATCTTGATATATAGTGATACGTGATTTTTGCAAGTGGCGTCTTCATTCTTTTCTGACGTTTTTAGTTATTTTTAAGTGATAAAAGTGCAGAAAATACTTGAAATAGTGTGCTATAGTGTAGACTTTAGTGTTTGGACTACATGCAGCCCAAAATTGGAGCGACTGGAAAGGTATTTGTAGAAATTTTTGTTAATTTTATAATGTAAGTCATTGTTATGTAGAATGTGCTTCTACGGACAATATAAAAACACATACGTACATGCATACACTATCGGCTATAACTAGAGAAACAAAACTATTTTTTAAATCATTTTCATAAATCTCGATTATTGACAAAATGAATATTGAATTATATTGGTATAGCAACAACAATTTATAAGTTAGAATCTGCTCTTAAAAATATTTGTTGTACTGGTACAATAAATAAAATAATTATCTTTCTGCTGCAGCAGACCATCTGCATATTTCTTTTGTAAGACTTAATAATAAAACAATTTTTTGTGGTTAAATTTTTTCCTTTGCCCTAGCTCCTGTTCGTGTCCCGACAATATATATATATATATATATATATATATATATATATATATATATATATATATATATATATATATACATATATATATATGTATATAGGGGGGCCGCAGACAATATTTAAGTTATTTTGGGGTGGTCCCATGCCAGAAAAGGTTGAGAAATACTGAGCTAGACACTGATGCTTCTGACGATAGATGGTTCCTTTGGTGTAACTTTGGTGTAAATCATTAAGGCCTTTTTTTTTTCTAGACTAAACAATACACGATGATTTCAAAAATTCCAACCGCAGTTTTTTATATTTTCTTGTCTAAATATTGTGACGTCTCATTGCCCATTCCAGAAAAAGATTGAAAAGTAGCGATGACATAGGGTCTCTTTGTCTCAAACCTCTCTTTACTGTAAAGCTTTTAGATTTCTTTCCATCTGTTGTTATTTTACAGTCTGTATTTGTAAGAGTCATTTTGACTAACCTCACTAGCTTAGCAGATATTTGAAAGTTATTCAGTATTTCGTATATTTCTTCCCTTTTTATTGCGTCATATGCTTGTCTAAAGTCTATAAACAATAAATATAAGCCAGATTATGCAAAAAAATTTAATTTTAAAAATGCTTAAGAAACCTTTTAAACCCTACTGAAATGTATAATAAATTATTGGTCCAAACATCGCCACAGGTTTATTGGCCATACCTACGAATCGCTAAAACATGCGTAAATTTGGAACAAATAAATAATAACATTCGAAAAAAGTAACAGTTTGCCCATTAGTCTTAAAGAGGCCATGAAGTCATGGAAAAAAGTAAACAACAATTAGCCAATCCATTACCTCAACAATTCCCAATATTTAAATCTAGTTTAAATTTCATCACATGACGTGCACCATTTGATGTTAAATTTCTTGTGAAGAAAAAACTACTAACTTTCTTACAAGCAAAAAGAATGCTGCAAATTTACGTCCGATTAATGACAAAAAACTCAGGAAGGAAAAAAAAGTAGTTGTAGTCGGTTGCAGCATGTGGAAATAAAACTCTTTGAAATTGCATGCTCAGTTTAAAAACAAGAACCATACTTCTTGCATTCGTTTAATAAGAGGTTTCTTTTTTTAATGTTAAACAAAGAAATTGTACAAAGGAATGTATTAAAAAGAATTTCTTATCTTGTACAATATCAATATCTCCTTGAATAAATACCATTCTTTGTTTTTTTAAATATTTTACATGTTCTAAATATAAATCCTAGATTCTGGTACGCTTTCTTACACACATGATCAATATTAAAAGCATTTTTTGGTCAAAATACATTCCCAAGTCTTTCATAACAGATACTTCCTTTAGCAAGTTGGTATCAATGTGATAATGATTCTGGATTAAGTTAATATTTTTTAAAAACGTTATTTGATAGCATTTTTCATAGTTGAGATGAAGTTTATTATTAACGCAGTAAGTATGTAAGTTAGAAGGTTCCTGTTGCATGATAACATAATTCATTAATGAAGATATTGTTCTAAATATTTTTAAATCGTCTGCGTCTAAGAAAAAAATTGAGTAATGAAAACATTCGTTTATATCATTAATAAAAACAATAAAAGGTAATGGTCCAAGGTCCGACCCTTGCGGATCACCGGACGTGATATAAAAATATTTAGAAATAAATCCGTTTAGAGCAGCAGCCTGTGATCTATTCTTCATGTAAGAGCACAACTTTGAAAGAAGAATATTATGATTTAGCTTTTCAAAAGCTTTGCTTAAATCGGTGTACACGGAGTCCACCTGAAGACGAGAGTCCATTGCCTGAAAACTAAAATTCGAGCAGGTTAAAAGGTTGGACTCGACTGAGCGAACCTTAAAAAATCCGTGTTGTTCCGGAATAATGACATTTTTCAACGAATTAAATAAGTGATCGTATATGCCTTTTTCAAAAAGTTTAGGGATGATTGATAGAATTGAAACTGGTCTATAATTTTTAATATTATATCTATCTCCTGGTTTAAAAATTGGAAATATCAAATATTTTTTCCACAAATATGGGAATATACCACTACTTATAGATTTCATAAAAATTATGGACAGGAGCGCAACAAAACCTGAAGCGCAATTTTAAAGTAATTTTGCTGGAATACCATCAGGTCCAGCACCTTTCTCTAAGGATGAAAGGCGTTGAAATATATCACCCTCAACTATCAAGTCTGTAGCCAAAGACCGATTATCTGCAAAAGAGGATATATTATAAAAGGGATCGTTATCGGGTTCGAAAACAGATTCAAAATAATCGGCGAACATATTGACTATATCCTGATCTGTGGCTGCTGATGTATTATTGAAGTTCATTATATTAGAAATGTTAGAAGATGGGCCTCTTTCCATATTAGAAAATTTCCAAATTAGCCATGGCCCTACAATTACAAAATTATGGCAATATCATGACAAATTAATCATTGAAAAGCTTTTACTTTTAACTGGCTTCGTTTTCAGACAGTTTGATGGCCTCCGCGGAAAGCTGGCGGGTAGAGCGGATGGTCAGTTTATGCACCAGAATGACATTTAAAGCGAGCCAGCTGGATGTTGGCATTTAGTTCGTGTTACGGATGCATACAGAAAGCATCGCGTATTTAATTGTGTGTTTTTACTGTGTTGTGTCGGGTGTGTATGTTGTTTTCTATTACTATTAAATAAAACTGTGTAAAACCGACTTAAGTCTTGAGTCTCGGGAATGTAAAAATTGTCGGGACTCAGTAACCGTAGTGAGCATCAATTATTTTTTTAAAGAAATAAATATAAACTAATTTGCAAAATAAATCTTTTACACCATTTTTGTAACAACCAATGAAATAAGTATTAATTGAGAAATTAAATTCAAAGTTGTCATATGATATATGTATTATTTTATACATTCCATATACGCAAAATTGAGATAAATAATGTCCGTGTCATATTTTAATCCAACAAAAACCCTTCGCCATTGGAAACAATTAAATTTTCATAACAAGCCATCGAAACACAAATAAAACTGGGGCATTTTACCAGTTACGGGAGGCTATGTGTACAAATGCAAATTTTATTTAAATGATACGCGTGTGGAGTTCATATTGAGGACGAAAAGAGGGTTTGGGAGAGGAGAGTATCCTTCGAAAGAGGTAGTTTGGCACGTGCTAGTCGTTTAGGACAAACATATCCCTACACTTACATACTTACATCTTCAAAACACATCATTTGATATTGCGACAGAAAAGAGGTTTTCTATGAATATTATCACGACCAGCAGAAGAATAGAAATTTTAATCATATTTTTGTAACCTCTTTTAACCTTTTCAAGAGGGCAGAGCGGACAAGTACTTCAGAAGAAAAAAACTGGAGGTAAATAGAGATAAAACGAAGGTGATGGTGTTTGGAAAGGGGGGAGGAAAGAGAAAGAATATAAGATGGGAATGGTCAGGGACAGAAATTGAAGAGGTAAAAAGTCTGAAGTACCTCGTATATTTTCTAACGAGGAACAACAGAGCAGAGCAGCATGTTAGAGAGAGGGTGAAGAAGGCAAGAATGGTTATGGGGAAGCTATGGAGCATAGGAGAGAGGAGGTTTGACGACGATATCAGGTGGAGGATGAAATTGTTTGACGGGATAGTGAAGAGTATCCTCATGTACGTAGTAGAGATCTGGGGATGGAAAGAATGGGAGATAGTAGAAAGGGTACAAGAGGGATACATGAGATGGATTATGGGATTAGACAGAACGACACCAGGATATATAGTGAGAGAGGAAATGAAGAGGGAAAAGCTGAGAGTGGGTGCCGGGGCGAGGGCGGCGAAGTATGAGGAGAAAATCAGAAGAGACGAAAGAGGGAAAATATTAAGAGAATGCTGGGAAGAAAGACTGAGGGAAGAACAAAAGGGTAAACTGTCGGAATGGGGAGAAACCAGGAAAGAGTACTATTGGAGATGTGGGATGGACATAAGGGAAGCTGAGCGAAAGAGAAATGGAGGAAGAAACATAGTAGAAGAATTGAGGAGGAGAGACAAGGAGGTACAGGAGCAGGAAAGAACAGTAAGAATAGAAAATTCCAGGAATGTGAAAAGGTATAGAGAGATAAGGACGGTAGGAATACCTAAATATTTGAAAGGAAGGAGAGGAAAGGCAGGGGGCAGACTTAGAAGGATTGCCAGATTAAGATGCGGAAATGAAGAACGGAGTAATAGGTATTGGGCAAAAACAGAGGATAGGCTATGCAGAATGTGTAGGGAGGAGGAATAATCCTTGGAACACCTAACAAGAAGATGTGGAAAGCTGACAAAATGGGAGGGAGATATAAAGGAGCTGTTGAGTGAAGAAGGAAAAGGAGAAAGGTGGGTGAGAGTACTCGAGGAAAGAAGGAAGGAATGCGGTGAGGTAAGACAGAACTGAGAACAGGAAGTAAGAGAGAGGTAAAGGAAGAGGAAAGAAAAGAGGGAAGAGAAGCGAAGAAAGAGCGGAAGAACAACTGGAGTCAAGAAGGAAGGAGACCGGAGACGGAAGCCGAAAAGAGAATAGAAAGAAAGAGAGGAACACCGGAGGAAGAATGTAGAAGAAGAAGAAGAAAGAAGTCATAAAATGTAAAAAATGTACTATAATATTATTATTTTATTTTATTTTATTATTATTATGATTTTTTTTAAATGTATTGGTTAAAACCCTAAACGCCGAAAGGCCTAGGGTAAATAAAGAATTTATATATAACCTTTTCAAGAATAAGTCTGGTCGTTTACGAGTTGTGTTTGATAAGTCAATGATTTTGATGAGATATAGCACTCAGATGACACGTTTGATATTAGACCGCTACGTTTATTCAATTCACAAGATTGCTCAGATTGATCTAGTGACGTCACAAGATTATTCGGATTGCTCGGATTTTTTTTTAACATTTTCGTAAGTAACATATGTCTGAAGTTAAGTAGTGACGCCTGGTGATGGTGGCGCTAAATGCAACTGTCAAATTTCTGTCATTGATTACAACTGCTACCGCTATACCAATATGCTATTACCAATAATAGAATTCTATCACAAAAGGCACTTGTTTCGTCTATTTTGTTAAGTTATGTTTGGAACACATTCCAATTAGCTGTAAGGTTCAATTTACCCGCCCTAACCCCCACCACTAGCAATCCATTAATCTCAGCAATCCTGCCAGATCATTGGATTGCTTGGAAACGTTCGGAGCGCTCTGGCGGATCGACCGGATTGACTAAAAATAAGCTAATGTGTACCCTCCGACTGACTTTACGAACGGATCGGGAGCACTTGGAACGCTCGGATTGATCTGACTGACTAAACGTAAACGCTTATTATTTCTAACATTTGCCATTCCTTGTAGAAATACACACTAAAGATCAATTAGATCTAGGAAATAGTACATTTTGACAACGTTCGGAAGTGGATAAGTTTGTGCTTATTTGTTACAATGGAAAAAAAATCCGTGTATTGAGAAAGCACTATTTTTTTAATAGTATGCACTAAAAAAGTATGCTCCGTCACATGGAAAAGTTCATAAGTGGTTCAATGAATTTCGTTGTGGTCGTACGAATATGAATGATGCTTAGCTCCCGGGATTTTCGAATACTACTACATTTTGATAAATGCAGCAGAAATTCCTTAAATAATATATACTGATGTTATGACGTTTCATAAAAATAAATTTCGTATGTTTATGTATCCAGTATATTTTGAATTTTTACCGACCACCAACATATATAAAGGAGGTATTGTGATCATACCAATTTTCACATTTCGAGATTTCTATGGATCTCCACGAATTGAGGTCCCTACATAACGTTTTACTATTTTTAGCATTATGTCTGTCGGTCTGTCTGTCAGTCAGTCAGTCTGTCTGTCTGTCTGTCTGTCTGTCTGTCTGTATGTCTGTCTGTCTGCCTGCCTGTCTGTCTGTCGGTCTGTGTACACGTGCTGAGCATATTCGGCTAAAAGAATTTTTATGAAACTTCATATTTAAGCTTTTGACATCAATGGCACGAGTTGATCAACTTTTGGTAAAAATCGGTTAACTAGAAATGGGAGTTTACTCGTGTCGATTTTAAGATTTTTGCCAATATTTCACAACAGAAAAATATTTCGAAAAAATTTATTGAACAAATTTGATACATTTTTCATAAAGCAGCATAAATTGAACAAGTACTTTGTGATGGCGGTCGGTCCTGTAGTGGCTACAGCTGATTTTTTCATAATTATATGTAATGTTTCCATGGTTATGATAAATAATATCTCTGTTAGAAAATATTGGACCAAGTTATTTCTATTCTGCTGCTAGAATGTATTTTATACAAGTACTTTGTACTGTGATGGCGGTGGGTCATGTGGTGGCCACAGCTGATTTTTCTATTTATAATGGTTAATACCCTGAACGCCGAAAGGCCCAGAGAATAAAGAATATATATTTTTGTTTTGTTCATTTTGTAATCATTTATTAATAATATTCTACTTTACAAAAAAATAAATCAATGTATATAAACAATCATTCATTTTTGCGAAATGTAAAAAACAAAATATACAAATTTTCTATTCTATTCTATTAATAAAAACAAGGAATGAATTCCTGAGACCTTTACTTGGCGCCTGAGGCAAACCACTGTCAAGAGCGCCCTTTGTCTGATATGAAATACACACAAATCAATGGTTGCTATTATATTCGTCCATTATCATTTTATAGCGACATAATAAACCAATGACAAATGCATCAGCCATTGAAGATTTATTGCAAGACCCACCCTAATTTAGCCGACATAAAAGAGGTTCGAAGAAGATATTTTAAGTAAAATTGTGACATCAATTTTCGTACGATGGTACGTAAAATATATTCTCGTGTTAGAAAGGCTTTCTAAGGACGACAGGTCGCGGTAAAATAAGATCGAACACTGCAAATCCTGGATGATGAAATTTAATCTGGTTATAGAAAAAAGTGACGACGGTTTAGTGCAAAAAAACAACCTAAAAGCTAGGGGGAAATATTTTCACCCTAAACGTTTGTACTGTTTCATTAACTAAACATTTTAACTTTTGATATTGATGTATATATTAAATTTTGTGTCTATTGGATTAATTTATGCTGGAGTGTAATTTTGTGAGGCCCTGCAGTGCTGGATTAAGGTTTTTTGAGCTTTAGAATAAATAAAATGGACCCCTAAAGAAGTTGATTTAGCGAAGAACCTACTAACATCTACAACTTACCAATCGAATTAAAGCTTCAATTGGTGAAATGCTATATTTTTTCAGTACTGTTGAATGGTGTAGAGCAGTGTTCTTCAACCTTTTTGCCCCCGCGGGCCGGAGAAAATAGGATAAATTTTTCGCGGACCGGCTGAAAGTTGAGCCACAAATAAAAACCAATATATATAGTATTTTATTATTATATAGGTATATGTTAAACAGTTATATAATTACAAATTTTAGTGCGACATCTGCTGCTGCTTCTTTGTTAGAAAATTTGATACACGTGACTGCAGAGTAGCTTCTGAGAGACGAAGCGCTGCGTTACCATCCATTCGATTTCTCTGTTTGGTTTTTATAATTTGCATGGTGACTAATAATTTGATAGCTTTATAACTCAAAGATGGATATTCTTTTTCTAGCGATTTCCAAAATTGAGAAAATGATTGTATTCTATGTCTGGACACCAGAGTGACATTGCAAGACAACTCGATCAACTTATCTTTTTCACGATGATCAAGTACACATGACTTTATACCTTTCAAGAATGGATTATTAATCCAGAGGTTACCTTTACTAGGATCCTCATTTTCAGGGAAATAATTATTAAAATTTTCAGCTAATGCTCTTAAATGTTGAATATGATTTTCTGGTTGACAATCAAACAGCAGCAATCAAAAATTCTATCAAAAGTGGAATCATTTCTATATCTTCCTCTTATAAGCGACTATTCCAAAGATCTAGCTTCTTCAGAAGTATCAAAAATAGCCGCGAGAGGCGTTGTATTGGGGCTAGTAAATATTGAATAAATCATGGTTCGGACAAAAGTTAGCTTATTCGTCGATTAAAAAAATGTGCTATATACTCGTGAATAGAAGTGTGCATCTACATTATACGGTCAAAATATTTCACGGACCGGCACCGATCCGCGGACCACGGGTTGAAGAACACTGGTGTAGAGGCCTGGAATTTAACTAAAGAGTTAAATAGAAGAATAGATGTCTTTGAAATTTCGTGGACCAGCAGAACGAAAAACGAAGAAGTACTCACCAAAATGGGAACAAAACTTCTACTGTCACATTCACTGACACATTCACTCATCACCGCCCAACCCGAACCACTGGGCCTAGAAACTTGAAATTCGGAGCAGAGCCGCAGTAAGGAAAACTTGCACTAGGGGCAGAGCCGCAGTAAGGAAAACTTGCGCTAGGGGCAGAGCCGTGTTTTGGCGCCCTTAGTAAATAAAAATAAGGTTCTTACCTCTCAAAATTTAAGTGATGAGCAAAAAAATTATTTTATTTAAGTATTGTAAAAGCGAACGTTGGAATAAACATCGGAATAAACTTATACCTCAGATAGTTATACCGCTACTTTTCCGAGATTTGTAAAAGTGGCCCTTAATAGAAAAATATATACAACAAAAATTGTTTACAGTAATAAAACAAATCTTTTTTGTTCAAAGCGTTTTTTCAATTTGATGAATATTTGTTACACCCTAAAACTAAAATCTACATATATCCCCCTTATTATTGACTTAACAGCAAAATCATATGTAACAAAAATAGTTTATAAGAAAACAAATTTTTTATTTTTATGGTTTTTTTATTTAGGTGCATATTTGGGAAGTTATGGGGGGCACCATAAAGCTAAACTTTTGAAATATCTCCCTTATTATTGACGTAACAGCAAAAATGTATGGGACAAAAATTGTTTATAATATAAAAATAAATCTTTGTTGTCATGTATACTTTTTCTATTGGATGAATATTTGGGCAGTAACGGGGCAGTCAATCTTGGAATATCTCACTATTATTTTCTATAGGTACATGAAAAATGTGCAAGAGGAAACATTTTTTTCTCCTCTTCAATGCAGTTTATAATAAGAAATATATTTGGGGAGCTACGGGGAGGGCTACCTATAAACGAAGTATCTCACTTATTATTTACTTTGAAAATACATACAAGGAGGTTTTAATAACGCCGTGGTTTAGAATAAAGAAATTATCATTTTCTGCTCGACTTGAAACATCTCATTTATCATTTACGTTACAGCAAAAATTTACATTACCCAAACCGTACGCAGTATGGGTACTCCAGCTAGTAAATAATATTAGTAGAATTAGTTGTTCCAAATTAAAAAGAAGATGTTGAAATATCTGTTCCATGTAATGTGTAATGATAAATACCATTTATTACGGTAAATAATGGAAGAAAACAAAATAATTTTCGACAAATACTCTTGATAGAAAACCATTGAGTTTTTCAGTTTGGTTCAACTGCTAATCGAAGTTTTCATCTTGAATCTGTCCTCCTATTTGAGGTCCTACGAAGAACCAATCTTTGATCTTTGCACTACTGATCCTCAAGAAATTTATGTCCTAAGTAATTCCAAGTCCAATTCGATTCTTTGTTTTATCAAAATTCTAAGACCAAGAATCTGACTCCATTTTTTACGTCTATTTTATAAAAATTTACGTCAATATTATGTATATTCTGTGCCCGTCCGGATTTAGACTAATCTCCCTAGAACTGTCATTTAAAGAAATCAATGGAATTTTACTCATAAAAAAAGAAACTCCCTAAACACTAGGGTTGTACATCGAAGGCAAAACATCGATATTTAACATCGATGTTAACATCGGCGCTTACTATCGATGTTGAAAAAACATCGAAGGAAAAACATCGATGTATCGGAAACATCGATGTTTTATTAATATTAAAAAAGCTATTTATTTATATTATATAGGTTTTATTTAATAATGTAAAGATAAAATACGAAAAAAGTAACACATAATACACAAAAAGCATTTATTAGATTTTGAAATAGAAATATTCCTTTTTAACAGTAATTAATTTCACATTAATATTATTATACCCAATATAATAATCCTAATTTGTACCTACAGTCTATTCCAAACGATTAGAAGGAACTAACCGCAATTTTCATTTTTGTAATTTGTCATTAGATATTTTTTTATACATTGAAGTTCACTTTTCCTGACCAAAATGATCAAAAGCTTCAATCAATCGTCAAAAGTAACTAGAATTGAAAATCTAGTTCCGCCTAAACCAAAGGAACAGACTTTACTATTTTTACATTTCTAAAATGAAATATTGGATTTTATTACAATATTAATATAGTAATCTTAATGTTAATTTTATATTATTTAACATAAAAATAACACTGTCATACACAATTATTTTTATACTTTTTTGAGTTGAAATAAAGTCTGTTCCTTTGGTTTAGACGGAACTAGATTTTCAATTCTAGTTACTATTTACCGATTAATTGAAGCTTTTGATCATTTTGTTCAGGAAAAGCCAACTTCAATATATAAAAAAATAGCTAATGACAACTTACAAAAATCCAGGGATTGGAGGAATAACAACTGGGAAAGTGTCAACAAGACTCAAAAAGAAAAAGTGTGTTGGCGTCGTTGGTCGTTCGCATTGTTTGCAAAAATTAGAAGTTTCTTCTTATTTTTTCGTATTCTGCTAAGAAGAATAAGAACTAACACTATTAGTATTGTTATATCACAATAGATGGCGCTTATATTTTGTGTACTAATTTTAATAAAGATAAAATTTTTAAGATCCAACGCCTCTAGCGGTAGTTTCTGAATTTCAAAGTTTAAACATCGACATCGGTAGTAGACATCGATGTTTTATCCATACTATCGCCAACTGACCATCGATGGTAAAAGCATCGATGTTTTCGATACATCGATGTTTTTTTCCCATCCCTACTAAACACCCGAAACACCGTATTGAATAATCTTAAAAAGGACGTAACTTGAAAATTATGGACCATTTTTGACAACAGCAAACAAAAGTACATGTAGAACAACCCTGAGTTACGCTGGAACAAAATTACAAGGTGTCTCAAAAGAAATTTTATATTTATTTAGCTTACTGCGTGAACGCAACGTATCCGAGGGGCGCGGGGGTTATGTCAATCGGTAGCCTGGCTCTTGGGAATTTAGTCGCTATGGAGCGTTTCTCGGGAGCAGACCGCGCGTTATGCGTGCGAGAGTTTTACAAAAACGGTGATTCGGCGACTATAGCGCGTAGTAATAAAATACTGCAGTATTCGAGGTTTTCGCCACTTAAATGATGCGCCAAGCATTCCTCTCATTCGAAATTGGGTTAAAAAGTTTGAAGAGACTGGTACAACGCTGGATAAATCAAAATCCGGGTGACCTAGGTCATCAAAAACGGTAGAAAACGTGGAGAATGTTAATCAGTCTGTTCGTGACGACCCGAACCTTTCAATTCGGAAGCGCGCAAGTGCTTTAAATGTGCATAGATCATCATTACATCGCATTATGCACAAAGACCTAAAGCTGCACCCCTACAAAATTCAATTGGTGCAAGAACTAAAGCCCCAAGCTGCCAATCAGAGGCTTAATTTCGTAAATCAGGTGATTGAGCGATTTTCAGCGTTTACCAACATTTTGTTTTCGGATGAAGCTCATTTTCATCTTAATGGCCACGTAAATAAGCAGAACTTCCGCTACTGGAGTGCAACGAATCCGAAACGCAAACATCAGAAACCCCTACATTCGCCTAAAGTCACCGTATAGGCTGCGATGTCGGCGCGAGGAATTATCGGCCCTTACTTTTTTGAAGACGAAAGGGGGCGTGCAGTTACAGTGAATTCAGAGCGTTATGTGGAGATGTTAGACAACTTCTTGGTACCTGAACTGCAAAACTTTCCTGGCTATAACCAAAGAACATGGTTCCAACAGGATGGAGCAACTTCACACACGTCCAATATGTCTCTGCCACGTGTTCGTGAAATTTTCTCAGGCAAATTGATCTCCCGGAGAGGTGACATAAATTGGCCTCCACGCAGTCCAGATTTAACCCCTATGGACTTTTTCCTATGGGGTTATCTTAAATCTAAAGTTTACGCCAATAAACCGACTTCACTGGCGCATTTGAAAGAAAATATCCGTCACGAAATGGCAGCCATCCCTGAGTCCACCTGCCGAGACGTCATAAGTAATTTTACTGTTCGATTAAATGAGTGCCGAGAACGTAATTAATAAACATTTTTTCTATATATGGCTTACTTTTTTTTTAATTGATCCACTAAATATAAAATTTCTTTTGAGACACCTTGTATTAACCAGTGTTATTATTAACTTAAAATGTTTGTTTTAATTAACTATATTCTATGTGCATGAAATTTTTTGTTTTAATTTTCAACGTATTGATCAGAAAATTATATATTCAATTTTCACAGTATTGTTCTGCGTCTGAAATATGAAATACCGCAGAAACAATTTCCATGAAATCAAAATATAATAAATACTGTGCAGCCGTGTAGCGGGAACATGGTGTGCATGTATAAATTTGTTAGGTATTGTATGTGTAGGTCAGTTGTTTTGCATC
Organism: Liopterus haemorrhoidalis; assembly: GCA_963971575.1. Taxonomy (NCBI): domain Eukaryota; kingdom Metazoa; phylum Arthropoda; class Insecta; order Coleoptera; family Dytiscidae; genus Liopterus; species Liopterus haemorrhoidalis. The sequence continues at coordinate 48,328,386 of OZ020618.1, forward strand.
ACCGAACAAAAGAGGGCGATTTGAAATATAGGCCAAAACGGAATTGTAAAAGGTAGTTTGAGGATAGGTTCAAATGTGTAAATATACATAGGTCAATGAACTTATCAACATCATCAGAAATGGCATGTTAATCCTGAATAGATTTTAGTGTTCTAGGGTTTTGTCTGTACGATATGAATTATTTACAAATAACTAGATCTATAAATTTGAAATTAGACGTGCATGTGATCATCTTTGGCCATCATTAGAGCCCTGCAAATCCGCGGGTATCCGCGGATTATCCGCGGATATCCGCAACTTTTCTGCGGATGCGGATAAATTATCATTTAAACCATGCGGATGCGGATCGGATGCGGATTAAATGTCATATCCGCTTATCCGCAATATCCGCGTGAACATTAAATCTTCGGTGTGTTCTAACTACGCAGTCCTCGGTTATTTTCGGTTGTCTGTATATACATGATATTTTGTAGTATTCAATCTCACTTTATGTTATTTTTATTAAGACAATTGTCCATGATCAAGACTGAGTTGAGACAATCAACTTAACTTTCTTTTTATTATTGAATATATTATAGAAAATAATATTTTGGACAAAAGTTTCCTGGTACACTTTCGACGTAATTCTTCCTACCTCTGCTCTAATTCTGGCTTTTAAATCTGATAAAGGTTTTTTTTTTACATAAAACGGATTAGTAAGTTTTATTTAAATACCAAAATTTACCTACATAATTTTTTCTCGAAAATTTTATTATGTAACCTGCCAATTTTTTTATACTACCCGAAGTAAAAAGTCTTGCAGATCCCAAAAATTTGAAAAATGACACATGTTGCTATTTGAAAAAGTTGCAACGCCATGCGCCATATGGCGTAAGAGAATTACTTGATCCTAAAAATATGAAGCACCTTCTATCAAGTAACTTTTCTGATTTTTTTTAAAAATTCAATATTTAAAAAAGCAGCACGCCACTTACTCCCTACGAAAAAGAACGCTTAGGCCCCCCAAAATTGTTATCTCTCTCTAGATTTAAATAAGTTCTTAGCGCATCTAGGCCTTAAAACTTTTGGGGTCCCTTAGGTTAGGTTAGTAATAAATAAGCTGGTAAATCCAAAAATTTTCAGTAGCGTTTTAGAGCAGAGATTACCTAAACAGGCGAAATATGTTAGTTCTTTTCAAACTGACAGCAAAACCTGTAGTGCGGATAGTGCGGATATTTTTGCGGATGCGGATCGGATGCGGATTTGTTATTTACAAAAGCTGCGGATGCGGATCGGATGCGGATCATGGATGTGTGGATGCGGATCGGATGCGGATACAGAAAAGCTTATCCGCGCAGGGCTCTAACCATCATATATCTAGTCTTGCCATAAATATTGTGATAAAGTTTTCAGTACAATTCCACAAGATGCTCAAAGATATTTTCTTTTAGTACATAATACCCAGATAAATTTTAAACAAGAAAAGCTCATCAGTTTTCAAAAGACCACTTCTGGCCTTTACACAATGTTTAAGTCTCTGCGGCTACACGTCAAAATAATTACGGGTTTTTACAGAAAATCTCTCCACAATCTTCATCAGGTATGTCCAGAAGCACGGACCAAAATTAGCAGTTCAGTGGGTTGAGGTCTAAGCGGGCAATCATCAGGAGAAATAAAGTCGATAGATTGCTTTCAAGCCAATGCTACGCAGCCTTTGCATTATGGGCTGGTGTTAAATCTTGCTGGAAGCTCCTGTGGTGACCATTAATCAGGAAGTTGTTCAGTTCTTTAACTATCGACTTCAACACGGTTTTCTAGTAGACTTTGACCGACGTTTTTACACCTTTCTTTTAAAGGTGAAGCTTAGTGGTACCGTCATAGCCCTCGCCCAATCAAACCATAACTGAAACAGGGTAATGGCCATTCTGGATGATCGGCATCTCACAAGCTTCTTGTCAATTTGTAGCATGGCAATCTAGCTGTTAAAAGTCTCCTCAATACTAAAAATCTTTTCATGATAATCTTTTTCAAGAAACTCTTGGTAATTATATTGACGAGTGGCTGCAGAGATTTAAGCGTTGAGTCCTTACACAGCATAGTCTGAAGTGGTCATTTTGAAAAAAATGTTTCTTGTTCAATTAAAATAAAATGGGATGAATGATTTTTCCCCTATAACTGGTCTATTTTTCGAATTCATGAAAATGTACTTTTCGTTTCAACCAACGCAAAAATATTATTATTACTACAAATCTGCTAATTTTCCAAAATATACGATTATTTTTAACATTTTTGTTGTTGCTTGAACCACCCTTCGAGACCAGGTGTTATCGACGCATATTAAAAGTGAAATGAGTTGGCTGAAATGAAAGTCTCGAACAAAGAGGTGTTTCAAAGTGCTGAACCAAGAAGATTTCTGGTTCAAAATATAAATAAAAGTCGAGCTAGCTTGATGGGGCATATTTTGCGACATGAGAGTTTGCTGAAAATAATCGTGGAAAGAATGGTCAAAGGACAAAATACTAAAGGAAGACCCCCCTTAAACTATATGAGTCAGTTGAAAGAGCAGCTTAACTGTCAGAAATATGTTGATCTAAAGAGAAAGGCAGAAGTCCGGAAGGAATAGAGTGCTGCTGCCAACCAATCTTAGGAGTGTAAACTTTAAGAAAGAGAAACCAGTGAAAGGTAAACTGGTGGGTGGAAACTGGACTTAACCCATCTTTGCTTTTTTTTCGAATCCATTTCTGTGGATTTTTCGAGGCTGTATGCCAGCTCTGGACATTAAAAATAATCGTTAATTTTGGGCAATATTCGTTTTGAGTAATGTATACTCAAATATGGATAATCAAGTTAAAAATCTTTACTTACTACTGAACACAATAATTTCAATTTTTATCGTGGGCCCCTAGAAATTATCAAACGTGCATCCAGAAGTCCGCGAATTACTGTTTTAAGCAATAGAACTAGGTTTACCAAGATTTTTAAGCAGTATCACAATATCTCAGTTTAAGGCTGCGTATAACCCCCGGAGGTTACTAGTTTCTTATACAAAACTAACAATCTGAAATAAAATTAGTATCAACCTATACATCAAATTTTGCACCGAATTTTTATCTATCTAATATGATAGTTTTAATTTTAGAAACATTTATAGTAAAAATATTATCGCTCAATAACTTAAAAATAGACATCAGCGATATTGTTCTGTAATTTTTTAAATCTATTTGTGGGTTTCGAATAACTTTTATATTTATATAGTTTTGTGTAGAAATGTTCAAATAATACGTCAATTTTTTTTTTCGACTTGATTACTTATAGTTTAGAACCTTCGTCGAAAAATATTATACTTAGAGATAATAGAATGCCACTTGGTACACGTATTCTTCACGAAAAATAAATCTTTTTTACTCGTAACACCAATTTTGAAAACCGCGGCAGATTCAAGATGGCAGCAAAAATAGATTACCAAGTACAATAACTATAAGTAATTTTCACAATACAACAAAATAGCTACAATCATATTTGTAGAATGAAGCTTTAGGTATAATTTGCCGCATCGTACGCAAATATTCGTCGATTGGTTTACAAGATGGCGTCTATAATGCAATTTGCTTATTTACAACTACCTAACAGTTTTTTCTACAATTAAAAATATCCTATTAGATAGATAAAAATTCGCTGCAAATTTTGATATATAGATTGTTATTAATTTTATTTCCGATTATTAGTTTTGTATAAGAAACTATTGAGGACTATAGGGTTGTGCGCCGCCTTAACAATTTATCCCATACTACCCATACTGATACAGTTGAAACTTCATATACCTAGTAGGGACATAAATACAGTTACAATAATGAACGTATCCAATAAAAATAATACAAATGAACGCACCCAAATTTAAACAGGTGATAATCGTGAGTTAACCTATAAATTACTTTACTGTGGAAAGAATTTGATTTTGTGTTGTATGTTACCATGGAATGGTCAGACAAAGAAAACCGAATTGCAGTTATTGGACTTTATAAATGTAAGATTGAAAAATCAAACATTTTTAAGACGCTACGTCCGCTCGGCATTAGTCGAATGTTTGTGTATCGGTGCATTAAATTGTTTGAGAAAACTAGGGACATAAAAGACCGAATAAGATCCGGGCGCCCGAGGACAGTACGCACGCCACAAGCTATTAAAGCTGTTAAGGACAGAATAGCAAGAAATCCGTTGCGAAAACAAAAAATTATGTCCCGCGAAATGAAAATTTCGCGAAAATCAATGGCGCGTTTTAAAAAAAGACATGGGTCTTGGGGCCTTCAAACGCCGCACTGGATAGTTACTAACTGTGTCTCTTAAACAAAATAGGATCGAAAAATCGAAACGCTTGTTAATCAAGTACGCAAACGACAAACACAAAAAAATCCTTTTTACCGACGAGAAAGTTTTTACTATAGAGGAAAAATTCAACAAACAAAATGACAGGGTTTATGCCAGGTCATCTACTGAAGCCGCGGAAATAGTTCCAAGGATAGAAAAAGGTCACCACCCAGCTTCTGTGATGGTTTGGTGGGGCGTTTCCTATGATGGAGTAACTGAACTTCATTTTTATGAAAAAGGGGTGAAAACTTCAGCTAGAGTCTACTAACAAACGGTCCTGGAAGATGTTGTGAAACCCCTCAATCATACTCTTTTTCAAGATCAGTCATGGACATTCCAGCAGGATTCTGTTCCAGGCCATAAGGCTAAGACAAGCCAAACGTGACTTTTAAACAATGTTCCTGATTTTATTGGCGTAGAAGATTGGCCCGCTGCAAGTCCAGATTTGAATCCTTTAGATTACAAGCTATGGATAGTTTTAGAGGACATGGTTTGCCACAAACGATATACAAATATTGAATCTCTGAAACAGTTTTAGCTCGAGCTGTAGCCAATTTTCCCATGGAAGTCGTACGTGCAACTATCGATGATTGGCCTATACGACTTAATGCCTGCATTAAAGCCAAAGGTGGCCATTTTGAATAATTATACCAATTATGGATAACTTATGTATAAGTACAAATGTCACTAAAATTTGGTGAAGAACTTAATTGTAGTTTTAATTTTATTTCATAAAATATTTGTAACAGTATTTATGTCCCTACTAGGTATATTTGGAGCTAAATTCTACCCATTTCAAAATATCTAAAATCCAAATGGAAGAAAATCAGTAAAATAACTCTATCTAAAATATATGTAACCTTAAAAAATCCAATATTCCATCAGATCATTTTTTACGATTCTACATGCTCTGGAAATAACCAGAGAATGTCCATCAACACATCAAATACATCTAAGACGAGAGGCGATGCGAGAGAATCACATCAGTTTTCAATCTCTGTGCGATTTCCTGTTCGGTCGGCTGCCGCCGTCGCTACTGCCGCCGCCGAGATGACTTCTTGTCCGAGGGCAATACCCCAACCCCGCTTAAACCGGAATGTTTGAAAAATGCGACAAACGCGACGGATATTTGAGGGGATATAAAGCTTAAGTAAAAGACTGTTTTACGAATTGATTCACATGATCATGTAAGTTACTATTTATTGTTTTCAAGAAATTTCGATACGAGATTACCACGACGTATTGACAAACTGGAGCTTTTAGCTGTGGAAGGGATAGTGAATAGCAAGAAACCAAGTGGATAGACAAAATTTTCAAGCTGACTGATGAAACAGTAAACAAGGCCATTCACTCCACCAGAAATCGTTCTCGGCGGAAAAATATTGTGACTAAGGCAGTCACAACATCCCTTCCAAGAGATTTGGATTAAAAGAAGAAACCATATTGACCACAATTTCTACCATACAGACAGACAAACACATAATATTAATAATAATAATAATAATGTTTATTGCCTTATAGAAAACAGTACAGTTTTAGATGGTCGTCAAATACAAAATTACGATTCATTAATAATTACACTATACTATTACAAAATATTTCAAAATTTATAAATTAAAATCAAAACATAAATAGTAAATAAAACCACTGGCGAAGGGAAACCTCCACTAGACTTGCCCTCCCAAAAAAAAAAAATAAATAAATAAAAAAAAAAAAATTAATTTAAATTTTTTTTTTTAAATATTTAGATAAATCTTAAAAAATACATCAAATTATGTTTTATACAAATTTTTGTCCAAAGCTTGGTTTACTTGTTACGAATTAATTATCATGACCATGGAAACGTTACATATAAATATGAAAAAATTGAGACTTGGAAAAATTTTAAATAATTTTACAAAAAAATTTCAAAATTTTTCGTTTTAAAAATCTTAAAATCGACACGAGTAAACTCCCATTTCTATTCAAACGATTTTTATAAAAAACAATAGAGTCTTCATTATGGTTTTAATGTCAGCAAGTGCAACATCATAATACTTTCGGGTAATTGTGAATGATGTATCGTCTGCAAAGAGAACTGTACTTGCATTAATATTAGTAGATAAATCATTAATAACAAGTAAAAATAAAAATTGACCTAATATAGATCCCTGTGGTATACCACGAGATAGCATTACCTTCGTACTTAGTGAATATTGATACACTTGTTGACTTCTATTATTGAAATATGATCACAAAAGATTTAAGTATTTACCTCTTACATCATAATATTCTAGTTTGTTTATTAGAATTTTGTGAGATACCCAGTCAAATGCTTTAGATAAGTCATATCTGACGTTATGAGTTTTTTTTTTTATTATACCTACAGAATCGTAAAAATTATTTTAAAATGTCAGACCAAGTCTGAGCCCGTTTTGGGACGCCAAGAATTAAATAATGCTGTTGTATAACACTGAAGAAGTAAAATATTTTAAGTGTAACAATTTTGGCTAATGAATTTGCAGCTCAAATTCTTGTTTCGATTTCTTTTCAGTAATAACCTCATGTTATTTTTCAAGCTGCGCTGTAAATTCCAATTGATCTTACATGTGATACAAATGCACATGAAATTATTAAGACATTACTCCACTATGTATTCCTATTGGGAAATCTGATAAAGGTCTGACCTGAGTTTCTGATGACGACCTTATCCTGAGGGAATTCTCTCCGTGTTGTATACCGTCAAGTGAGATTTTTATTATCAGACAACCTCTGAATACAAGCTTATGCCGCGTTATCCTCGTAATCTAGACACCTAACCTCTCTTTATTATGAAACAGTGTGGATGAAAAAACCTAAACATTATTTTTTATTTACGTTTTCATATGTTGGTATTATGAAGTTCATAACGTTGTTAATATACATTGTATATAAAATAGATGCTATATCATTTGTTATGTATAATGAATTCACGAATATTCCATTACATAAAACTCAGTTTTATATTGTTTTATTTTCAAACAAATTTCCAGGATAATATGAAATGAATGACGAGGGCTATTTGAAAAAATCGTGACTTGATAATGAAAGACTTGGTTTTTCTTTTTCATTTACTTTTATTTTTTAATATAATCTCCTTGAATTTCCGACTGCAGTTTGTCCAGCGTTGTCCTAGGGCCATTATTCTATCCCAAAAGTAAGATTCATCACTCCTATCAAATATCCGTTTACCTCTGTTTCTGGCTCAACATTTGAAATATAGCGGGGCGTCAATGGAAGCAAGGAATGCACTGCATTCTTCGCTCAATCAGATTGAAATATTTTTTAAGGCTTACAGAAAGCATATAAAAGCTGACACCGCAAAGCTAAAACTCAAGCGCAGTACAATACAAAAGGAGAACCAGGCGGACCTCTTCTCCTAGCGGTTGTTTTCCCGAACACAACCTTCGCCGATTTTTTTTACCGACCGCCAACATATATAAGGGAGGTATTGTGATCATACCGATTTGGAAATTTCGAGATTTCGATGGATCTCCACGAATTGAGGTCCCTTCATAACATTTTGACTATTTTTAGCATGATGTCTGTTGGTCTGTCTGTCCGTCCGTCTGTCCGTCTGTCTGTCTGTCTGTCTATCTGTCCGTATGCCTGTCCGTCTGTCTGTCCGTCTGTCTGTCCGTCTGTCTGTCCGTCTGTCTGTCCGTCCGTCTGTCCGTCCGTCTGTCCGTCTGTCTGTCTGTCCATCTGTCTGTCCGTCTGTCTGTCCGTCTGTCTGTCCGTCTGTCTGTCCGTCTGTCTGTCCGTCTGTCTGTCCGTCTGTCTGTCCGTCTGTCTGTCCGTCTGTCTGTCCGTCTGTCCGTCTGTCTGTGTACACGTGTAGAGCAAATTCGACTAAAAGGATTTTTATGAAACTGCATATTTAAGCTTTTGACATCAGTGGCACGAGTTGATCAACTTCTGGTAAAAATCGGTTGACTATAAATGGGAGTTTAGTCGTGTTGATTTTTATATTTTTGCGAATATTTAGCAACAGAAAAATATTTCGAAAAAATGTATTTAACAAAAATTGCTATAAATGCAATAACTAATAACTATTATTTGAGACGTTTTTTGATAAAACGAAAAATTTCGAAAAATTTTTGTAAAATTTTTCTATATTTTTCTAAGTATCTATTTTTTCATACTTATATGTACCGTTTCCATGGTCATGATAAATAATATCTCTGTTAGAAAATATTAGGCCAAGTTATTACCGACCGCCAACATATATAAGGGAGGTATTGTGATCTTACCAATTTTGATGTTTCGAGATTTCGATGGATCTCCACGAATTGAGGTCCCTACATAACGTTTTGACTATTTTTAGCATGATGTCTGTCGGTCTGTCTATCCGTCTGTCTGTCTGTCCGTCTGTCCGTCTGTCCGTCTGTCCGTCTGTCCGTCTGTCCGTCTGTCCGTCTGTCCGTCTGTCCGTCTGTCCGTCTGTCCGTCTGTCCGTCTGTCTGTGTACACGTGCAGAGCAAATTCGGCTGAAAGGATTTTTATGAAACTTCATATTTCAGCTTTTGCCATCAATGGCACAAGTTGATCAAATTTTGGTAAAAATCGGTTGACTAAAAATGGAAGTTTACTCGTGTCGATTTTAAGATTTTTGCGAATATTTCACAACAGAAAAATATTTCGAAAAAATTTATTAACCAAAGTTGCTATAAATACAATAACTAATAACTTTTATTTGAGACGTTTTTTGATAAAACGAAAAATTTCGTATCTCTTTATTCCTATTTATATGTAACGTTTCCATGGTTATGATATATAATATCTCTGTTAGAATATATTAGGCCAAGTTATTTCTACTGTGCTGCTAGAATCAAGAGATACTCGACTGAAATATTCATAAACAAGTAGTTTGTGATGGCGGTCGGTCCTGTGGTGGCCACAGCTGATTTTTTTCTTTTTTGTGAATAATCTTTTGCCAAAAGGTAATTTATTAATATATTTATGGTTATATAATATGGTTAAATATTTACTTTAAATTAGTCAACTGTAAAAATAATTGTACAAATTATGTCGAATATTACTTAAAAAAAAAAAAAATACGCTATTATAAAATTAGTAGATGCAACTTTATACTGTGCAATAAGACAGGGACAGTTCGGATGTACATTGAAATTGTCAAAAATGGACTTATATATATTGTGTTCTAAATCTCTTCACTGAAGCATAGGGCCTTGACAAACTCGCGCCATCGGGTTCCGTGAAGAACCAAAAATGGACTTTAACTCTGAATGCTCTATATAAATATTTGACAGCTCTGATCTTGAGATTTTTTCAGCATTCTTTAGAGCTTATTATGTATTTTAACACATAATATTGACCTTGATTATTTAAAATTAATTTTTAATGCCCTATTATCGATTCAGTCTGAATCATTTATATCATTTTACAATCTAAAAAATGTTTTCGTGACAGGTGAATTATTCACTTCTTTCTGCATATAGTATGTTACTGTGCGCCTACTTATATAAAATGCATAGACAAACCGTCAAAAATATGCATGTTTTTCTGTAATTAAAAATAATTTCGATCCCCAAAATGATAAAAATACATTTAAGTTATAGGATTAATCCTTCCGGATCAGATGCCGTTTAACTTTTTGCTCCTTGTCTTACCGGAAAGAAGCATTTAGTCAAAGAACGAACGATGTCTTTATATAGGTTTATCTAGTTTTTGGTCGATTAATTGCTGTTCTTCATATTTTTATTCGATACAAGATTACCCGTTTAAAAATATTGAATGGTCAAAGTTTTCTATATTACTCTTCCCATTTTTTGACAGTCTAATCAGAATGATTTATTAACGAATATTGTCCCTAAAACCGGTATAGTTTGCCGAGTGGACCTTTTGCTTGTATTGTTTTAAAAAAACACTCGATACGCGGAAAACTGAATACGAATTGATTGCTTCATAAATTTTTACTTTAACTCTTTTATTTTCGAGAGCATAAATTTCGCGAATATTGAATGTTATGATCGAGTAATAAAGAGTGTACAAAAATATGGTGCAGACATTTTAATTACATTCATAAAATAAAGATAAATACCGATTAAAACACATAAAAATTATTTATTATGATGTAAAGATGTCATGAATGATTGCATTAATTATAATACTGAACAATTCTTGCACATTTTGTTGATAAGGTTGGAGACAACACAGCCTGATAGGATTTCTTGACGCTACATGTTTTTCTCTTTCTGGCGGCAGTTGTCGGAATTAAACTGTTTTCCTATTAAAAAGTTGTCCAAATTACGGAAGAAGTGGTAGTCAGTGGGGGCTAGGTCTGGTGAGTATGGAGGATGATGAAAAAGTTTCCAAAAGACTCCAATTCCTGTAATTTTGCCACAGTCATTTGTGCAGTGTGTGGTCTAGCGTTATCATGCAATAAGACAAGAGTCAATCTGTTGACCAATCTAGGCTGTTTTTCTTCAAGTTTTTGCATCATTTCTTCTAGTTGGTTGCAGTATATTTCTGCTGTGATCGATGAGCCAGTTTTTTTGTTTTTTGTTTGGTTTTTAAGTTCATCACCATCATCATTGGCGCGACTGCACGAAATGAGCCAAGGCCTCCTGTTTCCAGGTTTCATGACCATGTTTTCAATCTATGTCTACATATCTACATTCAGTAGTAATATGGTCAGTATTACGTCCATTTTTTAGCGTACACATAAAGGTACCTACAGTTTAAAGCCGGTTGCAAACGGCTAAGCAGAACCTGTTATTTGTATAAATATTTTTACACAAATTATTTGACATAAGCAGGAATTGAACGCACGTCCGTGCCCTTGCTCAGCGGTCAAGTAGCAGGTACAGACGATTTAACGTTTGCAGCTACAGGCTTGCTTGGTTTCTAATTTGTGCAGTGTGATGTCTAGCGTTATCATGCAATAAGATAGGAGTCTGTTGACCAATCTAGGCTGTTTTTCTTTAAGTTTTTGCATCATTTCGTCCAGTTGGTTGCAGTATATTTCTGCTGTGATCGATGAGCCAGTTTTTTTTTTTTTTTTTTTTTTAATTTACCTGTATGAAATTTGACCAACCAATTTGATATTGTCTGCTGTGCAGTAACACTAAAGCCAAATGTTTCACGCGGTCTGCGATGCCATAGTTCCACGTAAGAACTCATACTTCATAATAGTGCGAATTTCCGATTGTTCCATTTTCAACAAAATTAATTTAAAAAAAAAGTTTTTGATATATTTTAGAGCATACAATGATTTCTTTAAACAGGCGAGATGTGTAACTTAAAAAAAAAGAACGGTAAAATATTAAGCTAATGTCAAATAATAAGGCAGCTTTCACACTAGAGCAACGCAATTCGAGCAACCGACCTAACCAACTAGTTGCATTCATCTGACTCATAAGGATTTCGTTGAAGCATTTACACATGCGCGATGTGTCAGATTCAACCAACTAGTCTGATGCAACTAGTTGGATACGACTGGGCATGCCGGTCGCACGTGGACCAGTTGCATCAGTTTTACATTGAATTTATAATTTTATTTAAAATGAACGACGAAGCGTATAGCGTGAAATTGGTACAAGAAGTGGAGAATCTTCCGGTGTTGTACAATTTTACCTTAGCGTTACTAGAAGAGTTTCTTCTACACGAATACACCTCCTAAATTTGGTATCCACTTTTCTTATTGACGGAGCCACCATATCAAGCAGTTCTTAGAAGGTTGCTGGACTCATCCTGTACATAGCTTTAAATTTAACTGGATCTCGAAGTTCCTTTGCAACCACAAATAGTCTCCGTTTAAAATTTTTTACAAAATATGGGTGAACCCAATGACATCTTTTCTTTTTTTTCTGAAGTACCACCACAACATTGTAATATCGTCGTCTTCTTCTGAAGATTCCATTGTGACTGATTGCGATAAATATGAAAACGTTTGTATGCAACGATTGCGTACAACTGGTTGCTTACAACTCATAGCATGTGTTGCGTTGCTCTAGTGTGAAAGCTGCCTACGCTGTTAAAGTTGGCAATATTATTAACTACAAATTTCATCCTTGTCGACCTGATAACATATTCCTACTGGTAAAAGGCAGTCTTATGAATGTTTGCACACGGCTAACACCCGCGTGGCGGCTCTAGTTTATAAACTGCTATTTAGCCGACCGGCGTAGCGTAATGGTAACCAAGTGATCTGCATTTCTAAGGTCTCGGGTTCGAAACCTGTTCAGGCATGGAATATTCATCAAGAAAAATGAATATTGTCCTGGTTAATTGCCTTAGTAGCAAAAGCCATAAACGAAAAGAAAAAAAACTGCTATTTGCATGTTGTAGTCTTTTAAAATATGTGAAATTTATAGAGTAGGCGCTGGAGGTCGTTTTCGACAAATAATACTACGGCGTTCGCGTAACATATTTATGGTCAAGTATTGTTATTTAAATAAGCATGCTAACCAAGTTACTCATTCGCAATGGAGAAATTATACAATATGGTATTCATATTAATGGAAAAACATAATTATCCAAACAAATATCAACTTCTGAAATACTTCGCTTTAATAATGCACTATTATATTAATGTCTAACACTGCAACTTCTGTCATTAACTATATTACAGTAACATTGCTTGCAAAGTTCATAATAGAAATATAAAATTTATTATTACTCTGTATCTTTTATAGCTAAAACTAAGTATTTTTCATGTCAAATAGGTTAACACCCAGGATATTTCAAACAAGAAATTTCAGTTTCAATTTCCTATTTCCTGAAATAATGTTCTTCTCGTAAATTAGATTCTATTCGCAATTTAGAATTCTAAAATTATCTTCCCTCGGTCGTTGATAAATTAATGTCAGCAAATGACAGCAATTAGCAACAATAATAATGTTTATTATTATCAAGTTGTAATGCACTATTAAAAGGTAATTTATCCATCTGCTTCAAGAAAGAGGTATTTGGTCAATGTGTCTTACCATTTCACCTATGGTGCTGAGATTTACAAGCTCTCGCGAAAATTTGCGAAAAAAACTAGCTCAAAGGCCCATGGAGAGACTGATGATTGGCGTTACACTTTTCGATCGAAAAACAAATTTGTGGTTCAGACAGAAAACAAAAATTTGCGATATAATTGGAAGAACTTCACGTCTTAAGTGGTAGTGGGTAGGCCATATTGCTAGAGCCAATGATGGTAGATGGACCAGGAAAGTACTAGGCGGCCTAGAAGCAGTATTGAAAACCGAGGAAGACCTCTACCTATCCGGTAGACGGATGATATCAAGAGACTGATCATTAGAATTGAACTAAACAATAATATTCTACCATTAGTGCATGAATATAAGAATCTAGGCATTGTTCTTGACACAGTTGAGATTTAACTCATATATTAGTTCACTTTTAAGAAGGGCCTTTCTCGCCTTAAAAAACTTATATATGAATAGATTTTGTCTATCTCGCAATTTAAGAAAATCTCTTGCTGATAGTTTAGTTTTATCTATTTTTAATTATGGTGATATTATATACCACTCCTGTATCACTCACGTTGACAAACTCAGAATTCACAAAATTCAAAACTACTGTGTAAGATTTGTACTGTCACTTCGTAGTAGAACTCCAACGTCCAAAGGGTTGAGTTCATTAAATTGGCTAACTATGGAACAGCGTCGAAATTTACACTTTGCTTCGTTTATTCATAAATTAGTAATCAATCAAACGCCTACCTATTTAAGCTGCAAACTAGTTTCGAGAACTTCCCTTCATAGCCTTACTCTTAGGGACTTCTATAGCCTAGAAGTTCCAGCCCACAAAAGTTCATTTTTCGAGCGTTCCTTTTCTTATTGCGCCCCATATATGTATAATCAAATACCCAAGTGCCTAAAATCTCTCTCTGTGCAATCTTTCAAAGTAAAATATAAAACATGGTTGCAGACAAAAAATCACACCAAGTAATCCTGTTTATATTTCATCTTACCCAATGTGTGGTAGGAACCAAAATTGCCTTACAGTATATGGGAATGTCTTACCTGAAATAAAAAGAAAAAATTAGTCATTTAGAAAAAGGATAACAGCTTAAATGACTATGCCGACTGTCGAACATAGCCCTTGAATTAGACAGATGCAATTTCCATAACTCTCAAGAGTGGATATTTTTTTAACAAGTTTTTTGGTTGAACTTATTATGTAAGCAATAGTATTTTTTCTACCACTCCGTAAAGTGGAAAATTTACGCATGCATACAGTATCCAAATTGGCACTTTTAAGCCTAGTGTGAAAAGTGTTGTCATTGTAACTGTCAATTAAAAAAAAAAAACAAATACAGGTAGGACTCGTTTTACGCCGGTGTTACGTTCCGGCGTAAAAAAAATCGACGCAAAAAGAGTCCATAATGTGAAATTCCAGAGACGGATTGACTTCAAATCTAAGTGTCATTGATGTATTTTTATCTTGATATTTCAACGATTTTAAATATATTATAAAAGTGTTTTGTATGAATACCACGAATTTCAAAACTTTGTTTTCAGGGACGGACCTATATAAATTTTATTAAAATGAATTAGATATAAATGAAGCAAATAAATATTTATTCTTTTGTGACTATATAAATACAATACAACGATATGATTTAACAACAAACTTATAACTAACAAAACTAACAACAAAAAATTAATAATAATTTAACATAAAGAAAAATATGATGAAGAAAAAAAAATTGGATAGTTATATTAAAAAGATATATTTTACAAAATTATTTTTCTGTGAATTTTCTCTTTTTTTTCTCGGAGGAGCTCTGCATACGGTGCCAAAAAAGCTGCAACACTCCTCTTTACTTGCATACTGCGTTCCCTATCATTATCGAGCTCACAAAGTTTTTCAGTAAGGATGTCTATGTTTGTCAAAATTCATTTTAAAGCATTCTTCATGATGGTTGTAATAGTCGATGGAGGTAAATTGAGGTCCCTACAAACTTTTGGACGTGTTTCTCCATCTAGCATTCTTTTAATCACCTCCATTTTCTCTTGGTTTGTAATGGATCTTCGTTTTTTCTTAGCATTTAATTTAGGTGGTTTATTTTCCTTGTTAGAAGACATGGTTTGTAGTTACACTATATATAATATATACTAAACTATATATAATACAATAAATTATTACTTACAAACAACAAATTAAATTTACCTTACGGAAAATTAAATTTGGCAGACGTAAAAATTTATATAATATATTCTATATAATAACTGCAATAAACTCAATGTGCTGAATGCAACCCTGTACTGGCAAAACATTACTTAGCAATGATGTACTTTATTAACTGCGCGTGCGTAAAACCTCAGAACATCCCTGCTTCGACCAAAGATTCGGCGACGACGTCGACACACGACTCTGCCGTTCAACCGGCGTTATTTCGAGACCAGCGTAAATAAAACCGGCGCAAAATGAGTCCTACCTGTATACAGTTTCACGTTAAAATACATAAATGAAAGACACGAGTAAATGAAAATACTTTTGTAAAATACTTCAGTTCAACTGCTTTAATTATCTAAATAATCATAATAATCGATTAAAGCATTTAATTTACAAATGACTAACAATTAGTTACTGGTTGGCCATATCATTTTGTAATAATAACACAGCTCTACAAAAAAAAAGGGTCATACCCAGACATGCGATACATGGTTTCCGAAGTATTTTTGCTCGCTGATCACGAGTCTGTGGTCGGTTTGTCTCCATCAGGTCTTCAAACCTTGCTAAGGTCAGGATCAAGGTCACATCCGAAAATTTGATTAAAAAAATCTAAAAAAAACCATATGGGGGTTTTTGAGGTCGCTGATTGCGAATCCAGTGTTCGTATTTCAAATATTTAAACCGCAGGTATCTATCTTGTACAGTTTTCATGATAGAATTTTTTGAAATTTTGAAAAAATGAAATAAAAATCAAAATTTAATTTTTTTTTTTTTTTTTCTAAAAATGAAATCTAAGGCTATTTAGGACCTCAGGATTATAAAATTCCGACCGCAGGTCTTTAGCTATCATAGTTTTTAAGGTGTGTCCGTAATTTTTTTTAGAATTTTTGGAGGTGTTTCGGCCATTTGACCTTGAACAGATTTTGACCTTATCTTGATAAGGTCAAACGGACACTGGATTCGTAATCAGCGACCTCAAAAACCCCCATATGAATTTTTTTAGATTTTTTTAATCAAATTTTCGGATTTGACCTTAGCAAGGTTTGAGGACCTGATGGAGACAAACCGACCAGAGATTTCGTGATCAGCGAGCAAAAATACTTCGGAAACCATGTATCGCATGTCTGGGTATGACCCTTTTTTTTGTAGAGCTGTGTAGTGTAATCAATAACCAGCTGTCAAAATTCTTAAAAATAATAAACACGTATCTAATTACTATGATAAATGAAGTAAGACAGCTCTTTTCCCTAAACTACGGTACTCCGGGCATAACCGGTCCACAAGAAGATATTATTTGGGCAGCAAATTATTATTATTATTTTTTTTTTTTTTTGCTACAGCAAAAAAAAAAATCCCAAAATATAAAATCATAACTAAATTGTATCAGATTCATAAACTGTATTTTTTTTATAATACTAAAGGCTAATCCAAACGATTAGGAGGAACTAACTGGAATTTTCATTTTCTCCTTGGCAGTTTCTGTGGCATCTCATTTTTCAAAAATTATCCAGTGGCTCCCCGAAATTATCCTATATATGGCTCAGGTTGGGAATCCTTGCTGTACAGTATCGAATGCGTTATTATCAACAAAAATTTTCTCCCTACTTTTAAATTTAGAATCTCTTGCCCAAATATAACATGTCTAACTGGCGTAGCATTTCTCATTACATTTTACAATATGTTCATAACTCCCAGAACAACAAATATTTCCAGGGTCGTTGCTTTGCGTTTGGGAATTCACCAACCAAATAATGTTTATTTCGGATTTTACCCGGTCATATACCGTTCTCTGGAGATTAATCGAAATCAGAAGTACATTGGAAATGGTAAAAGCATTTGAGTGTGATTTATAAATGGGGACAATTCAAACAACTAGAAGAAAACAAACAGAACCGCTATATTTTGACGTCAAATCCTATTCAATATACGAGCATACGTGAAGGGAATAGGTGGAATTGTGAAAATATTAATTATTTGCTTCAGTAGAACGTAAGGTTCAAATGATAATTTTTAAATAAATACAATATTATTTATATATGAATTGTTACGAAATAAATAATAAATAAATAAGATAAATAAATAATGGCACAGTAAATCTACATTGTAGAATCAGTTTTTCATCATCTTCCAACCGAGTTCATCCACTGCTTGGCTACATATACAGGGTGTTATATTTTAGTGGACCCAGCAAATATCTCGCTTATTTATTAAGTTAGTAATTTATTTCATATAACATGATTTATACAGCAACATGTAAGCTACTTGATGACGGATATACATTCATGATACCACTTCCGGTTTATTAGTAATTAATATCAACTTTGAAATTTCAAACGGAACATACTAAATTTTTTTACATATTTGAAAAGTACATCAAATTTGCTTTACAATCATGTAAAATAATTTATATGTTACATTATTAAAAAGTAAAATGGAAAGAACTTGATTCGAGAAATTTTTTGATGAAGCAGCATAAATTAAACAAGTACTTTGTGATGGCGGTCGGTCCTGTGGTGGCCGATTGGTGGTGATTTTTAGGGTTTTGTAAGTATGACCAAAAAACCCTTATACCGTCATTTTGTCGTCTGTCTGTCTGTCTGTCTGTCTGTCTGTCTGTCTGTCTGTCTGTCTGTCTGTCTGTCTGTCTGTCTGTTCGGTAAAAATTGTAGCCAAACGGCTAAACCTAGAGAGTTGAAATTTGGCATGCTTATACAACTCTTTGACCCACATATAGGAAAAATACTAAAACATCTAAAAAACATACCCCCCTAAAAATATAAACAAATATGTGCTCATCGAAAACAAAAATATTTTTTTTAAATTTTGAGTAGGGTATCAAATGAAAGCCCTTAGTACGTGGATTAACGATCAAAATTTTATTTTTGCAAAATAAATTATTTTGAGGCGATTTTTGGCAAAATTGTGCAAAAAAATTTTTGTCCCACACCCTGTAGCCCAGATGGTTTAAACTAAAAATCTAAAAAAATTCTAAGTAATGTATATTGGTGTGAACCGGAATAGTACAACAGGAATTTTTGATCAGATTATGTTTTCGGAAAATAACGCATTTTTTGTGTTTTTTGGTTGACGATGCATACATGTTATACTCTTATAACACACTAAGTTGATAAGCATTTGGTGGTCTAGTGGCTCAGTTGCGCGACAACTACACAGGATCGTTATTCACTACACAGGTTCGTTCCTGGCTTGTGAAGTCAATTTTATTTTTTGTTTTTTTTTTCATATTTATTTTGTTTAAATTAATTTGTTAAAATTCTAGTTATATTTTAGCACATTTTGAATTTAATTTTCAAGAGCGTAAATTTAATAACCAATTGAAATTATATTTTCATTCTATGTGTCATTTATACGAAGCCAGAGGGGCGGAGCGTATGATTTAAGACAACCAATGAAAGCCATACGCCCAATTTTCAAAATCGTAATGAACCTTGTTATATAAAAAAAATACTGCACTTATTTAGAAACCTAAATAATGATATTAGGTATTCGAATTAAAATTAACAAAAAAATATTTTAACATAAAATTTGATTTTAAAGCTCTGAGATTAACAGACGATAAATTATTTTAAAAAGATCGTTCATTTTGCCGTGGTTACTACAAAGCAAAATTTGTCCTACACACTCAGCATGCCGCCTTCACTTATTATATACCTGCGAAACCCTGCAATGTGTGAAAATTCACACTTCACATCAATTTTTTATGTTAATTTCTAAGCTATAACGAAGCCTATTTCATCTAGTTAATAAAACTTGCAGCTTATCTTTACTGGTCTGCAAAAGAGAGACGTCTCTGTATCAGATGTTTACACAATCAAATTTTTTCACAATTGTTCGTAAAATTATAACGCTTCCTCCAGTCCTCCAATTCTAATTCCATCATCAATATTGTCCAATTCCATTTTTCTTCAAAGAAATTGATTTATATTCAATGCAATTTATACGATACCGTAATATTAATCTAATTTCATCCTCGAAATCTCAGAATCTCAAAATAAAGATTTTATTTAATAAATGATTTAATTCCGTTTTTATAAATGGAACATGGAGTTCAGTTGGAGCGAGACATTGGGATCGTATATATGATTTATGATATCTGACGAAGAGTAGAATTAATTGTTTGAATTTAATTTCATAATTATATAAACTGTGACATTCACCACTATATGTCTCCAGTTATTTTGTAATAAAAAAAGTCATTAATTATTTTTTAGCAGGAAACTGTGAAAGGAAACAGTTGGATATTTTCTTTTCAATGCTATTGAAACAGCCTTTGATTAATTTACCAATTTAATATTTGTTATTTCAAGTCTTCTTATTCAGTTAAATCAGTGGTTCCAAATATAAAACCACAGGAAAAGTTGCTTTGTATTCATGTTTACAGGGTGTTCTTGGGAATTGTTTAAAGGTTAGGAGGCACCCTGAGGATGAAGATGGTTTTATCTTGTGACAATCTTTGAAAAACTATTATAATTAGTAACAAATGAAAGGTATATTTACAAAAGCCACATTCTCACAATTTTAAGACAAATGAGTTCCATCTTGTAGAGAATTTTAAAAGCTACATGATAGCGCCCAAAAAATCTTACAAAATATACATTATCCTATTGTCATTCGATCACAAAAACTAAATATATTTACAAAACTTGCATTCTCCATTCGCTGTTCAGCGACAAATTCATCATTCTCTAGTTGGCCAATGGTGTGCGCATATTGTGTAACGTGATAGGCCGGCTATACGCACTTGTCATTTTATGTGATTCACATGTATGGTGAAACTAGGGATGGGAAAAAAACATCGATGTATCGAAAACATTGATGTTTGTTTTAAAAACATCGATGTTTTTACCATCGATGGTCACCTGGCGATAGTATCGATAAAACATCGATGTCTACTACCGATGTCGATGTTTAAACTTTGAAATTCAGAAACTACCGCTAGAGGCGCTGAAATCTTAAAAATTTAATTTTTATTAAAATTAGTACACAAAATATAAGCGCCATCTATTGTGTTATAACAATACTAATAGTGTTAGTTCTTATTCTTCTTAGCAGTTAGCAGAATACGAAAAAATAAGAAGACACTTTTAATTGTTGCAAATAATGCGAACGACCAACGACGCCAACACACTTTTTCTTTTTGTCTTGTTGACACTTTTCCAGTTGTTATTCCTCCAATCCCTGGATTTTTGTAAGTTGTCATTAACTATTTTTTTATATATTGAAGTTGGCTTTTCCTGAACAAAATTATCGAAAGCTTCAATTAATCGGTAAAAGTAACTAGAATTGAAAATCTAGTTCCGCCTAAACCAAAGGAACAGACTTTATTTCATCTTAAAAAAGTATAAAAATAATTGTGTATGACAATGTTATTTTTATGTTAAATAATATAAAATTATCATTAAGATTACTATATTAGTATTGAAATAAAATCCAATATTTCATTTTAGAAATGTAAAAATAATAAGGTCTGTTCCTTTGGTCTAGGCGGAACTAGATTTTCAATTCTAGTTACCTTTACCGATTGATTGAAGCTTTTGATCATTTTGTTCAGGAAAAGTCAACTTCAATATATATAAAAATATCTAATGACAAATTACAAAAATGAAAATTGCGGTTAGTTCCGTCTAATCGTTTGGAATAGACTGTAGGTACAAATTAGGATTATTATATTGGGTATAATAATATTAATGTGAAATTAATTTATATTAAAAAGGAATATTTCTATTTCAAAATCTAATAAATGCTTTTTGTGTATTACGTGTTACTTTTTTCGTATTTTATCTTTACATTATTAAATTAAACCTATATAATATAAATAAATAGCTTTTTTTTATATTAATAAAATATCGATGTTTCCGATACATCGATGTTTTTCCTTCGATGTTTTTTCAACATCGATAGTAAGGCGCCGATGTTAACATCGATGTTGAACATCGATGTTTTGCCTTCGATTTACAACCCTAGGTGGAACATTATAATATATTTTTTTATTAAATCTAAGTTTGTGTTACGCCAGTCGATGAAAAGAAAACAAAAAGAAGCACAAGACTACCTCAAAATTTGAAATGTAATACAGCTAAAGAAGCTCATTTCCAAAAGGATCTAATGAAAGAGCTTCTTGCATCTATGATACCCTGAACAACACCGATGTATCTACATATAAAACTATTAGATTAATGTCAGATGGTTGTACAGGCCAAAACAAAAATTCAATATTAATATTTATGGCCGCCAAGTGGCTTTTTACAGCACTAAATAATCTAGAAAAAATTGAAATTATATTTCCGGTAACCCCACATAACTATATTCCACCAGATCCGGTTTTTGGTCTAAGTGAAAAAGAGTTTAGGAAGGAGAAAATAATTCTTCCTGAAGAATACGAAGACATTTTTTCTCATTATGCTACAATTAAAAAGTTGGGCAAAGATTTAGAAAATTATGACTGGAAAGCAGCTAAGGACTTTATAATTAAAAGCACTCAGGATTTGCAAGTATAAATAATATTATATTATTAATAATGTGTGTGGAGATGGTCGTGTCCGTAATGAATAGAAGTGGAAAGGTTGTACGGGTATCGGACATAAATAAAAACAACTATCTACAGCTGACCAGTTTCGGAATAGTTTATTCCTTCATCAGAGCTGCTACATAAAGGAAAATCAGAATACAGTATAAGTGTATATCGTATATGAATAAATGAATATAATATAAGTATAAGTATAACATTGTAAGACATACCTGAGATAATAGTATTAAGTGTAATGGTGAGATAGATAAAAACGGGTCATGATATAGAAAACAATGTGTTGAATTATAAATAAATAAATAATGTAAATCTCTGACTTCGTTTTACATTATTTATTTATTTATTTATTTATTTATATTTCAACACATTGTTTTTTATATCATGACCCGTTTTTATCTATCTCAACATTACACTTAATACTATTATCTCAGGTATGTCTTACAATGTTATACTTATACTTATATTATATTCATTTATTCATATACGATGCTACAATTCCTATCTCCTATCTCTGCAAGATAGGTATATATATATATATATATATATTTACAATTTCTTGAAATTTTTAGTGATAATATACATTTTGTCTAAAAAGAATCTATTATTCTAAAACCCAAAGTTGCTACACATTCAATAATAACGACAGGGTCATTAATAACGAATTGCCTCAAGCGAAGCCTGACTGGACACCTAGATAAGAATGAAATCCTAAAAAATATGAACCATGTGTCTTATTCTCAAAAATTCCAGCGTGACCCTCGCTTCTATCCCTGCAATTTGAAAATTGTGTTTTAAAAATCTTGTAATCAATGTAATCATTTTCTCTCTGTCTATATTCTGTTCACTTTTTTACACTGTATTGCTCATTTTTCTTTACGCTCCTTCTAATTACGTGTTACAAAATGACGAGAGAGATTTTTCAAAGATTTTCTTTTCATTGAGAAGGACCGACAATATTATTTATTATTCTCAAATTCTATAAATAAAACTCAATTATACAAAAATGTTATATTTATATCTTTTGACAAAGAGCGATTTATTGAAGATAGCACTTTTATAATTTCTCCAGATCTTGAAAATGTTTCATTAATATGAAATAAATGAAAATATTAATTCTATACGCAATAAAATCGGAAAATTAAACATTGTCGGGACTCAGAAATTACTAGACATAATATTTTCATGTTCGTTACTAATGTTAAACAGAATATCTTTGTTTATATTTTAACAAAATTCCTTTAACTGTTAACTGAATGAAATAAATTCGTTGAAATGCTTTAGTATGCAAGAGACAGAGTGGTAAAAACTTTAAGAAACCCCGAAGGTGCAAGAAAAGTTCTTTATCGACTGCAGTGTTTTAGACAGTAGTTTACGGTACTTAGATCTATTTATCACGCAAAAGCGGATAAACGTTGACAACTGTGAACTAGAACTGACAGCACCAACTGAGGACAAGAAAGAGAAAATGTAGTGTTCAGATTCAATTCAGAACTGTATGTGCAATTAGACTGCTGATGACAGCATTGTATCATCGTGATAAATATCTCAGACAAGTAGGTACAATCATTTTTAATAGATTCGTAGAACAAAAAGTATTTTAATTTGATATATTGTCACAATTATAATATAATTTTATTCTAATGTCCCAATTCCTTGAGCGGCCTTTAGGCGGTGTAGGTCACAGTTGCTGACGATGTTTTTGGGAATTAAAGAATGTGCAGAGTGTTGCGTGTTTGTCAACATAACTTTTGAACTAGATTCTAATGTGTTGATAAATATTATTCAATTGTGCCGACTATGGTCTTTAATTGCTGCCAACAATTACACAATTGAATAATGTTTCCAAAACAATTGAGGTAGGACCTGATGTCATAGTGTCCTGGTTAACAGTTATAAAATGGTCTTAGGGAATAGAGTCGTGGTTAGTCATTCAAGGTAGTCTTTCTTGGTGTTCGCCTCCTGCGGATACCTGGGGTGGTTTTACCGATCCTGGAGAAGTCGGGGCAAGAACGGGACTTACATCCATTGTGAGAACCAGCAGCCATTTTGACAATTAATTATATTCTGATGTTAATTACATAATATTATATAATAAATTTTGTAGAAAAAATTCCGTTCTTGACTTCACCCCGTGACAATATCTTTGACATATTATCCGGCAGGTCATTAATAAATGTTAAAAATTAAAACGGACCCAAAATAGTACTTTGCTCTATGCCCATGTCAATATTCAGTGCCGGTGACAGAGTAATATTGAAAAAGACACATTGGTTCCTATTTGTATGGAAGTCCATTATGATATCTAAAATTTTACCTCGAATACCGTAATATTGGAGTTTATCATGTATTTTTTTAGGGCAAACACAGTCAAAAAGCCTTGCTCAGGTCACAGAACGATCCTGCAACGTGCAAACCTTTTTCAATACTTTCCATTATTTTATTTAATAATAATTTAGCTGCTTTAGCTGTGGACTGATTTGTCCTAAACCCAAATTGATTTTCTGGAAAGAAATTACGATTATCTAGAAAATTAACAATTCTATTTTTGATAGCTTTTTGAATTATTTTAGAAAATTTTGGGGTAATGGTGATCGGACGATAATTATTCGGCTCATTAGCATTTCCTTTTTTAAATACTGGAATTTTTGTCGACAGTTTTAATTTTTGTGGAAAGATTCCCGAAATGAAACAGGAGTTGGTAATCTGAGTCAATGGTTCAAGAATAGGTAGTAACTGAAACACGTTTTATTAATTTCATGTTGATGCCAAATATGTTTAATGTTAAGTTGTCAGAGAAACCGTGAATCAAACTAGCAACTTCTGTTTCAGTTACTGGAGCTATAAATAGGCTGTCAATGTTAATTTTTTTGTTTTTTTTTGTTTTTAAGCATTGTACTATAGTTAACGTCTTTAACAATAACAGGAGGTAAATTAGATATATACGCCCTGCAAGTGGTAACAGGGAGGGTCCCTTTGCGATTCCTTGCAGAAGAAAGGCGACAGATATACGAGGCAGGAGGGGGATCTGAGGTGAGAAACGCTGCCAAAACACATTCGGTGGACAAATGGCAGGAGGAGTGGTCCAGGAATCAGGATAAAGGGCAGTGGACAAAAAGGCTCATCCCCAACATACTAGAGTGGCTGGCCTGCAAGTTCAGGAACAAAGGCTACTATGTCACGCAAGCCCTGACAGCCCATGGGTCCTATAAGTCCTTCACTCTGAGGATTGGGAAGGACCAGGACGACGACTGTACCTACTGCAGCGCAATCGACACAGCCGAACATACAATATTCATATGCGGGAGATGGACTGCAGAAAAGTTACGAGCATACACGATAATAGGAGAAAACCTGACACCCGACAACATGGTCCAGGTTATGTGGCACTCCAGGAAAAACTAGAAAACGGTGCGGCAGATGCTGTCAGCCATTATGAAGAAGAAGGAGACAGACGAGCGAAAAAGACGGAATAGGGGAATGTGAGGATAGGTTGAGCTAGCCTGTTCCCTCCAAGATGAAAATCACCACAGATAGTTCCTTGGTGGGGAACAAGGGGCAAGCAAGGTTTTTAGTCGGTAGGCTAAATGACGGAGTTTCCGAAACTACCAGATAGGTGTTTATAAAAGATTTTCCCTGAATAAAAAAAAAGGTAGATTAGATATAATATTTTCGGCGACAGTTTAAAAAACTAAGTGACGTAGCTAATGTAATCGCTGACCCGAACATTATGAACTATTCTGCTGGTAGACTCACGCTGTTTTGATCCAAAATTTTACAGTGCTCCATCTAGAGTCTAGATTCTAGACGATTAAGCCTTCTTAAAGTCGACAAAAAACAATTTTACTGGTGATATACCGAGTGTCTCAGGAGAAATCTGACAAACTTCAAAGGCGTATGCCATTATTAATTTCTGGCAAAAAAAAAAGTTATATGAACATTGGTCCCATTCGAACAAGTTACAAAGTTATGACTAATTAAAAGATAAATACAAGTCATTTCATAAATATGGTTTTTTTGCGTATCGTTTCAAATCTATTAAAAGTAACAATAATTATTTTTAAAAAATCTGCTGTGGCCACCACAGGACCGGCTGCCATCACAATGTACTTGTTTAATTTATGCTGCTTTATCAAAAAATGTCTCAAATAAAAGTTATTAGTTATTGCTTTTATAACAACTTTTGTAATTTTTTTTTTTTTTTCGAAATATTTCTCTGTTGTGAAATATTCACCCAAAAACTACTACCAGCTTGCGTTTACTATACAGTAGAGGTGGAAAATGCGAATCTTTTTAAAGATTCGTTCAGTATTCAGTACTCTAAAAAGATTCGTTCTTTTGGAACGAATCGTTGGCGTACAACAAATCTAGTGTTTACTGTCTACGTCACGCTGTACTTGGCTTTGTTATTTCATAGTGTGTACTGGGAGCTGAGTACAGTACCTGTACATACTTCTGTAGTCTCTAGTAGTTCGTGAACGGCGAACGAGTCAGTATACGTAGTAAGTGTACGTGTAACGTATACGTAGTAAGTGTACGTGTAACGTACACGTACCCACATTGTACGGCGCAGTGTATCGAGTCTGCCGTTCAGCTGTCGCTCGTGCCGTGTTCTAAGTTCGCCCATCCAGACTGAGCGTACATACCAAACTATAGACATAGATGTACGTGTGTTCCACACTACACACTACACAGCCACCAGCCTGAGCTCTGTGCTCGAACCTCGTTCCGTTCCGTTCCATATCGAGTCATACACGCCACTCGCTGGCATTGGTTCGTGAGTTCGCGTACTGAAGATTCGCTTGCTGCTTATTAAAAGATTCGGTCGTATCAATTCATTGCAATGATTCGTTTTTTTGGAACGAATCTTTCGCGAATGACACATCTCTACTATACAGTAAGATCGCTCTGTGTCTGGCGAACTCAAAGACACTGGTTTTTCGAGATATTACGCCCAATACGCGCTTCGGCAACACACACATAGAGATAAACAGATTCCTTTTGGGACATGATACTAAACAAAAATATTAAGCGATGCAAAAAGGTGCCAAGTCTGGTATAGATATCAACCGTCACTTATTAAACAAGCATATTAATACTTGGTTTAATAAAGTATCAATTCTAAAACAATGCTAAAAAGTTCTAAATGAAATAATAGTAAAATGATTAAGAGAAAGTTCATAAATCATAACCCGCCTATAACTGACTCACGTGCAAGTATTTCCGAGGTTAAAAATCTCTAGAAGTTCGCACCGCCAAAACAATATACTCCGCTCAATCTCAAACTTTGCAGAATCTAATTCACTTTCTACCTCGCTTCGCCGTGTTGTACTTTGGAACTTTTCCAAGCTTGAGTTGTCGAGTTTGAATCAGTCATTGCCGTACAGTATGGAAGAGAACCCCAAATTGTTAAACATGAAATTGATTAATGTTGTGAAGTTTTTTTTTAGTTCACTGTTTTATACACAGATGGTGTTGTGATTACGATTCAATAAAAGAAGAATAAGAAAAATATTTTATTTTAGAAAGTTACTGAAAAGGAAAATGATTTTGTACATTACCTGACTTGATATTCTAAATATTGTAAACTTTGCTGGAAAAGCAAAGTACCAATTGATTATGTAACGATAATCTAGAACAGAGTCCCTCAACCGCTGGTTCACGGCAAATTCTAACTGGACCGGGAAAACTTGTAGCTTGTAAAAAATATGTTTGTAGCTAGTAATAATTTTTACATATCTCAAATACAGAGTAACATCACAGCTAATGAATAACCCTCCTAACGAATATTCTTTTCGCAAGGTTTTTACTGCAGCTAACGAATCGCACAGAGAAAAGCTATCCTTTGTATGCCAAAATTGATAATGCGAAGTATGTAATTGTAAGGATATTCAAAAATACTTCAACACTTGTAAGTTCCTAAACATCTTCAAAGGAATCTTAAAGAGGAGGGAAATCCAGCCAATATTTGAGAAATTCTTCACATCTCCTCCAGCTAAAATACCAATAACTGAGAAAGAAGAAACTTCTGAGATTCCTGCAACACCACAAGGACAGTTGAGTCTTACAAGGAGACAGCCAGAGGATGATTCTTCAACAGAAACACTGAACTGTGAAATGTATAAAGAGCAAATAGTGAATCTTGAACTCTTCAATACTTTTGGGAATGTTGTGGAATGGATTAAAAGGTTTTTGTATTGAAACAAATGTAAAATTGTGATTCGGCTAACGAATAATTCGTACTACAAATCACCTGGTGGAACGAATTCAATTACTTACTTCTTACCCGTCAACAATGATGGATTTATAATATAAAATTTCAATTGTTTGTATGTGTATTTGGTTTGTATGTGTATTTCGTCGCCGGTCAGCGAATCACGGGCCAGGATATCACCAATTACCCAATCACGGGAGAGGGTGTCCCCTGTCAGCCAATCAAGAGACAGGGTGTCCCCAGCCAATCACGAGAACTTTAGGGAAAATTGACATCACAATGTTACCGACACTACATACAGACACTTGCTAATTACATATGTACGATAAAAAGATATATTTTATTCATTTATAAAATATTTTTTCCTGTTTACCACTCTTTAATAACAGGTCGTAATTTTATATAACGTACGATATTACGTAGACAATGCGAGTGCACTATAACTCACTATCATTCAATCTAGTCCGAATTAAGAGCTGCTATGTGCATAATACATACAAGCTAAACTGTGACAAAGCTCGACATGAACACCGTCTCACTTTGATCACGGCGTACAATACCGCAAACGTTCACAAATCCCTGAAACTATGCAGTGAACCATGAGCTGTTTCATTAAAATTTGGTGAGCTGGCTCACTTCGGTTAGTGTACTGATCCTGCTCAGTGAATCGGTTCGTTCATAAACTACCCATCTCTAGTTGTTAAAGCCTTGGAACAAATTCTTAATCTTTTATAGAAACATATGTGGCGGTGGTCGTCATGGAAGTGAGATTTTCAATTATTATTGTGTTGTCAAAATAAAAGTCAAGTAATAAAAAGCTTCTAAACTAATATACAATTATTTCTTCCTAAACATAATTCAAACACCCACACTGGTGACCCCGAACGTTTGCAACAATTTAAGAAGCAGAATTGATATCTTTTGAAATGGACAATAATGAACAAGAAGTGTCAAGAGTAGCGACTAAATTACCTCCATTCTGGAAACAAGACCCAGAGTTCTGGTTTCTGCAAATCGAAGCCCAATTCGCTACTAACAAAATTATTGCAGATAACATCAAGTACAATTATGTTGTAGGTACAATAGAAAGCTGTACTTTAGCTCAGGGCAGTGACTTAATCAAAGATCCTCTAGCAGAGAATAAATATCTCGCTTTAAAAAAAAGAAATAATTGTATATTAGTTTAGAAGCTTTTTATTAATTGACTTTTATTATGACAACACAATAACATAGATAAAGAAGGAAATAGATGCAAAACTGCCGTTATATTTTTTAGAACCAAATTAGCGCTGTAGTTGTTATGGAACTAAAATTGGTAGGGGAGGAAAGGGTTGGGTTTTCGCGGGTATTTCAAATGCTTCAGTGGATATAATTGTAAGCATAATTAAATGTTATCATTAAATGAAACAATTGTTATGATTTATTTTGTCTATTTTTAATATTATTAACGACAACAATATTAAAAATAGACAAAATAAATCATAACAATTGTATCATTTAATAATAACATTTAATTATGTTTACAATTAAGAACAAGCAGTTAGGAATTATACAGAAACAGAAAACAATAACTAGCAGAAATAATTATTTATTAAGTAGACAAACATATAACATAATATTTATTAATACTTAATATTTATGGACACTTCCATGGACAAGCCATCCAATTTTGGATTTGTAATGTTCCTCATCCACATTTTATACAATTACGGAGCCACACGTGTCTTCGGGTTTGGAAAGCGATATCTTGTAGGTTCACTACTATCACACCCCAAAACAAAGCATTTAACACCCATTTTGCGAATAAAACAATGAAATTACAAAATTACAGAAGACGATTTTGACACTAATGTCAGATTTTGACGCTAATGACAGAAGCCGTAACAGGCAACATCCTATCAATGCACGTAGCTATAGCGACTGGGGCGCTATTTGTGTTGGGTTATGGAACGTAATATGGTTTTCGTTTTGCCATTAGAGTTTCACCCCCCTAAAGTCACTGGATTATACAAAGTACCGCAAGCCTTTGAAGAAGCCGACAAACCCCAGGGTTTGATTGGCAACATTGCTTCCCCTATTAAGCAAACTAAAGCAGCAATTTTTACGTTCTTAAGTTTACGTCTGCGCTGTCACATCTCCCTCTCTCGCTCTCATTAAATAACCTTCTTTGTCAGCGTTTTGAATATTTAAAGTTAAGTTTAATTTAAATTTATATATTATATCCATTTTATTTAATAAAAAATAAAAAAATAATTGAAATTGTACCACAATTTTGTTATAATGCATCTTTGATTAAAAAAATTGTGATTACAATGTTTAAAATAAAAACTAGTCTCTTATTTTTGTAATGTTGGAATCACTGAACATCATTTGTGTTGGCGACATTTTTAACCCCAGCATGGCCACCGTTGCGGTACTTTGTATAATCCAGTGACTTTACACCCCCCTGTACAATAATAATTAAAAATATCAAAACATAACTTCCATGACGACCACCCCCACACATATATTGCTTTAACGATACCTGGGGAATGTATCTTCCGCAAAAAACCAAACTAACTGTACAGTGTTTAAATAATTTCTTCAGGGATATCTCTATATCTCTTTTTTGTTAGTTTATTTTGGATTGTACTAAATATTCCTTTATATATGTTTGATATTTTAAATATGAATATTATAATGTCAGAGATTTTTTTTTTAAATATTTTAAATTGAAACGTTAGTCTATAAATTTTAAATAACCAGTAAAATGATGTTTTAAAATACGTCTTTTGGTACAAATATTTGAATATTGCATAAATTTTAAAAGCCATATATAAAGTTATTACGAGATGCAAAACTAACGGTTTTATGCCTGAATATATATAGTATTAAGTGATGGGTAGTAAAAGTGCTCTATAAAATGATATCGTTTCCAGTCCATGCGATATAATCGTGAAAATATATACCGGAGTCTTTGGACAGGGCGACACTCCGCCGAACACTTTATCTCTCTCGCTGCCACCATTTGTCAAACAGGAAGATTTTTTTTTCACTTATATCTTACTGAACGATATAAAGAGTGCACAATTCTTCTTATTTTAACAGTACTTATATAAGTTAGGCTATCAGAGTCTTGAGTATTGAATTTATTTATGAAATTTTATTTCTTAAACAATACCAAAATGACCTACCGTACAAATAATTTATTATAAATATTGGGGTAAAT
Organism: Liopterus haemorrhoidalis; assembly: GCA_963971575.1. Classification (NCBI taxonomy): domain Eukaryota; kingdom Metazoa; phylum Arthropoda; class Insecta; order Coleoptera; family Dytiscidae; genus Liopterus; species Liopterus haemorrhoidalis. Next base: position 48,359,868 of record OZ020618.1, read on the forward strand.
ATTTTAAATAAGAAAAAAAAAAAAACAAAAATTGTTAAAAGCAAATTATACTATTTTTCGAAATCTGATAGTGACTTGAAGAAGGATTATTGGCGTAAACTTTAGATTTAAGATAACCCCATAGGAAAAAGTCCATAGGGGTTAAATCTGGACTGCGTGGAGGCCAATGTATGTCACCTCTCCGGGAGATCAATTTGCCTGAGAAAATTTCACGAACACGTGGCAGAGACATATTGGACTTGTGTGAAGTTGCTCCGGCCTGTTGGAACCATGTTCTTTGGTTATAGCCAGGAAAGTTTTGCAGTTCAGGTACCAAGAAGTTGTCTAACATCTCCACATAACGCTCTGAATTCATTGTAACTGCACACCCCCTTTCGTCTTCAAAAAAGTAAGGGCCGATAATTCCTCGCGCCGACATCGCAGCCCATACGGTCACTTTAGGCGAATGTAGGGGTTTCTGATGTTTCGGATTCGTTGCACTCCAGTAGCGGCAGTTCTGCTTATTTACGTGGCCATTAAGATGAAAATGAGCTTCATCCGAAAACAAAATGTTGGTAAACGTTGAAAATCGCTCAATCACCTGATTTACAAAATTAAGCCTCTGACTGGCATCTTGGGGCTTTAATTCTTGCACCAATTGAATTTTGTAGGGGTGCACCTTTAGGTCTTTGTGCATAATGCGATGTAATGATGATCTATGCACATTTAAAGCACTTGCGCGCTTCCGAATTGAAAGGTTCGGGTCGTCACGAACAGACTGATCTTGATTCTTGATGACCTAGGTCGCCCGGATTTTGATTTATCCAGCATTGTACCAGTCTCTTCAAACTTTTTAACCCAATGTCGAATGAGAGGAATGCTTGGCGCATCATTTAAGTGGCGAAAACCTCGAATACTGCAGAATTTTCTATGCGCTACAGTCGCCGAATCACCGTTTTTGTAAAACTCTCGCACACATAACGCGCGGTCTGCTCCCGAGAAACGCTCCATAGCGACTAAATTCCTAAGAGCCAGGCTACCGATTGACATAACCCCCGCGCCGCTCGGATACGTTGCGTTCACGCAGTAAGCTAAATAAATATAAAATTTCTTTTGAGACACTGTACAAGAATCTGTTTATAACAGATAATTTGTTGTTTTCCGTTGTGTATTTACAATAATATATACCATAATTTATATTCAGGACAGCACGCAGCGGTTTTATTTCGCTCTACTTATATCTTATTACATATTGTGGTTTTGCCTCATACTCGCGCTCTACCCAAAACTTCCACAATGAGATTTGACTCGAACTTTCATGCATCTAACTTTGTATAAATCATACGTTTTGTAAAGTAATTTTCACAGCATTTTTGGGGGAGTAAAATTCGTAATTTGAAGAGGGAAAAGTTTAAATTGAGTAAATTTTCAATTGATTTTTCTTTACAATGATAAAGCTAAAATATTTTGTGCAAGATGAGGAATGGATTGGAATCCAAGGGTCAAAGGATGAGTTAGCAGGACAAACATGGCAAAGCAATAGTAAGGGGAATGAACATGGGAAAAATTATTCGTCTTGAGTTCCTAAAGGCTCGCTTACATTGAGTGAGTTAACTAGCTACTCGCTGGCGCGTAAAACCCGCGAGAGTGCGCAAAACAGCGATTGTCGATTACACACAACCAGTAAACTCTCTTACTCCCACAGAACCTACCCTGACTATACTGTCACAAAGTTTTCAATGTAATTTCACAAGATGCTACAAGTGTATAAAAAGGCAAACGCTTTTACAAATTGTTTTAAATGTGTGGATGGCGAGTGGTATGGCCGGTACGCCCTCTGGTAGGCCCAACTGGAAGGACCAGTGTCCTTTTAGATGTTCGCCGGGCACAGGTGTACGCTAGGAAGAACTTATATCTCCTAAACTATTTAATTATGAATTTGAGATCATTTTGAAAAGACTAAATTAGACAGATCGAGGCTTAAACATTAATGGAGAATTACTAAACCATTTACGTTTCGCCGACGATATACTTTAAATTACTGATGACCCAGGAGAAATTGACCAAATAATGGAAGAATCAAATAGTGAAGCCGAGGAGGTAGGGCTCCAAATTAACTTAAAAAATACCAGAGTACTGACAAATTTAGTGCTAAGTGGTAATTTGTCAATCTCGGGTAGACCCATTGATCAAGTTTCTCACTACAAAAACCTCGGGACACGAAATCACTATCGTCCGGTACAACCAAACCATAGAGATAAACAGAAGAATTTTTTTGGGATGCGCAGCCTTTGGGAATTTGAGGCACATTTTAAAAGGTGATTTCCCCATCTGCCTCGAGAGAAAGGTATTTGATCAATATGTCGTCATGTCGCTCAGATATCCAAGAAGAGAGCGATGATTGGCGTTACACTTTTAGATAAAGCAAACAAATTTGTGGATCAGATAGCAAACAAAAGTTTACTATATAATTGGAAGAATTACATGTCTGAAAAGGCAATGGGCAAGCCACGTTGCTAGAATCAATGATGGTAGATGGACCAGAAAAGTATTGGTATGACGGCCTAGAGACAGTACTAGAAACTGAGACAGACCTTCTACCCAGTGGACGGATGACAACAAGATACTTGTTGGTTACTGGCTGCAGGTGGCACAATACAGAGAGGGTATGCAAAGGGGAGGCTACGTAGAAGTGGACATCAATGGCTAATGATGATACCATATTAACATAGATACATTTTAAACAAAAAACACCAATAAGTTTTCAAAATGCCCTACTTTGGCCGTTAGACAGCTCTTAAGTTTAGACTAGTCAACAATAGAATTATGAAGGGTTTCTACAAGAAATACTTCCACTGCCGTCATCAGAGAGCGCTTCAAACTAGTGATCTTAGGACTTTTCGAGCATACAACTACCTTGTCCCAGACGCTGCCTATATCTCTATGTAAACCCCCTTGCATCGCACCTTAACGGATATCCTAGTTCTAAGTTCTTCGTAAGAATACATTGGGACATTGGCAAGTTATGAATATAGCTACACTATGGCACGATAAATGTAGCTTAGAGTCATTTATGACAAACTTAAAATTGTTACAAAGTGAGGTGTATAATTAAAAACTTTAGTGCCACGACCGGTTTTAGTTTTAACATCATACTTATTTCTACCACAAAACTGTATAGTAAGTTGAAATTTTTGACTCACTGCATCAAAGAATACAACCCAATAAATATCACATGGTATCCTAACCTAACCTAACTGGTAAGTTTTTGTAGTTTTTGATTTAAACTTAAATAACGGAAATACCAAACACATTAAGGACAGAAAAATAAAAAAAACAGGAAAACGATTGGACAGATCTGGAGCATAGGAGAGAGGGAATTCAGGACGGATTTTAACAAAAAAATGTTCCTTTATGACAGATTGATAAAGGCAATTCTACTGTACAGGTCCGAGATATGGGAGTGAAGCAAATACAACGACATAGAAAGAACACAAGAGACTTACATCAAATGGACGCTACAGCTAGACAGACAGACTTCCGGCTATACAGTGCTAGCAGAAATAAAACGGGACAAAATCAGAGTCAACACCGGGGCCAGAGCAGCAAAATTCGAGCATAAGATCAGACTAAGCTGCAACGAAATTCTGAGAGAATGCAGGAATGAAAATGAAAAGAACACGCAAACAAGTTGGGGAACAGAGAGAAGAAAGTACTATGAAAGAAATAGATGTGACCTGGAGGAAGTAAGGAGAATGCAGGAAGAAGGATTACCTGCAAAGGATGGCGGAGACAAGGAAGTACAGGACCAAGAAAGACAGAACAGAATTGACAAAACAGGATACAATGAAGACAGAACATAAAAGGCGAAACATTACCAAGATACCTGAGAGACAATAACAGACACTAGAAGATGATTGCCAGATTCAGATGCGGGAACGAGACGGCAGCCAATCAATTTTGGAGGGATGAAGAAGAGAAGAAGTGCCGGACATGTAGAGAACAACCAGAAACCTTGAATCACTTAAGATGCTATCCAGAAATAGGGGAAGAGCCAGCACGGTTGGAAAAAATCTTGGAGGAGGCAGGAAGCGGCATAGAATGGAAGCGAGAGTTAAAAGAAACCGAACTCAAGCAAATTCAAAGAAAGACTAGACGTTCCAGAGGAAATTAAATACTGCTTATCCATTTTTTATAGATTATTTTCATGGTTATAAGATTTCTTGTTTGCCTCTCCAGTTGCTTAGTCCTATAGCCACCACTGGTCTCTATCCAATCCTTTGAGGCACAAGAACTTAACTCTTCACGTTACAGAAACCCACGCCACTGACGAGATAATTACAGTATAACACAATAAGAAAAAATGTTGCTTTAAAGTATGTTCACATCCACATAATAATTTCTCCCTCACAATTAAAACAATGAAACTAAATACTTAAATTTTAGTTGTGTAAGTACTCTTCAAGTCAAGATAACATAATTGCGCATTATGATGTAAATGATGTATACAACAATATGCTAAGCTTCACTTCGCCATCTTGACTACAGAATCATGACATAACGACAATACAACAGAGGAAAAGCTAAAAGTGGGAAAATTCTCACCCTAGCATTCTCTTGTAACTCCAAGACATTAAAAATCGATTTCGACTAATTACACTTCGCGAGGCAGTGTCACGAGTTGCCCTCTAATAGCTGTCACAGATTTTTTGCATTAATGTTTATTAACACATTTGAAAAACTTGGTCCTTTCTAAAACGATATTTTTCCACTGGGACTTTTTGAAAATTAACCGAAAATATAAATTTAATATACGAGTTTTTGTATTTCTAAATGAAATATCTGGGAGATTTTGAAAATGAACTGGAAATAATTAGAATTAGGTTTGATTTAATGAGTTTTGTTTTTCTGGATGAAATATCTAATGGCGTAGATGATTGTGCAGGCTGGAAATGATTTTGATTTATGAACTACTGAAAGCAAACTGTTTAATTAATACCCATTTTTAACGTAGTTAATTACACAATATTTTATATTTTCCTCATGCTGCTTACACAAATTGGAAATATTTATAAAACGTCCTAAAAAAAGTTAAAAAATATACTTATACAGGGTGAATCGAGAGGAACGAGCTAAACTCCAGGAGTGTACCTATATTATGTACAGGCTTTTTACGTAAATTATTAAGTCGAGAACATTATATAAAAAAAAAAGCTAACCGCAGTTTGTGTGAAAAGATTAAGAAGTCGAGGGGTATATGTTAATATTATTTCCTAAATGAATAAACATCGTACCTTCTTACTTTTATGTTTTTATCAATAAACTTTTTTATACATTTTTTTTACCGACCGCCAACATATATAAGGGAGGTATTGTGATCATACTGATTTTGATATTTCGAGATTTCGATGGATCTCCACGAATTGAGGTCCCTACATAACGTTTTGACTATTTTGAGCATGATGTCTCTCGGTCTGTCTGTCTGTCTGTCTGTCTGTCTGTATGTCTATCTGTATGTATGTCTGTCTGTATGTATGTCTCTCTGTCTGCCTGTCGGTCTGTATGTCGGTCCGTGTACACGTGCAGAGCAAATTCGGCAGTTACAAATAACCTTATCTGTCAGATAGTTACCTGGAACTTTATCTGAAGGTGGAAAGACCGGGCCTTAAAGTATTAAATACAAGCAGGATTTAACCTGATTTAATACCGGTTTGAAATTTTATCATTTTTCTATCATTACTGTTGTCATCAAATTTAACATATATATTTTTATCAACTACCCCTAATTTTTGTACTAATTAAAATGTTTGATTATTTTATTTTATATAAATTTTAATCAGTCTTAACATTTATTTTATTGTATTGAAACGTGAATTTAGTACATGTAGAGCATTTCAATTGCAGTATTTAATTAATTTTATATCGCGCGAATAAATAAATAAAATTTTATCAGAGGTAAAAATTGTTAGATTAACAGGAACAATTTTGTTAATTGCATACACGGTGGGTGGTATACAGAGTTGTATGGCGGTGGTGTTTAGCAGCCGAGGTTCATGTCGCCCCACCAGTTTTTCTGTCCTAAACCAGCAGTCATGCACCATTTTGAAAAGCGGACCACATACGAATATTAAAAATAATAAGCAGGCCGGAATGAGAAAAAAATTATTTTCATACGTATATTTGTAATTTAATTACATATATGAATGCATTAGTTCGAGTCTGAGTTCGAGAAAAAAGAGCAGGTTTAGCAAAAATATCAACGACAGGCGTTAATAAGAGTAGCCTCGGCTTACCGCACTTTGTCGACTGCGGCCCTGCAAGTGGTGACAGGAACCCTCCCTTTCCGACTCCTTGCAGGGGAAAGGCTACAGATATACGAGGCAGAAGGGGGATTTGAAGTGAGAAACGCTGCCAGAACACATTCGGTGGAGAAATCGTAGGAGGAGTGGTCCAGGAATCAGGACAAACGGCAGTGGACATAAAGGCACATCCCCAACATACCAGAGTGACTGGCCTGCACGTTCAGGACCATACTCTACTATGTCACGTAAGCCCTGACAGACCATGGGTCTTTTAAGTCCTTCACCCTTAGGATTGGGAAGGATCAGGACGACGACTGTACTTACTGCGGCGCAGTCGACCCAGCCGAACACACACTAGTATGCGAGGGATGGACTGCAGAAAGATTGCGAGCATACATGATAACAGGAGAGAACCTGACACCCGACAACATGGTCCAGGTTATGCGGCGCTCAAAACTAGGAAACGGTGCGGCAGATGCTGTCAGCCATTATGAAGAGAAAGGAGACAGACGAGCGAGAAAGACAGAATAGGGAAATGTGAGGATAGGTTGAGCTAGCCTGTTCCCTCCAAGATGAAAATCACCACAGATAGTTCCTTGGTGGGGAACAAGGGGCAAGCAAGGTTTTTAGTCGGTAGGCCAATTGAAAGAGACTCCGACACTACCAGATTGGTGTCAATAAAAGATATAAAAAAATAATAAAAATAAAAAAAAGGTCATCATTATATAAATTCTTACAACCCATTCTGTGACTGTGGAGTGATCTAAACTATTCAGCACATCACTGCTCTTTATATTCCTTTTCAGGAGAAGGACGTGCACTGAATAATTTAACCGAAGAAGCATTTTCCTGGTTAAAATATCTGCCAGCAATAATACGGCAAACAAATCTTCATTTATTCTTCCGCTTCTTAATAAGAAGTTTTGAAAAAATCGGAATTTTTGTTCAATTTACATTCTTTGCCATTATGTCCTTCTTCATCCTCATCACTTGTCGTATCAACTCTGCAATATTCTACCTCTCGTTTCATGTGCGATTTTCGGCTTGACAATTCTAGTTCTTGCAATTTCTTCATTTGCTATTAATTTGAATACGACCAAAAATACTTAATATTTTCAAAAACTGTGAAGTGTTGTCAATCTTGCTTTCTTAAAGTTATCGATTTGGAGTCATACATAAGTTCAGGAAGTACTATAGTTTGGTATAACCGGATTTTGGTATTTTTAGACATAAGTTTCGTTTAAAAGAGAGAATTAAATAAAAAATAAAATGCATTATCAGTTTTAATTCTGCTAGTGTTTCCTATTGTATTAGATTCAGTGGCGGACTTTCGCAGAGACAATTGTCTTGGGCCCGTAATTTTCAAGGGCCCGATGTGGGAGGTGAGGACCTTTTTTTTGCTCTTTACTTGGATTTAGGAGGTAAGGACCTTTTTTTTTTGGTTTCGTCCCGAAGGCTTAATCCGCCACTGATTAGATTCACCTGATTTGTCATAGTACTCAAGTTTTGAAAATATAAACTAATATTTTTTTTCAAAATGTGACTTGAAACTGCTATTAAAACCATCAGCATAACAAAGCTCTGAAATTTTCTATTAATTTTCTCGTAACAATGTTAGTTACTGATTTCCTTCCTTATTTTTATTTTTAAGTGTACCCATTATGAACGAACAGAGTAAAGGACTTAATATATATCCTTGAAGGAGTTCCCGAAAGCTCTACACCTTTCTTTGTTTCAAAGCTTTGACATTTCTAGTGCCTATATATTAATATGTTCTTTATATTACACCTATTGTCCCTATTTCTACGCTAGTGGTTTTGTCAATTGCAACAACCCTTTGACCTTTTCAAAACTAAAACTGTTGTATTTGGGGCGTAAATATTTTACATTTTACAAATAAAATCGTGAAATTCAAATAACTGAACCGAATATATTTTGGTGCAATGTAATTTTTTATAACATTTTACAAGCTTTTAGCTTCCATTTTCGAATAGTAATATACAGTTTCAAATGAATGTTTTATTTTAAATTAATGGTATATAATGTATGGGATAATGGTTCATATTTAAACAACAATATCATGATCATGGGCGGACTAGGACTGCCCCTAATCACAGTAAAAAAATGCCTCTTACCATTTTACTCATCTAACCATTACCTTCATACAATTTTATTCAAGCGACGCTCATCTTATTCTGTCGTTATAAGATTCCCTACTTCATCATTGGAAGCATTTTTCCTCGTATAATTTGTCTGTTCATAAGCAAAACAACGCTCGTTCATTCTGATGATTTTTGGATTTTCACTTTGGCTCATTAAATTTGTCATTTTAGCTAAACTTCAACTCAATTTGTTACCATTTGTTTTTGAAAAATAAACAATATTACACAATAACTTTTTAAAACTTTTTGAATCACTAAGGCCCGGTTTTTCCACCTTCAGATAAAGTTCCAGGTAACTATCTGACAGATAAGGTTATTTGTAACTTCATCTGCTGAATAAATGTCATCCCTTCTTTCTATACAAATTTATCTATCGGATAGTTATCTAACGGATAATGAGACTGACGTATTGGATTCACTGACTGGTATTGACATTTATTCAGCAGATGAAGTTACAAATAACCTTATCTCTCAGATAGTTACCTGGAACTTTATCTGAAGGTGGAAAGACCGGGCCTAAAAGGTATCACTTTTGTTTTTCACTTTTAAACTATAAAAATTTTGGTTTGAATTTATTTAATAAGTATAAGAAACCAATACTAGATGTATAAGAATATTTGTTCTATAATCACACCAAAATAAACAATTTTCAAATCGTTATTAGAATATATTGATAAATGCCTTAATTTTTTTTCAATTTCAGAATAGTATATTCTGTAACAAGGTTGGAATGAGAAAATTCAATGCGAGTGGAACATTCAGAGCTCGAGCCAAAGGCGAGATTGAGGAACTACGAGCATCGAATTTTCTCTTCCAACCGAATCATAGACCCTCCTTTCTCCACAATCACCAGAAAGAAAAAAAAAATGAAAGAAAATAACAAATAATTATTTTAACATTTTATCTTGACAAATAATTTATATAGCATAACAAATTAATCAATTAAACTTATTTTTTTATTTATTATTTGTTTAATTTTAATTTAATTTGCTGCACATCGGCCACTATTTTAGTACTTTTTAGGAAGTTATATTGCATTTATTAAATGTAAACATTGCATATATTTTAATGTAACCCTATAAAAACAAATGACAACAAGCATAAAATAGTTATTCCATAACAAGTGATGGAATGAAATACACGCAAAATGCATAAGATAAGTGCTTTAGAATAACATTTCAACTCTTGTGTTAAAATATTAACTTTCTGTAGTCAAAATTGGTTTTAGAAGTGGTAAATTCTATAGTGGTCGTGGAGAAAAGTATTTCTCACTATTAACAATGTTTTATTTATTTTATAAGTATTTTATTAATATAAATGATTTATTCCTCTTTGATAACAAAAATCTAAAGTATTTCAAGCAATAGGTTGAATCACAACATATAATAGAATTATAAATTAACTGAGCACTACACACTGCACTCTACAGTGTAGAGTGTAGTGTGGTAGTCATACGCGTGGAGTCTACACATATGAAATCAGCTGTTATTATTATATTTTTTTTATATTTCTAATATTAAAAAAGGCACACACTATTTTAGCCATACATACAAAATATCCATAACATTATTAGCCATAATTTAGCAATGAATTAATTTTAAAAAAAAACAATTAATTTTGTCAAAAACACAAAAACAGTAATATTTTTTAAAAACAACCTTATCAAAAATTCCTCTCGTACGTTTACTACTCAGATAAATGTTTATGACCTGTAATTTTTTCAAATTTTTAGTTTAACCCATTTGGTTAAAAGGGTGTGGGAGAAAAAACTGATTTTAACACATTTTTGGCTAAATTCGAGTTAAAAGAAAGGATTTTTTAAAAACTACTTTTCGTTCCTTAATCGACGTCATAAGAGCTTTCTTTTGATACCACATAATATATTTAAAAAAAAAAAAACATTTTTTTTGTATCAACGACAAAAAAATCGTATTTTTCGTACTACTAATCTGATCAAAAATTTCTATTGAATCACGAATTCAGGGGTTCATTTGATATGCCAATCAAAATTAAAAAAAAAAACATTTATTTATTAATTAAATACAGATTTGTTTATATTTATTTCGGGATGTGTTTTCTTAAACTCTCAGTATTTTTCCTATATGTTAAATACGTCAAATAGTTGTATAAGCATGCCAAATTTCAACTTTCTATGTTAAGTAATTTGGCTATATGAGTGATGTTATAACGATTTTTTGGTGGTCATACCTACAAAACCCTAGTAGAAATGAGGCTATTTATTTTAAAACCATTATGAGGATGATCCAACTCACTTCACAACTGTTGTAAAAATGAGCCAACTTCTGATGTTAGCGTCAGGTAAAATAATAACAATAATTGTTTAAATAAATGCACATATGCGATAGTTTATTATTCTTGTTCACTCAAACAATACAAAACTGATAAACTTATCAAATCAAGAGTATTCTATCAATTAATGTTAATGATTTATAAGTGTTATGTTAGATAATGTATTCTTGACTTATATTGTAAAATATGGGGGTAACAAGGGCTTCATTCTAACATATATTAATGCTAAAAGTGCTAATGTCCATGATGTGCGATAAAATTATAAAAACCTTTTCTTTATCTTAGTACTTTAAACATAAAATAATTACATAACCATTAGGGTAATACTTCAGGATGAAACGTTCTTAAAGCCTATATCAAAATCGATATTATGCATATTTAAAAGGCGAAGTTTAGATTACTTCACTTTACTCAGTTTGAACAAACTTTCAAACAGGTGTATGTTTAAAACAGTTTCTGCATTCTCGAGATAAGAAAGTGCGCTATAATAAAGTACAACAACTATACAAACAAACAGTATGCAAAATTATTTTGACTTAGGCTACATTATCAGATATTGTTGTGTACATCAACTTTACAGAAATCTGTAAAGTTTACAATTTATAACAGAAAACTCGTTAATCATTAGTGATTAATTATACAACGTGTTGACCATAGTTTAGACCACGGACTTTGCTGTAAAATATAGTTATATTTTCTTTTTGTCTGCTATACAAATATAAGTTATAAACGTCCTGTAATATAGTTCGCTGGACGGAAGATACGAGGCATTCTTTTTTCCTCCAGGATCTTGCTAGTAATTCTTCGAAAAAAACGTAGTGTCGAGGTTTAGTTATAAAATAACAAAACTGAGATGCTATGAATCCAGATGGCCCAGCTGTATGGAGGATATCAACCTTGTACAAGCACATATAAGCTCTTCAAATTTTTTTATCATATTTATTCACATTTATTTGCTGTCACATTGTTGACTCATTGCTGACTCATTGTCTGAAATTAACAAGGATTTCTTATGCGTCGGAAAAATTATAGAAATTTTTGATGGGATTGGACAAAGCGGCCACCGTATATTTCCGGATGCTAACTAAGGGTGTGAACATGTAGAACTGGTTACTATCTCTAGCGAACAAACACTGACAAATACTAAAGCTGGCCATACACTCTCGCTCCATCCGTCCAAATGGAGCGATATCACTCCAAAATCTGACCGTGAATGGGGAAAACCAGGTGGATGATGTGGAATAACAGGATGAGTTGGATATCCAATCAGTTCAAAATCCATTCAATACAACTGATGGTGTGTGGGGAAAACCACGTGGAGTGACATCAAGCCATCGCTCCAATCGTATGGTGTTCGTGCCACAAAATTAAGCAAGCGGCAGCAGCCAAAAGCAATTCTTCTTCATCCATGGAAAATGGAAACTAGACTGCGTGGATGATTAGAGTGATGATTTATATGCTAGGTTTTTAGATGTCATTCATTCAGATGTCATCCAAATGGATGGAAATGTACCCGATTTCAAATGTACCCGGAAACAAGTTTCTAAATATGTCCGCAATTGCAGCCAGCATCGACCGGAGAACAAGTATCTAGAAACATTATTTACCAGCTTAAAAGAAGTTGTCAGTCACTTTTACTATATATTTTTAAGGTTTTAGGATCAAAAATTAATCACTAAGTAATCACCTGACGTTTGCATCTAACATTGACGCTATCTTAGATTTTCTGCAGCACGTAACTCATAATATTTAAACTAGCAGAATAGTCTAGCAACTGTTTTAGATCTAAGCAAAAACTTTTGATTGCGTTTAGTATGACATACTTATTTCAAAGCTTGCCAGGTATAGCTTTAATAGCAGCTTGTTGATTCGGACGTGTCTGCCAACTGGAGACAATTTGTTAAAGTTAATACTGACAAATATAAACTTGCAACTACGGAGTACCACAAGGTTCTATTGTAGGACTTCTTCTATTTTTAATTTATTAAAATTTACGCGGATGATACTAACCTTTTGATATCGTCCTCGTTACTAAATACTGTAGCATATACTAATCAGTTTGATGAAAACACAAGCTGGTTCCATTCAAATAAACTGTCCCTTAACATAAATAAAACTAAAAATTTACTAAACACCATAATAATGAAAATCTGACTTTCGTTAAAACGTGTAACTCGTTATTAAATGTATTAACTAGTTATTTCGTGTAATAACGGTTTTGACTGTTATAAAGTTTATAATACAGACCTAGACCTGTACTGGCAATTGTGCTGGATATTAGTGAAGATCTTATACAACAGATTGTAGAGATCAACACTATGACTTTGCCAGCACTCTACATTTATTACTTATCAATTGCTCATAAGAACATTTCCAGCTGTGTTCAGTTGTGTAACTGTTGACAAGATACATTCATACGGCACTACAAAAATACTACAACTACAAATAGAAGAAAGCGTCAAATGCAAAAACACCAGATGCTCAACAAACACAACAATGCCCAGATACTTTAAACAGATCAATCATTAATTATTGATAGGCGTTTGAATTTGGCGCGTTACCGTGTTAATAATTTTCGTCCCTAGCTTTTTGTACTCTAGCTGTATATAACGCATTTCATTGTAAATGTAGATACAGATAAAATTTTACATTGACAGTGGTCTGGCATTGACAGTTGTCGGACAATGACAATTTATAGTGTCTTTATTATCAGAAAATGCTATTTTTATTGCCACGTTTATACATTATTTCAGCGGTGAGCAAAAAATTGCCACAGGTACAACAATAAATATATGTTTTTAATAAATTGCTTTGTAAATGACTCATTAATTTGCCTGTAAGTTTTTCCATATGTGTCAATGGTAAGTACCAGCCTGTAAAATTCATCTAATGAGTGGGAAATTCAAACACTATTTATCATTTATGAACGCTCTGTACATAATCCAATGTAGAGCCAATCTAATTTTTATTTGAGGTGGTATTTAAAATTATTTTGTGTGATTGACGAGATTATCGGCTTTATTTGCCTGATAGTTTTTAAGGCTACTCTCTATACATTTTTAAATCAAATTATATTTGAGAGAAGACTTTCCAAACTCTTGCAATTCTGTAAAAATATTACGAATGTAATATGTTTGAAAAAGAAGGAATAAATCGTAATTTATAGAATGGAAGTTACAGTGAAATATAACACCATTCTTTTCTAGAATATACCTGAACAAGCTTTCTACAGAACCATTGCAATGTTTTCACAGGTATCACAGATTTTTATGCACAAAGCAAATTAATAAAGCCCTGTAAAAGATAAACGGTTTTCAATTACCAAATTCCAATTGTGTTAGCAATTACCAAGTGTATTACACTGGTCAACAAATTCAAACTTTTTTTTGCTGACTTAGATCTGATACTTGTTTTTAACTAATTTTGGGGTGCTGATATCAAAAATGTTAACAGTTTCTGCCTATCACGTCAAATTTTTGTTCCATCGTATTTTGACTTTTTTCACCTTTTCATGTTCTGATATACGTCTATTTTAATTTCAACTTCGTTCTTGTTGTCCAATTTATTTCGTAGGAACGCCTTACATGCAGGTACTAGTTATAGATCTTTTTACAACGGCGGGGGTTGCAAGGTCAAGGGTAAGGTACTTAGTATGACCGCTGAATCCATTAAATGTTCAGGTTTGTACTTGTTGTTCAATAAGTTTCCCAGAAAAGGCTTAGTTGCTGATGTGGAGGTCGTTGAAAATTTTATTGAAAATTATCATCATCTGGGGTGCAACATGAGTGTGAAACTTCATTTTTTAAACAGTCATCTTGACAAATTTCCTGTCAATCTTGGAGATGTTAGTGATGAACAGGGTGAACGTTTCCATCAGGGTTTAAAAGAGATGGAGATAAGTTATCAAGGAAGGTGGGATACTCACATGATGGCTGACTGCTATTGGAGTATTAAAAGAGACTTATTGGGAATGGTGCACTTTAGAAGATCTTACAAACGACCATTTAATCCTTAAATTATTTTGTATTTTTATTTTAACACTCATGCATTAAAATGTAATTAAAACTGTTCTCATTTTCTTTCTTTCACTATAAATAAAATTTTACGAATATTTTCTAATTATTTAGTCTTAATTATTTAGAAATGTTTTATACAGTTACGTACTTTTTAGGCTATTTCCATGAATTTGTGTTGTGTAATAGTATCTTATTTAACAAGCATATAATGGGCACTATATTTGACGAGGATGAAGTTTACCACCCGAGCCGTAGGCGAGTTATTTGTAACAGAGTATAAATATCTTTTATCGCGAAATTTTTTTTTCGGCATAATGAACGTCAATAATTGCTTACACCAATGGTTGTTAAATATAACATCAATTTTCAAACAATTTACAATTAGATTATTTGTTGACAAAGCCTTCGGTACGCGGTACATCTTGCACTTGGATTGGAAATCAATATACTCAGTCTTTTTGACGTTTTATATCAGTCCTTGCTCTGCGGTGAAGCAATCACATACCTTCACTAGTTCTCTCAAACCGACCAAAGAGGGCGAGAGTAGTACCATGTCATCAGCGTATCTTATGTGGTTGTTAACACAGGAACACATCACACATCCAGTTCTCAGTTTATTCAACTGCATGCTTAAGTCGTCCATATACACGTTAAATAGATAAGGTGATAATAACCTACCTTGTCTCACTCCCAGATTATTGTCTCACGTCCTAATTTTCACGAAAATTTAAAACGATTCTATTTTAAACGGTAAAATAATATAAAAATAGACAACAGTAAACTTGCCAGGCCAGGAAAATGCAGGTATTCGTTAGGTTTGACACGTCTTTAGTAAAATGGTTTTCACAGACCTAGAAAAAATCGTTTAGTTTTTTCACATGAGCATTTTGAAATGAACTACTTCATGAAAAAAATGATTTAACACAAGAGCATTTCCCGGCCATGATTTATTATTAAATAGAAAAGGTTTAATGCAACAACAGGGTATCGATCAAATAAATTGAACTTTTGGTAATGAAGCACCATCCAAAACAACTTGCTGTTAAAAACTCGGTACTTAATCAGTTAATGACTTAAGTAATAATTTGTTTCTTTTTTTACTAATTATATTTAATTTTTTCATTTGTTGTTTTTTTTGTGTTTGTAATCAGTGTAAATAAAATATAAAACTTTTGCGATGCACATTACTTTCGAAACTTGCAGGTCCGAGAATTTTTTCTAGGTCACTTAAAAAACGGTTGGGAAACGCTGCTATAGACGAATTGAAATACAACAAAGGCAGTATTAAAATATAAAAATTTGCCTTGTTTAATTTTTTCGAAACTTTCCCTGGTTACTTCTGATCAATCCCATTGTTGGTATTGACGGCTTAGAGGTAACGCAATTCTGCTTCATGGGTAAAGGTTCCGGATTCGTATTCCAGTCAGGGCATGGATGTTTGTGTGAATCACAGTGTAAATGAGGTCAAAAACGAAATCTCTGTCTTAAAGTTTTTTGTTTCCGTTTCTGTAGATATTAGTAAATTCTTGGTAGAACTGTTAAAAAAAATTGCCAGCTGAGGATCCTAATTAATCTTGTTTTCACTGCTCTGTTTAAAAAATGAATTTCTTCATAATACAAAATAACACCTTTAATAAGTAACACTCCCACTGTGAAATAAAAAATTATACTGTATTATCTCTGAAAAGCGTTTTTAATAATGAAGCTTGAACCCATTAAAAATTTAATTTACTTAACGTGATTCGGAAATGAAATATATGCTAAACGATTATGACAGTGGCGTGTATATGTGCGATTGGTTCAATAGAAAACTAACTAAAAATACAAATGTGTTGACAAGTTGTGAATAAAGTCCAACCAAAGGAAGTAGCCCATGAATAGAGAGAGAGAGAGAGAGAGAGAGAGAGAGAGAGAGAGAGAGAGAGAGAGAGAGAGAGAGAGACATTATCATTAATTCTGGCTCTACAGATCTTTCTGGGTCTTGGCTTTTCCAATGTTGGACCTTAATTTATTTTGGGTCTTTCCCCAACTGATCCTTATATCTCGTATTTGATCTTTAACACTTATTTTTTCTTGGTTCTTTCTGTTTGGAGATTTTTCTCATTAGATTACATTCATGCACTGGAATTAAAGTGTCATATGCATCTTAACCTATATAATGCTCGGACTCTAGCTGGATCTTTATAACCGTAATAGTACATAATAAACAGAGGAACTCAAGAGAAAAATTATTGAAAATAGTGTATCCATCTTTTGTTCAATAGTAAAATTAAATAAACTGTCACGGGGTGGAAGAGGAAGACGGAATTTACTACAACAATTTATTAAGTACTGTTGTATTACTATATTTACAGTATAAAAAACAAATTGAGTGTGTTAGCATTGTTGATAGCTTGATGTGCAGAAGCTTCTCGTCTTTCCCCGCAATGTCTTCGAACTGGTCGAAATAATCCCGCATCTGCGTTGAGCGAACCCAAGCAGAAGCTCCGTCATCAGTACTCACATTTTGCCTTGGTAAACCTTAAACAGCCTGGCTGGTAGCATAGGTCATACTGATATCGTGGTTACTGCCTAGTCTGCAGACCGTGGTTATTGACTGCATGACTGATATATCGCTTTAGACCAGGGATGAGCGACCTTTTTTTACTACGGGCCAACTAGAAATTTAAAAATTTCCTGCGGGCCGCATACGAAATTTATTAAAATATGAACACAAGATGATAAACACAAATTATCTATTTATTAACAAAATAACAAAGTTAGTTTAAAAAAAATACACAAATGAAACATATAATAGAAATGCTAGGTATAAAAAAACAGTCAAAGATAATTATTATGGGGAAAAAGTCATAAACAAATTTTAATGAGAAGTTTGGCATTGCTTCTTTGCAACCAATTGCTCTATATTGCTCTTATTTATGCTTTAAAATATATATGTATCTTTTGTAATTTAATGGCCTTTTTTGAAATTTGACAGACAAAAGCTTTGACGGGCCGCACGAAAAAGTACGCCGGGCCGCGGGTTGCTCATCCCTGCTTTAGACCATTTTACATCTTCTAACCAGAAACAATTCTAGTTCCAACGTATGCCACTCAATTTTGAGTGGCATACCAAATCAAACCTCTTAATGCGTGGATCAACAAACAAATTTTTATTTTTGATAAATCATTTTTTTTTTTATTGGGTTTTTGCCAAAAATGTGTCCAAAAACTTTTGTCCCCCACCCTATCTCCCAAAGGGATTGATCTAAAAATCTGAAAACATTCTCCGTAATGAACATTGATGAGAACCGGAATAGTTCTACAGGAATTTTTGATCAGATTAGTTTTTCGAAAAATGTCGTTAATAAAAAACATATATTTTTGATAAAAATATACTATTAATTTATTGTGTGGTATCAGAAGAAAGCTCTTAAGACGTAGATTAAGGAACGATAGATAGATTTTTTAAATTCGTTTAACACGATTTTAGCCAAAAATGTTCACAAGTTCTTGTCCCGCACCCATTTACCAAAAAGAGTTAAATGAAAACTCTGAAAAAAATGTACAATGTGTTGGTAATGTACATTGATCTGAACTGGAAACATACGAGAGGAATTTTTAATCCGATTGTGTTTTTGACAAAATTAATTATTTTTTAAAATACATTAAATATTTGGTTTCAAAGAGGAATAAGTCATTTGTAGTAATAACTTTAATAAATACTTATAAACCAAATTACACATTGTTAAAAGTGAGAAATACATTTCTGAAATTGAAAAAAATTAAGCCATTTATCAATATATTTCTTATTAATCTAATGAAGACGAATACGAATTTGTCAAATAACGAAGAAAATAAATTATAAAAAAACTGTTGATTTTGATGTGATTATAGAACAAATACTGTCCTAGACATTTAGTATTCTGTTGGCTTCTTACACTTATTAAATACCTACAAAATTCTGAAATGTGTGAAAATTCAAACTTCACATCAATTTTTTAATTTGGAAAATTTGTTGTATATTTGTTGCCATCTTGGTGAAGACTTCTTTGTTCTTTGTTCTTCTGACCCAATAAATACGCAATATTATTCTGTAAATCCACATTTAAAAGGCATCGATTCTCCTACTTAACGCTTTAGAATTTAAGACCATATTACAGACCATATAATACCACTGGTAAGATTGTATTTCACTAATTAAAGCTTTAATTCGATTGGTAAGTTGTTAGAAGTTATTGGTTTCTTCATTTTAACAATACCAAGATTAAATCTAGTACTGATTTTATAGTTCACAAAGTAGTAACACCTATATAAAATTTATACTGTTAGAGACTTTGTATTAAAAGTAAATAGACTGGTTGAAACCCGCCACTGAATTGTGCGTGTGTTATAGGAAATGTCGGTAGGTGGCAGGTAGTTGCATGTTATGTTTTCATGTTTAGTAAAAGCCACACAGTGATTTGTTACTTCCGACATAAGTCGATACTAATCTTATACTTCAACAAGTGGCTGGAAGTTAGGTATGGGTGTTTCCCAACAACTTTCATATCTTGATTTTCATTCTTAATCCATCTTCTGAAATTGATATCTAAAAACTTTCATTGTACAATGCAACTTTTTATCGAGTTAAAAAGGAAACATGCTTTCTATATTTGGGTCAAATTGCTGTTTAGTTTGTTTGTTTGTTATGTTCTTTTTGTTATTGTTTGTTTTTGTTTGGTCTTTTAATAATCGGAGGGCGTATTTACTTACTTCTTTTTACTACTATTATATAAAGTAGGATTTCGGGAGAAATGAAGGAAAGCTTAATGAATCTGAGCTATTATTGTTACTTACTATTATTACAAAACTAAAGAATTGTCTATTTTCAAGAGACCTGAGTCTTTTTTCTGGAATACAAAACATAAAACGAGAGCGATTTGAAAATTACGCGACAAGATGTATAAATGTCGGTACTATATCCCATTCTTTTGTTGAGTGTTATTGCAACACCAGTCTTATAAACAGCTATAAAATATTACATCATTGAATGCATAATTTGTTGTAAAAACTTGTTAAAATAAACATCTTTGTGTTGTTTGGAAATAGATAAAATTAAACATCGTTCTGTAATAATATATAAAATAATCCAGTGCTATTTTTTTTTTCCTTATAAAAATATTCTGTGAAATAAAGTGCGGGACAAAAGTTATTAAAACATTTTTGTGCAAAAATCTCGTAAAAATATTTTATTGCAAAAATAAAATTTTGTTTGTTGATCTTTTAAGAATTTCATAGTTTTCATTTGATACCCCACTCATATTTTTATATAATATACCAGTGGTTTTTAACCTTTTTAAGATGACACTCTAATGTAAAATTTGAAGAATGCAAGGCGCCCTGCTCTCATTTCTCTGTACGACAGCCGTATTAATTCAACGGAATTCACCTTTCATTAGCCTATGGCAGAGTGCGGCGACACCCTGGTTGAAAACCACTGTTGCACGCAGATAGTCATACGAAACTCTAAAAACCAGATTGTGTTTGTCAGTGAAAAACACCCCAACAAAAGTAAAAAACGATTTTGAAATCTTAAGCAATCATTCGGATACCGATTTCGGAGTAGATAATCAAAATTTCGGGAAACTAATAACAGGGTTGTGTTTAGGAGTATCGAACACCCCCAGATATTGAATTTCAACGCAGTCGAACAAACATCATTTTTTGTCCCATTAAGATAATATGGGCATTTTTTGGGTCACAGACTCACCCCCTTTTTGAATTTTCTAGGTTTAGGATGTTCCTAGGAAACCGGATGCCAAATTTCAACTTTCTAGGTTACCGGGAAGAACCCAAAAAACCTCTTGAAGGATATCTGACAGACATCTCAGCGATTTCATACCATGTGTTTTAAAAAGAAATTACATAAGGGTTGGCTGTGGAAAAATAAAATAATGTGTATTGCCAGCTTTAACTGTCAATTAATTAACTGTCATTACTGTTGTTGTCATTGGTTTGTATTGAAAATTAGTTAGTCAATTGTTATATAAAGCTTGCAATATACATTATTTTATTTTTCCACAGCCAACCCTTATGTAATTTCTTTTTGAACACATGGTATATATAAATTATGTTTAGGAACTAGTCTATAATAACTTAACAATAATTATGTAATTTTTGCCTTTCTGCTTAAAATCTGCTTTCCTTCTCTTTTTATTGCTAACTTTGACTTATTTTCTTAATTTCCTCTCTTCTTCACTTCTTTCATCCATTTATTCCCTCTTCTTGTTTCTCCTAATATTCCCTTTCTCATTTCCGGCCTACTTCTTATTTCTTCACATTCTTCCAACATATGTTCCATAGTCTCTTTGCCTTCCCTACACATTTTACAAGTTCTTTCTTCCTCTTTCATCGAAAAATTGTTGTCTCTCTACTCATTTCCACATCTAAACCTTGCTATCACATTTTTCTCTCTACTTCCCTTCTCTGTCAAATATTGTGGTTTGCTTTGCGTCCAGTTTTTTTCATATTTGCTGTTGTACCTTGCCCTTGACTGCTTACACTATCCCACCAGAAACAAATCATCATTTAAAACAATGCAAATATAATGATGCTCTTCCACCAAAAAAGCTAGGTCCATTTTGTCTACAGAAAAGGTTATGGCTTCTCTACATAAAAGTGTCATTTTAAAATGAAAAGTATCCGAATTCAAATACGATGCGCTACCCCATCCGCCGTATTCATCTGATTTAAATCCATCTGATTTCTATTTTCGAAGCTGAAACAATTCCTTGGTGGCAAATGGTTTTCTTCAAAGGATGAGAAAGGATTGAGGGACTTTCAAAATTGAACCTCCAGGGTGAGATAATAGCACTGGAACATCACTGGACATTGCATGTCGAAGTTCAGAGAGATTATATGGATAAATAAACGTAATTTCAAAAAGTAAAATACAATCTTACAACATCAGATTGCGAACTAAAAGGTCAAACGATTTACAAACCAGTATACGAAAATAACAACTGGATTTTGTTGATAACTATAAAAAGTATACATAGTTTCTTATTTTATCAATTCATAGAAACTGCTATAAAAATAAAATGCAGAATTTAATTATTGATTATTTGAAAATTAAATTAAATGTAAAAAAGTTACAGTTTTCTAAATAGAAGTATTTTATCTTATTTAATCTAACGATGTGAAATTTCCTGTTAACAAAGAAATGTAGAAATTGGGTAGAAGCCAGCCAACAGTTCTTTTCCTTTTATCTGAGAGCACTCCACACTGTCCAATTAGCCAAACAAAAAACTGCGCATTGAAGCAATGTCAAAAAAAGTCATCGAACATCTCTGTCAATTTCAATTCAACAAATCGAAGACAACTCACAAATCCTTTTTAAAAGCTACAGGAATGTATGTTTGGTTCAATTTATGTTTATTATAAAATCAGATTGGAGATATTTGTTTGTGTTCTTTCGGAGGGCGAGATATTTTATACTCTACTATAACTCTCATTTTAGGTCTCCCTCAGAGTGCGCCTTTATCTCCGATATTGTTTCTATTATATATTAACGACTTGCCGCCAAATATTGAAGACTCCGACACAATATTATTTGCTGATAACACTTCTGACGTCAGCATCCAATATATCATCCCTAAATGTCAGCCCTACTGAAATTAGAAAACAGGCGGAAGAATGGTTCAGGTGAAATAAATTAAAACTAAACAGTGACAAAACACAAAATATGATAATATCGAATAATAAAATCACATGCGAAAAAAGAAGATACAATTTCTAGGAATGTTCTTATATAATAATGAGCTTATCCTGTCCGTTCGTCCGTTCGTGAGGATTCGTGATGATTCGCCCGATTTCGTAGGCATAAACAAGAAACTCTAAACATTCCTATATTCTTTGACCGATCTGAACAGTATTATGCAGACTTGTTCTCTAACATTCTATAAATATACGTATAGAAATATCTAGGATTCGTAGGCATAAGCAAGAGACTTTTGGCACTCCTATATCCTTTGACCGATATGAACAATATTTTGCAGATCTATTCTCTAAGAATCTGTAAATATAATTACGGGGGCTTATTATTAGGGTTTCGTAGGCATAAACCAGAGACTCTAGACACTTCTATATCATTTGACCGACATGAACAATATTATGCAGATTTGTTCTCTAAAAATCTACAAATATAATTACATAAAGAAATATTTAGGGTTTAGTATGCATAAACAAGGAACTCTAGACACCCTTATATCCTTGGACCGATATGAACAGTAATATGCAGATTTGTTCTCTAAGAATCTACGAATATAATTACATTTAGAAATGTCTAGGGTTTCCTAGGCATAAACAAGTAACTCTAGACACTCCTACATCCTTTGACCGATATGAAGAATATTATGCAGATTTGCTCTCTGAAAATTTTCAAATATAACTACATATAGAAATATCTAGGATTTAGTAGGCATAAACAAGAAACTCTAGACACTCCTATATTATTTGACCGATATGAACAATATTTTGCAGATTTATTCTTGAAGAATCTACAAATTTTTGATCAGTTTTCGTTTTTGGAAAATACAGCGAACCCTCGATCTGACGGACTTCGGATTTAACGGTCAAAATTTTCAGATCTCATTTTTTTTTTATTGTATTATTCATGTTATGTATTGTAAATATTGTACAGATACATTCTTATGTTATACTTTGTTCATAAATAAATATTACTTTGTTATTGTTCTAACTAATTGTATAGCAAAAATATCGCGAAATTCGCTATAAAAAGATATATATGATTTGTAATTTAATTTATGTACTTTTAATTTAATACATATAGACACCATTTTCGGATATTCGGTATTATTTCGATATTCAAAATTAATTATATTTTTATTTCATGGCTAAATTATGGCTAATAGAGTTATGGATTTTTTATATTTATGTAATTTTTTTAAATAAAAAATATAATAAAAAAAATTAACAGCTGAGAATTGCGTTCATATGTGTAGAGTTCAATATGCTCCGCCTATTAATATTCGTCATGATTCAACCTATAATTACTTTTGTTTTTTGTTCTTAAGGTATCAAAGAGGAATAAATAATTTATAGTAGTGAAATACTTATAAAACAAATAACTCATTGTTAATAGTGAGAAATATGTTTCTGAAATTGAAAAAATGAAGCAATTTATCAATATATTTCTTATTAATTTAATGAAGACTTGAATACGAAGCAAATGCAGAAAAAAACGTTGGGATTTTTTATTTAAATTTTATCGTGACGAAATATTCACAAATTATTTATTTTTATTTTTTAAATTAAATGGAAGCTCTTAGGACTAGTAAAATGACCATCAAAACATAATTTTGATGTGATTATAGAAGAAATATTCTTACACATTCAGCATTTTGTTGGCTTTTTACACTTATTAAATACCTATAAAACCCTGAATTGTGTGAAATTTCACACTTCATATAAATTTTTTGATTTGGTGACATAAGATACTAGATTCAATAAGTAGCAGAAATAAAAAAAAACTGCCCATTAATAAATTTAGAACAGCAGAGTGATATTTGATTAAATAAAACATAACAAAGTTATTTTAAAAAAAATTTACTTCCAGTCCGACCCTGTTTTAAGGTGGCAAAGGTTAATTCTCTGTAGAAAATTGTATTTTATTACCAGTATATTTATGTTTATTTATTCATTTTATTTGATGGAATAATGTTTGAAAAATAAGACTTAATACCATCTGTTTGAAAAACAATCTGTCCTGAGTTGAAAGACGTCGTTTCCGGTTTTAGTACCGCGTCCCTGCTACTTAACTTGCCAAGTAAAGTACTTCCGGTTCGACCCGGAACTAAGAAGACAGTGGTAGTGGCAGAGAATCACTCTACACTTTCAAGACCAGTTGCTTACTAAATTCATGATATGGCATTGTAACTTTGCGTAAATGTTTTTGATGGAACTTCTTATGAGTATTCGTATGGATGCGTTTCCTGTTGAACGACAATCCCAAACAGTGATACAATATATTGAATGTAAATGAATAGCATACCCCTTATTTCAATCAACTAACAGGAGAATCAGAATCTGTTTTTGATGGGAATGAAGAGAGAGGAAATAGATATTGGAGGAAACAGGAGGATAAGATGTGCAAGATGTGCGGGAAGGAGGAAGAAGATATAGAGCACCTCACGAAGAGGTGTAGAGAGATGACAGTATGGTCGGGAGCACATTAGACCTGTTGCACGAAGATAGAAGGGGGGAGAGGTGGGCGAGGGTTTAGAGTCAAGAAGGATTGAGATTGGGAAAGGATAACAGGAAGGGGTAAAGGAAGAGGCCCGGTGGGAAGCAGAAGGGGAGAAATGGAAGGAAGGAAGGAGGCTGAGTTTACCTGGAAATGGGGAGGAAGGAAGGGAGATAGGAGGGGGGGGGGTGAAGAAATGGTTGGAAGGGAAGAGAATGGAATAAAATAAAAAAATAAAATAAATTAAAGATGGGCGAGAGAACTGGAAGCAAGAAGGAAGAAGATCGGAGAGGAAAACCAGAATGAGAATAAGAAGAAAAAGAGGGACACTGGAGCAAAGAATGAAATGAGATAAAAAAATATTGCAAATTGTATTGTTTTGTACGTTATTTATTTTTGATTCTTTTATTTCTATTTGTAATGGTTAATACCCTGAACGCTGCAAGGCCTAGGGATTAAAGAATATATCTATATATATATATATATTGTTGAAACGCAACGCGACGCGACGAAATAGAATAAGTAACGTCATACATCTAGCTTTAAAATTATTAAGGGCACAGTCCACATACAACTTATTTCTTGACGTGGTAACTAAATATATTTTGAAACAAAATTTGACTAAAATATTATTACAATATATTTTAGTAATAATGTTTTCATTGTCTTACTTTGTGTTCTTAAAGTTTTTTTATAAACCTACAGGTAATGCAAAAACTAAGTATTTTCCCCCGGTTTTATATAAAAATAACAAAATGTGTTACATTTTCTTTGCTTTATTTCATTTTGTTCTGTCTCCTTCTTTCCTGTTTTATGAACGAAGAAGTGACGCAAATAAGGTTGCACATTTTTTTTTCTCCTTACAGGAAATTTGTCCGGAAATAGAGGTCTTTCATATCTTGCTTTTTCTCTTATATATACTAGCTCGAATTTTTTTATAACAAAGTTCAAATGAGGAAATGACAACTCTGTGGTCAATACAAATTTATAGAAAGATTATTATTATATCTTATTTTTTTTTTTCTTTTAATTTATATTTTTAATTTTATTTAATTTATTTATGATTTTTTATGGCCAAAAAACCCTTATACCGTCATTTTGTCGTCTGTCTGTCTGCCTAGCTGTCTGTCTCTCGGTTCGGGAAAAATTGTAGCTAAACGGCTAAACCTAGAGAGTTGAAATTTGGCATGCTTATACAACTCTTTGAGCCGCTCATAGGAAAAATACTAAAACATCTAAAAAACATATCCCCCTAAAAATATAAACAAATATGTGCTTATCGAAAAAAAAAAATATATTTTTTTAAATTTTGAGTAGGGTATCAAATGAAAGCCCTGAGTACGTAAATTAACGATCAAAATTAATGCTTTATATTAAAATAAATTATTTTGAGGCAATTTTTGCCAAAATTGTGCAAAAAAAAATTTGTCCCACACCCTGTAACCCAGATGGTTTAAACTAAAAATTTGAAAAAGTTCTAAGTTATGTACATTGGTGTGAACCGGAATAGTACAACAGGAATTTTTGATCAGATTATATTTTCGGAAAATAACGCATTTTTTTGGTTTTTTTTTTTGGTTGATTTACAAAAGTTATAGTTATGTAACACACTAAACTAGAAGAGGTATCATGGTCTAATGGTTAGCATGCTCGATAGCTACCCAGAATTCTAGGGTTCGCTCCCGCGGCAGAGAAGATAATTCTGTAAATTATTTTGTCAAAATTTGAATTATATTTTGGCAGATGTTGCATTTAATTTTTAAGAGCGTAAATTTAATAACCAGTTGGAATGTTGGAATTTTATTTTCATTCTATGTGTCATGTATACGAAACTAAAGGGGCGGAGCATATGACAACCAATGGAAGCCATAGCCGCCAAATCTTAATGCTATACATAACCTTGCTATATAAATAAATACTGCACATATTTAGAAACCTAAATAATGGTATTAGGTATTCGAATTAAAATTAACAAAATAATATTTTAACATAAAATTTGTTTTTAAAGCTATTAGATTAACAGACCATAAATTATGTTTTAAATACCGTTCATTTTGCCTTGATTACTACAAAGCAAAATTTGTCCTACACACTCAGCATGCCGCCTTCATTTATTATATACCTGCGAAACCCTGAAATATCTGAAAATTCACATCAATTTTTTTCTCCACGACCACTATAGAATTTACCAATTCTAAAACCAATTTTGACTACAGAAAGTTAATATTCTAACACAAGAGTTGGAATGTTATTCTAAAGACCTTATCTTCTTATGCATTTCGCGTGTATTTCATTCCATCACTTGTTATGGAATAACTATTCCATACTTGGTCTTTTGTTTTTGTAGGGTTACATTAAAATATATGCAACGTTTACATTAGATAAATGCAACATAACTTCCTAACCTAAAATAGTGGCCGATGTGCGGTAAATTAAATTAAAATTAAACAAATAATAAATAAAAAAAGTTTAATTAATTGATTAAATTGTTATGTAATATAAATTATTTGTTAAGATAAATGTTTGTTAAAATAATTATTTGTTATTTTTTTTTTCTTTCTGGTGGTCGTGGAGAAAGTAGGGTCTGTGACCCGGTTGGAAGAGAAAATTCGATGCTCGTGGTTCCTCACGCTCGCCTGCGGCTCGCGCTCGGAATGTTCCACTTGCATCGAATTTTCTCATTCTAACCTTGCTACAGAATATACTATTAGTGCACCGATCTCCGTTTCGGAAAATTTAGGAATATTTATATTACATTGCGCCAGGCCATCATCTTTCCACTCACTTGTCTCATTCTAGCAAACGTGAGCAATTACGCGAACGGTTAGTTTTCCCACGCCAACGGAGTGGCCGAGCGCACTAAGTCGTGCGGTTTGTACTGGCGGAAACCCAGCACGACTGTCCGGTCGATGGTTCGAGCCTCCTTCGTTGGTGATATTATTCGGGCGAGAATAATATGTTTACATTACTCCCATTTTCACAATCATTCACCCCTCATCCAGGTGTAGGAGCTCGCCCCCTGGCATCGGCGATTAGCCTCGTTGCAGAAATAAAAGCCGATGTAAAATAAATAATATAATAATAATTAGTTTTCCCACGCTTTATCGTTATTAGTTTTGATTTGAATTTCTTTGCCGTTCAACCCCATGATAATGAATGTGCTAAGGTGGCCCTGAATTTATAGAATAATAAGTATTGTTTTAATTTTTACTTTATACTTGTAAAATGTATTTTTATGTATGTACATGTGAGAGAAAACCAAAGATATACTTCGCGATCGACTGGTTGGGCAGCTCTGGTTTAGAATAAAGAAACGATTATTTTCTGTTTCACTTGAAATTGAATTATCTCACTTATAATTTACTTTACTGCAAAAAATTACATTAAAAAAACGTACAGAGTATGGGTACTCTAGCTACTCTAGTAATATTACCAATGTGATATGAAATCAGAAGAATTCTTTCAACCAAGACATGCTATGAAACAAAAAGAAACTTTTTAACTTATTCATAAAAGTTAGAAAACCGATTCTTTTCAAAAGAATTCAATTCTCCCGAAATACTATAAATGTTAAAAATTATTGACATTCCTGTAACAGATATATTGATACAATGACAGCATCCAAATTCAATTCGTTTAAATATATAACAAACTCAAAGCCAAAGACATTCTATAATAAAATTTTAACGCCTAATGCTTCCTTGAAATGTACGACTGAAACTCACACGGGAAAAGACAGTGAGTGCGAACGACTGAAAAACGAACCCATCATGTGGAAAAATTATGACAGCCCCAATGAAAAGTTGGACATTCACATTTATTCTTTCATTTCTACCAATTTAAAAAAGGACATAAAGTGACAGATAAATGAAATATAACTTTAAACAATGAGTATTTTATGAAATATTATTAATACAAGAGCCGTCACTTGAAGTGTTACCAATTAAAAATGCTATAATTTGCGTCAATTATGAATCTTTTAATTTAATACGAGGGTGATACAAATATACGGTACTTTTGCTAGTGTACTCAGGAAGCAGTTCCGAGATGAACGTAGAGTGGGGGGTTGATGGTCGGTGTGTTATGGAGAAGGAACCAGCCGGGTTAGCTGCTCCGTTCTGTTCTGTCCTCCTTCGTCTGTTGCACAACGCATTATTTTAAAGTTTTTAACCAATGAAGGTGTTAAACCCTCGGAGATTTTAACTCGTTTGAAGGCACAGTTTGAGGAGGCTACACTGTCCCAGAACCGAGTGTTTTGGGCCAGACAAATTTAGGGCGGCTGAGGAAGTGTAGAAAACTAAAGTCATGTGCCGTTCGAGAGCTTGTTGAAGGTGATCGATAGTTCACTTTGGATGAAATCAGTTGTTAGAGTCAACAAAAGCCGTCTACCGAAACAAAAGACGAGGTAAGCCCATCAGAGATGTCATCCTTCTCCATGACAATGCTAGACCTCAAACCGAGATTTTGACAAGGGACAAATTGGAGGAAATGCATTGGGAAACCCTCGAATAACCTCCTTACAATCCAGATCTGTCCCCCTGTTACTAAACCGCAACTTATTTCTGAACAATATGCTGCTCTATGCTGTATCCAGTCCAAAGGCTCACGAGCGATGAGTTTCAGTCTTTCAATTGAATAATTTGCCAACAAATATTGGCGGAATCAAGGCGGAAATGGTGGCATTAAAGTTGAGTTTAGAATACTTAAAGAATCACTTTCATAGTGAATTTGTAATTTTTTCTGATGTAAAAGCGCCGTCCAAAAATTGAGTTGCCCTAGATTTGAGAAAAAGAATTATTCACTAATTTATGTTATTAAATGCCCGAACGATTTTAGGATCAGCAGTAAAATTATAAAAATATGCTGGATTAAAGGCCACTCAGATTTTGAGTTCAACATCGAAGTAGATCTTCTAGCCAAAGAAGCAGCTATAAATGGCTGCCTGTTAAATATTCCTCTAAATAGTAATGAGATTATATCAATCTTCAAATCTTCCATATACAACCAATGGCAACAAGAATACATAAATTCTCTACAGTTCAAAGGATCATACTATGTTCAAATTCAACCTCTTTTTCCTAGAAAGCTTTGGTTTACTTCTCACCAAAGCAGATCTGTTATATGCACTTTTATCCGGCTTAGATTTAATCACACCTCTCCATATCATCTGCATAGAATTAATATGGTGTCGTCTCCTTTTTGTCCGTGTGATAATTTGTCTAGCAGCGATTCGAACTATTTATTGTTTGAAAGCCCAATTCATTTTCGCAATCGTAACTTATTCATACAAAATTTAGCTGTACAAAAAATATTCTTACCTACCAATATTCAGACGCTTCTTGCTACTAACTTTTTAGATATTTATGAAATTATTTGTAGCTATATTAAAACAGAAAATATCAAATTATAAATGTAATTTTTAAAACATTGTAATCTCTTCATTTATATCTGGCTAATAGCCAAAGCAGCTAAAGCCAACAAATAAAAGGAAAAAAAAACTTTATTACCTTCTTCAGTATAACAATCATGTATTGTATAAAATTTTCTTCATTTTGTTTATTTAAATTATGGTCAGTTTCGTGAGATAAAAGCATACTAAGATCACAGATTGTAAATTTATCACAGATTAGAATCAGTCAAATCATATCACAGGTGTGTAATGTGAACATTGCACTTACACCTTTAACAGAAAACCTTAGTAATTCTATTGACGTGTGGTCGCAGAGACCTAATGCTATGCTACCACCAGAACTGATAGATGTTTCTTGTTTGCATGTATTATGTACTAAGAGAAAATTAAAATGTGTTTAAGCATCTTGTGGAATTTCACTATAAACTTGTAACAGTATTTCTGGAAAGACTAGGTAGTTTTATATTAAGGGAAAGAGTAAAGAAGGCAAGGATAGTCAAGGGGAATTGTGGAGTATAAAAGAGAGGAAGTTTAGCGACGATATTAGATGGAGATTGAGGTTGTTTGACGCCGTGGTGAAAAACATCCTGCTATATGGGGTGGAAATTTGGGGATGGAAGGAATGGGAGAAGGTAGAATGAGTACAGGAGAGGTATTTGAGATGGATCTTAGGGGTAGATAGAACAACACCAGGGTATATTGTAAGAGAGGAACTGAAAAGGTATAAGATGAAACTGGGTACAGGAAGGAGGGCGGTTAAGTACGAGGAGAAAGTTAGAATAGAAACAGACAAAAAAATAATGAGGGAATGCTGGGAGGAAAGAGCCAGAGAGGAACAGAAAGGAAGATGGTACGCATGGGTGGAAATGAGAAAGGAGTATTACTGGAGATGCGGAGTGGATGCGACAGAGGTGGAAAGGAGAAGGAAAAACGGAATAAGCGTGATTGAGGAGTTGTGGAGGAGGGATAAGGAAGTGGGGGAGTAAGAAAGGACAGCCAGAATAAACAAATCAAGGAGCGCAGGGAGATATAAGGAGGTCAGAACTATAGGGGTACCAAGCTACTTGAAGGGAGAAAGAGGAAGGTCAGGAGGGAGAGTTAGGAGGATTGCCAGGCTAAGGTGCGGGAATGAAGAGAGAGGAAATAGATATTGGAGGAAACAGGAGGAAAAGATGTGCAGGATGTGCGGGGAGGAGGAGGAAGATATAGAGCACCTCGCGAAGAGGTGTAGAGAGATGACAGTATGGTCGGGGAGCACATTAGACCTGTTGCACGAAGATGGAAAGGGGGAGAGGTGGGCGACAGAATTAGAGGCAAGAAGGATGGAGATTGGGGAAGGATAACAGGAAGGGGTAAAGGAAAGAAGGAGGAGACCCGGTGGGAAGCAGAAGGGGAGAAATGGAAGGAAGGAAGGGGGATGAGGTTACCTAGAAATGGGGAGGAAGGAGGAGGGGTGAAGAAATGGTTGGAAGGGAAGAGAATGAAATAAAATAAAATAAATCAAAGATGGGCGAGAGAACTAGAAGCAAGAAGGAAGGAGATCGGAGAGGGAAAATAGAAGGAGAACAGGAAGAAGGAGAGGGACATTAGAGCAAGAAGATAGAAAAGAGAAATAACATTGTTAATTGGATTGGATTGTTATGTATTTATTGTTGGATTTATTGTTTTATTTTTTGTAATGGTTAATACCCTGAACGCCGCAAGGCCTAGGGAATAAAGAATATAGAATATTAAAAGGGTGAAATACTATTTTATCTTTAAAGTATAATCGTAAGACTGACCCTATTTTTTTTTGTTGGAGAGTGTATTTTCTTCTTTAGCTTTGTCTGGGAAGAGAAAAAACCTTTTAGCGTAATAAAGAAAAATATTTGAGCTAAATAAAATATTTGATTGGAAATTGAAAAACTCTTTAATTTAGATATTTGAATATTTCTAATTAAAGGCTTATGGATTCATTTCATCGAAGAAGGGTTTAAAAAGTTATTTGGAAGGTAAATAGGAAGTAATATTCTACAAAATTAAAATTTTAATCGACTATTCTAGCAAAAACTTACAAAAAATTATTATAAAGATATCTCAATAAACGAGACATACCCAAAGAAGTGATATTAACATACGGGTTAAAGCACTGGACTATCACAAAAGCAATGTCAGGTAGAATAAAAATAACTGACATGAAACTCCTAAGAAAAATTGAAGGAAAAACCAAATTTGATTGCAATAAGAAAAGGACTTCTAGACCAAAGAAAATCTAGGCATGAAACCAGTGAAACTAGCAATATAATAAAAAGATCGTTTACGGTGTTACGGGCACATAAATGGGATAAATAATGGCATTAAAAGACTTGATAAATAACAGCAATATAGAGGACTTATGTGAGTGAGGCCAAAAGTCAACCTGACTGACAGTGTACAAAGAAGAAGAAGATTTTCTATCATAAGGCAACAGCTAAGCAATTTTTTATGAATATCATGCAGTTTTTATACATATTGGCATACTAAATTTTGTATATTTCATTATGATTTGGCAAAAAAAAGAAAAATGTTTCATTTTGAAATTTCAAAGTCAAAAGGTTTGCCCAGTGGCGGCTCCTGAGTACGCGCTGCGGAGCTGCAACTCTTACTTGAAAATAATAAAAAAACAAAATCTTTTTTTTTGAACTTAAAGTAGTAATTGAGGTGTAAAATGCTTTTTTTTAAATATATTTTGAACATTGAATGCTATTGTTTCATAAATATTTACAAGTTTCCTTTGAATAAGTCTACGTCGCGCTGCTTATATCCTAGCGTCAAGTGCAAATGTTTGCTTGTAAAGGGGTAGCGGTGCGTAGGCAGTAGTGTTAAACTGGTGGGGATTGGAGCTAGAATGCTTTCAGCGTCACAATAACAGTGATCACAGATTATGAAATTATTGAATGTATTTATTTAAAGTCGTAACGAAATCGCTATACCTATATTATCTCTAAAAATGTATTGTTTAGGTAGGTATTAATAATTAGTATTTTTTAACTTTTTCTTTTAAATTTATACAAGTATCTTAGCTTAACAAATACGTTTCGTATTTTAGATTATAAAACAATATGTTTAAAAAATTAATGTGAAGTGTGAATATTCACACATTTCAGGGTTTCGCAGGTATATAATAAGTGAAGGCGGTATGCTGAGTGTGTAGGACAAATTTTACTTTGTAGTAATCACGGCAAAATGAACGATATTTTTAAAATAATTTATCGTCTGTTAATCATATAATAAGACTGGTTATTAAATTTACGCTCTTAAAAATTAAATACAACATTTGTCAAAATATAACTAGAATTTTGACAAAATAATTTCAACATAATAAAAATGCAAAAAAAAACAGAAAAAATAAAATTCGCTCCGTACTCGAAACCCTTCGTTTTCCAGCTTACGACACCAGTGCTCTAAACCATTAAGCTATCGCACGCCTTGCATGTGAGTGTCTTACATTGGTATAACTTTTGTACTTTGTGAACCAAAAACCACAAAAAATGCGTTATTTTCCGAAAACATAATCTGATCAAAAATTCCTGTTGTACTATTTCGGTTCACACCAATATACATTACTAAGAATTTTTTTAGATTTTTAGTTTAAACCATCTGGGCTACAGGGTGTGGGACAAAATTTTTTTGCACAATTTTGGGAAAAATAGCATCAAAATAATTTATTTTGCAAAAATAATAATTTGATCGTTAATCCACGTACTAAGGGCTTTCATTTGATACCCTACTCAAAATTTAAAAAAAATATATTTGTTTTTGGTGAGCACATATTTGTTTATATTTTTAGGGGGGGTATATTTTTTAGATGTTTTAGTATTTTTCCTATGTGCGGGTCAAAGAGTTGTATAAGCATGCCAAATTTCAACTCTCTAGGTTTAGTCGTTTGGCTACAATTTTTACCGAACAGACAGACAGACAGACAGACAGTCAGACAGACGACAAAATGACGGTATAGGGGAAAAATTTTAAGATCGTAGCGCTACGCGGATTTTTTTGAAACCATTCTAAATCAGATACCACTTGACATTTACTAGTAAATAATAGCGAAAAGTATATCAAAAATCGACAACAAATAAATAATTGTATGGGATTTTCTGATTTTGTTTTAAAATTTTATAATCAAGTAAGTATACACACGTATTGTGAGGACATTTTTTTTTAAGTGACATTACTTGTAAACATCTTAAATACTACATTTTGTGATCTGGTTTTAAGTCATGGCGGCACAGTTTTCCATTGTCGATTATTTTAATTATATTGGGGGAAATAATAATTCCCGTGTTGTTTACGAAGGGGTAGAAATCTACAATGCTGGGCATATAATATTGTGTGGAGTCACTGAAAAAAACAGAGAGTTCATAAAGATTTATGCATTATGCCTACAGACTTGTGCATTACAAACCCACACACAATAACAGGAATTTTCAAGATATGCGATAATAAATACAAAATTGAAAATATTTTTTGTAGTCACTATCATTAAAATGTAATGAGCAAACTTTGATATAAGGGCTCACTTTTTTTCCAATTTTTAAATTGTTTATCTAAACATCGCGTCGATTCCTAACCTCTTGCTTTCCCAATTTTGTTTCGAACCGTACGGTGTCTGATACTGGTGGAAACAAATGAAACGATATTTCCGGGTTTCTTCTTTTCAATGAATTGCACATAGGCACACAACAATATGTATTATACATTTTTCAATGATTATAATAAAACTTTAAAAACAAACTTCATACAAAACCAATACACAAAACGAAATGTTATATGTAGTACACAAGTTCATGAAACGCTCACCAGATGGTAGGGTGCTTAGCTGCAAATCCCTATAAGGGTTTTTTGGTCATACCTACAAAACCCTAAAAATGAATACTGTCAAATCATTTTTGGAAATTCCATTTAACATACGAACGTTAGAAGAAAAAATTGATATTAAAAAACTGGGGTGACACACACCAAATTTAAATATTTCGAAAAGTGCAAAAAGCAAAAATTATAATTATAAGAGGCAATTCAACAGTCTTATATGATAAAACGTCGTGGTTAAACACCTAAACCTATCCTTGAATTATAATTTGCAGCTCTGAGTCACGAGCAGCCACTGGGTTTGCCATCACTATCATAGATGTATATTGAATTTACTGTCCTTAATTAACTAACCAGGTTCATGCGAAACAGCATATTTTAATTCAAAGTATATCTAGGATCCAATGTACTTCGAATCTTTTATGAGCAAGCATTTTTCAACAAAAACAAAATGTAATTCACCAACAAAAATGCTAAAAAAAGTACGACAAAAACACGGACGTGTCATCATAACATAATACTTTATCTTTTTCATGAGATCAGAGCTGTAAAATGCGACAGTAAGCAACTTGTCCCGATTGGTGTTGCACGCATTACTATAATCACGTATAGCGAAAGGGAGAGTCCCGTGTGATGTTATCAAATCACGAACAGAGCACGGAGCTTTTCGGGAACCTCTTCAGACCCTGCAAGTGTAATCACTTAGAAAATATTCAATTACCTCACATTTTTAGACCTCCATACCGAGAACAGACGAGCTTTTAATTATGTTACCGACAACAAAATCGCATTAAAGATGTAAGCTAATCGTTATGATATAAGCTGGTTATTGCTAACGTTTGAGGGGTTTGAGTGTGTTACAAGCTTAAGGGATAATTTCAAGTTACGTTTTTACGGTTGAGATATTATTAGTGTTATAATGTTAAGACCAAGTTTCCATTAAACTACAGAGGGACTACGTAGTAATTACAGAGAGACTGATATTTAACATCCGAACGAATAAGCATCGGAACCACTTTATTTAGATAGATGAATAAGCATTCAATTTTATCATTATGGAAGTGGTATAGTTCTCGATAAGAAGACATTATTTTCAGTAATAGTTTTTTTTTAAATTTATTTTACATCGGCCTATTTCTGCGACGAGTCTAATCAACGATGCCAGCAGGCGATCTCCTACAGCAGAATGAGAAGTGAACGATTGTGAAAATGGGAGAAATGTTAACATATTATTCTCGCTCGAATAATATCACCAGCGGGAACTTGCACTAGCAACCTCGCAATTCAGACTATTTTTATCAGTGAGAACTACGCGATTTAACGATCACGGCCACTACGTAATGGCCAACGTTAGATAGTTATTTTAATATTAAATTATTATTCTACCACGTTGCTCAATAAGTCTTCGGTCTAACTAAGAAACACAATTTTTTTTTTTTTAGAAATTCGACTTGATTAATCAACATACTCTCCTTTAAGGGTGATACATTCATTCCAACGCTCCTCTAACTTTTCGATGCCTTCTTTGTAGAACGATTTGTCTTTGCCCTTAAAATAAGCCTCGGTTTGGCAATCACTTCTTCATTTGAGTCTAATTTCTTTCATGGAGCATCTTTTTGAGGTCTGCAAAAAGCCAGTAGTCGCTGGGGGGGGGGCATATCTGGAGAGTACGGTGGGTGAGGAAGCTAATCGAAGCGTAATTCATTCAATTTAACCATCGTTTTCATCGACTTGTGACACGGGGCGTTGTCTTGATAAAACAGCACTGTTTTCTTTTGCATGTGAAGACGTTTTTTCTTGATTACTACACTCAATCGATCCAATAATGTCATGTAGTATTCGCTATTGATAGTTTTACCTTTCTCAAGATAGTCGATAAACAAAATACCATGCACGTCCCAAAATACGGATGCCATAACCTTGCCAGCTGACTTTTGAGTTTTTGGTCGCTTTGGACAACTTGCACCGACTCCTGTTCACTCAGCTGACGATCTTTTTGATTCAGGTGTGTAGTAGTGGATCCATGTTTCATCCATTGTCACATATCGATGCAAAAAATCAATTTTATCTCGCTTGAACAACTCCAAACAGCGCTCTGAATCGTCGACGCGTTGTTGTTTTTGGTGTAAGCGAACGCGGCACCCATTTCGAAAGCAATTTACGTGTAAAATTGTAAACACACTACCTTCTGATATCTTTAAGGTGTCAGCTATCTCACGCAACTTCACTTTACGGTATTTCAAAACTATTTTGTGGACTTTTTTTATGTTTTCCGGAACATCTGCTGATTTTGGGCGACCAGAGCGTTCAGCATCATTGGTGTTTGTACGACTGCGTTTAAATTCAGCATACCAATCAGTAATAGTTGATTTGTTGGTGCAGGGTCTATATAACGCTTATCAAGCCACTGTTTGGCTTCAGCAGTATTTTTTCTCATCAAAAACCAATATTTAATCAACACACGAAATTCTTTTTTAAACACTAAAGCACTAAAACCACTGTAATCTCTAAACTAATTGTCAAAATGTCATGAAATTTTCACACGCATCGTTTGAAGGTTGGTACTATCCAGAAATCATATGGGTCTGTTAACAGTGTTGCCATATATGTCAGACTGGAGACTTATTGAGTGAAGGTTATAGATACTCGATTATCTATTAGTTGTTTGCGCTGTTTGGAAAGTTTATGTATTATCCATTTTGCGTTCATCACAAGTTTTTAAATCTCTTGCAATTATTGTGAAACTGTTGCTCGCTCAACTGCCAACTGTTACTCTCGTTTTTTTTTTTTGCAGATTCGTTGAATCTGCATTCGATAATTCTTGCAATTAAGCCGACGGCAATTTTCGCAGTGTTCAGAGCGTGGTTGGTCACAACGTCGTAATTACTGGATTTAAAACACATAATCCAATTTACTCTATTTAATCCAACAATTTCCTCTTATAATACTTTATATAAGACTTATAAAGTATTATAAGACATAACATCTTCACCAAGAACAGAGGAAATTGTTTCACATGCTTCACTCTCCTTTCGATTTGTTGGAACTTGTGCCGAGTGCAATGTCGAATATATAGCTTTTCGTCACTGATCGTGTTCAATACTGTTTTATGAAGTTACGTATATTATTACAGCATAACATTTGACGTTTCAAAAAATTCTATACCAACCCTTGAAAATCACAAAAAGGTGGGAATTTATTTGAATTATAAATAATTGAACCGAAGCACTGAAAAAACTTTTGCACACTAATGTTTGGTTGTACTTTTCACGCAATATGTTCAGAGTTCAATGTTCCTTAAGATGAATATGTGATGTTTAACTACAGAAATTCATTTCGCCCCGAGCAAAGTGAGAAAACACATTTAATACAATTTCACAACGTGTTCCATATATGAATTTGTAGATTATCTACATCAGGATTCCAAATCCTTTCCTGTTAACTATGATCATTGGTTGATAAAGTGCGGGAAATTCAATTTCAAGAAGCATTCATCTATGTTACTGTCAAGGGATGATTACGACACAGTTCGGTAATTAACCAGAATGTTCATTGCATGTATGCCTATTACTGAACTATATCAAACTCAAACTAGTTCATCCTCGCTTCATTAACACCTTTACTGAAGATTTCTTCTGTTTTAGCACTTCCACTCATCAGTATGTTCAATCGAGTTCTTAATTAACATTTCTTTTTATAAACCAACTTAAATAATTCCGGCAAGGGTAGCACGGAAAACACAACCTTGCTTCTGGTGTTAAAGGTCCTGGGTTCGAAATTTGGTCAGACCATGGATGTTTGTATTCACCCTTACCACCTAACGCTCATTGAAAATTTTAAAAAAATAACATCTCTTTAATCAAAATTTGATGAGGTATCAAATGAAACCTCTTAATTCGTGAATAACCAACTAATTTTTATTTTTGAATAATATATTTAATAATAATAATAATAATAATAATAATTGGCGTACAGGGCCCGCATATTACAAATAGCGGAGTCCACACTCTGTAGGTTGTGCCACCACCATCCTGAAACAATTATGCACATTCTGTCTGCTTGTCCATCTCTTGCAGCGTCGACCTACGTGTCTCGACATAATGCTGCTCTCCGCGTGCTCTACTTTCATCTTAGACATGCCTATGGTATTGACCAAATACCGGTTATACCGTACGTCCCTTCTGACATAGAATCGGTGGTGGAAAATTCCAAGTGCCGAATTTATTGGAATTACTCCTTCCCCACCTCGAGGTTACTGACAGCCACTAAGACGGACATAACCCTCCTGGATATCGAGACCAAACAGATGTTTGTGATCGAATTCTCAAGTCCAAGCTGAGAAGAATATCTCTCTCAAGGAGGAGGAAAGAGGTCCAAGTATATGGACCTCTTGTACGAGCTTAGAAAGCTGCATCCCGGGTATAAAGTTAAGCTTGCAGTCCTGATAGTGGGTGGATAGTTGGGTAGCATGAAAGCCTCCTATCGAAGGGAAATCGAGTCCATTCCCGCCTGTAGATCTTCTGCCAACTCTTTGATCTGCAAGATGCAGAAAGCAGTGCTGCTCGGGTCGCTCCGCTTTGTGCGGGCACTGGATCTGGCGTAATTTCCGCGGCTGCATATCGCCAGGGTTTGGGATGCAGTCGTGTGTATTTAGCTCCACTAGTCTTTAGTATGACGCGGCTCAAAAGGTTGCTGAAGTTTGAGATTAGTGGACGCTTGTCAAGACCTGACAAACCCCAAAATAATAATTTATTCAAGTTTTTGGACATTAAATATACAGTAACTTAAGTCTAATTTAGCCCATCATGCCAGTTCAGTTATACTCATACGGAATTCGTCAACACTGTATAATGCGCGGTTAGAAAGGAATATCTTCATTCTTTTTTTAAATATATTTCTATTAAGATTTTTGATCTGAAGCGGAAGCATATTATACAGGTTTACTCCGATTACTGACGGTAACTGTCTGGTCGTGGTATATCTACACAGAGGCGTCCGAAAAAGTTCCTTTTGCCTGGTGTTATAATTGTGAGTGTTCTGGTTTTTTTCCAGAACACTTTCATTGTCTTTAATGTACAAAAGTACATTTAAGATGTACAATGATGGAAGCGTCAATATGTTCAGTTTCCTGAATAGATCTCTACAATGTGCGTAGCGTTTAGCTTTCGCTAAAATGCGTATAGCTTTTTTTTGGACTTTAAATATACGCGTCAATAGTAGACCACGCGTTCCTAATCTCACCAGTTACAGAGTAGAACCTTATGGCCGTCGATGTAGTTGATTGCCCAATGTTTTAGCCTCTTAGGAGTGTCATAATAAATCCATTTTTCAACTCTTGTTACAACTTGCCACAAAAAATATTTATTTTCGGTTTGGCCAACAGTGAAAAGTAAATATTGTATTTTCAATCGCAACTTTAGACAATTTACATGGAACCCATTTTCCGAACTACTGATCTTTCCCATTGCATTTAAATGAACAGCAGCTGAGTAGTCAACTTTTAATTGCCCTGCAAGCTACGTGTCGATTGAGTATAGTCTTCAGGAAGCAATTCTTCCAATCTATCATCTATATGTGAACACATGGACTTTTTCAACAACCTAATACCTACATAACTTGATTATCTAGTGAGACATAGCTTCATTTGTCTAATCTGTTAACACCTTCTGTCTTCTTATTTCTCTTGTGATTAAGTTTTCAAATAATTAACAAAGTGATTATGAACAT
Source organism: Liopterus haemorrhoidalis (assembly GCA_963971575.1). Lineage (NCBI taxonomy): Eukaryota > Metazoa > Arthropoda > Insecta > Coleoptera > Dytiscidae > Liopterus > Liopterus haemorrhoidalis. The sequence continues at coordinate 48,400,826 of OZ020618.1, forward strand.
ATTGAAGGCAAAATTAATTGGTAAACGAACTGAGTTATCTTTAATGATTTTGGAAATCAATTATTTTAAATAAATTTTATGCTGATTTAACATTTAGGTTAATTTGACAAAATCAGTTTGAAAACAAACAAAACAAACTTTACAAGAAACAACTTCACAGCTACGTTATGTTTAATTATATATTCTAAAATATCGCTACTAAAGACAACGAGCAAATTCTCTTATGCAATCTAGCCCCATGCAAATATAATTTTTTTAAATCGGGAGGAGGTTGAAAGTCCATCGGATAGGTCCGAGAGGTTTTGGGCGTAGAATGTACTTTGGTGACTATCTATATAGCTTTTAATTGTGTTAGTTTATTTTTTGAATGTTTAATTATCGAAAATGCTGCACACATGTCCAAACTCGTTATCGACAAAAAATTTCTGTCAACCAGTGGACTGGTGAGTTGTAGTACTAGTGAACATTTTCAAAATAGCGGAAGAACTTCTCCCAGACGACGTTGACGGACGTTGGTTGGTGACTGATCGTGTTTAAGAGCTTTGAGACAATACTGGTGGAGGAGCCGTAGACGTTGAAGGTTGCCTTGCTCTGTACTCTGTACTCTCGTATACGTTCAACTCCAATTTCGGGGAACTTAGGGAACTTAGTATTTTCGGAATGAACCAAAGCCTTGTGTTTGCGGTTCTCTCTCATGCATTCAAACATTTTTCTTTGGCATGGTGAAGCACAAAGGTATGTATTGTCACTTTTAGGCATCTTCCAACACTCAGGTTTTTTCTTTCACTCAAAATCGAGTAAAATAATCAATTATCTATCAAACAAAATAAACTCTATCTACGGCGTTTAGTTCGCGAGTTATGAGTGCTGGTTGTCGCAAACTCCGATTTTAAACGTCCATTTTCTATTTCCGCTCTTTGCACTAACATTGGCTCAGGACCTTGGCACGTGAGATGTTGTATGCAACCATCGTTGCTATTTTAAACTGTATATAACTTTTACAAATTGCATTTTGGTATGGGTGATTGTAAATAAGTTCTTGCGTCACCTATCAGAAATACGAAAATTCTACGTCAAAATTATATTTGCAACTCCTTAAATTTCTTGAGAAGTTTACTTAGAATAGGCAATTTTACGAACTCACACTGGGAACACAGGCTTCAAATTGCCCTTTTTGGAGAAAGGTGAACTCTAAGAAAGGTGAGCAGTAAAAATCGTCGAGGAGATCTTTCTGAGAGATATAGAAGAAAGCAATGTGCTCAAAATTTAACACAGTAGCAGACTACAGCAGTTTTCTTCTTGTTGGCAGTTAGACGTACATTAGACTCGGGAAATAATACTGAACGAAGTTCATTCCATACTTAAACGTTGTACGGGTAACTACATAAGCTATACGTAAATCACAGTTGGAGAGTGCTCTATTTCCGTTTTATTGTTCGTTCTCTATCCCATAGTCTAACGAGTTCGTGCAAGTTGCACGTACTCCAATTTGCCACTTTCGATGAGAACAAAAATTGTATCAACATTTGACCGTTAAAAAAAATTGTTCACGTTAGATCCCACATATTTTGACAACTGCAGTGGAAAAAGCCTGAATCGGAGTGGAAAAAGTGCTTCGAAAATTGGTTCAAATGTATGCAAAAGTGTTTTGATCTTCGTGGAGAATATTTTGAAAAACAAAAAAGCCATTTTTCTTGATAAATAATTGTTTTTAATTTCCGAAATATAAAAGGCAACCCTCGTATGTGGAAGAATTTACACGTGTCTCATCGTGTGCATTTTTAATTGCTCTCTCGATAACTATGAGAGTTACGAGGTTGCTTAAAATAAACAACAAATACTATTTTATAAGAAAATATCAATGATTGAAGAAATTTTTTATTTCGACCAGTGGTTCTCAAAGTACGTTGTGCAACTTTCTTATTTTAAATAAGAAAACACATTTTATTTTTATTTATTCGATAAAGTATACAATTCTAATTTCAATGATATAAACAAATCATAGAATTAATGACAAAATAATTGAGAAAAATGCAAATTAATTTTATTTGAATTTACAGAATCTAATACATTCTGTCTAAACAAAGCTATATTTATTTTATTTCCTCCTAATATATTTCCTTAGACATCATCTAGTTTATATATATATATATTTGAAATCTTTATATTTTTTTGTAAGATCGTGTTATAATATGGGATCAAATATGGATTCCCGCGTTTAATAGACTTCAAATAAGTTTTACAGAGGAAAAATAAAAAAGTAGGTAATCTCTTCGACATAATCCGATTTTGCTCAATGCTTAAAGTATTAGGAAAGCGAGTACTTGAGATGGTTACACAGAAAAGGAAGCACTAACTTAGATTTGATTACACTCTTTATAAATATATAACATGTACCGGCATACAAAACCTCTCTTGAGAACATTCTTTACAAAATATTACCTTCATTTTATATTATAAAATCTTTTACATTTTTTATACTAATCTTATTAAAATTTATATTTATTTTGGAGCATTTTTATGTTGTAAGGTGAGAGTCGATGTTGATTGATCTGGCTCGAAGGACCAAATATTGAGACCTGCCGATGGACCGAATATTATTTGATCCAGCTTGAAGAACCGATTGCGACTTTGAGGCTGGTGGGATCTAGAGTGACCAGACGTTGTATTTTCCCAGGGTATGTCCTGTTTTTTCACTTAGCCGGGAATGTCCTGGCTAAAAATTGTCCTGGTTTGTCCTGTTTTTTCTTTTTTAATTACCATATTACTGTATTGAAACAACTAGATGCTCACCAAAAATGGACAAATTATTTCCAGCAATGCAATTCTTCAGAATGCTATTCAGAATTATTAATAACGGTTCAATTTATTTTCTGCATTTTTTGGACACAGATTTATTTATTTATTTTTTTATTTATTTACTTGTGGTGGCAACGTTTTTTTCCAACATTTTCCCCATTTTTTTAGCACATAACCTCAAAAATCAACGGCAAAATGATTTTCCATGTTTTTTTTTTTTTTGTATTTCAAAGTCCTAAAGTTAATACTACCATTTCCGAATAACTTTGTTTTCACAATTACCAAAAAAACTTTTTTCTCAACATTTTTTCAGCAAATAACCTCAAAAAACAGTGGCTAAATAATTTTTTATGGTTTTAAAGAAAAATAATTTATTAAGGCAAAATTGATATAACTTTTATTACATTATTATAAACATGTTTATTTTATATATTTTAGGAACAAATGAAATAACATTTCACAGAAATAAGCATTTCGGAAGAATTCTTGAATCAATTTAATTGTGCTTTTAATCTTCATCGCTGTTTTCATCTATTACTGGGTCGATATCTTCGCTAGTAAATAATTCAGAAATAATTTTTGCAGGTCTGATAATTTTTGACTTATATCTTGCATGACTAAGATAATATATGACTGCAGCAATATGAGAGCAGGAGCCAACAGTGCGTAATCCACACAATAATACGAAGAAAAAAATCATTTTGCACTGTTTTTTGAGGTTATTTGCTGAAAAAATGGGAAAATGTTGAGAAAAAAGTTTTTTTGGTAATTGTGAAAACAAAGTTATTCGGAAATGGTAGTATTAACTTTAGGACTTTGAAATACCAAAAACAAAAAACCATGGAAAATCATTTTACCGTTGATTTTTGAGGTTATGTGCTAAAAAAATGGGAAAAATGTTGGAAAAAAACGTTTTTATCGTAATTATGCGTACACTGTGATTCAAAAATGGTGGTTTTTGTATTTTGGAACTTGACAGTACCAAAAAAAAGTGTGAAAAATCATTTCTCCATAGTTTTTTTGAGGTTATGTGCGAAAAAAAAATGGGAAAAAAGTTTAAAAAAAAACAGTTTTTTCGATTTTTGAGCTTGTTTCGGCGTGAAACTGACAATTCTAACACCGCCATTCGAAAGAGGGAAAAAAATACACAAAATGTATGTACTTAAAAGTTGGCCAAACATTATTTACATAACCTAAAAAATCGTTGAAAATTTCAAAGGTTATTTGTAGTACTGAAAGACACGTCTGTGATTATTTTCAGATTTTTTGGATGAAAGAAGCGCCCAGGAAAAATAAAAGTCGAAAAAACGTTGTTTTTCGCATAGAGAACACCCTAGTGGGTTTCGGGGGCTGAAAATTTTTTTGAGGGGGTTTTCGACCAAGTACTTTCGAATGGTCCAATAAAAATGGAATTCTGGAGCGGTGCAGTTTTCACTATAGCCTTTATCGATATAAATTAAATTCATTGCTAACCATTATTTCATAACTAAACACAAAAGAAACTGACGTATTCTTACGTATGTGTCCCTGATACTACCCTGCCCGGTTCTTTTTATACAGAAAATATCGACTGAAACTTTAAAATAATTCTTCCATCACAAAAAATCTACGTGGAGATAACGTTAGCCAGAGCTGGCTGGACTGCTTTTATCTAGATTACTTTCAGGAACATAAGTAAGGTGTGCATGTCAATAACCCTACAGCTTTAAAAGCATTGAAAAAATTAGAAAAATATTTACTTTGTAATCATTCATCTCAACAATATAAAATATTATGATTTGATATACAGAACAAACAAAATCTAATGTGTGCACAGTAATTTAATGCTTTTATTTATCCAAATATAAAATATCAAGAAAACTGAAAACCATTTTCTGAATATTAAGATGGAAAGAAAAACCTACTCACAAGTATGAAAGTAGGAAGATTGAGATGAACTGGACATTTTGAAATAATACAGAACATAGAACCAGTAAAGCAAATAAGACAAGGACCTGGAGGCAAAATATCAAGAGACAGACTAAAAATTATATAAGATACAATAAACCGGGAGCTCATGACAGTTTTTGGTCTCCGATTTCATACAGCATGCCTTTTGGAGGAGAGAATATTTACCCTGTGACAACAAAAAAGGGATGGTACTAAACCCCTGCACGCTTTCCGGTAATAGGGAAAATTGCATTTCCACTTAAACACAAAATTTTTGTGCTTTTCTCTGATTTAATATTGCTTGTCCTTTTGTCAAAAGAAAGTTATAACAAATTTAAAGTCTTTTAAATATATGCATGCGATTCGGAGGGCCCCAAAGGGCTCAAACGGTCATGTGATCTTGTAATAAAAACATATGATTTTCCGCGTTTTCGTACAGAATGCCTATAATTAAAAGACTTTAAATTTGTTATAACTTTCTTTTGACAAAAGGGCAAGCAATATTAAATCAGAGAAAAACACAAATATTTTGTGCAAGTGGAAATGCAATTTTCCCTATGACCGGAAAGCGTGCAGGGGTTTAGTACCATCCCTTTTTTGTTGTCAAAGGGTAAATATTCTCTCCTCCAAAAGGCATGCTGTATGAAATCGGAGACCAAAAATGTCATGAGCTCCCGGTCTACAAGAAAACACGATTTTTCTCGAAAACGCGATGTGTGAGCAAATTGGTGTTAAACCAAAAAATTAATGTGTATTGTGAATTTTCACATATTTCAGGGTTTTGTAGGTATTTAATATATGTAAGAAGCCAACATAATATTGCTTGTCGTGTGTTTGTCAGTGCAAGATATCTTTTATTAAGTTTGCGTAAATTTACTGATTTTATCTATTTATGTATTGTTTAATTTATTGTTTTTTAATATGTAGTGTAGTCATGTAAATGGACTGCGTTAGGCGCAAATAGCCTTTGTTGCTGTGTGTCAAAAATTTTAACTAACTAACTAACTAAAAATACTGGATGTCTAGGAATATTTGTTCTATAATCACATTTATTCATAATCTATAACCAAATTTAATAGTGTTCAGGGTTTTATAGGTATGACCAAAAAACCTTTATACCGTCATTTTGTCGTCTGTCTGTCTGTCTGTTCGGTAAAAATTGTAGCCAAATGGCTAAACCTAGAGAGTTGAAATTTGGCATGCTGTATAAGCGAAAAATATGAAAAATATGAAAACATCTAAAAAAGCATATCCCCCTAAAAATAAAAACAAATATTTTCTCATAGAAAAAAAAAAATATTTTTTTAAAATTCTGAGTATGGTATCAAATGATAGCCCTTAGTACGTGGATTAACGAATTAAATTTTGTATTTGCAAAAAAATTATTTAGATGCGATTTTTGCCAAAACTGTGCAAAAAATTTTTGTCCCACACACTGTAGCCCAGATGGTTTAAACTTAAAATCTGAAAAAATTCTAAGTAATATACATTGTTGTGAACCGGAATAGTACAACAGGAATTTTTGATCAGATTATGTTTTCGGAAAATAACGCATTTTTTGTGTTTTGTGCTTGACCATGTAAAATATTTAATAACTTGTTTATAACACAGTAAACCAGCATGCTTTGATAGTGTAATGGTTAGCATTCTCGCATTCTAATTTGCAAACTAGGGTTCGCTCCGGTCTCGAGGCAATTTTATTTTTTGTTTTTTTTGCATTTTTATTTTGTTTAAATTATTTTTTCAAAATTCTTATTATATTTGGGCAAATGTTGCATTTAATTTTTAAAAGCGTAAATTTAATAACCAGTGGAGATTGTTGAAATTGAATACACGAAATTAGAGGGTCGCAGTTATGACTTAAAACAACCAATGGAAGCCATAGGCGCAATTTGCAAAATCTTAATGAACCTTGCTATATAAAAAAAATACTGCACATATTTAGAAACCTAAATAATGGTATTATGCATTCGAATTAAAATTAACACAAAAAAATTTAACATAAAATTTGTTTTGGCATCCCAAATAATCATCATTCACTTACTAAATACCTGCGAAACCTTGAAATGTGTGAAAACTCACACTTCAAATCAATTTTTATTTTTGAATAAACTATTTAATATGGGATTTTCGAGAATAAATTTTGGTCCACCACCCTATTTCCTAGCGAAGTTCTAAACATTTGAAGACATTTTCAATAATTTATATTGATGGGAATCGGTATAGATCAACAGGAATTTTTGATCGGATTAGATTCGAAAAATATGGCTTTATTTTTATATTTTTACTAACTAATAATAAAAGCGTGTGGACGCAGTTACAATGTTACGCTGTTAAGTTTCGTTAAAATTGTATAATTGTCATTCAAACGCTGTCATTATTAGGGTAAATACGTTAAATGTAAAGATATTTACTCTTGACCTGAATCGTACCCGTTCAGAATTACTAGCAATTTAATTACTTGTTGTCTATTGTCCGGAGTTAAATCCATGCCAAATATCCGCTATCAACTGATGCGGACGTCCCAAAAAGCATCCGTTTGAATCCTACGACACTACAAAAGCTTTTGTTTATGTCGAGTGTGAAATCCAAGTGGTCATTGTTTGTCCTAAAAGCTGTCAGCAGCTCATCAACTAACTCACAACCCTATGTCACATGATTTGATTTAGTGATATGTAGACTTGGATGTGATGGAAGCTTTATTCAAAATTGCACCACTCCCCAGAGTATATTAAAGTCATATTTATTTTGTGTACGGTGAGTTATCCTGACGCTTCAGTGATAAAACAATACAGAGCTCTTTTATGATTTATAGTTTTATGTATACTGGGTGTTCATTTTTATTTGTCGACCATTGCAATTTCGAGGAATATAATACGAGGGTTGTCTCAAAAGTAGTTTACACTATTTTTTTTAATCCGTGTAGTTGGCGGGAAAAGACTAGGAGTCTCAGAGAATTTGTATCTAGGTGTAGTGGCAGCACTGTAAAATTTCTATGCGCGTGCGCCGATCGATCCGGCAGTCAGGCTCCAGCCACTATGAGGACTCCACTTGTTTCTACCGCCGACTGCGAAGTTCGTGGTGTTATTCGTTTTTTGACGGCAAAAAATAACACTGCTACTGAATTTCATTGCGAGTTGTGTAGCGTTTATGGTGAAGACGTTATGTCAAGGACAATGGTTTCTCGTTGGCACTAATCATTCATTGAAAAGAGAACAACATTACACGATGAACAACGAAGCGGTCGCCCCTCCATTTTCCGCACCTTGACTGTTGTCGAAGATTTTCAAAGGGTCATTCACACCGCCTAACGCTTGATGAAATCATCTCCGAATGTCGAAATAAGCCGTGCATCACTTTATAGGATCATTTCTGACGATCTGTGCTTATCGAAAGAGTGTGCAAGGTGGATTCCACGCCTGCTTACAGAACAGCACAAAGAGCAGATAGTTGACGCTGCATTGCAATTTCAGCAATTTTTCGACGAGGGAGATGATTTATTCGACCGAATAGTGACCGGAGACGAGACGTGGATCCATCACTGGACGCCCGAATCCAAAAGATAGAGTGTGTGGAAATTAAAGGACGAGCCAACACCAAGCGAAAGTTGTGGCATCCGCGAAAAAAGTCAAGGGAACGGTCTTTTGGGATTCCAAGGGGGTTTTGTTCGATTACCTGCCCCGTGGGACCACGATCACAGCTGCACGCTATTGTGAGTTGTTGCGACAACTCAGAAAGGCGGACCAAAACAAAAGGAGGAGAAAGTTGACAAAAACAGTTTTTTTGTTCCACGACAACACTCGCCCACACGCTGCTCGTTAGACTCAAAACCTGCTTGAGAAGTTTCGATGGGATATTTTCAGACATTCGCCTTACTCCCCTGACCTTGCACCAAGTGACTTCCACCTGTTTCCGCAGATGAAGCAACATCTTGGGTAAAATACTTGAAATACTAATAATTTCGATTTTGTTATATTTCAATGTGGATCCTTATTTTTAGACTGAGGATGATTGGATTACCAATCGAAACGTCTCGATAAAAATTGTTTTAATAAATATTTGACGAGTATGACATAATAATTTTATTTAATATATATATATATATACTCATTACAGCTTTGGGTTCATTATTGCATTATATATTATTATTTTAAAATAAAACATGCATTTGAAACTATAAATTACAATTTTAAAATGGAAGGGCTTCGTAGGTATAAGCAAGAAACTCTGGACACTCCTGTACCCTTTGATCGACTTGGACCAAATTTTTTTTAGAATCCAGCGGAAATAATGGTATATATATATATATATATTTTTTAATTATTGTTGATTTTTTATTATTATTATTTTAAATTATAGAGTGTCTAAATAGTTCTGAAAATACAATGAGAAGACAAGAATTTCTTTTAAATAATTGTTTGAACAATTGTATTAACACCAAATATCTTCGTTTATCACCGAACTATGGATTTTCTTCCTTTCTTACTTATTTTATAAGCCAGGGAAGTGCAAGTGCACTTGCAAGTCTCTCGCGGTGCCCATTTGTTAATTTTATTTATAAAGACTGAACAACAGTAGCGATAGGACTGAGCCTTGTAGTGATCCCTTGTTAAGCTTCTGTTGACTACTCATTTCATTGCCCGGTACGACACAGGATATTCTATTATGAGCATACTATAAATAAGACGGATGGTGGTAATACACGGTATTACTGAGAGAAATTTATATGTTATGCACCACCTAGGTGATAGGAACCTCATCACTGATCTATTTATTAACATTAAAGGCCCACTACTGCCAGGAGTGGACTTTGACCTAGAGAGACTAGCTAACTGTCTAGGGTTCCTGAATTTGTATTGTCCGTAAAACGCTTTTTATGAAACTTTAATATATGTTTATGTAAAATAACACAAATTGGCAATTATATTACTGACGGATTTAAAAATGACTTCAAAATTGCTATATATATACTCATTACAGCTTTGGGTTCATTATTGCATTATATATTATTATTTTAAAATAAAACATGCATTTGAAACTATAAATTACAATTTTAAAACAGAAGTTAAAAGCCTGTAAAATGTTGTAAAAAATTACACAGCACCAAAATATATTCGGTTCAGTTGTTTGAATTATACGATTTTATTTGTAAAATGTAAAATATTTACGCCCCAAATACAACTGTTTTAATTTTGGAAAGGTCAAAGGGTTGTTGCAATTGATAAAACCACTAGCGTAGAAATAGAGGTAATACGTTTAATATAAAGAACATAGAACTATACAGGCACTAGAAATATCAAAGCTTTGAAAACAAGAATGGTGTAGAGCTTTCGGGTACTCCTTCAAGGATGCATATTAAGTCCTTTACTCTATTCGTTGGTAATGGATACGCTTTAAAAAAATAAAACAAAGAAGGAAATCAGTAATTATCACGTTGGTAATGGGAAAAATAATAGTTTAGATAAAATAATAATAGAAAATTTCAGAACTTTGCTACGCTGGTGATTTTAATAGCAGTTTTAAGTAACAATAAATTTGGAGGCTATATCTGTTTTTTTTTTTCAGTTTCATATTTGATTTCCACACGTTTCAGATGATTGAAAAAAATAATTTTTTGTCTGTCTGTCTGCCTGTTTAACCTGTTTATCATTTGTTATGATGACAGAGTAGAACCAGAATCAAACATGGGCTATATGGTATCTCAAAATTTTCTTTCTAAGGGCGTGTTTTGAGGTTAAAACAGTTTACTAAAAAACTAAATATCTCCCTTATTATCGACTTATATTATTGAGCAAAATCGTATTTAACAAAAATTGTTTATAATGAGACAACAAATCTTGTTTCTTCTATGCATTTTTTCAATTAAATAAATACTTTAGGAATCACGGGGCAACACTCTAAAACTACCCGAGTGGCATACAACGGTCTTACAGTGTCCAAATTTTAAGCAAAATATGGAAACAGCCGTACACAGCTATAGCTGAAGCTTACAACGGTCAAGCACCATCCGTTTGGCGAAAAAACTCTTAATTTAATATAATTTCATTATAAACATTCAAACAGTGACTGTTGTACGACTTCGCTTCAAATATTAGATATTTTTACTCGGGTAATCTTCTGCAATATCTCCTTAGGCCGCAAACTTACAGAAAGCTGGTAAATCAGCGCTGACAATCGGTACCGAAAACAAGCATACTGGGTTACTGGTTGAGCACACACTAAACGCTGATATTGCATGTGACACTGACAGATGAATTAACCTATATATTGAAGTTTTTATTTATTTTTTCTTATTTATCGTACATTTTTTAATTATATTAGACTAGTTTTGAAAGTATATAGCTACTCTTTCGTATATTGGCTCAATTATATGTTAAAATAAGTGAAAATGGCGAGTTCTAATTCATCTTTGAATGAGTTGTTTCTAGAGGAATCACTATATTTAAAAATGGAACCAAAAAGAAAAAGTATACATGCAATAAACCAAGAGAGACGTAAATATGGGGAATACCACCACCTTTTTTCTCAATTAAAAGAGGATGATGCAAGATTTTTTAAATATTCTTTTGTTTCGTCGCTGACAACAAGCTGCTTAAACTGCTTAAACGTTTCGGTAAGCGGGTAGCCGACACCGACCGGCGCCGACCAGTACACAGCGTGTGCGGTTATATTTGAAAAAATTTATGTGAAGTGTGAATCTTCACACATTTCTGGGTTTTGCAGGTATTTAGTAACTGAATGATGATTATTTGGGATGCCAAAACAAATTTTATGTCAAAATATTTTTTTATGAATTTTAATTCGAATACCTAATACCATTATTTAAGTTTCTAAATATGTACAGTATTTTATTTATACAGCAAGGTTCAGTAAGATTTTTAAAATTGCGCCTATGGCTTCCATTGGTTGCTTATATCATAAGTCCCGCCCTCTGATTTCGTCAAACAGAATTAAATTATAATTTCAACACTTCCCACTGGTTATTAAATTTACGCTTTTAAAAAATAAATGCAACATTTACCAAAATATAACTAGAATTTTGACAAAATAATTTAAACAAAATAGAAATGCAAAAAAAAAACAGAAAAAAATAAAATCAACAGGATTCGAACTCTGCAACGTTCGCACTGCAATTTACAAAGTGCGTTACGAAACCATCTGAGCTACCAGAGTTTCTTATCTGAAGTGTTACATAGCGAATTAAATATTTAACATATTTTAGTTAAAAACACAAAAAATGCGTTATTTTCCGAAAACATAATCTGATCAAAAATTCCTGTTGTACTATTCCGGTTCTCACCAATGTACATTACTTGCAATTTTTTCAGATTTTTAGTTTAAACCATCTGGGCTACAGGGTGTGGGATAAAAATTTTTTTGCACAATTTTGGCAAAAATCGCTTCAAAATAAATTATTTTGCAAAAATAAAATTTTGATCGTTAATCCACGTACTAAGGGCTTTCATTTGATACCCTACTCAGAATTTTAAAAAAATATTTATTTTTTTGATGAGCACATTTTTGTTTATATTTTTAGGGGGATATGTTTTTTAGATGTTTTAGTATTTTTCCTATGTGTGGGTCAAGGAGTTGTATAAGCATGCCAAATTTCAACTCTCTAGGTTTAGCCGTTTGGCTACAATTTTTACCGAACAGACAGACAGACAGACAGACGACAAAATGACGGTATAAGGGTTTTTTGGTCATACCTACAAAACCCTAAAAATGGACAGATACTGCGGCAGATCAGCGCTTGTTGCCAGTGAAGCCGGTGCCGGGTTTCTGTATGTTCTCGGCCTTAGTATTAACTTAACAGCAAAAACGTATATGAGAAAAAATATTTATAATAAGAAAACACATCTTTTCCGTTGTATGCATTTTTCAATTGAATGAATATTTGGGGAGTTGCGGGGGACACCTCCAAAACTAAATTTTATTACAACAAAAATGCATGTGAGCAAATTTGCTTAGAACAAAGAAACATTTCTTTTATGTTCAGTAAGATGAATATTGGGGAGGGACATGAAGAGCTTTACGTGTACACTTGAAATGTGCCACTTGTTATTCCCTTAACAGCAAAAATACTCATAAGTGGTTTAGATTATTTTCTGTTTTTAATAAAGAAGATAAGTAGCTTTAAGATTTGGGGGGCTGTGTGTTCCTATATACTTGAAATATTTCACTTATTATTTACTTAAGCAAAATAGATATTAGAAAATTTGTTTAGTATGAAGAAACTATTCTTTTCTGTTCAATGTAGTAATATTTGGGGCGTTATAGACAGCTCCTAAAATATCTCAGTTATCAACAAAAATGTATTTGACGAAAACCGTACGAATTTCGGGGATACATCAGCTAGTACAGAATAAATTCCTTTTTAAAACATTGCTTTTTCCTCTCAACTTTGGAGAAAAATAATTCAATTTTATAGCGCAAGAAGTAAATGATTCTTTTATTTGGAGTTTTATAAAAGTTAGCATAAATGTTGCGGAAAACAAAACAAGCTGTATATTTTTTAGAAGACATATAAATCCATCTCCTTTCTACGGCATAATAAACAACTTTAGCCCATAAAACCTCGGATTGTTTTTGTAATAAATCTTCATTTTAACATACGCATGTCTTCAGCATTTGTTACCATAACAGTGGTGTACGTGTAAACAATTAGAAAGGGCACTAATGAATTTTGTAAATGTGGAATGAAAGGAAAAGAATGTCTTATAAATGTTTTAATATTCGGAATTTATTTTGTGAAGTTAATACATCAGAGTGAGTGTGTAGGTAGGAATTTTTACATGATTTTTTCATTGGCTTTCCCCCGAATATAAATTTCATGTAGGAAGTTGCTAAATATATTTTCCCACATAAAATCTTTAATACTGACGCTTGCTGTACACACGTATTTGCGGACCGAATAGATAAAGTGAAATTTATTTTTACAGAGCAATTTTGAAGTAATTTTTAAATCCGTCTAATATAATTGCTAATTTATGTTATTTTACATATACGAGGTGTGTAAATTAAATAACCGGACTGATTTTTAAATTTTTTTTTGTTCGAATAGAATTACAATTCAATATTGTCCCCCTCAAAATAAATTCCTTGGGCCACACAGTGCGGGGCGCTAAAAGCCACACAGCGCTGGGCGCTAAAAGCCACACAGCGCTGGAGACGATTCTTCCAATCCTCATAGCAGTGCTGAAACTCGGATACTGGATAGCTTTCAGCTGGTCGGTTACGGATGTTTGAATGTTTTCGAGTATCCCAAAATGACGTCCCTTGAGGTGATTTTTCAATCTTGGGAAGAAGAAAAAGTCACAAGGACTCAAGTCAGGCGAATAAGGAGACTGAGGAGCCACAGGAATGTTCTTACTGGCCAAAAACTCGTTTATTGAAGTTGCTGTGTGACAAGGTGCATTGCCGTGATGCAACACCTAGTTGTTCTTGATGTTTGGTCTCACACGCATGACACTTTTTCGAAGTTTTTTAAGAACCTCTTGGTTTATCATCGTAATTGGCATCATTTTCAAAGGCACCTTTGCCTCCTGATGTCCTTTTGGTCCTGTGAAAAGTTTTCGGAACCATTTTTGCGTAGATTTTTTTCATCCCCAATTAATTGGTCAAAATCTGATAAACGATAGTGTGAGTCAAATTCAACTCTTCCTCGATCATTCTGACTGTAAACCGACGATCTTAACGTACAAGATCCCGGATTTTGTGACATTTTCATCGGTTCTTGAAAATGAAGACCTACCGCTGCGCGATTCATCTTCAATCAACTCTCTTCTTTCTGAAAATGCCTTAAACCACAAAAAAAACCTGGGTCCTTGACAAAACACTGTCTCCGTAGGCCTGCTGAATTTTGCAACAGTTTACGTTGCACTGTGCCCAAGTCTGAAGCAAAACCTGATGAAAAACGAAATGAATGTCACTCATTTTTAAAACGCACTAGAAAAAACTGTTTCACGAAAAAAATCGCTACGGACAACAAAATTACTCTAGCGAGTTCAAACTCGTACTGAAGGCGTATCACATGTTCTACTGTTTTTTTAGGAGGACACTGTCCCAGCGCCACCCTGTCTCAGCCGCCACTGGCATCAAAATCTAAGTGCACCCCTTTGCAAGTAATTTAGCCAACGCCCATGGCAAAACAGGTAAGTTCTCTATTTTTAGACCATTTATGATGTTACCAGCTTACTTTATTCTATCAAGTACAAACACATGTACGCTATTAGTAACAATTAGAGACGTCCTGGGAGAAGTGGGCGGTCAAACTCTCCCCCTTCACCCCTAGAGAACTATTATAATATTACATACAAGTAGGGATGGGAACGATATATCGATATATCGAAAATATCGATACTTTAGAAAAATATATCGATATTTTTATATCGATATTTGAAATGCGATATATCGCGCAAAATATCGATATTCGCACAAAATATCGGTATTCTTGTTTCTTTTTTACATTTAAATATATGCTGTTCACTTTTGTAGAAACAAACTATAGGCTATTCCAAACGTTTAGGCGGAACTAATTTTTGAAATCTAGTAATTTTTATCAATTAATTTGGACTTTTGGTCATTTTGTTTAGGCTTTTAAAATCATGCTCACATTGCAAATTCTAGATTAAATTAATTGTCATTATAAAACGTCCTTTTCATTACATTTTAGTTTTTTGTCATTCTTAATAAAAATTTCCCATTTATTAATTTTTTTGTCTTCAAAATATGGAAAAATGTATTAAAATATTTGACATATGTCATTCGTTTCCATGGTTTCACTGTTAGAATTTTAATTTTTCACTTACCAAACCTGAAACATGAAATAACCCCAGCAAGGTCCCTTTTCGTGACAGCCTAAAATAACGACATTTCCATTTAGTTCCGCCTAATCGTTTGGAATAGCCTGTAAGACGTAATTTTGATTTCAATAATTTGCACCTTTGAAATTGACATGTTGGTATTAAAAAATTATAAAAAATGTCACTTTCTTAATACTGATCATAACCAATAAATCTAAAGTCGGTTTTACAGTGTAAGGAATATTTTTAATTGATATTTAAAGACCGTAATACACTATAAAAGTAACCAAAAAATCTGGTTTGTCCTTACAAAAGTGAACAGCATATATATAGTTAATTAGGAGAGCTGTTAATGGGAGAGCTGCAAGGATAATATTAGAAAGTTGGTTGGTATCTGGGTGAGTACCAACTGTAAAGTGATTGTCTGACAATTAGCGAGTTCTTTTCCCGCCAAGCCAACCAAAAAATATGTAATTTATATATCTTACATGTTACGTGTTAGTTATTTCGATATATCGAAAATATCGATATTTTTACTTCGATATATATCGAATATCGATATCACACTTACGATGTATCGAACCGCGCATATATCGATATTCAAAAATAAATTCCCATCCCTACATACAAGTACCTCGCCAATCTCTTGACATTCAGTTTATCGCCCCTACATGATAGCATCCTGTGTACACCACTGGTAACAATACATCATTTAAGCAAAGCTGTATCATTTATTACCAAATGCAGTTAGAATAAACTTCAACACTGTGGTCTTCTATTGCAAAACTTGGAACACATATCACATGCAATTATTATTTATGCAATACGAAATATTGACTGTTCGAGTACTTAATATTCCTACTCTAACATATAAACATTATCATTGTCCTGATTACCAGCATTATACTTTAATCAACATTGCCTAAATATTTGTTATTGCTTATTTGGACAATCCAACCGCTATTGGATTCCGAACTTGGGACTAATTGCAATGTCAATATAGCAAATTAGTGTATCTGGTTTGGTTAACCACTAGTTTCACGGAAAAACAATTCTGATTTAGGGAAAACCATTAAAATTTTAAATGGTTTTATAAAACATTACTGATGGTACAAAATTCTTGTTAATTGGAATGTAAATGAATTACTAAATTTAATTTGGATTTAATTTATTTTTGATGTGGACTTACTTCTGAATTTAATGAAAAATATCTAATTTCTCTGAACCATAATATACTAAAAGTTTTGTAATAGGAGGAGGACTGGATGAGGGCTATAATTGTTCTTATATTAAAAAAATCAGCTGTGGCCACCACAGGACCGACCGCCATCATAAAGTTCTTATATAAAATAATATATTTATTTAACAGCAGAGTAGAAATAACTTGGCCTAATATTTTCTAACAGAGATATTATTTATCATGACCATGGAAACGTTACATATAAGTTTGAAAAAATTGAGAATTTCGAAAAATTTTACAAAAATTATTCGAAATTTTTAGTTTTATCAAAAAACATCTCAAATAAAAGATATTAATTATTGCTTTTATAGCAACATTTGTTCAATAAATTTTTTCGAAATATTTTTCTGTTGTGAAATATTCACAAAAATCTTAAAATCGACACGAGTAAACTCCCATTTTTAGTCAACCGATTTTTACCAAAAGTTGATCAACTCGTGCGATTGATGTCAAAAGCTTAAATATGAAGTTTCATAAAAATCCTTTCAGCCGAATTTGCTCTGCACGTGTACACAGACGGACAGATAGACAGACGGACAGACAGACGGACAGACAGACGGACAGACAGACAGACAGACAGACAGACCGACAGACATTATGCTAAAAATAGTCAAAACGTTATGTAGGGACCTCAATTCGTGGAGATCCATCGAAATCTCGAAATGTCCAAATCGGTATGATCACAATACCTCCCTTATATATGTTGACGGTCGGTAAAAAGGGAACCATAGTAATTGTAATATCTTTGAAATTATTTTGCAATGGTCCAATATTAATGCGGACACCATTATTTGGGTTTCAATTAATTATATGTTCAATATCACTATTAACAACCGTTCCTAGCATTAATACATTTGAGTATTTAAGAAAATAAACCCTATCATCCGCATAAAGTAAAACATTACCTAGATTAATCGACATTGCAGTATCATTAATATATAATAAGAACAGTAAGGGTCCCAGAATTGAGCCTAGAGGAACTCCTGATTGTATGGTTAGTTCTTCGGATTTTATGTTCTCAATTAAAACAACTTGTATTCTATTTTGGAGGTAAGTTGTAAACCAATTAAGTGTTGTTCCTCTTATACCAAGACATTGTAATTTATTAAACAATATATTATGATCAATATATTAATGAGTTGTTTGTTACCGGATTAGTGACCTGAGGATTAGAAAGGTTGTTTTGAATAATATAGAATAATTATTTTAAATTTTTATGTAATTTTTAATTTCCCATAGTAAATTCAGAAAATATAAACTAGGTGGTAACCGACGAGTTCATCGAAAATCAATTCATCGAATGATCAATTCATCGAATGAACAATTCATCGAAAAAAAATATTTTGTAAATATTTGAGACGAATGCCGAGGGGATCGGAAAGTCAAAAGAGCAGTGGTCAATAAAAGTAGACAGACTAAGAAATATTTGCGTAAAATTTTTTATATGGTTTAAAAAAGGTAAATAAAGTGACATAGTGTTTGAATATAAATAAAGAAATATAATAAGAAAACTTATATAATAAAAGATATAAATGTTTTGTTTTTAAGGTTTAATAAGACAGGTTATGGGCAATTGCACGCAAATAATTTTTATAAATTCATACAGAATGATACGCATGTTAATTGGGCTAATATGGGGGAAAATAAAGTACTATGCGCCTAAAAACAAGGTAATTACGTTAGATTTAATTAGTAAAAGTCTAAAACCGAGCGGTTACCCATCTTCTAGTTTAAGGACAAAGCACTATTTTAGGTTAGGTTAGTAAAGGTTTTGTTAGAAGACGCCGAGCAAAGCGAGCTACCCATCTTCTAGTTTAATGTCAAAACACTATCTTAGGTTAGAAAGGGTTTGGTTAGATGAAGCCGAGCGAAGCGAGCTACCCATCATCTAGTTTAATGACAAAACAAACTCACACAAACATAACAATGCCACCTGTTCAGAATCACCGTACATTAAACAAATCATGTGTGGTATAGTAAATATGAATAGTAAAACTATGTACATAACACAAAACCCTTAAGACTTAACAGATGGGGAAATACGATTTTTATAATCCTTTAAGAATGGGTGTATTAAGTACATTTATGATCCCATTAGCCGGGTTTTTCTGATCTAAGGAGTCCTGTTCGATTTCAAAATAATCCAACAGGTATCTTTTACCTGCGTATTTTCTGAATGGAAAATTTAAAAATTATTAATAGACCAAGTATGATAGTTATTTAATAAGTGTAGTCTGTCAACTTTTATTGACCACTGCTTTTTTGGCTTTCCGATCCCCTCGGCATTCCTCTCAAATATTTACAAAATATTTTTTTTCGATGAATTGATCATTCGATGAATTGATCATTCGATGAATTGATTTTCGATGAATTGATTTTCGATGAACTTACCGTGAATCAAACTAGGTATGGTTTCAGTATTTCTGCAACAGTTCTATTTTATTATTTCTGTGTTAAATACGAAAATAGTTTTAACATTTCCATCATTCTGTAGATGTTATAATAAAATAAGAAACTTTTCCTTCAAGTCATAAACTGTTGACAAATATTCTTGACGTTTTAGTTGCAACTACAAAGTTTTAAAATTTATCTCAAGACAGTTTTGAATATATTACATTACCGCAAGCTATCACCTTTTGCAATTTATCTTTATAACAGTTTGTTAATAATAAACCTGACATGAAATACTTCTTCTTATTTTATTATTCTTTCACGTATGTGATATTCAATATACAAGTAATTTAGACACTGTGTGCTTAACACAAAGAGAGTACATAATACAATGGTGTCTCGTGATGGATAATATCACAAGAGTACATAATATTCAGAAGTTGAACTTAATATATCTGGAAAAACATAGAAAACAGTGTACCCATTTATAGTCTATAAAGAAACTAAATAAACCTGTGGGAGTGGTAAAGTCAGAAATAAAATTTCATTATTTTTTCAAATAAAATTATTCAATTATTAAAAATATCGAAATTACTTAAATATAAAAACTAATCTCATTTGAAGATAAACATCCTGAGAAATTAGTTGAGTTATCAATGATCTTTTTTAGTTTAAAGTTTAAAGGCAAGGGTACAATTTACGATCGTTTATTATACAGGCCAAATGGCACCCCCTACACTCCACACACTGAGCAAGCCTTTTTCTGAAGTTTTCGTGCACTCTGTGAAGCATTGCCAAAGAAATTTCGGCGATATGGGCTCGAATGTTGTTTTTGAGGGCTTCCAGGGTCCTGGGACGATCGTTTTAAACTAAGAATTTTAGGTATGCCCACAGGAAAAAATCACAAGGGGCTAATCAAGAGAGCGCGCTGGCCAGTTCAAATCGCCTATTAGGGAGATGAGGCGCCCGTGGAATTTGTCTCGCAAAAAGTCGATGCAAACCCTTGCTGTATGGGCTCTGGCCCCATCCTGCTGGAACCAGACGTCTTCCAGTTCCATCCCTTCCAATTCAGGTAAGAAAAAATCCTGCCTGTTTCCGAATTGAACGCCTGGGAGATCGTTCGATTGCAGGTGAAATCCTATCTATGTTTTCTGGGGTAGTGACGGTATTCTGAGGCCCCCTTCTTATCATGGACACATTTCCGGTATCCTGGAATGCTTTAACCCACGCCAGAATTCGATTTCGATCGGGAATTCAGCCGCGGGGGGCGATATTAAATCTTAGACGGAACGCACGCTGCACGCGATGATCAAGCGGGCCTTCGAAAAATAGGTCTACACACAAAAAACACGTTGTTCAACAGACCACTCCATTATGGCGACTGAAACCGCGTGGAACATAAAACTTCCCATCCCCCCCCCCATCGAACTCCCCTACCTTCAACCTTCTAGGACCGTTATGAAGGGAGCAATGCCGTCTTCAAATCCATACGTCTGCCGCGCGCCACTCTGTATGATTTGTTTAAAAATTTGTAACTGTTTATTTCAAGTACATGGTCGAATATTTACACAGATGTTATATATGGCCATATATTGCCAGTGACACATACAGGTAATTTAGAGTCAATATTATTACCCATGAGCATTAGATCATCGCCTTTCAATGTTCTCAAAAAGGCCATAAAAAGTATGTTAACTAGCAATCCAATATATATTTTCGAGGAGTTTAACAATATTAGTCAAAATGTACAACTAGTTATAATATATTACCTATGTTATTTTATGGGTTTTGCCATGTTATGTATCATGTAACAATCTAACTGACTAAAAGCTATATAATGTACAAGTTTACTTGGCCAATAAAGAATTACCATTATTATTATTATTATGGGGTTTGTCAGGTCTTGACAAGCGTCAACTAATCTCAAACTTCAGCAACCTTTTGAGCCGCGTCATACTCGAGACTAGTAGAGCTAAATACATACGACTGCATCCCAAACCCTGGCGATATGCAGCCGCGGAAATTACGCTAGATCCAGTACCCGCACAAT